>CM037785.1:7785278-7835278 GCA_021229015.1 Solen grandis
AAATCAATCAACTACAGAGACTAAGTTTCAAGGGACATAACTTTTGCAAAAATCAATTAACATAAAAATCACTGATTCATGCACATCTACCCATTATAGTTATGACATTGACCAAGTTTTGAAAAGATAGAGTTGGAGACGTAGGAGGAGTTGCGCTCACAAGAAATGGACATACGGACAAACGGACAAACGGATGGCCACGTATAAATAAATTGTAAAGGTACATTAATGCCTTCATTCAGATGTAGCTTTTTTATGAGTCTTTCGTTGGGTAAACTGTAAATGAATAATGAGAGAACAAGAAGTCATTGACCAGTGCATAAACCCCAGAGACTGGTAATGTGATAAATACCAGGCTGACCAGACTAAGTCCTAGACTGGTATACTTCAAGTCACATTTGATTGGTAGCCCCTGGAGAAACATTTCCATTTCCCAGTCTGACATGCTGCTGCCAGACCCATGCTGATCCTGGATCAGCCAGGACTACTAGCTTAATCTGGTCAGGCTTAAAGACGTTAACTTGCCTTCACTTTGTCATCCGCAGGACAGCAATTTCTCTTATCCACTTGTCATTATATTTAGGAACACTTTCTGTCAGTCAAGAGAAATTCCCTGTCTGGTGATGTGATCAAACAAGTACATTTTCAACTACTTGAAGATGCTGAATACCCTGACACTAAACCTTGGTAAACACACAAACAAACAAAAAATAATTATATGCAATCACGATAAATTTGACCCTTTTTAAATAAGCTTAAGTTTAATTATCTCCCTTTGAAAACAAAGACTTGCCTTAGCACCCTATTGTACATTCAGATCTCCAGAGTTTTATCTTTGTGTAAAGTGTCTTTGAATTCCAGAAAACTAATTAGGAGGACTTTCTCTTGAAATGTTTGCATAATCAAAAAACAGAAGTATTGGAATACTGCAACCATAATTAAAATTGCCATGTGGAAACGTCAGATAAAACAGATCTGAAGGTTTGCTAGTAATCTGATAACTGCATAGTTTGGCTTCTAATTAAATATTTGAGACTCAATTAATTAAAATCTCATCTTCAAATACATTGATATACTGAAATAAAAAAAACTATCGTACTTAATCATTAAAACAAATATATACAAAGCCATCCTTGGTATTAAAAATTAAGGAGACAATTAAGGTATCTAAAATTTCCTAATGAAACAAAGCAATTCCTCTGTTTTTCCATGAAATTTCTCTCAGTGTCAATAAATAATAAATATCACCCAGAGGTCTTAAATATTTGAGATGAGAAGATATTGTTGAACATTCTATTAAAACTCCAAACCTCTGCATTCACAGCCTTAAAGCAGCCTGGTAATTAGATGGTCATTGACTACAAATTTGATTTTAAACGTGAAAAGTGTGTATTACGTCTATATCAATACCCATCTACAGACGCATGGTCACCAAATGTAACCATCTGTGATTGCAAAAAGATGTGTGGTTTCCCCATTACAGGCAATACCCTCACAAACCGTATTGAATCTACAGTCAAACCTGTTTTAACAGCCACCTGTATTAAGCAGCCAACCTGCATTTAGCAGTCAGTTTTAATATTACCAAACTATAACATTTTTTATACGTTAAAACTTCATTTAGCGGCCACCTCTGTTAAGCGGTCACTTTCTCTTGTTTTCTTGACTGACCGCTTAAGACAGGTTTATCTTGTATCTTTAGAATTATAAAATCTATATTTGGATGTTATTATTTTCTTTTGTAATCACCTGGTTAATCATATTCACTCTTTGTGTATGCTCTTCGCTAAATTCATAGGTTGAACTTACAAAATGGCTATACTTAAGTGGTGAAGACGCTATGCTGTGGAACATGTCACATGGTACTGTAAGCACCTGCTTTGTGGACATGAGGTAGTGTACATTTAAGCAATTTCACCAAAGTTGCTTTTGTAGTGACCAGTTTAAGGCATTTGTAAAGGAGAGTAAAGTGGTAAGTTTTGGCACTATTAGCGGAGAATGATAAACCAGTGAAAATTCTTGAATCTATATGACATGAGCATATAATTCAGTCAATAATGAATATTTACAAGATTACCTAAACATATCAGTAACAAGAGCTGTCAGAGGACAGCATGCTCGACTATTCAAAATGCTTGTTGGTAAATCAAATGAAATCTATTTCAATTCTTGCCCTTCACATACCCTGTACATAATAATAGTCAACAAGAGCTGTCAGAGGACAGCACGCTCGACTATTCAAAATGCTTGTTGGTAAATCAAATGAAATCTATTTAATTCTTGCCTTTCACATACCCTGTACATAATAATAGTCAAAAATGATATACCTTGATAGTCTGATACCCCTTAATATTTTTATGATGTCTAAAATCAATCCCATGCCTAGTTACTGAGACATAAGCACAATAACACTGTGCATGCAAAACTTTAACCAAAAATCCAAGTTAGAAAAGGGCCATAATTTGCATAAAATTCAGTCCAAAAGTTATCCTCCATAGTTTTCTGATGCCCCTGAAGACGCTCCTTAACATTCTAGTCAATTCCTTAACCCTTTCCCTCATATAGACTCATTTTGACGCACTCAATAGGTACCACATAAAGCCTGATCTGCAGAAAGCCAAACTCAAACCTTACCAAATTTAATTGTAAAATCCTCATTACCAGACCACTGAGGAGCAGCGAACAGTATAAAACCTGATCAGCCTGCGAGTTACTTGCAGGCTGATCTGGTTTTATGCTGTTCGCATAGGTCATTTCATGTTGTCCTCTATGAGGGAAAGGGTTAAGCAATTTCTGAGATATCAGCTGGATAGTAGCTTGAATGCAAAAATTTAACCAAAATTCTAAGTTTAAAGGGGGTCATAATTTTTAAATATATTCCATCAAGTGTTATCTTCCTTTATAGTATGATAACTCTAAACATACCAAAGATGTTATAAATCAATCCCATGCCTGGACTCTGAGATATAAGCTTGAAAGTACCTTGCATGCAAAACTTTAACCAAAATTTCTAAGTTAAAAATTAATATATTCCATCAAAAATTATCTACCTTGATAATATGATACTCCTAAACATATTAAGATGTTTAAATCAATCCCATGCCTGGATACTGAGATATAAGCATGAGAGTATCTTGCATGCAAAACTTTAACCAACATTTCTAAGTTAAAAAGGAGCCATAATTTGTAATATATTCCATCAAGAGTTATCTTACATGATTGTCTGATGCCCCTTAACATATTCATAAACTTTCAAGTCAATATCATGAATGGTTATTGAGATAAAAAATAGATAGTAGCTTGCACGCAAAACTTTAACCAAATTTTCTATTGCATGCAAAACTTTAACCAAAATTTCTAAGTAAAAAAGGGGCCATAATTCATATTGAATTCAGTCAAGAGTTATCTACCTTGGTTGTCTGATGACCCTGAACATATTTATAAACTTTCAAGTCAATACATTAAATGGTTATTGAGATATAAGGTTGAAAGAAACTTGCATGCAAAACTTTAACCAAAAGCTGCAACGCCAACGCCGACGCAAGGACGACTACAATAGCTCTCATATTTTTCGAATAGTCGAGCTAATAAAAAGGGATTGTTCACAATAAAATTGCAGGGTGTTAGTCTTTACTACATGTATTCAGATAAAACTTTCACATAATCTAATTTTTATTTAGTTAACCCATTACTCCAAAGAGACCATTTTGATGCACAGGCAAACAGAGCAAACCTAGATCAGATAGCTTCTATAGCTGCAGTAAGGGTCTCCTCTGTTTGCTCATAAAATAATGTATCTCAGTTTCTACAGTCTGTATGGCAAAGAAAAATTCATGATTTCTAATACCATTTTATTTAGTTCAGTTAATTTCAATATTCACCAAGTCATACATTTGTACCTGAATATTCATGAGGTAAAGGGTTAGGCTTAGTTTAGCACAAGTTCTTTCGCAACAATCTTTGAAAACAATTGATACATAACACTTATCCTTTATGTCAGTTACTGGATTGGACTAGTACTTTGTGTCTTACATATCATGAATAAATTGCACTCTCATAGTATGGACCAGCAACTTTTGACTCCCTATAGTCTGCTTTCTTTACCCTCGAATATATCTAATTACATGTGCAATGTATTTTATAAACTGGGACCAAATTATTTCCCAATTCCAACCTTACATTATAAGAAATGCACACATAAAATCATAAATATTATACATAGGATTTTACATGATTAAGCTCAGTTCAGTGATATTAAAAGTACAGCAATTTAAAGCTGCAGAAGTGTCTAACAATAAAGCAAACAAATGACATTTAAACCACAATAAAGCATATTGATCTCACTGTAATGTGTTTCTACAAGTTAAACATGCCTCTGACTGATCCAGAGGCATTGAAACATGGCGTAGATCTCAGGTGTTTCAGAATCCATAAGGATTCTAATGATTTAGCAATATCTGACAGGGTGTTTTTTGTTGCTGTTTTATTAGATTATAATGGAAGGTGCAGGTATCATCATTGCACAGTTGCAATATATAAAGAAGGGTGACTATTTGAATTTTCCTTTGTTTTTTGTTTTTCACTTTATGTCAATAAGGAAGTCAGTTCTTAATTACAAGGAAATCAGCTCTAAATTATAAAGAAATCAGTTCTTAATTACAACTATACTTATTCCTCTTGACAGCATCCTAGCTTGGACTAGTACTTTGTAAAATTTTCCATGTTATTATCATCAGAAACATAAATTTTAGCGATGATAGAGACAGCAGTATAAGTAGTAGTAGTAGTAGTAGATGATGTGGTTTTATTATATTTCACTAGGCCCATCAATATTTCACAAACGTTTCCTTCACTCCCAAGTAGTCTAACAGCAACAGCAGCAGTAATATAGTGGTTGTAGATTATAATAGCTACAGTTTCATGACTTAGTTAGTAATGTAACGTAAAAATAATATGGTAAAAGCATGAACCATCATCTTAAGCATCAATCATTATTTATCAGTAGTAGCATCATCATCATCATCTAAGTGATAGTAATTAGCATCATCATGTAATCTTACTATGTCAAATTAAGAACAAACAGTTTCTCTCCCATTACTTACTTTTGCTATAAAGACAGCAATAATGGCTGTGGCCAGCTCTGGGGCGGAGCTCCCTGCTGCCATAAAGGTTGCCCCGGCAACATCAGACTGGATGTGTAACACTGAAACATATGCATAGAGATAATCTTAATTAGGTCTGAACAAAATTGTGTTCTTATTGTAATTTTTATTTTTAAAGTAGAGGGCCAAGATGGCCCTAAAATCGCTCACCTGAGAAATATTGCCTTCATAGCCTATTATAACATGGTCATACTGAATACATAATCAATATAAATATCTTTCATTTATATATTCTAATGTGCTAGAGTTACACTTTTGTACAATGCACATCTTCACCTAATAAGGTATCCATCACCCAGGTTTTTAGTCAATCCATGCAACTGTGATGCAGTTAATTGCTCCAGACATTTTTTTTTAAAACAAAATCAACTAAGGGGGGTAATTCAAGAATTGATTGAGCTAGAGTTAAAGTTCTTCTCGATGCACTGCACTTGAATCCATGCAATGGTGTTATGCTCCAGACAGGTATGTGTGAAGACAACGCTGATGCCAAAAAAGTGATCCCTATGTGTCTGCCATGCTATGCAGGTGACACAAAAAGTGGGAAGTTTCTCCACCACAGGCAATAGCGGCACAAAAATTATTGAACCTATATTTAGAATTATAAAACATTTACTTTGATATTCTATTATACTACATTACTAAATATATAACAGAATATTAATTCCAGAATAATATAGCTGGCTACTAATTTATTCAATAACCATTTACCGTCATAATATTATAGATATATTTGACACATTGGCAAACAGAGTAGACCCAAATCAGCTGTCTGAACAAGGTCTCCATTGTCTGCTCATGACAATATTGAACATTTCAGTAAATAAGTCATTCATCAAGCCGTTAATTTGTACACGGATATTCATGAGGTAAAGGTATAAAACAGGGTGGCTTCTAAGCTGTAGAAGACAAAGGTCTAACAGATCTAGAATAACCATTTTCACTGATATTTCATACATCAGATTCTTTGCATTATGATCGAGTGCTATAAGGAAAATGTTATGAGAACCTAAATGACTGTTCAAAAAACAGATTCTAAATCTATTGAAAATATTGTAAATGCCTTTGAGTATATATATTAATTATAAAAGATGTCAATGGCTTTTTCCATGGAGTGTCTGCTGCAGACTATTCTATTTACATATCATCAGAAAATCAATAATCTAAACCAAGCAACTAACTTGAAGTGAATTTTGCATGAGCTCAAACATTTCTGTTCACCTTCTATCAAAATCTATCCAAACCTGGGAATGAAAGCATATTTATCTACATGGTGTTACATGCATGTAATCTTTAAAATATGTTTTTGCCCCAATTTACCATAAACAGTTGAGACTCATTATGTCACATTGCGAGTCTCGACATTTAGTATATCTCGTTTAAACCCAAAAAAATTCTTATCTCAACATTTTTTATTTTGACAATTTTTTATCTGAACATATTTCTTAGGTCCCGATGAGTAAATTCTCACCTGAAACAATGTGTTGATCTCGAAAAGTGCCGACACACTCATGGAGGTGCAAAAAATCAGTATTGCCGCAGTCTTAGTTTTCACACTTTCGTAAATTATGTCCCCAACCAGCACAATTAGTTTAAATCACTTCATTAATATATTGCAAACTGTCATGTTTAGAATTAAGCTAGATGCAATCATAGATGCTTAAAATACATTACAAAAAGAATGATCTATTTTAATGACACCGTTGATCTAACGTCGTGCCGTTAGGTAGTATACTGAGACAAACAGGTTTTTGGCATCCACTTCAACAAAACAAAGTTTATAATTAGGCTATAATATATACTATGTAAGACAAGCCTTTTTGTTAGGTATATAGGGCCTATATAGACAAATTGTGTCAATCCTGGTCATGTTTCCAGGTACATGTAAATCATATGTTGACATTTTTATATCTAGCACCGCGTGGGTTCAAATCCCGGTAGGATCATTCGGATTTTCATGTGAGGAAGCCTTCAAGCTGGCTTGCGGTAGGTCGGTGGTTCTACCCGGATGCCTCCATGCATTCGGGGTCTTCCTCCACCTGTAATTAGCTGGACGTCACTATATGACTGAAATACTGTCGAAGCAACAGTAAACTCAAACAGTAAAGTCACGTCATATTTATATCTTGACATAAAAATGATGATTTCGTTGATGTTGAGATAACACTTACCAAAAGAAAATTGGTTAACAAATCTTATGAAATACAATATACCATTATTCTCCCTACAGAACATAATAACTCGTCCCTAATAAAAGCCTCACCATGGTTCATAGAGATTACAAGATGAATATCAAAGGTCTAGAAAAGCTAATAATAAATGGACATGTTTCACTGATTTATAAGGAAGAAGGATTTTAAAAATGGGCCTAACTCTTACTCAAATTGCAAACTTCAAAATGAAATATATACAACTACCTGTCATGCATGATGGTCACGGTTTATGTCAAGTTTCATTGAAATATCTTCAAAACTCAAGAGGAAATTAACACCACATAATTTCTCTATAAATATGGAAATGTATATGTAGAGAAACTTTAGGGGCATTATATATTTAAACCACAAAGCTGAAGCTCCATAAAACATTATTTACAACTTCCTGTCAATTAGTTTCATTTAAATACCTCCAGAACTGAAGATGTTACAGTTTACACCACACACTTTTGGATAGACAAACCAACTGACAAATGAACCAACTAAGCAATATACTGATGGGCATATAATAGCATGTATAAATTACCCCTGTTAACAGTTTGTTTGTGGGGATATAATAGGGACTTATTTTACATATGGTTATAATTATTTTTAGGGAAGTGTGCAAGCTCCGGAAGGGGCATCTACTGAGGAAAATTATACTGTATTATATATATATATATAAAATAGTTAAATTCCATATCAGTGTGCATCATTATACAGAGAAAAATCCATATTTAACATTATCACAAAATTATTTTAATTATAGTCTTTATAGTGCGTTTTCTCTACCTGGACACCAAATATAGCAATATAATGGAGCTGCACTGTAATTCAACCTCCATCATACTCATAATGTTCTACTAAAATAGATTCATACTTCTTTCAGGTTCAAGAACTGTTACATGTACAATCTCAGAATACAGACGTGAACTGCAGCATCATTTTGATATTGATTCTCATGAACTGAATTCAGTTTCATCGCAAGAACAATCCGATGAAATTACATATCAGTAAAGTAATCTAAACGTAGGTGTATTGTTCTTGAGACATCCGGTATAACTAGAATATCACTTAAGGTGATTAATACCCCCACATATGACCTCGTTTTCATGTTAACTATGTGTAGGATGGGACGTCATGACATTCAGGACTGGGACATGACGGGATGTACAAAGCATGATCCCTATTCATTGTCAAAAACCCACGGTATATATTCCATTATCACTTCTGTATATACCGTGGGATTTTCAGCTGGCAAAACTTTGTTTTCATATATGTGAATCAGTAATTGCTGACCAATGAAAACACGTATAGTATTTTGAATACTCTTTGTTGAAATTTATGAAAGCACATGCTGACTCATTGTTCCCGCAAGATAAACCGCAAGGCTTAGGTGAGGAGCGTGACGACACCTCTACATCTTTTAAAATCCTGCGCCATTTCATTGGTCGATTGATCCCTGCTGTCGTCATGTTGTCAGAGTCACGGCACCTTTGAAATGTCTAATTAATAATTCATGAGTACAAAGTTTTGCTAACCAAATATCCCACTGTAGATTAAGAAGCTAAGCGTATTGAGTGAACATGGGTTTTCCAACAATGGATCTCTATTATAAGAGTCCTGTTCTGTTCTAATATAAGAGCCCTCGTGAAGCCAAAGTTACATAATTATAATGTCTTTTATTTTCTATCCTTTCTTTAATTACAAGTCAGAATTTCCATCTTGACCTAATTCTATGACTACAAGATGTTTAATGGGTTTCAATATGCTCAGATAAGTCTGTAATTTTTCATCAATACCAATGAAACTGTTTTCCAAAAGAGGTAAACACATTCAATCAACACAAACTTTGAGATGTGAACTGAAATCTTCCAAATTACATCCATTTCAAAACCATGAAATTCAGTATCCAGATAAAATATATTCAAGAAATCTGACAAGGGTCATAACTCAATGAAAAATAAGAGCTCTGTGTGTCAGAGCATTATATGCCCGAAGTATGTGCTGTCATACTGAGACGCACAAAGTGAAAATTTGAGAGGACTCAATGGAAAAACAAGTTGCTGTTGTTGCTTGCAACACACACAACTTCTACCAGTTATGCACATTCTGACTATTTCCTTTACCATCTCCATCTTGATCTGACAGTTGGACAAACAGACAGACAGAAAGAAGGAGCGCAATCAATTTAATTTAACTTACAGTCCCCTCTTGTGCAATCTCATTAAAATCATATCCTAATTTGCACTCCTCTACTTTCCGTGATTAGAATCTGACAACATTGCATTGGCATTCATGTCAGAATGACCTTTAAAGCAATTTATATGCATAAACAATTGCTCGATTTTAAACCAATTAAATAACGCCTTTCTAACTGACTTCAGTAAAATATTCGTCACAGGTTGAGAAAAATGTGCATCTTGACCGGGACTAGAACTAGGGACCTTTTGCTTACAAGGCGAATACTCTACTGAATGAGCTACCCGACCACTTATACATCTTTTTACCCTATTGTAAGATGAATGCGGTTACTACCTCTGGTTATACCGAATGATTCTATAGCAGCCGATTTGAGTGGCTTATACAAAGGTCAATCTGAGACGACCCTCTATACATGTGGTCAGATCCAGTTAGCATACTGAATCTGATTTCAATGAGATTGCCTCTTGTCTAAACATCAGTAGGTGACTTAAATAAACAGACACAAAATATTTTCGCATTTTATCAGTATGACATGTTGCTTCATACTGTGACCTTGACCCAATACAGCTGAAACTTGCACTGATCTGTACTTCATCTCAGTGTGGTTGCCATTTCTGGCAAATAATTTAAATCTGCTGATTCAAGAGATACAGAGCAGAAACAGAATATTCTGACATTATAATAGTATGACATGTGACCTTCATATAAGACCTTGACCTTCAACCAAGACAACTGAAACTTATGCTCTGCACATCTTCTCAGTATGGTTGACATTTCTGTCAAAAAATTATATTTTCCTCAAGTGGTCCTAAAGGTACAGAGCGAACACAAAATATTCTAAAATTATAACAGTTTGACATGTGACCTCCAAGTCAGACCTTGTCCTTGAACTTAGACATCGAAACATACACTCTGCACATCCTCTCAGTACTGTTGACATTTCTGTCAAATAATTACTATTTCCTTCCAGCGGTTCTTAAGGTATAGAGCTGACACAAAATATTCTAACATGATAATAGAATGGCAAGTGACCTTTAAGTGTGACCTTGACCTTGAACCATGACATCTGAAACCAACACTCTTCACATCCTTTCTGTATGCTTAACATTTCTGTCAAATAAATTCAATCTCCTTCTAGTGGTTCTTAAGATACAGAGCGGACACAAAATTACTAACGGACGGAGGACGAGTGGCAAAACGTAATATAATATTTTATATAATTCAGCAAGCATGACATATATACAATATGAGCAAGTAGGTAAATATAATGGACAAAATATATTCAATTTCATAACAAAGGGTCATACTCATTTAAAATCAAACCAGTCATGATGTGCCAATAACAACACAGCTACTTTTGCTACTTATTAAATCAAAATTAGGCCATTGGAAGCTAAGAAATAATGTGGACATATGTATTTAGCTAAGAAATAATATGGACATTTGTATTTAAGAAATAAAACCATCTGATCAAGATGTACCAGCGATCTAGGCTTTGTACTTACCAGACTTAAAGTTTAATCAAAATCCGACATAAGGTAGCCAAGAAATGGAGCAGACAAATCATGGACCAACTGACAGGACTCAAATATTATAGCCCCAATATACTTGACTCACTGGGATATGTAACAATAATTGACTTTCATTTACATAGTTTTGTGATTCATGTAAATAAAATATGTAAGTAAAGTAGCACATGGCCATCTCTGCAAACCTAAATTTTGTCAGATCAATGTAAACAGCCTTTATGCTCATCAACTAAGGTGATTATTTAGGCTTATTGAAATCAATCAAGAAAATGTGATAAAGGGGGACAACTCCAAATACACTGATGCCATTGAGTTATAGACCTTGTGCATGACACTTCCTCTCATTAAGTTCTTTCCATATATGAAATTTAATTTCAATAGCATGAGTAGATGAGAAGTTATCTTCCTGACAAAATGTGTGACAGACAGACAACAATAATTGTCTCCCCAATGCAATACTGGTGACTAGGATACATTCCGTATATAAAATCACATTCTTTTGGGACTAATTTTGCATGAACTACACTTTGTGAATAAATAACATAATATACATGTATGTGACATATGGACAATTCTTATTCATCATGGTCAATTCATATCAAGAATGCAGATTACTAGATAATGGCTTTTTCAAGAGCACAGCAGAATTACTTTTATGACATACCAAATTTAATACCATATTATTCCTATCAAATACCCCTATGAACTTAATGTTTTTCTTTTTAACACTTTTATAATGTTTTAAGATTAACCCCTTACGTCATATAAATGCAGAAGCTCTTTGATGCCTTGATAAACAGCAGACCCAGATCTGACAGCCCCTGAAAGGAACTAGAGACCCCAATATGACAGCCCCTGAAAGGAACTATAGCAGAACTAGCAGACCCCAATATGAAGCCCCTGAAAGGAACTAGAAGACCCCAATATGACAGCCCCTGAAAGGAACTATAGCAGAACTAGAAGACCCCGATATGACAGCCCCTGAAAGGAACTATAGCAGAACAAGCAGACCCCGATCTGACAGCCCCTGAAAGGAACTATAGCAGAACTAGCAGACCCAGATCTGACAGCCCCTGAAAGGAACTAGAAGACCCCAATATGACAGCCTTTGAAAGGAAATGTCTTGTATGAGTCTTCTCTAATTAATCACACAATTTATTTTAGGTTAAAGCTCAGATTCTATACAGTCTGCAAGGGAATGAAATATCTTTTTTTCTGCAAGTACCAATTATCATTTTCAAGTCATACATATGTATATGTATATTCATGAATTAAAGGATTAAAAGATCATCAATCAAAAGTCATTCCCATCTCAAATTAAACAGCAGGTCCTGTGAGTTATATGCTGCAAAACTGTTTTGACCGATTTCACAGGAACTTTGTTATTTTTTCATTACTTTTTAAACCACACCACAGGTTTCTAGAACTCAAATGCTTTTATAAGAGAAGCTATGGTATTCCCATCAATAGACATATGTTACAGAGCAGTAATACATACATTTAAAACAGAATGGGACTTCTCTGTACATTCATTAGGACAGTAACAATACATTCGGTGCACACAATTTTGTAACATTTGGTATGAATATACATATTCACAAAGTCAAACACCTAATATGCAGATGAAAGGGGTATAGGCTCACTAAGGGTAAAAATGGCCCTTACAGGAACTATGTTAACCCTTTCCCTCATATAGACTCATTTTGACGCACTCAATAGGTACCACATAAAGCCTGATCTGCAGAAAGCCAAACTCAAACCTTACCAAATTTAATTGTAAAATCCTCATTACCAGACCACTGAGGAGCAGCGAACAGCATAAAACCTGATCAGCCTGCGAGTTACTCGCAGGCTGATCTGGTTTTATGCTGTTCGCATAGGTCTTTTCATGGTTTCCTCTTTATATAATAAGGGAAAGGGTTAAAACTATTCCTCATTAAAATGTATAATTAAGTCATTTGGAAAAAAGCCAATGGTCAAGAGGTATCATACATGATTGCTGATTTCATAATAAAAGACTCGTTTCTAAAAATCAATAGGACATAGGTATTCATTTGAAAGTGATTGGTTCCACAGGGTTAATATCAATAATGCATACACATGAATGTTGTCACCTCATGTGATTCCAATATTTACAGCCTACTACATGAATGTCATGCAACCATGTTCAGTCAATACCAAACCTAACCTGTACATTTGTCACTTATTCATGGGACATATAAGGGCCAGATTTTGCAGAGTATAATATACTTCTAATTTCTTTTAAAGCAGAAAATTCATGCAATTGTGTCTTTTTTACTACTTTCAAAGTCTAGGAGTCAAGACTTGATAAGTCCTGGGGACTTAAAAATTTAGGAGCCCCAGTCATTTAACCCTTTCCCTCATACAGACTCATTTTGACGCACTCAATAGGTACCACATAAAGCCTGATCTGCAGAAAACCACAGTTAAACCTTACCAAATTTAATTATAAAGTCCTCATTTCCAGACCACTGAGGAGCAGCGAACAGCATAAAACCTGATCAGCCTGCGAGTTACTCACAGGCTGATCTGGTTTTATGTTGTTCGCATAGGTCTTTTCATGGTTTCCTCTATGAGGGAAAGGGTTAATTTTATGCCATCAGGTAGTGAAATATGATTTTGATTTATGTCCATTTCTGCCAAGGATAATTACATCTTACAAAATTTGGCACATAGGACATATAACCTGTATTAATGATATTACAACTGATAATTGATGTTGACTACCTTGATATTGTAATATCAGCTGCTGAGAATTACCATCTGATCAAAAGTAATATAGCATGGCAGCGTATCATAGCCCCTATAAATCTTCTCCTCTGAGACAAATATAGGCAGTCTCTTGACTCCCTTCATTTTTAATATATATTCATATCCATACAAAAAATCATCTTATCAGATCTTTAACTTATTATTTTATTTCTTTCATAATTTAAAAAGTAAATTTACGAATTGCCAGGTTATAATATGAACATTGGACTTAGAAACATTAGGTAAACAAGAACTATCATTGAAGATTATGAACACCACAGATACTGCTTATTAACCCTTTCTCTCATATAGACTCATTTTGACGCACTCAATAGGTACCAGAAAACCACAGTTAAACCGTACCAAATTTAATTATAAAGTCCTCATTTCCAGACCACTGAGGAGCAGCGAACAGCATAAAACCTGATCAGCCTGCGAGTTACTCGCAGGCTGATCTGGTTTTATGCTGTTCGCATAGGTCTTTTCATGGTATCCTCTATGAGGGAAAGGGTTAAATATCACATTATTATTACCATGTCAAAAAGCTCTGATACACTTATACATGAACTGCCAACACTGTCACAAAGAGCACGATTTTTTTATACTCATTTATGTACCAAACATTTATTACTTTTCTCTTTTACTTGCTGTATTCTTATCGCTGCTGTTAACGGTGCTGTTTATGATGTCATTATTTTAACCCTTTCCCTCATATAGACTCATTTTGACGCACTCAATAGGTACCACATAAAGCCTGATCTGCAGAAAACCACAGTTAAACCTTACCAAATTTAATTATAAAGTCCTCATTTCCAGACCACTGAGGAGCAGCGAACAGCATAAAACCTGATCAGCCTGCGAGTTACTCGCAGGCTGATCTGGTTTTATGTTGTTCGCATAGGTCTTTTCATGGTTTCCTCTATGAGGAAAAGGCTTGAGACTTTCATGACAATCTGATAGTACAATTTCATACAAGTTATAATATACAAGAGGGCCAAGATGGCCCTAGATCGCTCACCTGAGAAAAGTATCATTCATTGCCTATACAAAACAGATTGCTTTAGAATTAAGATGATGAGGTGAAACAATGTTCAGGAATTTTCTGACCCCATCCACAAAAGATATCATCAAGACAAACATTCTGCCAAAGTTTGAGGATGATTGGACCAAAAATGTTGCCCTCAGAGTATAAACAAGATTTTTCTAAGATTTGACCTACTGACCAACATTTCTATCCAGCCCCACCCATTTTCAAACTGGTTTGAGATATCATCATGACAAACAATCTGACCAAGTTTGAGGAAGATTGCATCAAAACTGTGGCCTTTAGTGTGTAAACAAGATTTTTCTAAGATTTGACCTATGACCACTTTCTCCGCCCCCCATTTTCAAAGGTTAGATATCATCAGACAAACATTCTGACCAAGTTTGAGGAAGATTGGATCAAAATTGTGGCCTCTAGTGTGTAAACATCAAATTGTTGACGGACGACGGCAGACGGACAATCAAGTATCCCAAAAGCTCACCCTGAGCTATGCTCAGGTGAGCTAAAAATGCAAATCTAAAACACATGAATTTATTTATTGCCTTTAACAGTATACATATATGGCAGTTATCTTCTTACCTGAGAAAGAGCTCATACAACATGTATAATCATTTTTTAGAGTTTTGATAAAACCTTTTTCAATTTCAGTGGCCGAGATGGGGTAAAGTCGCTGACTACAACACTCACCCAGCCCCTTACCGCGTGAGTTCAATTTCCAGCAGAGTTATTCAGATTTTCATGTGAGGAAGCCCTCCAGCTTGCTGACGGTAGATCGTTGGTTCTACCCAAATGCCCCAATGCATTTGGGGTCTTCCTCCACCTATAATTATAGCTGGACCTCGCTATAAGACTGAATTAACACCAACACCTTTTAAGGGCGTAAAAGATGTTAATGTGGTGTTCCAGATTTGCAAAAGGTTGAACCTGCTCCCATCCCTGTTCAATGCCAGCTTGTACGCTCTGATATATATAGCCTCTTTAAATCCCCTTTAAAACCAAGGGTTTTCACATACAGTCGAACCTGGTCCAACGGCCACCTGCTAGCAGCGACCAACTGCTAACAACGGCCACTTCAAATTCCCCCCGACCAATTTCGTTCTATATTACACCTGCTATCAGCGACCAACTGCTTACTACGACCAACGGCCACCATATTTGACCCCATTTGGTACCCCACACTGGTACAAACGGCCACGCGCCACTGACACGCCCCATCAGGAAGTTGCGTAACGGCTAACACCGTTAGGTGAGAGCCGAACAATATATTTGAGACAATACCGTAATCATCGAGGGTGGCGAGGATGGTTTCCATAGTGACCATTACTGTTCGTACAGGTGGTGTTTGTTAGGTGTGGATGACCTTAATTGGCATTGATTAGCAAGATGTCTTCTCATTTTTAATCCGGGAAAATGATAACAATGATTGAGTGTAAAGTGCGGTGCTTCAAGCGTGTTTAAGATGCGGTCTTGTCATTAATTATAAATAATTTTTTGGTTTGTTTTGTTTTCAAAGAGTTTAGAGAGAGAAAAAAAAGCACCTTATCTGTATCTCTGTTAAAAATACACGAGGTATTGAGGACCGTATAATAGCCGACGCTCAAATTGTGGATTACTCGGATTTTATCGCCAGACATAGTAAAGAGTGTAACATGTTTTCGCGTTATGAGAAAGTTGGTTTTAACACAGAAACACTTGCTTTATTGATTGAAGGTTGATCAGAATCGATTCTCATATTACAAATACACATTATTCTATGATTATTACGTATATTCTACAACAAACGAACACATATACGCATTCTTATGCTTTCATTCTGTTTCGTATCTGCCTATTCATTCTTCTGTCTTCAAGCTCCATGGTAACAAAACAACGCTGTGAAAATCTTACACAAGACAAATACATGTTTGTTGTTCAAAATGTTATTCATTTATGAAATCAATTATTAAACATTATGTTTTCACATTTGTTATTTAAAATATGTATATCCTCCTATAAATAACTTTCTGCACATAATTGGAACTTAAAGAGAGAGAGAGAAAGAGAGAGAGATGACCACATACATATATGTACAGTCACGAACATCAGACAAAACATGACACCTGCTAACAAAGGCCACCTGCTAACAAAGGCCAAAATTGTAATTTCCCTTGGGTGGCCTTTGTAAGCAGGTTCGACTGTAGCTTTCTCAGTTTTGTGTGTGAGATAGAAAGTGTTTTTAAAAACTCTAAGTTAAATGACTGAAACCACACATCTTCATCAAATAATGTTTAATTATAGCATTTGGAACATAAGGGTAGTTTCAAGACTTACCAGCCCAGTGTGAGAATAATGTGACCTGGTACGGTATCATGCCACCTGACAATGGCATGATTAACATTGCAGTATAAGACCCACTATCACTGAAATATTGTCAGTCAGGACAAAAAAATGACACAAAGAGAACATTACATAATTGAATTACACATTTCAGGAAAATAAATCTTTCCTGACATCAAACTGGAGATTAAAAAACAATAATGTACAACATTTCCTTTAAAAAGTTCCCGAGAAAAATCACATACAAACAAAAACATGTTTGACACTACGTGGAAGCATGTATATTTTCCTTTTCATCAGACAGGAAATAATGTCAAAATGAACTGTTTTTAATTTTAACCATCAATGAAATAGTATTAATAAATAGATTTTTTTCTGAGAAATTAAACTCTAAAATTTAATCTATATGATTAACAAGTTTGATACAAATTTACATACTTATTATAAAGGAAGCCTCTTAGAAAATCACTCTATTTGTTGCTATTAAATTTAATGAAATCTGTTTATATTAAAGTCAGTTTCATTAGTTCATATACTTGTGGATTAATAATACTCTAAAACAAGAAACACGTCAAAAGACGAAAAACATTAGGTTTTCAAGTGTCATCCCAGAAAAGCAAAACTATTTTATTTTGAGTAACAGTGACCTTGACCGTGACCATATCACCCTGAAAATCAATCCAAATCCTTCTCTTCCCATGCATAAGGTATCTACCTATCAAAAATGAAAACTGTATCTCTATTTCTAAAGGTAGATAGTTGATGAATGACTTTGACGCCTGACAATGCCCTCACGCAACAATGTACCCATTCTATTAACCATGCAGGATTTTCGTTAAAAACCAAATTAAAACATTTAGTCTACTGAATGTCCCCATTTGTGACGGGATTAATATTTGAAAATAAAGCCATCCACAGAAACTGCAAGCATTAAAACTTCTGTGAAATTTGATACAAAACCAGATGATTTACAATAAAACCATAAAAACATTTATATTTAAGTAACGTGCATCCCAACTCTTGAGCAGTGAGTGATAGAAGTATTTAACCCTTTCCCTCATATAGACTCATTTTGACGCACTCAATAGGTACCACATAAAGCCTGATCTGCTGAAAACCACAGTTAAACCTTACCAAATTTAATTACAAAATCCTCATTTCCAGACCACTGAGGAGCAGCGAACAGCATAAAACCTGATCAGCCTGCGAGTTACTCGCAGGCTGATCTGGTTTTATGCTGTTCGCATAGGTTTTTTCATGGTTTCCTTTATGAGGGAAAGGATTAATTAGTATTACAAGACATAATACTGCCTGTGTTTATCCTGAACATATAAATATGGACCCATCGGATTTCCTAGAACCCACGCAATTAAAAACTGTCTTCCCACAATCCTGCACTGCAAGGCTGGCGTCATGAAATTAAGAATTCAAGTCTCATGCCCAGCCACTCCTCTGGGAGAACTTTGTGCGACAGATATGCCTACAAATGTGTCCCATAATGCATTATGTTACAGATAAAGCTGTTGATTTTTTCCACATACCAGACAAACTGCCACCTGGCTCTTTCACTATACAAAGGAGAAGAATATGATCTCCCATGGTTCTGTATAAATTGTCTATGTTTTGCACATCTTCCCATACATTTTTTTGCACTTTATTAACTTAAAGAGAATACATCAATAAAAAAACTCCATAGCCTCTCTTTCTTCGCAGATTTAAAAAAAGAATCTAATTAATATTTTTCATCAAATTAAAGTTGTAAGAGAATAAAAGAGAAAGGTTAATATTCTTTTGATCTTTTTTTATATTACAATGGCAACTGAGGAATAAAGTAAGGTGCATCGGCTTCATTTCATAATCACAGAAATTAATTTAAATACAAGGATACCGCTTCTCTGGAGGAATGCAGTTCAGAGTTGTCTCTAATAATAACCTATGGGAAAAAACAAAACTGATGAAGGTGACAATTAAAGCAATGCTGCAGAGATCAGCATGTCCATTTCAAATATCGGAGAAAAGGCTAATATGGCCCTTTATCTCATGAATATTCATGTACAAATTTATGACTCAGTCTCAATGCATATTAATTTACCAAACTAAAATGGCAAATGAAACAATAGATTTTCTTTTCCTTTTGTTTTGTAATTCAGCCTAAGTAAAGTACCGATTATCAGAAAACATCAATTGACGACAGTATTTGAGATGTCACAAATGTGATTATCGATGTTGATTTTGACCTATAATAATCAGGTCATAATACAGGGGCTGCTAGCAAGAGCTTGGCCTTCCTAAATACTACCGTCCATTCCAATCAACAGTTTCTCATTTGGATTACTTGATACACATTATATCATGGCTGAATGGCCAATCTGGATAAACAACCAACGTTGAGAGAAAATTTACATCCATCTCAGTCTGAAAACAAAATCTTAGGTATATGCCAATAATTTTGGGTTTTCAAAAAACAAGAAGTGTTTCTTAGAACACATGTTTCATGTACCTGCTGAGAGAAGCGACTGTCGGAAAAAGTATGACATACCAAGTGTGTTAGACAGACAGACAGACAGACAGACAACACAAAAATATATTGAGTTGGAGTTGCATAAATACTGAAATCAAGTATGATTAAATTACCTTATTGGCTTACAATATTGGAAACGGTAACCTATTCTAAGAGATTATCGGTTGTACTTTTTCAACTGATTGCACAATTGAATAGTAGTGCAGATTATAGAATTTGACCTACAATATCTTATGAGCAAACAGATGGTTGCAGTCTACTCTGTTAACCCTTTCCCTTATAGAGGAAACCATGAAAAACCTATGCGAACAACATAAAACCAGATCAGCCTGCGAGTTATCTGGTTTTATGTTGTTCGCTGCTCCTTAGTGGTCTGGAAATGAGGATTTTGTAATTAAATTTGTTAAGGTTTAACTGTGGTTTTCTGCAGATCAGGCTTTATGTGGTACCTATTGAGTGCGTCAAAATGAGTCTATATGAGGGAAAGGGTTAAGGAGTATACCAATCCTTTGCGTAACCAATAATAAAGTAGTGAACCTGGTACAAGTAACTCACTACCCCAGGTGTTGCACGAAACATGTGAGTCCCATACCGGTGAGGTGCATAATATTTCCATTTCCATAGCAACCAGAATTTTGGTCCGAGAAAAAAAAAATCTCCATACTGCCATCTATTCATAATACCGAGTTTCATAATATTATCTTAAATGGATTTTAAATTATCGCAGAATCCAAATTTCGGACATCCGGACAGACAAACAGCTAGACAGATGGACAGACAGACGGAGGGCAAACCTATAGTCCCCTATAAATACCTTTAGGGGACTAAAAATTCTCAAAACCTGACCAATCTATATTTCTTATATGCCTATTAAAACATAAAAGAAAAATGTCCCCATTTCATTTCATTATATTGTCACATTATTTCATCACTACACTTTTTGTACAGAAAAAAAATCATTATCATTATTATCTAAAATTATGTTAAATTATTTTACTTTTTAAGAAAAATAAGACAAAATGCAGGAAAAAATAATTATTGTTAATAATTTTTATTGATTCTTTTTGTACAATTTTTAATGAGACTCAGGCCTCACATGTATAATAAAGACTTTTTAAATTATATACCAAGCATCAATGGAGTTACTTACAATATCAACGATATCTTTAAACATGTTGCTAGTGATCAAACCAACAATCTCCAATTTTTGTTGTTAGTGTACTTAACAAGAGTGCCAGTGCTGCCACAAAATAAAGATCAAGATTATAGAGGCTTCCGATATGAAAGTAGGTCAAATGGCAGTGTCAGTATGTATCCTATTTTTCTTCTTGAGCATAACTCGTGCAAAAATCAATGAACCACTGATAATCCCTGCTTTATGCACTTCTACCCATTATAGTAAAGAAATTGATGAAGAACCATTCGGAAATTTAGGAGTTGTAGTCTCAAGTTAATATGCTATCGAGGAACAAGTTTCAAATGGCATAACTATTGCAAAAATCGCTAGAACCAGAAAATCCCTGCTTCATGCACATCTACCTATTATAGTTATGACATTGACCAAGTTTCATAAAGATCCAATCAGAAACTAAGGAGGAGTTCGTTCACATGCCTGCAATATCAGTATCAAAATTCCTGCTTCATGCACATCTATCCATTGTAATGAAGAAACTTAGGAGTTGCGTTCACAAGGCTGCAATATCAATAATCTACAGAGACTAAGTTTCAAGGGACGTAACTCTTGTAACAATCAATGAACCAGAAAATGCCACCTCATGCACATCTACCCATTATAGTAATGACATTGACCAAGTTTTGAAAAGATACGGTCAGAAAAGTAGGAGTTGCGGTGACAAGGCTGCAATATCAATCAGCTAAAGAAACAAGTTTCAAGGGACATAACTCTTGCAAAAATCAATGAACCAGAAAATCGCCGCTTCATGCATATCTACCCATTATAGTAATGACATTAACCAAGTTTTAACACTAGTGGTGTATAAAAACCAGAGCCTGCTAGTTTACGAGCAAATCTGAAGATCGCATTTAGATTGTTGAACTGTAACTTAACTAACAATTCTATCAACAATGAATCTCAATAACCAATAAATTTTGGAAATCAATCACAAACATTTTAGAACACAAAACATACATCCTGACCTACACCAACTATTGATGCAGTAACAAATGACTGACATTTCAAAATCAATGCAGTGGGTGCTGATTCAATATTGGATGAAAGCTTCGAGAGCACTGAACAATTGCATACAGACTGATTGCCTTAATTTCAATACTGAGATGTACATGCAAATACAAATAAGCAAATAACTTGAAGCTATTATTTTGGTCACAAACTTCATTTTGTCTTCCTTTTTCTTGGTAAAGGTGCTCGCTTTGAGGCTGAATTGTAATTCATACAAACGGGATATTTACAATACATTCAACATCTCACCAAAGTTTCAAATGGATATAGATCTATAGGACCGTATCAATTTGCATGATTAACCCTTTCCCTCACATAGACTTATTTTGACGCCCTCAATAGGTATCACATAAAGCCTGATCTGCAGAAAACCACAGTTAAACCTTACCAAATTTACTAACAAAATCCTCATTTCCAGACCACTGAGAGGCAGCGAACAGCATAAAACCTGATCAGCCTGCGGGCTGATCTGGTTTTATGCTGTTCGCATAGGTCTTTTCATGGTTTCCTCTATGAGGGAAAGGGTTAACAAAGGATCACAGTTATCAAGGATATAACAATAGTCCATCTGCCAATGTATATCATTAAGGTTTATTATAACCTGAGATTAAAATGTCACCACATCTCAAAAGGGAGACCAAAAGATTTTGTGTACCTTTTTGTAAGACACACGATCTAAGGACCACTTACAGGTCTTTCTCCAATTTTAAAAACAAGAGTGTTCCTTGGTAACACATGTTTGTGTCACCTGCTGAAGCCTTTTTCAAGGGATAAACATTATTTTAGCAACAAAAGTTATATGCCCCCCTACACTTCCCCCACTCCTATCAATATCAATGTGACCTTGACCTTTGACCAAGTGACCCCAAAATCAATAGGGGTCATCTACTAGTCATGACCAATCCCCCTATGAAGTTTGAGGAATGTGGGCCCAAGTGTTCTCCATTTATTGATCAGAAACAATTTTTACATTTGCGGTCACTGTATGACCTTGACTTTTGATCAAGTGACCCTAAAATCAATAGGGGTCATCTACAAGTCATGACCATAATCATCTAATGAAGTTTGGGAATGTGGCCCATGCATTCTCCAGTAATTGATCAGAAACAATTTTCACATTCGAGGTCACTGTGACCTTGACCTTTGACCAAGTGACCCCAAAATCAGTAGGGGTCATCTACTAGTCATGACCAATCACCTTTTGAAGTTTGAGGAATGTGGGCCCAAGTGGTCTCCAGTTATTGATCGGAAGAGATTTTCACATTCGAGGTCACTGTGACCATGACCTTTGACCAAGTGCACCAAAATCCATAGGGGTCATCTACTAGTCATGACCAATCACATTTTGAAGTTTGAGGAATGTACCTACAAACAGACTGACATTTGCAAAACAATATGTCCCCTCTTCTTCAAAGGGTGGCATAATTATGGTAGAGAGTTATGGGGTGACCATTTACTACGCCATCGGTTGACTTTGACTTTTCCAATGATTTTACATTGAAAAAACTGCGGTCACTTTCCGTCTTACTGTAGAAAACAAAAGGCATTGTGTATGCCAATCAGAAAGTAGCTCCGCCCCTTGGTTTAACCTGGTTATTGATTTTTGCTCAGATCTCGGTTAACTTTCGTGATGGAAGTGTCAGCCGAGACCGACTTTTAAAAAATCATGATCCCTATAAAGGGTGTCAGTGGTGCGTTTTGGAAACGTTTTAAAATGATATACGAGGATTTTATATAAATCCTACATGAAGTACCGCAATTAAAATGGCTAGATGTTGTTAAAAGTCACATGTTCGTAGACCATGATGATAAGTACAAATATCACGCTTCGTTTAACAGTAACTACGCCACACTGCTTTTGCTGTGTTTTTATTAATTCATGACACAAAATCACTCTAGCTAAAACACCCCGAGTTTAAGTGCCATCTATTTCATTTGAAACTACATATTTGTTTATTAAAACTCATTCATTATTTCCTCACAAAATTACACAAGATGACATGTACCTGCAGTCAATTCATAGTTCCGCGAGTTATAAAACTGGGCACCTGATTCCTCTCGCTAAGGGGGCGTGATTTATATTCGTCAACCAAAGCGACGTTCTATTTGACAGGCGATAAGGTTGAATGGAATATCGTTTTTTTTGTTGAAGTGTAAAGTGGAGAAAAGTCAAAGTCAATCGCATGGCGTAGTATGCCACAGGATATAAAATTTTGACCATTTGTTTCAGAGGAGAAGATTTTTTAAAGTGTTCTTTTAAATAAATTGTTAACAACGCAAGAAGACGGACTAGGCAGGTGCAGGGTGATCACAATATTTCACCTTGAGCACGTACTCTGGTGAGCTAAAAAGACCTGGCTTAAATCAGTTACATTTGATATGACCGACTTAAGCATCAGTGCAAACAGCAAAGACAGTGACAGATGGAGAGAGGCCATTGTTGGAGCAAGGGCCAGAACAACCCAATGATGATGATGATGAATCAAGACACTTACACACCAAACCTCAAAACTTCCACTTTCCATCTTTTTACTGTTTATAAACAGTTATCAAATAAAAAAAATAGCTAGAGAAAAAGAGCCAGCTCTGCATCAAACACACTCTTGAGTAAACATCCCTGGTCCCTTCAACATTATTCTGTTTACACCCTCTCTCCTTGTGAAATCATATAAACAAAACAAAAACATTCAGAAAAATAAATCAGATCAAAAAACTTTTAGGAAAATGCCAATTTATGAAAAAAATAACGCAGTTTTCTATGGATTTTTCAATTACAGATCTTAATTGACAATGCCTGCAATAAAGCTGAATTCCACCAACAACAAGAGGATGAGACGACCTGTTTTATATCGCAACTTGTTACTCCGGAGAGGGAATTGTAATGGAACTCACGACACGTGCCCTATAAACAGATTATGATTCATTTGCATAAAAAAGTGATCCAATTTGTGAGGGGAAAAAATCCTGTTTCAGACGCTTCTTCTTGATGAATAGAAGTTCTGTTCACTTCGTTGTCACCAGAAAAGTGATAACACAAAACAAATTGACCAGAAGCCAGACAAAGAAAATACTAACACTACACAAAATGTATGAAGTCATTTGTTACTTGACGTCTGTAGACAGACATTGTGAAAAAACTGTGAATTGTCCATCACCATACCTTCATGCAATAGATCACAAAAACGCAATGTCAGACACTGATCCAAGTACCGGAGAAGCTTTTATTTTCAATTCTTTATTTTACAAGACTCTGATCAAGGGAGAGTGAAAAAATATTGCATACATACAATCTATCCATTATTTGTAACCCTTTACTTCATGAATATTCATGTACAAATTCATGATTTGATGAATATTAATGGATTGAACTTTAAATGGTTTATGAAATAATGGATTTTTCTTTGCCACAAATGACCGAGTGGAAACTGAGCTACAATATTGTATGAGCAGATTAGACAGCTCACGTATAGGAGTTGTCTGATTTGGGTCTGCTCTGTTAGACTGTGTTAACCCTTAACCTGCTGAATTTTTCAAATGGACTTAGCCGGCATCTTTTTTGGAACTGTCCATTATCAATTTTAGGGATAACAAGATGAAAACTTGTAGTTGGCCAGCCAACAGTAAAGAGCCAGGCCAGCCTGCACAGATGTGCTGGCCTGGCTCTTTACTTGTGGCAAAGGTTAGCACTTATGGTTCCAGCAGGGTAAGGGTTAAAATGAGTCTAAAATTTATGAAGTAAAGGGATAAAAAAGGGTGTTCAGTATTAACAGTGACAATGTTTTGTGGAGTATCTGATTGATTCATTAGTTCATCAGTTTACTTTCTGGTGGAAAAGAACAAATCAATTATTCATTTCTGCTTCAAAATAGTTAAAGGCAGCTTTAATTAAGAAAACAAAAATGTTTCTGAAAATGAAATATTTAAATGTTGGAAGTATCTGTCTAACAAAATAAAATAAGCCTCAAATTTTCAGTATTTTACCTGTCCATAGTTATTCTTGTTTTCTTTTACCACAGACAATATTTTCATAATCCGAAGGATGTTTGGAGCAGTGTAGCAGCATTACTGACAGACCCACAGCCCTGTTTAAGACAAAGGTATCCGGTACATTGATTTGACCGAAAATATATAAGGTCATCGATTTTTTTTTTTTTAAATGAGCAGCAAGGTACCGGGAACTCCTCCCCCTTATTGATATTTTGAGTTTCTATTCATATCTAGGTCAAGTGCTCACAAACAGTATCACAAACTAAAAGCACATGACTTTTAAGTAAAGTAGGTCAACCATTCAACATGTGATTCATTCACACTTACAGTAGTTGCATAAGCCAGTTAATGTAACATATTTTGAATGACAGTTTAAGAACCATCCATTAAGCTTCTAGTGAGTTTCAAAGCGTCATTCATTCTGTATTACAGGTGATTAATTTACCAGTTAATGTAACATATAGAACTTAACCCTTTCCCTCATATAGACTCATTTTGAAGCACTCCATAGGTACCACATAAAGCCTGATCTGCTGAAAACCACAGTTAAACCTTACCAAATTTAATTATTAAGTCCTCATTTCCAGACCACTGAGGAGCAGCGAACAGCATAAAACCTGATCAGCCTGCGAGTTACTCGCAGGCTGATCTGGTTTTATGTTGTTCGCATAGGTCTTTTCATGGTTTCCTCTATGAGGGAAAGGGTTAAATAATATGATGCCGTTGGGATGTTTATTCTGTTAAACAGTATATTAATTTATAGTAGGCTCCACTTTGACTTTCAGACTTTCCATGTTTATTTGATTGCTTACATCTCTGTTATGACAATTAATTACAGTATTTTAGTCATTTGAAGACCAACTTATATAAATGAAGAGGCCATTCTTAGGACTTTTATGTCATTATAATTAACCAAACCTAATACAAAGGTTTTTTTTAAAACAAATTTCTAGAAATCATTAGTGCAGGACAAGTGAAACACCAGAACATAATTTCTTTGTATTTTTCTTGATTTCACTATCTCAAATCTGGGAGGTGTGAGGAAGGGAATGAGATAATTGTTGAAATTTTACACCCGTTAAGATTGTGGATAAATTCTAGTTTAATCAGCTCTACATTCAGTTTACCATAACGTCTGCAACTGTTATGAAATTTGATTACCAGCTTATACTCTATATGCTGCAATAAAACAGGAATGCAAATGCTAACATTAGGGTATTTTAACCATTTCCCTCATAGAGGACACCATGAAAAGATCTATGTGAACAGCATAAAACCAGATCAGCCTGCGAGTAACTCACAGGCTGATCAAGTTTTATGCTGTTCGCTGCTCCTCAGTGGTCTGGAAATGAGGATTTTATAATTAAATTTGGTAAGGTTTAACTGTGGTTTTCTGCAGATCAGGCTTTATGTGATACCTATTGAGGGCGTCAAAATGAGTATATATGAGGGAAAGAGTTAAAGGTGACTGAATGCAGGGCAGATGATAGGGTCACCACTCATATCTATTTATACAACATTTTGTCACTTTATCCTGACATGCACCTTTCCAGCTTTTAGAAGTGGAACTTCAAGCTTAGACCGCCCTTTCTTATTCCTGGTTGGGTCAAACTAAAGCCCCATAATTATGGAGAGCGACTGACAGTCACCGATACATCTGCCGGCAGAATAAGCTTCAAATATTTAAGCTTGTGTAGAATGAAGATTTACACTGCAGTAATATCTGCATATATTAAAATTTAACAAGTATTATAGATAAGTTTCCTTTCATATATTCTCAAATAATCAAAATGCTTATCATCATCAACCACTGACTACCTCACAGTGAATAACTATATCTACAGTCTCTCTGCAGAAATTACTATATCGGTACCCTCTCTGTGTTCGCACAAGCCATTCTCTGCCATAAACAAAATGCCCGTTGGACGGAGGGCCGAGAAAAAGACAAGTGGTCACTTTAAACAGGTGAGTTGCATAAAATTAATTAATGAATGGAACATTACAGTATCTTTGCTATATATATGCTATCCACTTTTCAACTATCAGCAAATGTGTTCCGAAACTCAAACAGTTTAGTGATGTACCAACATGAATCACAACCTCGGCCCTTTCTACAGGCCTAACTGAGTTATTGCTTTTGTTACATTCATAATATGAACATCGTACATATTCTTGTATATATATATTCTTGTATATTCTTCAAAAAGATACTGATGAATTTGCCGATATCTATGAAAATTTCATGATATCCCCCTACTTTTGGTTTCAGTTGGTGCACGGGAGGTAGAGCTGTGTATGGCAGAGAACGACCTGTGCGAACAGAGAGCCTGTCGATATAGCAATTTCTGCAGATAGACCACCGATATGGTTATGCACCGTGTATCTATCAGGCTGCTTTTTAATCTGTCTGCATCTTTATCCACACCTGCAGCTGCATTCCAAAAAATCAATACAGAAGGCCCATTGCATGTTCCCACATCTGACAGTAAAGAAATTTCCGAGCAAAACAGTATTTTTAACATCCATGCATGATTTCCGTTACTTTCTGTTAATTGCTTCAAATAGTGCTAAAAATCGCAAAAGATAGTGGACAAGACAGATTACAGAACACCACAACACTAGGAACATATACCATTATCTAGGGGAAAATCTGGATTAACTTGTTATCTATCATCCTCACAGAGTTGATCATACCATCACTGGTGTTGCCGCACCACTTACGGTTTATGCCATGTAATTCACTTCCGGTGAAGGTATATGCCCCACAATAGCCATCAAAGCCATGCATACAACCTCACAATATAAGCTTTTAAAATGTTAAACCATGGAAATCTTAAAGGCAAGCTGACATGTTATGACAGATGGCAGAAATTCTTATATTACCTCCCTTTTATAATTTTGGTGTCATGAGATCTCCCCTGAAAACTACAAAAAAAAAAAAAATGATTTTCTCCATTTTTCTATGGTAAATTTTAGATGTGTTATGAAATTTGAATCAGAATCATATAATGCATCTTTCTACCATGAGTTTTCCTTGACAATCAAATTCAGTTTTTCATATTCACAAAAATTATATATTTCCCATAGACTTCAATGTAAACTTAAATACAGATTATCTCCCCTACATCTAATAAAACCTGGAAAAACTCTGGGTGAAAACATTTTTAATTTTGGATGTCTTCAAAGTGAAAAAGTTTCATAGAAATATTTCCATCCAATGGTATGATATGGAAAATGGGTTGGGGGGGGGGGGGGTTATACCTTAAATATTTATCAGGTTTTAAATGATGCCAGTTTGCCCATCTAATGATCTTGAAAAATGACATATGCAACCCTTTCACATCTGCATAAAATTGCTCACAGAATTTTAATGTTTTTATGTGGACACTGTCTATGGAAGGATGCAGCCGAACATTTTTTATGTGGATATGGGTATGTCGATGTGGATGCAGCCAGATAAGACTGCAGTCTGACATCCCAGTGTTGGTTCTTGATAAACAGAAGACCAATTTAAATCCATCTGTAAACACAGGAAAGCTCCATTTTGGACAATCACTTCTGGACCCACATGATGCTTGCGCAGTGCACTTTAACCCTTTCCCTCATAGAGGACACCATAAAAAGACCTATGCGAACAATATAAAACCAGATCAGCCTGCGAGTAACTCGCAGGCTGATCAGGTTTTATGCTGTTCGCTGCTCCTCAGTGGTCTGGAAATGAGGACCTTGTAATTAAGTTTGATAAGGTTTAACTGTGGTTTTCTGCAGATCAGGCTTTATGTGGTACCTAATGAGTGCGTCAAAATGAGTCTATATGAGGGAAAGGGTTAAGCAGTGATCAACTTCTACTATTTTTAAAACTTTGGTATGCTCCTAACTGACTCTCTTATGTATCAGACCACAGGGTGAATGCACTTATAATCTACTTGCCTACCCTGGACAGTTCATCCGTATCATATATCTTGTGCACCAAACCTTCAATCTACATATTTCAGCATCACAATTAAAAAAAGAAAAACAAAAAATATTATATTTTAAGTGAATTTGTTGTGTTAAAACTGACAACTTAAATTTTAACTGAGTTTTAAATGTCTTTCAAGGCTAATATTTCAAGTCTCATCCACTTCATTCTACAGGAATTGCATTTAACCAAATTCTGCTGCGTAACTTAGTTAACTTAAGTCCTTCTTATATTAGTTTTGGACATGTTTCACTTTTTCCTCATTAGGAAAGTGTTAAGAGCCTGAAAAAAAACACAGGCCAAGCCTCTCAGATAATGAATCTAAAGCACTCACTAGAAAAATGGCATACCACAAGTCATTCTTACTAAGAAACTGTCTTTGTTTGCTTGTTGAAGTTTTTACTGTCTTGCTGACTGCATTTCATTCATATGTGATCAATGCAATGTCACACCACAGACTAGTGGCATCATACCACTCCCAGTCACATTATCCTGGATGCAGTCCAACCTGAGTCCTGGAACTTAAGTAATATACAGAGCCCCAAGTTGAGGAAAAATAACACCACTGACCCAAGTAACTTGGTATTTGTTGTGGTCAGGGATCTAACCCAAAACTTTCCAGTTTCTGGACAGACACTCTAACCACATCAAGGGTCTCATTAAAGACTTGACTTGACTATTTGAGTTTACAGTCGCTTCGACAGTATTTCAGTCATATAGTGATGTCCAGCTAATTACAGGTGGAGGAAGACCCCGAATGCATGAAGGCATCCGGGTAGAACCACCGACCTACCGCAAGCCAGCTGGAATGCTTCCTCACATGAAAATCCCAATGACCCTGCCGGGATTCGAACCCACGCAGTGAGGGGCTGAGTGAGTGTTAAAGTCAGCGGCTTTACCATCTCAGCCACGGAGGCCCCCCTAATTCAAGAATATTTCTATATATTTCTTTGTTTACTTGATTCAACTGATATCTCAGACAGTATTTCATGGTGACATGAGATAAAGTGCTTCCACAATTGTTTTTATTAAAGTGGACCAGAGGCATATCATCATCCCATATACATGCTGTCATTATCTTGACACTGACCCAGCCCTTGCTGGGCATTCAGCAAAATTGGGTTAATATGGAAACTCAAGAGTACTCAGTACTGGTTCTACCCAAGAACTTGTCTCCTGGGCATGAAAGAACAGAGGGGTCTATTCACAAAATGAATTAGGGTATCACATGCGGACTCCCTTGTATCTCTTCTGCATTTTATCTCCTCGTTAAAAACAAGAAGCCCATGATGGCCCTAAATTGCTCACCAGAGATAAATAGGTTGACCCAAGGAACATCTGTACCAATTTATTTTAAAATCTGGCCAGTAGTTTAGAAGAAGATGATTTTTAAAGTTTTCATATTTTTTTTCTTTTTGTTGCCATGGCAACAGGAGTTCTATATGGATCAATTTTATTTTAGGAACTTTTGTGAAGGTTGACCCAAGGATCATTCCTGCCAAATTTAATCAAATTCTGTCCAGTGGTTTCAGAGGAGATGTTGTTTAAAAATTTCTCTATATACATATAAGGCAAATAAGCCCCGCCCCCGGCGGCCATGTTTTTTTACGGATCGGAATAATTTTAGCAACTTTGGTAGAGGTTGACCCAAGGAACATCTGTACCAAATTATTTTGAAATCTGGCCAGTGGTTTTGAAGGAGATGATTTTTAAAGTTTTCAAATTATTTTTCTTTTTGTTGCCATGGCAACCAGAGTTCTTCATGGATCAACTTTATTTTAGCAACTTTTGTAGAGCCTCACCCAAGGAACATTCCTGCCAAGTTTCATTAAATTCTGTCCAGCAGTTTCAGAGGAGATGTCGTTTAAAGCAAATTGTTGACGACGGACGACGCACGACGGACGACGACGGACGAAGGGCAATCACAAAAGCTCACCTTGAGCACTTTGTGCTCAGGTGAGCTAAAAAATAGGACCCCACTGGTGGGTTATCCTTGACCACAAGGTCTAAATTTGGCCATAAAAACCAGAAAATGATTGCTAGCCATTACTATAGAAAAAGATAATCAATCACTCCTGGGTCTTAATTGTTCAGTGATAGCAAAGATATAGCCATGTTTTTTTACGGATCGGAATAATTTTAGCAACTTTGGTAGAGGTTGACCCAAGGACCATCTGTACCAAATTATTTTGAAATCTGGCCAGTGGTTTTGAAGGAGATGATTTTTAAAGTTTTCAAATTATTTTTCTTTTTGTTGCCATGGCAACCAGAGTTCTTCATGGATCAACTTTATTTTAGCAACTTTTGTAGAGCCTCACCCAAGGAACATTCCTGCCAAGTTTCATTAAATTCTGTCCAGCAGTTTCAGAGGAGATGTCGTTTAAAGCAAATTGTTGACGACGGACGACGCACGACGGACGACGACGGACGAAGGGCAATCACAAAAGCTCACCTTGAGCACTTTGTGCTCAGGTGAGCTAAAAAATAGGACCCCACTGGTGGGTTATCCTTGACCACAAGGTCTAAATTTGGCCATAAAAACCAGAAAATGATTGCTAGCCATTACTATAGAAAAAGATAATCAATCACTCCTGGGTCTTAATTGTTCAGTGATAGCAAAGATATAGTACAGGAATGAGGTTTTGGGTTTCAATAATTGCATGTTTCTTACGTAGCTGTGAATCTGGGATAAAAGCACCACAGTGGTATGCCAGAAAATGCATTATAATGTATATTTAATATATGAACAAACATGATTATGAGAGACCAGCAATTCATTACATTTCTAGATAATTGCAGCAGTGAAACACTGTCATTATAAAAGAAAGCAGTACCAGATGGGACAGCAATAAAACTCATTTTATGACAATGCAAGTTATATCTAATGGATCGACAAGAAGCTAAAAATAAACAAAGTCTGCTGCATAAAAAGGTTGTTTTCTGTTTGTCACTGACGTCACTCAACAGGATAGAGTTTCTAACTTTTGAAATTGTAATATATTTTAGTGTTACAAAGGCTCCTGATGAGTGGGAGCATGAAAACTGGACAGTTTAATAAATTATGTGTCAGAGGTCTGACGTCATATGATAACATCTGAACTTTTCACAGATGGCTCAGAGTAGTATTTGATGGTGAACCTCTATTTATTTAAAATTGCAAAATTCTAGGTAATATTTCAACAGTAGTTTTTTATTTCACCTCATACAACTCAGACCATGCTTGAAATAGCCAGTAATATGGCAGAAAAACGAAAATGACATTTACCCCTAGTGCATATAACTGCTCATATCTCAAAAAGTATTGACATACGTAAAGGAACGTTTCTATTTATAGCCCAATCTATATGGCTTAAAATGTATTGGACCAGTTGTTACAAAGTTAATGGGGGAGAAATAAATAACATGATCATATACAGCTAGTTTGTGTATGAAAAACGCATGCATGATGAAAATTTCACATCAGAATACAATTCATGATGCGAAGCAAATGCTGAATTTGCATTAAAACTGAAACTTATTAATACACTCTAAACACCATTATCACAACTATCTGTGTATTCACCTATCATTTGCAGACTGCAAATTATATATAAACCACATAAATCTAGCTTAATCATGTGATTCATAGAATATCAAATTAATATCTCAGCCATATTGGTTCAAATCTTTTCAAACATGAATACTTTATTTGATATTATTATTTTTCTGATGAAACAAAATAAATGTATTTCGAAGATAGGTTGGATGTATCTTGGTAAACTCTAAAGAGACTTTTATTCCATTACGGACCAAGTTGAACTAGTGCTGGTGGCCTTCATTGTAAAGCTCCCTTCTCCACTATGGGTTCAAAAAACACAATAGACCCATGCAAAGAGACCATGATGAGAGTCATCAATTAAAACACGTTGTCACAAGTCCTCATGGCAACCTCACAATGCCTCCATCAGCTGGGTCACTCATATGATATGGGGACTTGTTATTACTGTCATAACCACAAGATTATACTGCCACACTGACAGAGTAGCCATTTCATACACTTGTCTCAAAGACCTAATCAAATCATGTGATACAAGGGCCTAATATCAAAAACTGTTATAACCACAAGTCATCTGATAAAGGTCACAATTTGACACTGAGAGTCATAGTAACATGTCAACAATGCATTTAGCAAAGTATTCATAGTAACATGTCAACAATGCATTTAACAAAGTATAAAATGTACTTTTAAAAGGGAGTCTCACCAAAACATCGGTTGTATTACGGCACCAGATGATTATGTTTAAGTCAAATGGCAACAGCAGAGTGACAAACTACCTTGGAATGGACCTAAAGCAGCTCATTCACAGAGGGTCCTCTATCAATACCCATCAACCCAATTCAACATTCCCTGATTGTAAATATAATGGGTGGTTTCTCCATTCACACGCTGAAACAAATTAATAACACTTACAAATTCACTACCCAGGACTGGTAAAGATGTCATGTTGCAGAATGTGTCACTTGGTACAGCAAGCAGTCCTGTTTCTGGGATACCTTTTTCTATATTCATCTGATATTCCTTAGGAATGCATTTACGAAAATTATTGTCTTCTCATGCAATTTGTGCTACACTTGTCAAAATAATTGTCAAGAAACGGAGACCTCATCAATATAAAAGAGGAAAGAAGATAACCTTTTCTTTTTTATTTCTACAGATTTATCGTGAACAAGATGCTTTAGTTTGAATTTAACTTTCACAACATTTGAAGCCATGGAGCTGAGATTTATTTCAATGAAGGTAGTGGGCGTGTGATAAAAGCTGAGCCACTGGCAGCCTGATTTTGTGTCTTATACTTGTTTTGCACAAGTGTATGATAGATTTCATAAGGAAAAGTTTATTGGATTTTCAACTTTTAATCCAGGTACAAAAATACCTCAGGCCAAAACAACTGACACTTGTCATGGCATATAACAAATGTGATTGATATGGCTGTAGGTGGTAATTAAAAATACATTCAACATTGAAAATTATAATCAAAATAATACATCATCATTACAATAGATATATATAGAATCAAACACGTAGGCGAGAAAAGAAATATCTATCAAACAGTACAGAGTTTTACAGTTTCAACCAATTCAGAAGCTCAGTTCTCAGTGTAAAATTTACAGAAATATGAATTACTGTTGTGTTATAGAAACATCTAGCCATTTACAAATGAAGGAAGACCCAGAGCAGCACAGATAAACACAGGTAAATATCTCTGATCTACCATAATACAGCTGGAAGGCTTCTTGACATGAAAAATCCAAATGACCCAGACAGGTTTAAAATCCACAGCAATAGGCAGAGTAAAGTTAAGTCAGTGACTTTATCCGATCTGCAAAGATATCTCACACCCACCCACCGTCCAGTCCCGCCTCAAAATATTATGAAGCCATTTGTCATTTATTACAATCTAACCCTAAAACTTGGCGTGGTCCCAATCCTGTCCCTTTTTATTCCTGTATGCAAGATGTGCAAGACCTGTCACAGTTATCATGAAAATGCCCCCAACCATGGCAAATGCCCCCAAAGGAAATCACCGACATTAAAACTTAGGTCATGTGATCTTCTCTTTTTTAATAATTGTGGCCTTGACTTTTTAAGGCTACAGACATAGATCTTTCATGGGCCACATAAAATAATATCTAAAAAACCTATTTGTGCCAAGATCTGCAAAATCATTATAAGTTAAACAACATTAAGAGCCTGAACACAGAAAAGAAATGACACTTTTCAACCTGTGACTGTGACCTTGACCATTCACCCAAGACTGTGACCTTGACCTTTGACCAAGTGACCCCAAATCAATAGGGATCATCTGCTAATCATGACAAATCACACTATGAAATTTGAGGAATGTGAGCCCAAGCATTCTCTGGTCATTGATCGGAAACGAAGTGGTCTACTGACTGACCAACCGACATAAAAATAATTATAAAATGCCTGTCTCCGGCATCTTGAATAACAGGAATTTGACTGTAGTTAGAGTCTTGGAAACATGGTAATTTCACTATTTCAGCCATCCTATGTATAAACAGTTTCAACTTACTTTCATTGTGGCGTTTCTGAAAATAAAAATTCGTTCAGTGGAGGGTTTATAAATTGAAAAATAAAGACTACTATATTATGTATTGGTATTACTCAATTAATTTCGAAATAAACCTACAATCTCAACATCCCATGCTGGTGAACATTTCTGAAATTTATGTTATAATAGTACGGCTGGTATGCAAGACACAGCTGATGGACAAACAGGTCAAATCTAAATACCCCCTAGAGTAGGGGCATAAAAAATAAAGGCTAAAGGATTCATCATAAAATTAGACTTACCATCACAAATGAGTTCCAAAGAAGGCACAAAATAGTCATCACATAGTAGGGCGAAACTGAGAAACATGTAAAAAGCGACAAGAATGTGGAACACAATGGCTCCTTGGAGACGTTGCTCTGCAGTGAAGAGATCATGAGGAAACTGGTCGATGGCACGGGGTGTGCAGTTGGCCAACGTGACCATGAGGTGGCGCCCAACACCTGGAAAATACAGGTATATGCAAATGAGTCAACATACATATATTATACTAATACATAAAATTCAGATAATATCATAAATATACTTTAAAATCAGATATACTTTCTAAGGATTGTTTAAATTTTCTACCCTTTTCCACAAGATCCTTATAATTGGAAAAAATTCACCCTTGTATCAAACCTTATTTATATACAAAATGTCACCACTATGACTATTAGGGCATATAAACACCCTTGCATATATGAAATTTGCCCCAGAACTTACAACACAGGGAACATTTTCTTGACTAACCCAAAGGTGGTATACACTGGAGAACTATACTGTAACAGCCTTAAATGTAACCAGGTGAGAATAATGCACAGCAAGACCAAGATTCAAACCCGGGACCCCTCAGTAACAGGGACAGTGACCTAGTCCAGCTGAGCTACTGCACTACTTTCACAAATCATTTGTTATTTAAAAACCATTGATTATGTATACAGTGAAACCTCATTAATCCGGACACTTTGGTCCTTGTTTAAATTTCCGGATTAATGAATTTTCCGTATTAATGAATCAATCCATATCTCTCTTCTTCTTTTTTCTTTTTTTTTCATACTTTCTCATTTACACTGTGTGTGTGTGTGTTTATGTTTGTTTTCCATTATAATAATTATATTTAAAATTATATGTTTAGGACTATATATGCTTATGTATTTAAATTGATATTAACAAATGATGGTTTAATTTTATTTAAATCCATCCTTGACATCAGTATTCTTTAAGAGAAGAAAAAGACACCTTAAGTAGGTGACAGCATAATTGTGACCCATTTCTTGTTCTGCATTCGTGAGCAAAATGAATTGGATTTAATTATTTTAGCCAAAACAGTCACAAACAAATGAATATTAAATATACGCACTGAAAACAAAACATATGAACAAAAGACGATCTAAAGGACAGTTGGCTTTTCTGTCTCTTTTTACAGCATACATCTGCAGCTGTGAATAAATTTTACCTTCTTCACTCGCTAGTTATATATGTAGCTTGCAGCTATACCAGCCCTTAATTGCCCCCTGTTCTCTGGACTGATTAGTGAAGCGCTCGCAGCTATGTGTTGGGTGACGTCTATGACAGTCACACACAAAGAGTAGTCCGAATGATGTCTAAAAAATAGTAGGTGGGAAATCCAGTCTGAACTGGTACCCAGATTATCGAGTCATTTTAAATAGCAAATGGAAGATTGGTTCCCAAAATGGATGTCCGGATCCGGAACGCGAATTTCCGTATTATCAAATCATTTTTACGTTGTGGAAATCCGTTCCAAGAGAAAAGTGTCCGGATGGCGAGGTTTCCGGAACAATGGAGCCCGGACTAAGGAGGTTTCACTGTAGAAGAATGTTTAGACTTGAAAATATTTAACCCTTTCCCTCATATTGACTCATTTTGACGCACTCAATAAGTACCACATAAAGCCTGATCTGCAGAGAACCACAGTTAAACCTTACCAAATTTAATTATAAAATCCTCATTTCCAGACCACTGCGGAGCAGCGAACAGCATAAAACCTGATCAGCCTGCGAGTTACTCGCAGGCTGATCTGGTTTTATGCTGTTCGCATAGGTCTTTTCATGGTATCCTCTATGAGGGAAAGGGTTAAACTAGAGCACCAAATGAACAGCCAAAATGACCACTGCAATTCATAAAAAACTAGAACTATCACTAAATGTGATTAATACCCCCGCAATACTGCTTTAGAAATGATGAAGTTATTAGGATTAAGAAGAAGAGTATGAAAAAGACATTTTTACATTAGTTTTTTTTTCCAGATTTTTGGCCGGGTTACACAGGTTGTGCTTGACCATTGTATGAAATGTTTTGAATTCCAACCAGTAGTTTTAAAGTTAAGCTCCGGACAAGGAAAAGTAAAAAGGGCAATAACTCTGTAATTACTCTAGATAGAGTTATGGTTCTTGTGCACTGCACTTCCTCATATTGTGGTTGACCATTGTATGAAATTGTTTTGAAATCCAACTTGTACTTTTCAAGTTATGCTCCGGACAAGGAAAAGTAACAAAGGGCAATAACTCTGTAATAAGTCAAGATGGAGTTATGGTTCTTGTGCACTGCACTTCCTCTTCATGTGCTTGATCATTGCATGAAGTTGTATTGAATTCCAATAACGCAACGGACCGCTGGACCGACCGACCGACCAACCAACCGACCACCGGGTGACTCCTTTATACCCCCCCAAACTTCGTTTCGGGGGTATAACAAGATCAGTTTGCATAAAGGCTTGTATGGCTTATTCTGTTTTCTATCAAGTTTCACATGACAAGGAAGTAGCACTATGATGTGTAAATCCTGATTCAAAAGAGCTTTTAGTCTGATAAAACTTCAAAGACCAGCATTTATAACCCTTTACTTCATATATATGTGTGTGTTGAAACCTTGGCAAACAGAGAATGGAAGACACAGATCAAGCAGCTCCTACCACTGGAGTTGTATGATTAAGATCTTCTCTGTTTTCTTATACAACATAGCTCACACTCTACACAATCTGTATTGGAAAGAAAACCTACTGTCACAATCATAAACCATTTAAATTTCAGTAAACAATATCACCAAGTCATATAAATTAATACATGAATATTCATGAGGTAAAGAGTTAATGACATGTATAGTCATGTAGTTAAACCCGGCATTCAGGCCTGACTATAAAATTCTCCCACATTAATAGCTGTCTTAAACTGTTGAGAAAGTAATCCCCCACAAGACAAATCGAATTGTTATATGTTAATTGATCTTTGACCTTAAAATGAACACTGCTATATAGTCACATAAGTCTGTCTAATTAGACAACAACTATTTCATATTAGCTGCATATATACAGACATCATTTCACATGTTCACTTGTAACTTCCTGACTGTTTAAAGTGGACAACATGAGATCAGCTATCAGTGCCTAGGAAAACAATATAGAGAAAGAAAGGGTCACCAAATATATAGGTCAATACAGTAGCAAATACTGTGCATACCATGTACATTATCTTCTTCAAGTGACTTGGTTCTAAAAAAAAAATCAGAACCAATGGGTCATTTTTTAGGACATTTACGTACATGTATTTGGTTGACTGTGTCACATGTGTGTCACTCCAAATAATTTAATCAAACTTCTTTTGTTTACAACAGATTTTTTTTCCTTGGCACGAATTAAAAAGAAAATCAATACATAGAGAATTTTTCTACCAAAATAGGAAAAGTTCTAATCACAATCCCAAACACAGTTTTCAGGGGCAGGGGTTGTGGGCATCGAGAATGGAAACAAGCCAAAAACCAGCTGTTCTAAGCTCCTTGATTTGATAAAGGCTGTGAACACTCATGTATAGTGTGCATCCATGTAAAGTGCACACACCATGTTTGAGGTTCAAAACCTTGGAAAAAGTCTATTTCCCTTCTACATACAGCCTGTTTATCTGAATATGATCAAGCCATTTAGTAGCAGTTTAATTCCCAGTATTATAATTTTCCGCCTTGTCAAATATTTGAGTGTTGTAAATAAATCTACAAATGTATGCAGTTTTGTATAAAGCATTGTTTATTTTCCATACAACATGCTGATCTTATTTCCAGCTGAAATGGGACAAAACCACAAGCTTGTGACAATCCTACCTTATGTTTTTTTTTGTTTTTGTTGTTTTCCCAGTGGACCATAGAGACTTTTAAGTAAATGATAACATTATAAAATAAGATGGATTGCACCTATTATTCATTGCATAATGCTGACTGCATTTACGTTAATGTGATAATCAAGGGCTGTGGCCGCATAACTTTTGTAAATTCATAAAGAAATAGAACACAGACCAATTTTGCAGTCAGCTCTCAAATTTCAGCCCAAATAATTTCCTAGTTTGATATATTCTTTTCTAGGAAAACATTTAAGTACAGCTTATTATCACAGAGTGCCTTAATTAACTTTTACTATGCTAAAACTTCTATTTGGACTTGTCCTTTCCTCATTTTGGACTGTACCATTAGATGTTTATGGGGGTGCTTGCTGAAAATTTATTGACTGAATAGCTACCTGTGGAGACCAGACTGCACAGAATGATGTGCAGGCTGATCTTGGTCTACACTGGTCTCACAGTCTTTAAGATTAGATATGCTGATGGATAATTTTTTTGTCTAATACATGCCACTTAGAAAACAAGTTCTTATAACATGTCCTAAACCTTTGTGACAGTTCTAGGGTTGGACCAGTACTTTGGGTTTTAGGACACAAAAAGATTCTTGCTGCAGCCCAACAATGTACAATGTCTCATGATGGTGAACAGGTATTTTCAAAATTCATAAAGGAATGACAAAAAAAAATATGGAGAAGACACAAAAAATAGATATCATTCTTTACCTTTGACCTTCAAGTGTTACCTTGATCACGAAGCTACAGGTCTTTTTCTTTGTTTGTGGCACATTATCTCACAAAAGAGAATATTACTGCTAGGTAATTTCAAAATAAAAAATTTCAAAAAGTGATTTGTGACAGAAAGCACAAAATTAAAATGTTTCCCTACGCACTATGTGGGAGGGGTGGAGGTGAAGAACATAGTTTTGCTATTCATAAAATGCTTTAAACCAAAGAAATAATCTGGGTTTAGCATGCATTTCTAATGATAGTAGGGCAGGGAATACCTTATAATGTGCGAGCCCTGAGGCATAGAAAATTGTCAAATGATATAAGAGAGGAAAAAAATTCATGCAGAGTACTGATCTAATGCTGGAAATTAAATGCTACATTCAAACCTTTTAATCTGTTTTTCTTTTCAAATTAGTTAATAAATTTCAGTATTAATGTACAACAATGATTAATAATGCCTGATAATGATGTACTGTCTCCACCAAACATTGTACATGTAGTTTATTACATTATATATCACAGTTAATTAAATAAAAGCAGATTTAAATGAATAGTTTATAACTGCTTCATTTCTCACATTTGAGATTTAAAGATATAGCTCTATCATATACCATGAAAAATGATCTACCTGAAGCAATAATAGATTTGAGGGCTGACCATGAAACTATTCTTAAAGTGCATACAGAAATATAAGTAGATTGGACAGTTTTCTGGTCAGCCCTCGATATTAAAAAAATTTAAAGCAACTTTTTTATTTCTTTCACCATTAGAGTAAAAAAAATAATATTAATTTTATAATTAAGTATTCTGTTTAACTATTCTTAAGCTTTGATAAAAATGACTATCATGGTAGATGTTTATTCCCTGTACCTCTGATAAATTGGCTGTTTGGTTTGAGAGTTAGATATAAAATTTGGTCAGTCTAAAACATTTACCAAAGGTACCCAGTAAACATTTTTTCTATAGGGAAGACAAGATATTTGAGTACTTATAATCAGCAATTTACAGTACTGCCTTCTGACACTATTTCAAGCTTAAGTGATCAACAATAGGTGATGTGTCTCCCAACAACACCATGCTGTCCTTATCTATTTACTACCATCTTTTTTCACATAACCTTGACCCTTAACCTATATAAGGCACAATCTCAAGTTACCAGAACTGTCTCCAGTTTCACTGAGGTGCTTATAATAATCTGCATTTACATCAACGAATGTTGGTCAGAAAGACAAAGATGGACACAATGCAACGGAGCAGGACATGAAACCACATGTATAAAACCTGGAAAGCTTTTGATAAAGTCATGTGCAGGAGGATAATTACCGTGACCTTGACCTTCCCGTCAGGTTAGGTACAATCTATAAATAGGGACTATGACATCATCAGCTTATACTAGACCAAAACTATGAATTGTGTTTCCACACAGATTGACCTGCATTGTAAAAGTTTATAAATATAAGCAAAGGTTAGTGACATGGGTATGTCTAGATATTACTAAATGTATCTTTATACTTATTGACACAATCATATTAAAATTACTTTCACTCTGACATATTTGATAGTCGTATATGCATAATTGCAGATACACAATATGTCATATAAAATGCCAAAATACACTTGACAAAGTTGATGGTATGTTTATTCATTTTATCTATTTTTCTTCTCCATTTCTATGGCAACCATGATTTACACTGGTAACCCATAATCCTTTGAGCACTATCACACAGGTGACTATGGAACAGAATTCGGGCAAAAAATACATTTTGCCTTTTGACATGTTTATTGCTTCATTTGTCTAAGTGACTAGCATCATTTTGACAATACGGTGTAATCGTCGTCTGCGTTATTTGTTGTTGTTTTCTTACATTAAACATTCATTATTCATTCACATCATAATTAACTACTGAAAATACATCTGCATTTATTTCCATTTCATCACCGTATAGCACTGTGTATAGCTGGACAGTCCAGTTTCGTATTAAAATGGAATTTATTTCGTCGGTTTAACGAATCGATGAATGACACGTGTAGCTAAGCAAAATAACACATGTACGCAAGCAGAATGACAAATGTCAAAATGTGCACCTAGCATCATGACGTTGGAGGGCGCTCTGCCGGTTTGACTTGGAGCGAGTTCAGTTTAGCTACTAGAGTTAACTAGAGTTACCAGAGTTGCAAATAAAACGTGCGGGGTTTTACCATACGAACTCTGTAGGGTTACGCGAGTTCAACCCAGTGAGGTAGGTGGGTAGACTAGAAAGCAATATGGCGGATGGAAAGCGTCTAGGCAAATTTATAGAAATTTATAAATATCTATGATATCCTGTCTTTAAATAAGCATGTAAGCTTGCAGCTACTTTATTAAAGCCCAAGCTCGAAAAAAGTCATAAATAAAAGATCTATTGTTTTAATCATATGTCTATTTACATATAAAGTCACAAGGGGTAAGCCTCTGATGATACGTTCAGTTGATTGCTAACTAGAGTATATTTATTACGTCATCAATACGAGTTTACTCGAGTAGTGTGTGTTTGTTGGGTTTAACGTCCCACCGACAGTATTTTTAAGTCATTTGGAGACGATGTTTACTTGAAATAGATATAGTGTTGCCACATTGCAGTATCACGCCGTGGACATGTGGCATTATACCACACCCAGTCACATTATCCTGACACCGGGCCAGCCAGTCCTGCATCTACCCTTAAATGGTGAGCGCCAAGCAAGGGAGCTTTAACAGTACCTTTTTTTTTTTTGCGACTTTGGTATGTTGCGACCAGGGATTGAACCCACGACCTCCCGCACCCGAGGCGGACGCTCTATAACTCGAGTAGAACTGTAGTTGGTCACATGAACTCGCTGTCGGTAGTTCGGAGTAGTATATACAGAAATTTCGTCCTCCACAGAAAAGGTGGCGTGCCTATAATAAGTCACTTTATACTACTGTTCGGGAAGAATCGGCAAAATGAAGTACGAAACTGTGGCTGTTTCCAAATTCGAAAAAGTTATTTCTTTTAAACAAATTGTTAGAAATTGAAAGTAGATCCACTGCTTAAAGACATAATTGCATTTTACATAATACTTTCCATTGCTTTTCTAAGTGCAGGCCAAACAGTTCAGATATTAATTTGAGCTGAGGCTTACAAAGGTTAATATTTAAAAATAATGAACGTCACGCAAAATTTTATATACGAGCACATCTCTTCGATCTACATACTGTTCGTAGTTTCGTAATTAAGTCCCAGAGTCACCGGGCCGTGGCCGAGCGGTTACAGTCGTGGACTACAAATCTCTCAGCCCCCCACCGCTGTGGGTTCGAATCCCGGTAGGGTCTTCGGATTTTTCATGTGAGGAAGCCTTCCAGCTGGCTTGCGGTAGGTCGGTGGTTCTACCCGGGTACCTTTGTGTACTCGGGGTCTTCCTCCACCTGTAATTAGCTGGACATCGCAACATGATTGAAATACTATCGCAGCGACGGTAAACCCCAATACAACTACAACAACAACGGAATTGTGTCTGCTTTAATCTGAATCAGGCAAACGCCTTTAGTTTTGCTGAACATACATTTTATTTTCATTTTTTTTAATAAATTATTAACAAGTTTTTAATACATATCACAAAAACGTCCCCAAGCTTGATTAGAACTCGCAACCTAGCTTTGCAGCCAGTGCCATAAAGTTCGTATTAATGTCACTATAAATCATGTAGAAAAATATTTTCACGATCTATATACTGAATAAGCGGGTTGTGAGTTCAAGCCCGGCGGCTACCTACCATGGTTTTGTATGCGAGATTTTTACGGAGGATATGAGTCTAGTACTGGTCCTTCCTAAGAGCAATAATAGGTTAACTGCCCGCCTACTGCAACAACCTCCAAGCGTTGTCATTCGCCCCCATTACAATAACAATCTTTGGACAGGAATCTTGTCAAAACTGAAAAAAAATCTACCAAATTTCCCTCAGATGCCCCTCAGAATGCACCTCCGTCCTCCTAGAAAAAATATTTCCCAAGGGGCTATGCCCCCCCCCCCCCCCCCCCCTACACACACACACACCTAAAAACCAAGGGGCTATGCCCCCCACCCCCTCCTAAAAATTACCCTAAGTGAAAATAAAACTTTAAAAAGTCAAACTGTTATACATTTATTATATTTCAACTCCTGTTATGATCATATTACTTTCCCAGAGTTCCGAGTATTCAGTTTCCTCCCCTGAGTAAAAACGAAACGCAGAATCTTGATTCTACGAATTAACTTCTCTTTGATTATTCTGCCCCAAATGAGGCAGTTTAGACAGTTTAACGTAAAACAAATGTCACATTGATAGTTGCTCAACAAAACATTAAAATATAACAGCATCAAATTTTGACACATGAAAGCCAAATCATTAACTAATGCAAGATACACAAGAGCATTAGTCAGTAGACAGCATTGATAAACGCACTTAACATAATACAGCATATCACTTGTCAGTATGGCAAAGGCAGAATGTCACGTGTAAACATGGACTTGTAAGACGGTGAGATGCAATTTTTGCCCTAATTCTGTTCCATAGGTGACGGACATTCAAATCAATGTTGACATTGATGCAAGGTAAACTGTGAGTGCCCTTTATAATTAACTGATAAATGATATTTTGAATTTGCATGGTTTAAAGACGGATCATGCCGACATGACATTGTTTTTGTGAGTATATTCTACTGTGAACAGTTAAAAGTGTCTGCCTCGGAGTGGAAGGTCATGGGTTCAATCCCTGACAGCGACAAACCAAAGTAAGAAAGTCAGAAAAAATGGTACTGGTAAAGCTCCCTTGCTTGGTGCTCAGCATATAAGGGTAGTTGCAGGACTGGTTGGCCTGATGTCAGGATATTGTGACTTGGTGTGGTATCATGCCACATGTCTACAGCGTGATACTGCAGTGTGGCAGCACTATATCTGTCTCAATTAGACATAGTCTCCGAGTGACTGAAATACTACCGATGGGACATTTAGAAACACAACAAACAAACATAAAAGGTCAGAGCAACAATTATGTCTAAGTACTGCTTTATTAAAGTAGTGCTTTATTAATCTCTTACAGTGCAGACAGAGCTAGGTGGCAATAGAGTTACTCCAGAATTAAGAATATTTGGGAAATTTCCCAGCTAATCCTGGGGTACAAACAAGCTTTTACAGTTATAACTTTGTGGTGTTGCACTAATTCTATTGAGAACAGTAGTGCACCGTGAATCCATAATGATAAATTAGTTTGATTGTACCCCCCAGATTAGAATGGAAAAACCCACATTTGCCAAGTTTCGGATAACATCTATACAAATGACTGTCCCATATTGTAAAAGTGCAAAATCATGTGACTGCTTATAAACAAACCACAAGTGCTTTATATCACGATTGTGGACTCAAGTAATCAAGTGCAACATCATGCTGTATTTTCTCAAGAAAATGTCCCTTCTTAAGTGCTCCCATGATGTTGATACAGACTGCGGACAGACCAGTACGCAGGTTTCACCATATACAAAGGTTCTGGTAATTTACAGAACAAGACAGTCATTAAAAAGAAAAATTCACCAACAGGGGCCTTATTTTATGACAGCATTTCGAATAAAAAAAAAATGATTTTCATACTATGACCTCAGGCTTTCCGACAACAACATTAAGCAGCGTAGATTATTATCAATATTTGTTAATATTTTGGTATTTTATTAGTGAAAAAGGAATGATGAAATTTGCCTCAAAGTATTGAAGAATTACTTAATTAAGAGAGGTTTAATTTTAATGTTGTAAGGGGTTCATTGAGAATCTGTTTTTAATTAAATTAATCTGTTTGTGATTTTTTTTTTTGTAAAAAAAAAAAATTGTTAAGCAACTCCCTCCCAACACAGACCAACTGTGGGCATTTTCTAGGGAGTATACAGTATTGTGTGTTAATTACCAATGTTTGTCATGTTTATTTCAGTCACGTAAGTAGTTTATGACATACACGATAAATCACAGCCACTGGACTCTCTCTATATAATGATGCATAACAACATGAAAATAAAATATATGATATGCTAAATATTTTAAAGAAAAAATGATGATTCATACACAAATTGGGGCTTATACGACAATTTCTTATACAAAAACCTTATAATTAGAAGATATGCTGAACACATACACAGCTTATGTAGGCTACTAATGAACAAACCATGAATCAGGCTATAAATTGATTTCATTCATGACATGAATATGAATAATAAATTGAATCTAGAGACAGAGAGAGGGTCTGAAAAGAATTATAAATGAGAGGCAGAAAAATTGACTTAATCTATCACATTTCCCAATGTAGATATCAAAGTGGACACTCCAATTCCCCACAGCCTTAATTTCCTTGAATTTCTTTACCTGAAAGACCTAATCATAAGTATCACCCTTTCTAAGTTACATGTCTTCAAATTCATGCGTGTTTTGTGTCACCCACTGTAAGCAAAGGAGACACATTTATAAGGAGACAGTTAACTGCTTCTCTGTTGTCTGCCCGTCACATTTTGTCTGTCACACTTTTTCCGTCACACTTCAGCAGGTGACATATATACTCCAAGGAACACTCTTGTTTTATCTGTGATGGTATTGCCTGTGATGGAGAAACTGCTCATTTTTGACATTCAAGGATAGTTGTACTGGGTGGCCAAGATGTGTCTGTAGATGGTATTGAATCAGGCATAATACATGCATACAGTTAAAAATCATATTCTTATTCAATGACCATCTGTGAATAAGCTGCTTTAACAACTTGTTCCCATGACTTAATTATCTCATTCACATAACCTAGCATCTCATTCCCAGTGTTGTTCCCACGAGATAAATAAAATCTTACACACTGGTCACCTCTTTGCCACCATATGACCCAACAAATACCAAGGTAGTTTAAGTCAAATTACAGGTAACCTATTTTTATAATAAACTGAAAGTGATATAAGGAAATGAAGGCACCAATGCAAGAGTTTCACACATAGAAGGAAAACAAGCAGCAGGGCACTGTGACAGGCATAACCCTTTCCCTCATATAGACTCATTTTGACGCCCTCAATAGGTACCACATAAAGCCTGATCTGCAGAAAACCAAACTTAAACCTTACCAAATTTAATTACAAAATCCTCATTTCCAGACCACTAAGGAGCAGCGAACAGCATAAAACCTGATCAGCCTGCGAGTTACTCGCAGGCTGATCTGGTTTTATGCTGTTCGCATAGGTCTTTTCATGGTGTCCTCTATGAGGGAAAGGCATAACTAAGCCAGGGAGGCATTCAGAAGATGAAGATAAAGAAGGTACATGTTGATTCTGTCACTCAATTAACTCTTCCACCATAAGGACATATCTCCAATGGGCTGTGAATCATCTGGATTAAGAAAGATTTGCCACTAGATCACAATGACGACACTCATGAGACAAGTGACAAGCTTGAGGGTCGAAAATATACAAGATATGCTGGGCTGGTTCCTGGAAATTCTTGGAATATTGTGTACAGATGATGGTGTGGTTCCTGAGTTATGAAAAAGAAATATTACGGCTATTGCTCAGCGGAAAGCACCAGTACTATTCTTTACCTCTTATTTTGCCTGCTTGGTTTTTACATTTTCCACAGTCATTTAGGGACTACATCAGTATGTTGGTCTGATATTCCTTGCCTACAGCCTCAGTGCAATTTAAGTTGACTACATAATACCACAAACAAGTGGCATGATACCACACAGAGTCAACCAGTGCTGGGACTACCCTTATCTTTCCCTCATATAGACTCATTTTGACGCACTCAATAGGTACCACATAAAGCCTGATCTGCAGAAAACCACACGTAAACCTTACCAAACTTAATTACAAAATCCTCATTTCCAGACCACTGAGGAGCAGCGAACAGCATAAAACCTGATCAGCCTGCGAGTTACTCGCAGGCTGATCTGGTTTTATGCTGTTCGCATAGGTCTTTTCATGGTGTCCTCTATGAGGGAAAGGGATACTGTATGAATTGCAAATAATGGTGTTATGTCAGTTCCATTGGGGAAGACTATGGCATGTTGTGGACAGGGATTTAAACTATGAACCACTTCATTTCTCCTGTGGGGGGGAACTCTATCCACTAAAACACTGATACAGTTCACTATCTCAGTGTCCCATATTTGTAAACATATCAACATAATGATATATTTTCCTGATTTGTCATTAAGGCTCTGACTTTGATTCATGTGATATCAGAAGGAAGTTACTTTGCATTCACATAAATCTGTCCATGTCTGTATTACATGTATTCTTCACAGAACTAGACTTGACTATTTGAGTTTACCGTCACTTCGACAGTATTTCAGTCATATAGCAACATCCAGCTAATTACAGGTGGAGGAAGACCCTGAATGCACAGAGGCATCCGGTTAGAACCACCGACCTACTGAAAGCCAGCTGGAAGTCTTCCTCACATGAACATCCGAATGACCGTGCCGGGATGCGAACCCACGGGGTGAGGGGCTGAGTGAGTGTTATAGTCAGCGACTTTACCCTCTCAGCCACGGAGGCCCCATTCTATTGTGTCATTTATTGGAGTTTTCCATCCCTCAATAACATGCTAACAAAAAATTGGCTATATTGGCACATGCTAAGGATACTATAAATGTTTGGAGATCTAAGTATCCATCTTAAGCATGCAATATTACCACCAGCTGACAGACAAATCAAACCATCCTGCCACGCAAAATGATCCTCAGTGAACTGCAAAACTATTCTAAGTACATAAAGAAATAAAAGGACATGGAACAGTTTCATGGTCAGCCCTTGACATACCTTTATTTTCCACATCAATTATTTCACTAACGAGACATTCACAGTGTAACACAGGAGCATTTTCAGCCTGTAATTAAGTAGTGTATCAACATGATTAACTACCTTGCTGTGTCCTGCATTTCATCTAATTGTTTTTTTACAATTAAGCAGAGTACATGTTGAACCAGGGAAGTTTTCACACACATATGTTACCAGAACATCCAGAAAATACCGGCTGGGAACAAAAAACAGCCCACAACCTGGCCCAGGCCATTGTATCTGTTTTATTATTTACAGACCTTAGGCTAAGAAAACAACAACATATCATTTTCAGAAAAAAAAAGATAATTCACAATGTTCCATTCTATTTTGCAA
>CM037785.1:7835378-7853648 GCA_021229015.1 Solen grandis
ATATGAAAGTGTAGAAATAATAATTATAAAAGATGTGTTAGTGGTAGAAGAAGAGAGTCGTAGTAATTGTAATACAGGTAGTAGTGATAGTTGTCGTAGTAAAAGTAATAGATGTGTTAGTGGTAGAAGAGTCGCAGTAATAGTAAAAGATGTGTTAGTGGTAGAAGCCAAAGCAATGAGAGTCGTAGTAATAGTTGTAGTAATAAAGGTAGTGTTGATAGATGTCATAGTAATATTAGTAGCAATTGAGGTAGTATTGATAGTTACCATAGTAATAGTAATAGATGTATTAGTGGTAGAAGAGTCGTAGTAATAGTAATAGATGTGTTAGTGGTAGAAGAGTCGTAGTAATAGTAATAGATGTATTAGTGGTAGAAGAGTCGTAGTAATAGTAATAGATGTGTTAGTGGTAGAAGAGTCGTAGTAATAGTAATAGATGTGTTAGTGGTAGAAGAGTCGTAGTAATAGATGGTTAGTGGTAGAAGCCAATAGGAAAGTTGAGTAGTATTGATAGTTGTCATAGTAATAGTAGCAGTAATAGAGGTAGTATTGATAGTTACCGTAGTAATAGTAATAGATGTGTTAGTGGTAGAAGAGTCGTAGTAATAGATGTGTTAGTGGTAGAAGCCAAAGTAATGAGAGTCGAAGTAATAGTTGTAGTAATTGAGGTAGTATTGACAGTTGTGGTAGTAATAGTAGTAGTAATAAAGGTAGTATTGATAGTTGTCGTAGTAATAGTAGCAGTAATAAAGGAAGTATTGATAGTTGTCTTAGTAATAGTAGCAGTAATAGAGGTAGTATTGATAGTTGTCGTAGTAATAGCAGCAGTAATAAAGATAGTAGTGATAGTTGTCGTAGTAATAATAGCAGTAATAGAGGTAGTATTGATAGTTGTCGTAGTAATAGTAGTAGGAATAGAGGTTGTATTGACAGTTGTCGTAGTAATAGTAGCAATAATAGAGGCTGTAGTGACAGTTGTCGTAGTAATAGTAGTAGTAACAGAGGCTGTAGTGACAGTTGTCGTAGTAATAGTAGTAGTAATAGAGGCTGTAGTGACAGTTGTCGTAGTAATAGTAGTAGTAATAGAGGCTGTAGTGACAGTTGTCGTTGTAATAGTAGTAGTAACAGAGGTTGTAGTGACAGTTGTCGTAGTAATAGTAGTAGTAATAGAGGCTGTAGTGACAGTTGTCGTTGTAATAGTAGTAGTAATAGAGGTAGTATTGAGAGTTGTCGTAGTAATAGTAGTAGTAATAGAGGCTGTAGTGACAGTTGTCGTTGTAATAGTAGTAGTAATAGAGGTTGTAGTGACAGTTGTCGTAGTAATAGTAGTAGTAATAGAGGCTGTAGTGACAGTTGTCGTTGTAATAGTAGTAGTAATAGAGGCTGTAGTGACAGTTGTCGTTGTAATAGTAGTAGTAATAGAGGCTGTAGTGAAGTTGTCGTTGTAATAGTAGTAGTAATAGAGGCTGTATGAAGTTGTCGTGTAATAGTAGTAGTAATAGAGGCTGTAGTGATAGTTGTCGTTGTAATAGTAGTAGTAATAGAGGCTGTAGTGAGAATTGTCGTAGTAATAGTAGTAGTAATAGAGGCTGTAGTGACAGTTGTCGTTGTAATAGTAGTAGTAATAGAGGCTGTAGTGACAGTTGTCGTTGTAATAGTAGTAGTAACAGAGGCTGTAGTGACAGTTGTCGTAGTAATAGTAGTAGTAACAGAGGCTGTAGTGACAGTTGTCGTAGTAATAGTAGTAGTAATAGAGGCTGTAGTGACAGTTGTCGTAGTAATAGTAGTAGTAACAGAGGCTGTAGTGACAGTTGTCGTAGTAATAGTAGTAGTAACAGAGGCTGTAGTGACAGTTGTCGTTGTAATAGTAGTAGTAACAGAGGCTGTAGTGACAGTTGTCGTTGTAATAGTAGTAGTAATAGAGGCTGTAGTGACAGTTGTCGTGTAATAGTAGTAGTAACAGAGGCTGTAGTGACAGTTGTCGTAGTAATAGTAGTAGTAATAGAGGCTGTAGTGACAGTTGTCGTTGTAATAGTAGTAGTAACAGAGGCTGTAGTCAGTTGTCGTTGTAATAGTAGTAGTAATAGAGGCTGTAGTGACAGTTGTCGTTGTAATAGTAGTAGTAACAGAGGCTGTAGTGACAGTTGTCGTAGTAATAGTGGTAGTAACAGAGGTTGTAGTGACAGTTGTCGTAGTAATAGTTGTAGTCAAATCGTAGTTATAGTAGTAGTCTTTGAAACTGTAGTAATAGTAGTAGTTCTAGAAATAGTGTTAGTAGAAGTAGAAATAATGATAGAATAATAATAATAATAATCATAAATGCATTTTACAGTCTAAGTTTCATGCCTTGGGCACGTTCACCGACTACAGCTTTTACCCCTGGTCATTGGGCTACTTGTATCTATCTATCAATCTCCCTGGGGAGTCTTTCACTCCGCTTATGGCAGCCCACACCATGGCGCCACGGAATTATACCGCCCTCTCAGGTACCCATTTACACCTGGGTGAAGTGAAACAATGCGGGATAAATTTTTTGTTCAAGGAAATTGGCAGTGTCCTTGGCAGGACTCGAACCCGGGACCCCTCGATCCCGAAGCGCGTGTCCTACCACTGGACCACTGCTAGAAGTAGCAGAAGTAATAAAAGTAGTTTAAGTAGTACTGGCAGTGATGGCTGTATAGATAGTGTGTGTGTGTGTGTGTTTACAAACAACACTACTATCCTATCTATTATTGCCAAGGTAACTGATCGGTGTGTCATGTTAATGTTTTGAGAGCAGACTATGTACACTGGGCTATTGGTCGTACGGATCGTTCATAACCTTTTTCAGCAAATCGTGACACAAACATTTCGGATGTAAAACATAAATATGGACAATTACCATATTCATTAAAAAGTAGAAACATCAAAACAGTATGTAATGACACTGAACGAGATAAAGTATCGTCACAACTATAAACATTTAACATTCGAGAACGAAAGGGATGATGGACCGACTCGAGTCCCCAGTCCAATCATTGAAGATAATATAAAACGTGTACAGAAAGGACATTGTATATTACTAAGCATGACTTATTTATTGTACGTGCTGCATGATCTTCTAAAAATGACTTAAATTATATCATTTATTTTCAATTACAAACAACAACTACATATCTAACGAATCTGTACCCTGATATCTTCCTAGTCGACAAAACGTCCTCCGAAACAGAAGGTGGTAAGCCCGATCCTCGACCGCAACACAATAGAGGGATTGTCAACGGCATCATGGCAACACTAGCACCAGGGTGCTGGACATGTGATTTTAAAAGATACAACCGAACATAATATGGACATTGTCAAAACAAACCCAATATACTGTGCTATATATTTACATGATGTTGAACGTTCTCGACAGCAGGGTTCGAAAAAAATTTTTTTTTTACTTTCAAGCAAGAACTTGAATATGAACAGCGGTCGCATTTGACAGACACTGTTTTGATCTAAAATATAACAATTACATAAACTGGTAAGTCTCACATTTCAAAAAATTACGTTAAACTTTCAATAAAATTGAGCAGCGACCGGCGTCTCTGCAACAGTGAATATACAGTACGTTATATACAGGGATTTGTTAGGAAATTATTTTAGACAATGGTTTTGTTTGTTTGTTTGTTGTTGTTTTATTTTATTTATTTATTTTTTATTTATTCTTATGTGCGGTAAAAATCAAAGTGCATCTCCTTTTCAATATTCGATGACTATAGTGATAAAAACATTATTGTTTGTAAAGTCTCTGACTTTCACACTCACTCAGCCCCTCACCGCGTGGGTTCGAATCCCGGCAGAGTCATTCGGATTTTCATGTGAGGAAGCCGTCCAGCTAGCTTGCGGTAGGTCGGTGGTTTTACCCGGATGCCTCCGTGCATTCGGGGTCTTCCTCCACCTGTAATTAGCTGGACGTCGCTATATGACTGAAATACTGTCGAAGCGACGGTAAACTCAAAATGTCAAGTCAAGACATTAATTATTGTTAAAAAAGGGCCAAAGTCAATTTTACAGTTTGAAGCCGACTTAAAGGAGACACTTTAATACAGGTAACGGATGTGATCATGAAAATGATAACGCTTTATATTCTATGGTGTACGGTAAAGGTACCACCCATATTTGTATTTTGTTTTCTGTGTTTTGGGATACTTTATGTATATTCTTTAGTGTTAATCACTGTATTTCATGGTTTATGGATGATTTTAATGTTCTGTGGCACTTTATTTCATGGCATGCTGGGAGAGCAAGAATTTTTGATACAATATAAACGGATTATTTTACTCAGATTCACTCGAGTGTGACATAAACTAAACACATGTTTTTTTTTTGTTGTTTTTTTTGTTGTTTTTTGTGTGTGTGTGTGTGTTTTTTTTTTTTTTTGTGAAGTAATGTTCAGTCTTATACTGCTCATACTAATGTCCCATAAATCCGTCTCATGTTGTTAGACTCAAATAGACAGACTGTTGAACTAATTATTACAGCCTATATTTAGTTTTTGAAGCAGCAGCCTCATTGTATCTAAATTATAGAACATTTTATGACGCTTGCTTAAATTTATGACTTGAAACTACGTTCATAAGGTTGTTTTAAAATCAAAATTTCAGACATGCTCAAACACAAATTTAAAATGTCCTGTTATTGTCATGGTGACGACAGACAGTGACATGACGCAGACGTAGATTCTGTCAACTAGGATGAATGTGAAAACAGGATAGATACATAATATAATTATTCGCTTTGTATGTTTTAAACAGAAGGAAATGTAACACTATAATTCAAGACAGATATGCAATGAAAATATCAACGTGCTTGAAACAGCCATGACGTATTAACCATTTTGTCAATATATGATATTTTCCAGTAGCCAAATATTCTTTAAGCGTAAAAGTTATGGAATATAATAAGAGAGAGAGAGAGAGTTTATATTCAAATGGTTCTTTATGAGGGTTCATGCAATACAAAAGTAAAACAAAATACGGCAGCAAATAATGTGGTGTAATGAATATGAAGGGTTAATTAAAGATATTATCATAAACTCAAAATCAAGTTGTGTGGACTACAAATTGATAAATAATTGAAAAAGTACACATAAATAATTTAGTCTTTACTCTTCAGCTTTAAGCTATAAGACACTTATAGATTTTCCATATGTATTTACTATCACTGCGACAATATTTCAGTCCTGCAACGACCTACCAACCTAGCAAAAGCCAGCTGGAAAGCTTCATCATACCACGCAAACAGACCGGAACCCGACACCAGAGCGGCGAGAAAGTACGTGAGTGTATGACATTGACTATATATTGCCACTGGCCACGGACGCCTCTTTATAGAAAAAATATTATCAATAATAAAAACCAATAAACGAGCAGTGTATAGGATCTGTCGTAGATCTCATTTTATATTAATTCACCAGGTGACTTAGGGATATTATTATGTTGCCGATCCTTTCGTCTTGCTTAAAAAAAAACATTCCTGAATGATCAACAAAAGCTTGTCTTTGAAATGACAACAAAGGAATGTTATCAATTTACACAATTTCATCATTTTTCTACTGATTAATCAGATAACAACGACATCGCCCAATTCGTCTTTAGTGGCTGAAAAAAAAAAAAAAACTTGTTAGCAACTTGAGTTTTAACCTAGAGTGTGTGTCTGATAGGCGTGTCATTACCCCACATCTTATTGATGTAATTTCACGTCTTGAGACTTTCAGTTCTGCCACAGTGCATTTCGCCTCAGACACGATATCAGATAGCCGAGTTCAAGCACTGGGCCAACCATTCCTAGTAGTCTAGAAGTCATTTTCTATAGTAAGTAAAACTAGATAAAAATGAAGAGCGCTTTTGTCCAAAGAATGAAGAAGTCCTTTACCAGGCGCCACATTACTGGTCCATACAGACACCGTTGAGTAATGTTAGTCTTGTTTCCTAATCGACTTTGATTGACCAATGAAAAAGCAGTTTAATATAAGTATTAAAGCATAATGTAGAAAGTGTAAAAACACACAAACTCTATACATATGGCCGTAGCGGACATGTCTAATTTACGGCCCCATGCCCAATCTGCGGTCCCAGTATGTACAGAGCTTGAAATGGGTAAATTTCACTGAACATTACATAGCTTATGCTGTTAAGTCTTGTAAATATATATTTAATTTAATATATATCATCAATACAAAAAGAATGCCATACTCCTACGTCACGCTACATTATCAAGGGAGCAGATTGTTAATTAATACTGGGACCTGTACTTAATACCCTTACCATTTAAAAACTTATCTGTGCAGAATTTTTCGTCATCATTGCCTTTGTTCATGCTGCTGCTGCTGCTGATGATGATGAGGAGGATGATTTTGTTTTTATTAATTTTGGAAATTTCATGCATCTTGCAGACCCTAACTATTCCAATAATTATATAAGAAAGAATTTTTTTTGATCTATAGATTAGTTAATTTATGTCATCTTAAACCATCACCACATAAATGTGTCTACTATAATTAAAGTATTTTCTGTACTTTTTTCTATATTTCTGAATAATCTGATGATATAAGTTTTTGTTTTTTGTTTTTGGACCTTTTCTTGTATGGCTTTGCTGTATTTAAAACGTGCTTCAAAAACATGCGTGGCGTCTTTGATGATTGGCATCAAAATGTGTCTTGTTAACATATATAAAGTGAAGACTTACGACAACATTGAATGTGTTTCAAATAGTATTTGTCTGTATATCGGACATGTGTCTTGGTGATATGAATTCTTTATTTGCATTTATTTGTTACTCCCTATCAAAGACCTATAGTAACATGTTTAATAGGTATGTGTCCCTATGATATAAATTCATGTTTTATCCATGTAATTTGAAAGGACGTCTAAAAAGAAAATTATCTAAATGTGTAATCCACGACGTCATCAAAAGTTTGAAACGTTAAACTATGATGTTTACGTTCATTGATATATTGTAACGAGGGGGGAGGGGGGCGGGGGGGAATATAATGGCCATAAATTCACGTGAGCGCGCGCTGCGACCAGTGTTCACTATGGTGGCTGATTTCTGTCATTTCGTGTGGCAGGTTTCGGGGCGAGATTTCGCAGCGAAATGTCGAAATTTGGGGGATTTGGGGCAAAAGTCAAGTTTCGGGGCGAGATTTCGCAGCGAAAACACAAATCTCGCCCCGCCACGCGAAACATAATATTTCGACTTTTCGCCCCGAAATCTCAACTTTTGTGTTTTCGTCATTTCGCCCCAAATCTCGCCCCGAGATTTTGACATTTCGCGGCGAAATCTCACCCCGCCACACGAAAAAATCAATTCGCATTTCGCCTTCCGGTACGCATGCGCAGACACCTTGTGCAGGCGCAGACGCTTTCCAACGTCCAGTTAATTCTAATATTGAAACTACTGCACGTTAAGCGATTTTATGGGTTATTTCTTGTAATCAAGGTGCTAGATAGATCTAAAAGGTCAACATTACTTGAACTTTTATGTTGACATCGTAAAGGACCATTTAATTTTAACCCCTATTGTTAATACATTACGAGTCAAATATTATGCCATCATGCACACAGTGATACATGATTGGCGATTCTTACTAAATGTATGCATTATGGAAATTAAATAGATAAATTGTTATTACATTTACTGTAATATTAATACAAATGTAATATTAGATACAAATCTCGCCCCGAAACCCGCCACACGAAATAGCAGAAATCAGCCACCATAGTACACACAGTTTGTTTTCTTCTTTCGTGTTAGAATACATGGAAATGAATAAAACATAATTAAATAAAAGTAATACATAGTACAGTATAATTTATACACAAAACATTTTCCGTATTGGGTCTAATGAATTAACAATACAGGGATTAATTTTCACAAGAAACAAAGATTGGAAATTATCTAATTCTCACAAAAGCACGCAACATTTTTTTTCCAATTCTCGTAAAATCACGTTTTCAAATATCGCCTATTCTATCGAATGTACATTATATCTTATTAAGGAACCTTACCTTACCCTTATGTTTTAAAATAAGTCAAGAAATAAAAATGTTCCATGTAAAATAGAAAATATACTTGTATGATGATAACTATATACACTGTTGGATTAAAATCATATATAAAAAGAATTTTTCGGCCGTTTGGCGTTTATTTTCACCCCGACTTCCTGTGAAACACACAGTAATGAATCGGAATAGAAATAGGCTTTTCATTGGTTATTATATGCGTTGCTAAATTCCCAATTAGTCAAAAGAAAAGAAAGGAGTTGCGGAAACGAGTTCTTTAGATCTCTGTTTGTTTTAAAAGTTGAAGTTTTCTTCCCCTGCGAACGATTTGTCCCGAATAGTAAGACACTGCACCTTTTTAAGGTAAACTGAAAGATTAGAACGCTAAAAAATAGGAAACACATAGATTTCGGAATTGATTGTTCGACACTGACAGATCCTATATTCAACAAAAACGTAACATCCGGTTTCGTTTTGTAGCCCGCGAAACGAAGTCTAATGTGCAGATGTTTTAAGGCTGTAAGTGTCTACCAAGATTGTACAAATTATTTGGATCCTTGGTATTTCAAGGAGCTGCACTGACACATGAATAACACAACTATTAAACCAAAAACAAAATCTATTACATATAATCTATTATTAAACCATTCAGCAACACTAATCATCAAGCTGGTTACCACGGCCAAGTATCTTTTTTTAAAGATATTTCTTGTTTTAAAATAATTCCTTGCAGTAGAGGATTGATTATTTTATCATATGTTTACATTTTCCTCTGCGACTTTTTGAAAGTTTGCAATATTCAATGATATGCTGTGTGCTTAAAAAAATATTTTCCACTGGCTTTTACAGGGGATTCCTATCTTTGTGTAATATGTCTTTGCATGAAATAAAATCTATTTCCTAAGAAGAAGAATCAGTCACTAAAATAACGTTTGAAACATTTATTATAGTAAATCAAACGTACATCATACATACTGCAACATTTGTTTTTAATTCAATAAGGGCTGATCATGTCAATTTAACAAAAATCAGATTTCATAGTTTTCACATATATTTTAAAGTACCGACCAAATGTTAAATATTCGTTAATTAACAACAGCATGAAGCAACAGACGTTTAGTCAGTTAATATACCCGTCAAGCTTTGGTTTCCACGGTTGTATTTTGAAGGTAGTTAAGGCTATTTGAACCTGAAATTGGTCATTGTGTCGATACAAAATATTTAATCAAAATGAATGTAAGACAGAAGTAAGGCATTTATTATAGTAGGGAGAAATGTTAGTCTTTGACTGATTACTGTCCTTTCAAATAAAAGGACAATGTCGAAGAGAACAATAAGTTGCCTATGTTGTACAGCCAGGCTTGAGCTGGATAATAAATGTTCTAGAATATTGTCTTGTCAGCCTATACACCTATAAGGCACAATGTACATAGAAATTGAAATCAAAATAGTCTCTCCATCATGATTGTTCTGACGTGTCCATCGCTGTTGCGAGTTTATCCTTTGTAAGTTTTCTACTAGAATAATCCAAACGGACGTCTGTAAAACGGGAAACCACCAAAACCGCCGTATCCATAATATGGATATCCGAAACCATAGCCATATGGGTAACCAAATCCGTATCCATAGCCGCCTCCTCCAAACAAACCTCCGAGTAACAAGCCTCCGAGCAACCCTCGACCAAAGCCTCTGCCACCAAAGCCTCCGCGACGGCGCCATCTCTGCCCGGACCCTTCATGGCAGGAGGACAGTAAAACAAGGACGACCAAAGAAATGGAGACAAACGTCTTGTTCATTTTGTCTGCTGAAATGGTGACAATTGACATGACTGATTGTGAAAATTCATATACACGTTGGGCATGTTTGAAGTCAAATATTTTAAGAAGAGAGAATGAAATTTGTTTCTTATCCCTTATCGCAGAACACAGAAGCTCTAAAGTAAGAATCATATGAAAAACGTCTATTTAAGAACTTAATGGGCTTTAAAACAAATGAATTGATCGAAACGAAATAAGGAAAACCATACCTTATAGAAACCGTCGACCAGTGAGAAATGAAAGAACAGTACAACACTGTATACCAATGATCACGAAGAGTAGCTATGAAAGAAGACTGATCATGGTAATTAATGTCCCCTTATATAGAGGAGAGTCCCTTTATTCTTCACTATCCATCAACAGCCGACAATCAACGCCTCATTTGCACGTACCCAGTTAATCCAATGCGTGGTTATGCAAATTAATTACCTCTGCGATTTCATGACATTTGTTATCACCTGATGAACGTAAATCTTGGGACATTTTGTATCAAAAACATTCTCCCTATTTTTTTTTTCGCATCAGAGGCGAGGATTTACTTAGAGATTTGCACACATGCCTCATAACATCATGTATATAACAGAATTAGACATGCCCATGTAAATAAATATTCATAAATGTGTAATGAATCACTCCGAACAAGGATCCGCTTTCCTCCAACTAATCTGAATTAAAAAAAAATAATAGAGAAAAAAGAATTGATTTAGAAGATGCTTATTTGATTATACTGTTTATAACGCCATTAGCCGTGTAAAATTACATTGCTCTGATTGGTTAAAGAACAAGATTTTCAGCAAACTGATGGTTTGATAACTAGAATTCAATATTAAATTCTAATAATAATAATAACAAAACAATAACAACAGCAACAACAAACTATTTAATCCAAGCATTTAGCAAAAACTAAATGAAGTAAACAAAATGAAACAAAAAAGCTTTAATTTTCTGCCCATGGTAACTACATCTAGAAAGTAAGTAATTATATTGGTAGTAGAAATAATGATAGTTATTGATGGATCTAACAAGACTTCCACAAACCGTTTTTTTACGACGACGACGAAAATGACGACCCAGCGATCATAATAGCTCGACTTTTTCTTCGAAACAGACGAGCTAAAAATGAATAAGAGTCAAAATAATAGAGTTTTTGACCATGGTACTGCTTTTGGAAATTGCTCATAATCTAAATATTAGAGATCAATGATATACGACAGGGTACCTAGGTTATCCTATGTATGCCCTAAATCTCATATGGTGTCATGAATGATAATACATGCATTTACTTTAAAAGAATAGTCTTAAACCATTTCAGAAGTTTCAACCATTTATAAGTACTTTCATTTTGCTGATCAATAACCGTGAAATGATACATTCGTGTAAACATATTGAACATGATTTTCTACAGGTTTTTAATTACCAGTTTTATCCGTTCTTTTTTAGTATTTCCAGCAAGAAAGTCAACCTATATTTGTGTACTACAATGTACCTGTGTTTTCTTTACTTGGACTCTAAAGAAATCTAAATTAAAACAATTTGATGTTATATAACAAACGGGCGAGTATGTACATATTCCCTTAACTGAAAAAAAAATAATGCAATGAGGAAATTTGTAATAACATGTCTCAAAACCATGAATTAAGCGCAGCTAAACTTGATAAATGACTCTTAGAGGGTACTCAGATAATAAACTCATACATATAGCTATATATATTATTATACGTTATATAAGCGATACGAGAAAAACTGATAGTACAAGTATATATATTGTCATGTTTATTGATTTCCTTCTATTAGTCATTAGCAAGAGTGGAGCATCATGTTTCATCTTTGCCAAATGACATGTACTTTCTGATTTAAGCATATGTTACTAAGGTCATTTCTTTCTCTCTCTCTCTCTCAAATTATTTTATTACGTTAAAACATCACGAATTTGTATGTTATGTTATTATTTTCGCATTTTGATGGATATGTGTACTGAGTCACCGAAAAAACAACAACAACGCACAGGTGAAATAGTGGTAAAGGTAATATAGCAACGTCATGCTGATTAAGTCGTCATATCAAGGGTTGATCATAAACACTATCTCGAGTGCATGTAGAAATAAACAAGATGGAGAAGTTTCGTGGTCAGCCCCCGATATGTCGTGCCTTATGACGAGTCACCTATCCATATGTATAATTACGGAAAAAACAAGGGCTGTCCAAATATCGTGTGACTTTGAATAATGACGTTCCAGTAAAATAATCAGAATAGTATACACAAATTATGGTAACATTTAAAGATCATTAAACATGTAGAATACGCATTGTGGTACAATAGCGATATAAACCATACATCCAAAAATCTAGAGGGTGTATTTCAATAACAACCAACAAATGTAATGTCAGCAGTGGAAAATTGGTGACATGCTAAAAAACAATTTTTTTGTAGACTATCTATTTCTGAAAATTAAAAATGATGACGCAAGCATATCGTGCGGTGTAACGAACGATAATTGTTTTGCAGGCGCTAGAGACAGTTGAAACCAGTTCAAAAAAACATAATTATGGATTAAGTGTGGAACAATTAAATTCAAATAGCAACATTAAGGATGATTTAGATTTATAAATGAAGAGACAGCAGAAATCGCAATAATTATATCGACTCTGCTCGAAGACAGACCATTTGTGATATTGTGGGATCATACTAGAAACAAATTTATGAAAAAAAAATGGGAGACACCGTGCTTTTTTTTTAGTTATCTGCATCAAATCTCTCCTGGTCAGCCCATACAAATAAAATCACTACCAAGTTTTCTAAGACGCGATCTCCATTCAGCAGCTCAAAGTATAGTTAGTAAGACCAACACTAGAATATTCTGCATCCATATCGGACCCTTATTTCATGAAAGATTCTGATAAATAGAATCCATACATAAACATGCGGCGAGTTTTGTTACAACTAATTACTCTAATGACCAACATACTCTCAACACGTAACTGGCAATCCCTTGGAAGTAGGCGCACTTACAACATATAAATTCACAAAAAGTAAATTACATACTAGTACTGGATCAATATCTGCAACCAACACACGACCATCTAGACATTACCATAATCAAGCTTACCATTTTGTTAAATCATCAAGCAAAACTTATAGATACTCATTCTTTTCTTGACGGGTTACCTTTGGAATTCTCTCAACAGAATGTAGTCAGCGTCGACTTAATTGTAAAATCCTCATTACCAGACCACTGAGGAGCAGCGAACATCATAAAACCTGATCAGCCTGCGAGTTACTCGCAGTAACTCGCAGGCTGATCTGGTTTTATGCTGTTCGCATAGGTCTTTTCATGGTTTCCTCTATGAGGGAAAGGGTTAAGTCGGCACTGGCTGCACGCACTTGCACTGTAACAGAATTGTAATATATCCGGCTTTTTTATGTGTCACCTGCTGTAAGCAAAGGTGACACACAGGGATCAATTTTCCGTCATCTGTCTGTCCGTCCGTCCGTCTGTCTGTCTGTAACACTTTTTCAGCCACGCTTCAGCAGATGACACACATGTTCCAAAGAACACTATTGTTTATTTTTAAACCTACAAACACTCTGTTACTTGCACAAAAAACATGTGTATAACATTAAGATTTTGAGTTGTTAGGTTTTGCACAATCCTATCCAGAGTGGTTGGGTTGCTTGGCCGGCATACACTCTAGATATCTCTTTAATCTCATGCATGATCATCATAGTCATTACAATAGGAGGAGGAAAAGAGGATTACTTCATTGTGCCAAGGTAAAAAGAACTATATCAATTATTTTCATTCCTTGATTCGTATATGTATGTATGGTATTTCTTATATTTATTTTTTCTTTCAAAGGAAAATTGAAATTAACGCATGTGCGAATGTGACTCGATCGTGCATTTACTTTTCTGAACTGTTCACCAACATGCACAGTTAAACGCCTTAAGGGGTTTATTTCATGTTTCACTCAGTGTATGCAGAGTTATGGCCCTTGAATGTATGGAGGCTATTCGTTGCCAAAAATCCAGCCTTGTAATCATGACAATTTATACTTCGGTTCAACTAAACAGATTTGTAAAAGTATAAACGTTTATCGGAGAGGTACATATTGTGCTCGTATTGTGCGAGTTGATTATCTCGATTTAACTAGTAACGTTTTTACTTCTAGAATGTAATTTGGTAACATGCAGCTAAGATAAAATGCAAATAATATTTATAATTTTTCAAACTCAAATATACGAAATGTACAACGACATACACGACACGTTTTACGCCGTACATCACGACGTTCGAGAATGGAGCCGCATCAGATAACACTCTCAGGTTTACAACTGCATACTTGACTTTTACATTTCTACGCGATTAACATTTATAGACGATTTTGCAACTTCCATATATGGCAGTATCACGGAAATAGGCGAAGATTTAAAGGCGGAGCCAAATTTCACGAGCGGAAAATAAAGAGAGGTAACTCTTACACCATGATAAATCGGTAAATACAGAAAGATTTCGTATTAACCTGAGTCTGAAAATGATACTTTGTAGATACAATAATTTTATATACATCAATTGTTAATCATTATACTTACCTTTGGACTCTTTTAATATATACATGGTAAAATGAAAACGAAAAAATATGGGAAAAAATGTTATGTAGCTCTATGAAAGGGAAGTTGCTATGTACAGACATTTAAGCGTCATAATTTTGGTTTTAATTTTACTAACGTAATAAGTGAATATTAAGAAATGAAAGCTTTACATTAGAAACTGCATAGATTTTTTTTCTCTGTTTTCTTATCCAGTCATACCCTAGTATTAAGGTTATATTTGTGATATAGTAATTAAATGTTACTTAATATTACTGGGAAAGGCAGCAGCCAGAATTTGGCCTGTAAAAATTATTGTATAGATCTATCTGTAGCAAATCTTCCATCTGTTTTGACTTGAAAATTGGACAATAGTAAAGCAGCAACTTAACTGAACCTTAAATATCAATTTGACTTATTCCTTCTATAAATATATTTGTTTTGCATAAAAAAATCTTGATTTATAGTCAAGCAGTAATTTTTACTGTCTGGGATAAAAAACATTAAGAGTTGGAGTAAGACACAGACAGTTGATGGCATGTAACTTTTGTGTATTTTCTTAAAGAAAGTAATCAATCTGCAGGTATGTATATGAACAAACACAGAAATTCAAAATAATGTTGGAAGTCAGACACTTTTTTTGCATTTAAAACATTAATATATTAGGTGACAATCAAAGGATCAATCTTCATTAAAGCAGGAGATATCTTATATCTTTATAGAACATCTCCTGATTAAAGACATAATGAATACTTCAACTTGAACTTTATACTGCCAATAGTCAATATTGACTACTTAAGGCACCTTAATTTTGGATGTGTTCTTGAATTGTTATTCAAAAAATTGAGTCCGGTACACCTCAGCTCTGTTTGTGAAAATTATGCATTGTTTTTTTCTGAATATTGTGAATAAAAAAATCGACTTTTTTTATGAAAGTGGCATTGAGCGCGAATTCACAACACCAGTAATGGCAGTGGCTAGATATTAAATTTTGAAAAAAGCTCAATTGTGGTGAAGTGGTTTCTCATATCATGTGGCTTTGGTGGCTCGACTAAAAAACGTCAAAGTTAAAATCCTGGTCAGGGATATAAAAATCTAAATATAAATTTACGGCATGCTGCGCTTATATTGCTGGCTTTACAATGTAGATGAGGTACGTTTCAAAGACTAATCTTTTTTATATCTTCTGATGTTGATTCAATACCTGCATACAATGGCACTCATGCAACCGAAACACATGATGCTTAGTAAATAATTGAGATACTGTTTAATTCTCATAATGCATTTACCGTCAATGTGTAGACCTACACGCTGCAACACTTCCCTTATTCGTACATGGGAGATAACTGCGTGGAGATTTGCCAGTCGTTGTCGGAAAATACCGAAAGTGAGCGGACAATTACGTTTATTTACGATGATGCAGTGGGCGGGGAAATGGGCGCAGCTTATTTATCAACATTGCAAACGTGTAAACCTGGATTAAGCTGAGCCGAATCATGATGGTCGGACAATGTAAAGTTGCGAGCGTTAAAGTAAGAAGGCGTTTTGTAGTTTATCAAAATGCATTTTGTTGAAATACGTATTTACAATGTTGCATCGGCAAATTCAGTCCAAGAATGTATCTCTGGAGTTTAAATACTAAGAAATTCAAATGAATTGTGCATTTTGTCGGAAAATAAACTGTTCAACTCAGATCAACAAGGCTGGATTTTTGGCAACGAATAGCCTCCATATGAATGCAACTCAAAAGGACGTGTCCTGCGTATCTCCAATAAAGTATGAATCAGTCACGACATTTTAATGGTTTGATCAATAGCAGTCAAAACCTGGCGTATTTTTACGAATTTGTTAAATGTGTACAGGGTTATGATCCTTCAGTTAATATACAATAGCTGCGTTGTGCACATCTCCAGCAACGCCAATGTAAGTATAGTTTCTAAAATGCGGTTCAAGATATACATTTGTCCTCATGGAATATGTTTTAGCATCATTTGCGATACAAGTGAACTGGAATCATTCATCCATGATGCGGTGTCACTTCTATGTACGCAGCAGGGCGATTTCGTCGAGCTGCACGAAAAAATGGAAGTATCAAGCGAAGAAATTTTTTTTTATCTCTCTATCATTGATAAACGAAACCACAAATCAGATTTGGATTGGTTAAAAATTGAGTATGGCAGCAGGTTGCAGGCAGATCAGTCATTAAGGCAGGCATGTATAACATTTAATGGGAATATTCAATAAACATTATTTCTCAGAAGCATGTGCTTGCGGTACCACGAGACACGTTCGGAAATACCAGATCAGGGTAGCGATTTCGTTAGTTTAGCATATGAAATAAGCATACGCACAAAGAGTGCATGTTATCAGTGGCAAAAGATGAAAATGACGGCATTGCCTCTGACGGGGAAACCGCGCATTTTTTTCTACAATCACGGATGGTTTCGTAGTGTGTTCATGCGTATGTAGATGGTATATTATAGCTGTGAACGGGCTGCTAATAATGAGTTTATGTTCTCTGTTTTCAGGTAGTTAGGTTGTTTGGCAGGCACGTGTTTACGATTTCAAGACTGATATGGAAGTTCTACGAAATCGACGACATAAGGCATGCAATCTTACGCTAGGATGACAATGCCACAATATGACGTGCAAATTGAAGCATGCCGCTAGCTTGATGTGTAAAATTGCTCATATCAATTCATCCTTTCAATTAATTGCCAATTAAACCAAAAATGTGTGTCTCTCATTATATCGCAGATCTCTTTTAAGAGTAAGATTGTAAAACGCTAGTTTGCAAGCGTCTGCGTGGGTTATAAGCTGTCACAATGTCTGTGCAACTACGCTTAAAGGCGTTTCGCCAGTACAGGTCGTCAGTTTGCATTTACCATATTCCCTTTTCAAATAATTTATTAATTTGAAATTAATTAAGTATATTTAACAGATTTTGAACTTTGTTTTCTTGTTTCAATGTACCATTGAAATCGCTCAGTAGTTCCTAAATTAAGGATTTTCTGTAAAAAAAAATCTAAAATGTTTGAAAATTTAGCTTTTATTTCCTCCCATTTCCAATTTTTCAATTTTCTTTAAAGATGAAGAATCAGATGATATATGTCATTCAGATGAATTGAACTATCATGAATTAATTTTAGTATATGTGTCTTCTATTTGTATTTTTTTTATTCCATTTTTTTTCTTAAACTATGATGGTCATTTACTAAGAACTTGATTTTGAACTTTATGTGTGTCATACGCCCATCAATACCCATCTACAGACGCATTCCAACTATCTGTGATTGTAAAAAAAATGGGTGGTTTCGTCCTCAACACAGACACTTATAAACCTTTATTTAGAATTTCTATTTTTATTTGCTGTCCCTTTGCTGTTAATTTTACTCTTCGTGGATGCTCTAACGTCATAGCCCGAACTTACGAAATCATTAACTACCCTGTTGTGGAACGTGTCCGTGGTACCGCAAGCACCTGCTTCGAGAATTTAAACGAAACGAATTCTTATATATTCGCCAAAGTTGTCTTTACTAAAATAACGCTTTCCCCTGTAAAGTGACCTATACTTGCCGAGTCTATTTGTCAGGAAACAAATACTTCACCAAAGTTAATGGGGGAGAGCAGATTTTTTTTAATATCAACCAAGCGCTTTAAACGAGAGATGTATACTATATCCTTTCCATTTTCGTATTCGGCGCATTTTTAAAAATATATATAGAAATCAGAATATTCCATTACAGAGAAAAAAGTAGAATATTACGCCCGAACGAAAACATGATTATCATTATGATAAATAGTATTATACTATTTAGACAAATAGCGGATTTTT
>CM037785.1:7853748-7903748 GCA_021229015.1 Solen grandis
GCAACTTTATTTTTGAATACTGTCACTTTCTTTTACAGATATATCGCTTTTTACTCATACAATACTTTTAAGTATGAGGTTGCCATGCATCCTATCCTATTATATACCAACCGGTACCGACGATCGAGTCGTTGGAGCGTCCGTCCCGAAACCTGGATGTTGTGGTTTAGATCGCGGGCCGCGACATACCCAAGTCGTTAAAATGACACTGGTAAGCACCCTTTGCGCCTGTTGTAAGTACATATGAGCAGTTCCGAGACTAATAAACCCAGTGCCATGATGGTGCTGTGGTATCATGCCACTTGTCTACGGTGTTATATAGCGAGACAGCGCTTTATCTTGTTCGTTTAGACATTACTTCCAAATGTCGATTAGACGTTAAACTCGAACAAACAAAGATACTCAAATAATTCTGAACGTTGTTTTTCATAGCTGAACAGATTGAAATTTTGCATCGATGGCAGTTACAAAAATGAAATCCCATTGGTGCAACTTTGATGGGTATTACCAATATTTGAGATGAATTTAATGGGAAAAGATACAAATACCCACAGTATTAGGCTCACAATTTACAAGTAATTTGAAATTGAAATATAATTCGCCCCTCAAATTCGGGAGAGTAGCCATGTTATTGACGGACCAAGACCCTAGTTCTAGAAAATACTCAAAATCAAATACCCAAGTCCCTACAGAATCACATCCTATAGAATATGATGGCCATAATTGAATTCAATGTAAAGTCCCTGTAATGGTTCCGCTATGTCTTGGACCACTTAAAATTCTGTCAAGATAACCAAGGTACCCTAATGAAACATTAGCAAACCTTGATTATCTCCGTGAACGGTCATGAGGTCAGAAATGTAGCGGAACCATTACAGGGATTTACCTTATGCAAAATAATCGAACTGGCGTATAATGTTATTTTTCGAAAACTCGGCCGAACCATAATACGTGAAACCTGATTTTAACTAGGCAACCTGCTTACCTTATACTATTTAGAATGATCTGATATTTAAGAAGTAATATAAAAAAAATGTTCAACCGATCTGGCCTGAATCCATACAACCCTACGTAACGTTAGAAACGCATGTACTTCTATTAAAGAGGCATGATTTGTATCAGTTCTTCATAGACTAATTTAATTAACCAAACCTTTCATTATTTTAATCATTAAATGTGATAATTACATCAACTTAGTCATGTAATTGAATATTTCATGAAAAACAGGAGAAAACAACAACAACAAACAAACAGGAATTGTGGGATGCGTTACTGCCTAATTCAAGACTTTAAAAACTAATAAGCGCTAAGTTTATTAACGGGAAATTGATTTATGTAGATAACTTTAACATGGCGCTAATACAATTTAAAATCAAGATGCAATATCCAGTGTGTGTGTGTGTGTGTGTGTGTGTGTGTGTTTTGTTTGTTTGTTTTTTGTTGTTGTTTTTTCACCAACAAACTAACGGAAAAACATCAGCTCATCAGAACGCTGAACGTAATTAAAAGTGGGGGAAAAGAGTTATTTTCGTAAAGAAAAGGAAGTATTTTATGTTGTTAATCAAACGTAATCATAAAATCGTTGTTTCATAATAAAACACGTTCTAGGAAAAGGGAGAAAGAATATAACAAGAAGATTTTTTTCCATTATTTTCCCATGAACTAAGCTATCAACTTGTTAATTATTTTTAGAAACAGAAAATACTGAAGAAGAAGATGTTATCTTTTGATGCCTACCATCGTATTTGATCATTTGACCCCATTTCTGATTATAACTCGTATAAATTTACTCCGATTATCAGTATTTTATCGATGTTTATTCTTAGTTTTAAGTAATCCATGTCCCTTATAGACAGTTTAAGAAATAAGATTTAATGGCATCAATTAAGTCATTTCCATCTATTCATTTTAGACTTTTTATTTTAGACATTCAGATCTACTAATCAGAAATGTTCAAAGATTCTTTCTTTAGAGAGAGTGTTGTTGTTAAGAATACAAAACAGTAAGACTTAGTGATATATATTACCCTAAAATGCATACGAATCGGCTGTAGATATGGGCAATTTAAGCTATAAATACCAAGGAATATCGACAAAGAATACGCAAGCTTCTCATAAAACTCAAGAAAACACATTGAAAAACGAAATTTAAATTTCAAATCGTTAAAGAACAAAGATAAACGTTGCTATCTATGAAATACATAGTAATAGGTCAATACAAATTGCATAAATAAATTTACGTACAGGAAATAAATGTGGAGAATCATCTTAGCATTACTGTATGCACTGATATTAATATGGAAATACAGTTCAATAGTAGTTTTACTCATCCTATATAAAAACTGTAGGATGAATATTGTATGGTATTTTCATGTGCGTCTTCCGTGCGACATAAAATATTGTGCCGCGCTCACCTTCAAACCTTAACGAGCAGGTCACTAATCTAATTAAGAATATTACCTTGCGTGACAATTTGTTTCATTTACCTCGAGTCTCTGTAAAGATATAGTCCCTAACTTTGCGGAAATGTGATACCTTGACATGACATCTTGTGTTGGAATTCGTTTTTAGATTCATCGATTTATGATGTAACCTCGAACAATATAAAACATCTGATACTTTGATATAGAATTGTGTTGCCCATTATTATTTTTTTCATAACTTCACCTTGATGTTAAGTTTTGCATTTTAATACATTAATATGGTCCCTGACATAGTTTTAAAAAGGCACAAAGTATACTAAATCCGTGGCCAGCGGACACATTTATGTGTTAAGAGACTAATATTTTCTTTTCATGGTAAGGTCAACCGCTCACGAATAATGTCATAAACAAATTCATTAAGTACCATGTCAATCATATCCCAACGTTTGGATAATCAGTGATTCAACTGGAGTTGGAGAAGTCGATATGTAATGTTTACAGCCTTGTATTCTTCAATTCCATGTTTTCCTTGACAATCTTATAAGATACAAGGATAAATTGTCAACCTGAGTTGAGTTGAATTATAACTCGAAATCCAATACAACGCGGTCATACAATGAGCATCAAATGAACAGTTTGTGAAGTTGACTTAAAGCGTTATATAGCACGGTCTAAAATAATGTGGTACTTGTATCTAGACACAAAAGAAAGCGATATAGAGCTTGCCAAGTTTGAACATTAACCTTGATTATATGGTACAACGTACTTCATTATAGAGTACGACGTGCTTCATTATAGGGTACGACGTACTTCATTATAGGGTACGACGTACTTCATTATAGGTACGACGTGCTTCATTATAGGGTACGACGTACTTCATTATAGGTACAACGTACTTCATTATAGGTACCACGTGCTTCATTACAGGGTACGACGTGCTTCATTATAAGGTACGACGTGCTTCATTACTATGGTACGACGTGCTTCATTATAGGTACGACGTACTTCATTATAGGTACGACGTACTTCATTATAGGGTACGACGTACTTCATTACAGGGTACGACGTACTTCATTATAGGTACGACGTGCTTCATTATAGGGTACGACGTACTTCAGTCGTTAATTAAACACCACCTTTAAGTTCCGTGTAAATGTTCTTTAGTACATTATCATGGATTATCTCCAATGTTCAAAGTCATTGTCCAAGATAAAGACCTAGGAGATTGGTGAATTAGAACCGGCACTTTCTGTTAGTGGTACAATAAGATACAAGAAAACATTTGACGCAAGCGTCAAAGAATCATACCTTGATGTTGTTGGAAAATGATGTAATATCTGTTTCGCTGCTCTACTAGTGCTTGCTTCTTCACTTAACCCTTTCCCGCATATAGACTCATTTTGACGCACTCAATAGATATCACATAAAGCCTGATCTGCAGAAAACCACAGTTAAACCTTACCAAATTTAATTACAAAATCCTCATTTCCAGACCACTGAGGAGCAGCGAACAGCATAAAACCTGATCAGCCTGCGAGTTTTATGCTGTTCGCATAGGTCTTTTCATGGTGTCCTCTATGAGGGAAAGGGTTAACGTAGTAATACATAGGAAACCAGCATGTAAAAGATTGTCCCTATAAATGGCATTTGTACCTGTTGGTTTTCGTACTGGATAGTGAAGGTGATTTCAGCATGATTACAACAGGTCTAATTGACGATCTTAATTTCTTGTATAAACAAAAACTCTAAATAGTAATGTGGTGTAATCTGATTGTGTTTTCATACTAAAAAAAGTGTAAATACGAAAACTGCAATACGTGTATATCTTATCTTTTTAAGTACAATATAACACTTCGCAGATAAAACTAAAACGATAGAGTAATTTTTGGATATCGGAAGACATAATGATATCTGTCATAATCATTATCGTAGATAATTTCAAGAAAAGATGAGAGACATACATACATATTAATATTTTATTTTACAAAATCAAATAATCTAAAAACAGCCACGGAGAAACACACAACACTGTTTAGCCATTCAAAACCTTATCTGGAACCGTACCGGTTTTTGCCGGATCGGAATGATTCACACTAACAAAGGAAATATATCGTGTTTACCATGATGACCTTGTGCAGTTTTTCAACCAGTTTCAACATGAAGTCGACATTATAATGATCTTTTGTTAAGGTCTTAATGAACTTTAAATCTATATATCACGGAAATGTCTATTATGAATATTAGATCTATATATCACGGAAATAATTATGTACGTTTTATGAACTTATGATGCTGCTGACGAACTCATTAAGATTTTTTTCAGACTGGAGATGGTTCTGTAATATTTCGTGATGAAAGAGAAATCGATCAGTGACGGCATTGGTGTTATAGAACGGCACACGCTAATCAAACCGTTTTACAGGGTACTTGATGTGGTACTTCACAAAACACCGTATACTGAGATTTCCCTCGCTCAAAAATCTCAAATTTTGGGTGACTACATTTATGATATTTGGAAGGAATGGAAGACATTTTATATGAAAATGCGCTAAAAGGGCGATGTTTGTTTATTAAGTTTAACATCCCGCCGATAATATTTCAGTCATAAGACTACATCTATTTGATACACCGAAGTGTCATGCTGTAGACTTGTGATACCCAGTCACATTATCCTGACACCGGGCTAGTTCTGGAACTACCCTTATATGCTGAGCGCCAAGCAATGGAACTATACCAGTGTCGATTTTAATGTTTGGTATGTTGTGAAGGGATCGAACCCAAGACCTCCCTATTCTGGATTGGGCGCTAAAGAAAAACAAAAACATGTACGCATCATGCCTTACCTCTACTTTAATATATAAAATAATTGTGGATTTTCAGAAGCTTGAGTTAAGGAATAATGATATCTCAATTTGAGATAGTACTTAAAGTCAGACCAGTAGTGTATCCTCTCGACCTTAGACAGCCTCCTATAATAGTGTGTGACTTAGCAACATCGGATCGCTTCGAATAAGCCCCCCAATCTCGCAATCTCTCGCAATGTACGAGTATAACTGCATGTACCTTTTTATATGATTAAGCTACTGGCGTTATTTTTGTTCTTACTGCAGCTAGAGACATCTTGACAGACATCCATCTTGAAACAAAATAATTGTCATTTTCTAGAACGTTAGTTCATCTTGAATATCACATTATATCAGATTAAATTTAAGTTTTAATTTTAGACCATAGATTTAAGTTTTAAGTTTATGTTTCTTGATAATGTCACCCCGACATTATTTGAGGTGTTTTAGAAACGGATGCCTCCATACAATATCACGCTGTAGACAAATGATCACTCCAGACAATCCTATAGTGCCGATTATTTGCTTAAAGCCGTACCAGTCGACTCTGGTATGTCGGGCCGGAGATCGAACTATATATACTCCGATCTCAAACGTTCTGCCACCGAGATTTATCCACACGAGTCTTTTTTTGTTTGTTTGGTTCAACGTCCCACGAGTTTTTGTGGAAGTTTAATGATTTTTAGCTCACCTGAGCACAACGTGCTCAAGGTGAGATATTAGGATCACCCTGCGTCCGTCGTCGTGCGTCGTCAACAATTTGGGCGGGGCTAACTTGCCTTATATGTATATAGTGAAACCTATAGAAAGCTGTTCTCCAAAACTGCAGGCAAAATTTCAGATTTTTTTGGCACAGGTTTCCCTTTTGTTACTTTCTACAAATGTTGCTAAAATAAACTTGATTCAAGTAGAACTTAGGTTGCCATGGCAACCAAATGAATTTTACTAGACTTTTTTTTATAAATCTTCCTCTCTTAATATGTTTGTAACAATTTAATTTCATTAACTAAAATGATCACATCATTACCCTCAACCAAAACTGCTCAAAGCTGATCTCTTGAAAATACAGCTTCCTAGGAATTATTAAGAAATTATACTTATACAAACCTGATGGTAATATTAATGAATTTTCTTTTGCCAAGGCTGACTTAACATTGTTTACATTCTAGCATCCACATTTATAAAGCAATCTTGATCAGATGTATACATAATGTCTTTAAACCAAGAATTATTATGTCTTGTATGGGAATTATGGTCCATTATACTTAAGGTTGCCTATCGAGCAGTGGTACTCAGGTGAGCGATATAGGGCCATCATGGCCCTCTTGTAAAGATGTACAATATATACTCGCACCATTAAGACCTTTTGGGCTATGATGCCGAGAACATGTTAATGTCAAATGCACCTCTCTCTCTCTCTCTCTCTCTCTCTCTCTGTCTTAGATGTGTCAGCACATTACACTTTTGCCTCACGTGGCCTGTCTCATATATGGCCAAGCTACTTCATTATCAGAACTATATCAGTTCAAAGTCACAATCTAAAAGGTAATTAGAAAAAACAAAACACAATTTTAATACAAAGTGTACGAGGAACTTTATTTTCTTTCACAATAATAGAACTTCTATCGTCAAGATGTTTTTATGTAATATTACAAAATGACTTTTCATTAACGTGGGGAAATTAAACATTTTTTCTGCAAGCATATTTAGTATTCACGAGGAAGACACATCTCCTTGTCAACCTATCTATAGACAAGACAGTTGTGAATCACTGACCTACAAACACCAAGTCAACGACCTTAATATGCTGCTATGTATGTACAATGTATGTATTTGTTAAGACTTTGTGGTTAAGGATAACCCATGTATATGCAAGCACTAATTTTCAATGGGGTATAGATGAACTAGTGCCACGCGTCTAGTTGGGTGGTAGACGCTGATAAACGTTCGATAAATTCCCAAAGTTCGACCGGGATTTAAACCCGGTACCCTGGTTTAGTAGTCCATCACGTTAACACTGAACCACCCACCCGCTTTACTACTCCCTCACTTTTGATCACGCCCGATGCAGCGTTTGAAGAAAAAAAAATGTTTTCTACAATAACTGTATCAATAATTAATTTGTTTAAAACATTACGTAGTCTGAATGAGAGATGTACGGTGACATTGTGTTTCCCATATGGTAGTTTCTCGATACCTTAAGATCTAAGTTGTTTCCACAAGAAAGTTTTTCGTTCACTCAGGATAGTATAATAACAATGTCACCTAAATGCCACCGTAGATATATCATTTGAATTTTATTCTTTCATTAAAAATGCATTCAGGTAAAGCGTAGAAATACAAAAAAGAAGCAACAAAACGTTAACGTTAAGTGGTTTTCAAAAAATACAATCAATTATGAAATACACAAAAAATTACATATTCCTAAGGGAATTAAAACACAATATTTATAAATAACACTCTGTTTCAATATTTCGGCTTTAAAGCCTTTATCAAGACGAACACTTCTCTTTTGAAAAACTATATCCTGCCGGTCGTCATATTTAAACAAAAATTATGAAATATTTGTGAATCAGAAATGCAATTGCGTCAGGATTGGATTGACGAATTCAAGAATAGTTTTAAGATCTTGTTTTTTAACTGACGTAAGATTTAGAATTGCTTCATCGTCGTGGGAACTGCGGATATAAATTTCGTTATATATGAATACTGACCTATACGTATGGTGACGTTTGGCGCAATAAGAACAAGTTGCCGTCTGGCGATGACATTGAAATAATGGGACTTGTCGTTTATCGACATAAATCCCTTTATTCCATTTGTTTCACGGTAGGTTGGTGGTTTTACTCTGTGCCGAGTGCTTTCACCGGATGTCGCTGTAAGACTGCGATACTGTCGCGGCGACAGTAAACTTCAATATTACCAACAACACCAATCCGTGAAGAGTATCTCATCGTACAGTGCAAGACTAATCATAACGTTTCTGTACTTCTGGACAAAGTAAATATGTGTGTGCGTGTTAAAACTACTGTTTGGTCTTTTTTTTTTAAAAAGTACTAGAAAATGTATTTGTTGATAAATTGACGAGCTGTAAATATACTAGTCAGGTAAAAAAAACAGGAAGGGAAAGCAAAAATGAAATATAAAACAAATTAACAGGTAGTGGGTTTTGAACTCGGGACCCATGACTCGTTAGGCCAACACTCTACATTAAAAAATGGATTGTGACCATAAACTAGACTGTGTCCCAAATTTTCGTGTTAAAACAACGTCGTTTTAACTATGAAGAAAAGCACGCAAGTTCTCCCAATCGAACTTCTCGGATAATTCCATCAATCTTCATCATCCCTCGAATGTATCTGGTGGAAGGATATGCTCAAATTCAAAGCAATTTGTTTGCCGGAATAAGAATAAGCGAGTAAAGAGTTTTCCTCTGGAACGCTACAAACGCAGATTCGGTGTAAACAAACAAAATGTCCGACTCTGACACCCTTAAACAACCATTTTACAGTCGAATTGCAAAGCAAACACTTTCTATTTTCATGTTTATGTGGCATGTTTATATTTGACGCCATGTCTAAATCACGTGAACGAAAATAGTCTCGATGTCTGCCGAGAGTGGTGAAGAATCTATCACCGAGGCGTTCCGATTGAAATTCTCAATTTACCGACACCCCGTCTTTTTATAGCGGGCCTCCCTTTAGTGTCACGTGACCACTGACCAGATCTCGGCAAGCGGATGAAGGCTATGCGATATAGTCGACTAAGCGTAAATGGAATGAAAACAGGTAAGGCCCCAGGTCCAGATTTACTTAATAATTAGGTTCTATACTATTCCCCCTAACTAATCCCGGTTACTGTTCCTGGACAATAAACATATTTGATTCATTTATTAATTCAGCTGTAGATGAAAGAAGTCACAACGTTAATTTGTGAAAGGTTTAAAGATTTATTCAGTTAGTGTTGTTCTACAAAGTGTCGAGTCTAGTCCAGTCTTTATCAGTGTTGCCGTTTCTCGGGAAGCTTTGTTAGACTCGCTTTTGTTTTAAATTTACATTAATGATATCGTCGTATGCGGACGATACTCCACTATTTGTAATTGTGGTTGGAATTAAGAGAGCATCAACCTCTCTCAACAACGATTTACAGACAATTAATGATTATGTTGATTAATGACTGGTGAAAATCAATTCTAGAGAAACTATATCATTACCTTTTTTACACGCAAAAGAACCCTTAGGCCTAGAAGATCACCCTCGTGTAATAATGAGCAATGAACTGATTACTGAAGTCGTGAGGGAATACTCTTTCTTGATACAGATGCATAGACTAGAATATGTATGGGCACGTTGTAATCTACATTGTAATGAAAAACTATGGTTTTTATTAGATCGAGCAACATGGGAAACAACTTATACCATTATTAGATTATGGCGATATGATTCTTGATAACTGTAGTACATATGAAAGATTACAACTAGATTAAATTTCAAAATGAGGCTGCTAGGATCGCTGCAGGCATTACTGAAATTGTGTCAACTGACAATTTAGAAAGTGAAATTCATTGGGAATTGTTTCATTTTAGAGAAGAAAATATATTTCAATTTTGTTTAATATCTTTCATTTTACTTCACGAATGAATCACTGAACAATTAGGACATATTTTCAATTAAAATCTTAGAAACACAAACAACCCATTCAGTTCTGCCTTAAGCTAAACGGGTGTGGAACAGTTAACCTGAGGAATTAAAAAATGCAAGATACGTTGCTGAGTTTGAAACATTATTTAATCAAATAAAAATAGTACAACGATATTACTATACCAAGGTGACAGAATATACAAAATTTTACCACGCCAGACTTCGTACTAATTATTATGATTTGAAGCAAATTTTATTCATTAAAATATTACCAACCCTCTTTTATGTGCATGTGTTTTAGTACGGTGGTATAAAAGGGTCACGGAAAATATTTTTATATCGGTTGCGAACTCGACATCTACAATTGCATAAACACGACAGCTACTGTGCTCGGACGCCATAACTCAGGCTGGACTAAGACCACAATTACCTGCCCTTGGTTACCCTGTATCCGGATGTGCCTACACAGAAAATAGTGACCCTAAGTAATGCTGAATTAAGGTGAGTTTTTGACTGAAAGACATGCAATAAATTCTATAGAACACAGTTAAAATAGTCATAAAATGTCCAATTTGGAGGCCTTATTGCACAACAACCTTTAAAGTTGAGCATTACTGAGAGGGGAATTTTTGAGAAAATTGGTGTAAAATGGCCGACCGGTGCACTAAATTCATACGTATGTTATTTGGCCTTAAATAGGTCAAAAAGTAGTCGGGTGACCCCATGTTTAAAATGTACAGAATTATTTCTCTTGAATAGATCTATCTAATGAGGGTAAGTTTGGATGTCAATTTCCCTTACAGAAATTGTCATTTGCATATATGCTTATATAGAACATATAGTAAAATTAATTGTGGTCTTAGTCCGGCTAGCGCGCGCTGTATAAGACTATCTTCCATGTCGTTTCGAACACGATGGTTATCTTCCATGTGTCCTTTATCATGCCACCGTAAGAGAAACTATTGAGTATTTCTTTTTCTCTTGTCCTAACTTAATAAAGCCAGACACACGTTATCTAATTTATACAAAACATCTGTCATGATTTGCTACTGTTTGGTGACTTATCACCCGTATGGTTTAAACATTAAAATAGTGCATGCTGTACATGCTGTCATTAATTCTTCTAACAGAAAGGTGTAGAAGTAATGAGAAGAAGAGTACAATGATATTCAGTTAACTCATCTCGACACCGATGCGTTCATCTTTCATTCTAAACCTTACATAATTGTGTATTAATATACTAAGTTATTGATATTTTGAATATAAGATGTTTAAATTCACAGGCAGTTGTCGGCCACTCTCTTGTTGATTTTATAAAAGTACTGAAATTGCTAACCAACCAACCGAGCTATTGTATACACTCGAAGGACTTTCTAAACGTTCACCTAGATTTTTCATAATTTTATGGAAATTTGGCGCAAATAACTGTGTGTGATTTATTTTTAAGGTGATTATTTTTTACTTCCACAATTTCAATAGTCAAATGCGTATGTACACCTTAAATATACAACATTATAACTAATACATTGTTTTAAATGCATTAACTATTCCAATAAAATTATGAAAACTCAATAAGTGGACGCTTAGAATATACTCTGAGAGTAAATGGCGGATAGTGACTACCCCCCCCCAAAAAAAAAAACAAAAAAAAAACGTATCCATGCATTATATGACTGTAAATAAAGACAATGCTTATGCTTATTACATTTACATAATACTTATAACATTCTCAAAATGCATGTTAGATTTTCAAAATTTTATAACATTACCAAAATATTTTATTATACCAATTTGAAATTGTTACTTTGAAAACAACTTTTAACGAAATAGTTTCTGTTTGCCATATTTACGTTTAAATTTTATGTTTGGAGGTGACTTCCGTATGTATGGTAGAGATGGAGAATGCAAGATCGAAATCTCCAACCTAGGGCAATGGCAGTTTCTCAAAATCCCCACATTATATGCTTGCCAGAGTATACTTTTCCTGCCTGTCGGAAACGGTCTTCTGTCAAAAGCCCGGAGTATACCTGCCGCCCCCACCCCGGGGCAAAACATAGATATGAGTAGGTGCATATGTGGACTGAGATTTGCACCCATGAACCTGAAGTATACGAATAATATCACATGTATATATTTTTTCATGTTTGAAATCAACGTTCGCCTAGTGTATAGAGCACGTGAGGAAACCTCACACGTGAGGAAACCTCAGTCCTGTATATATTTTTTCATTTATTGAAATCAACGTTCGCCTAGTGTATAGAGCACGTGAGGAAACCTCAGTCCTGTATATATTTTTTCATTTATTGAAATCAACGTTCGCCTCGTGTATAGAGCACGTGAGGAAACCTCAGTCCTGGTGACTGGTGTATGTGTTACCTGTCTTGTAGCAGCGTTCTCTAGCGGTAAATACGATATGCGGGATATTTTTGTTTGCTTTATGACAATCCTATCTTTTGTTGTTGTATTTGAATAATTACTTTCTGTGCTAAATTGTCGAAAGTTTTTTTTATTATTATAAAATGACAATCTTTAGTATTTCCCGATAAAAACAAACGTTTTCGATCTTAATGTAATACCAAAAGAAATGCCTGTGAAAACTACAATATAGAATCTACATTTATGTTTTTGTAACATACGAACGTATTGTTAATGTAGATATGGCAAACGTGTGTATTTTTAAGTAATAATTTTATGATTCTAATAATATTTTGAAAATGCATTGTGAAAATGATTAAGCACTGTGAAACCTCATTTGGAATAAGCAATGAAATGGCAGAAACAAATGCGTCCCTAGACATCAGTAGATATCTTAAATTGTGTTGCTTATTTTGTATTTCCATGTCATTACATACATTCTTAATTTGTCGGATTTATATGCTTAGCTCATAGATATATATATAAAATTTGCTAATGGGACTGAACTCGAATCTAAATGATTATAAAGAAGCGTGCACGATTCCCTCCCTTGATTATAAGCCCTTCTCTCTTGAATCTAAAGTGGTATACATCAGTGATAAGGTAGTCAATCTGATGGACACTTTTCCAGACCTTGAAAAACTCGGGGTATTTTCATGTATACAAAGACCCCGAAAAACTATATATATTCTGAATTTGTATTGTTTCGCTAATACAAATATGAAATTTTAATATTATTTACCGTCATTAGGGTCTCTTTAATACTATATATAAAAGACTATAGAGAGAGAGAGAGAGAGAGAGAGAGACCCTGCCGTCATATAAAGAAATTATTGACATTTGTATTACCCTACCACCATTTAGTTTATATGATAAAATAAGCAACACAAAAATGGATTAAATAAAATATAAACGGTCTATACTTTGTAAAGATTGGTTTTTAAAGTAATAATGATGGATACATCTGTGTTTAAAAGTAATATATATATTCTTATTATATTGTTATGGGTAGCAATCATTTCATGATTATTATGGCCATATAAATCACATATGACACCACGAGTATTGTATATTTAACTAAAACGCCTACACTATGGAAAAGTGCGCAGGACATGATTTTTTCCACTATACCTGGGCAACAATCAGTTGTTTTACAAAAATATCTTTGACCTCTAAACAATATTTAGGAAAAGTATCAACACATTTTACCAGTATTTCGAATTTGAAATGACTCGCTATCAAATTTCACTCTGGACTAACTTTAGCAAGAAATGAGAAAAAATAGAACAGAAAAAAAAAGAACAATCACCATGAGAAATAGAGCCAGACAGAAGATTTTTTAGTTTTTCGATTTCTAAATTCTCTAGACGACAAGAGACGACGAGAGTCAAGTGTTGACATTTTAGACCGGAACTGATATAAAAAAATGTTTTCTAATTTATCCATCATTTACGATTAAAAAAGATATATTAAGATTTCTTTTTACATGGGAATGGAATAAGAAATTGAATTAAGAAAAAATACGCATCGATTTGAACCACAAGCTCTGAGTACCTGCGATGACAACAGACTGTTGTACGGAAAATCCGACAATTTAAATGTGATCTGTATTAGACTTGTTCAACCTTAAACAATCAAATATTATATTAATAAGGAAGCAGGTATACTCACATAAACATCTCTCTCTCTCTCTCTCTCTCTCTCTCCTGTAATATGCCATGGTGTTTCAAACATGCACCTAGCTGACGTAATAAATAGGTGGATAATATGAATGTTGGACACCACAATATTGAGTATAAAAGCATTTTATAGGTGTTTATCAAGAAAAAAATGCACACTTATGCTTATCCGGTTTGACGGTTCCTGGGTTGGACCAGTACTTTGCACGTTAGAAAGGTTTGAAGGTCATTTTAAACCAAGGATTATTATGTCTTGTATGGGAATTATGGTCCATTATACTTAAGGTTGCCTATCGAGCAGTGGTACTCAGGTGAGCGATATAGGGCCATCAGGGCCCTCTTGTAAAGATGTATATATACTCGCACCATTAAGACCTTTTGGGCTATGATGCCGAGACCATGTTAATGTCAAATGCATCTCTCTCTCTCTCTCTCTCTCTTAGATGTGTCAGCACATTACACTTTTGCCTCACGTGGCCTGTCTCATATATGACCAAGCTACTTAATTATCAGAACTATATCAGTTCAAAGTCACAATCTAAAATGTAATTAGAAATTTAATACCAAGTATGCGAGGAACTTTATTTTCTTTCACAATAATAGAAATTCTATCGTCAAGATGTTTTTATGTAATATTACAAAATGACTTTTCATTAACGTGGGGAAATTAAACATTTTTTCTTCAAGCATATTTAGTATTCACGAGGAAGACACATCTCCTTGTCAACCTATCTATAGACAAGACAGTTGTGAATCACTGACCTACAAACACCAAGTCAACGACCTTAATATGCTGCTATGTATGTACAATGTATGTATTTGTTAAGACTTTGTGGTAAGGATAACCCACGTATATGCAAGCACTAATTTTCAATGGAGTATAGATGAACTAGCGCCAGGCGTCTAGTTGGGTGGTAGACGCTGATAAACGTTCAATAAATTCCCAAAGTTCGACCGGGATTTAAACCCGGTCCCCTGGTTTAGTAGTCCATCACGTTAACACTGAACCACCCATCCGCTTTACTACTCCCTCACTTTTAACCACGCCCGATGCAGCGTTTGAAAAAAAAAGAGAAAAAAAACAACACGTATTGCTACAATATGAATGTTTTCTACAATAACTGTATCAATAATTAATTTGTTTAAAACATTACGTAGTCTGAATGAGAGATGTACGGTGACATTGTGTTTCCCATATGGTAGTTTCTCGATACCTTAAGATCTAAGTTGTTTCCACAAGAAAGTTTCTCGTTCACTCAAGATAGTATAATAACAATGTCACCTAAATGCCACTGTAGATATATCATTTGAATTTTATTCTTTCATTAAAAATGCATTCAGGTAAAGCGTAGAAATACAAAAAAGAAGCAACAAAACGTTATGAAGTGGTTTTCAAAAAATACAATCAATTATGAAATACACAAAACACTACATATTCCTAAGGGTATTAAAACACAATATTTATAAATAACACTCTGTTTCAATATTTCAGCTTTAAAGCCTTTATCAAGACGAACACTTTTCTTTTGAAAAACTATATCCTGCCGGTCGTCATATTTAACCAAAAATTATGAAATATTTGTGAATCAGAAATGCAATTGCGTCAGGATTGGATTGACGAATTCAAGAATAGTTTTAAGATCTTGTTTTTTTTAACTGACGTAAGATTTAGAATTGCTTCATCGTCGTGGGAACTGCGGATATAAATTTCGTTATATATGAATACTGACCTATATGTATGATGACGTTTGGCGCAATAAGAACAAGTTGCCATCTGGCGATAACATTGAAATAATGGGACTTGTCGTTTATCGACATAAATCCCTTTATTCCATTTGTTTCACGGTAGGTTGGTGGTTTTACTCTGTGCCGAGTGCTTTCAACGGATGTCGCTGTCAGACTGCGATACTGTCGCGGCGACGGTAAACTTCAATATTACCAACAACACCAATCCGTGACAGGTAGTGGGTTTTGAACTCGGGACCCATGACTCGTTAGGCCAACACTCTATATTAAAAAATGGATTGTGACCATAAACTAGACTGTGTCCCAAATTTTCGTGCTAAAACAACGTCGTTTTAACTATGAAGAAAGGCACGCAAGTTCTCCCAATCGAACTTCTCGGGTAATTCCACCAATCTTCATCATCCCCCGAATGTATCTGGTGGAAAGATATGCTCAAATTCAAAGCAATTTGTTTGCCGGAATAAGAATAAGCGAGTAAAGAGTTCATCTGGAACGCTACAAACGCAGATTCGGTGTAAACAAACAAAATGTCCGACTCTGACACCCTTAAACAACCATTTTACAGTCGAATTGCAAAGCAAACATTTTCTATTTTCATGTTTATGTGGTATGTTTATATTTGACGCCATGTCTAAATCACGTGACCGAAAATAGTCTCGATGTCTGCTTACCGAGAGTGGTGAAGAATCTATCACCGAGGCGTTCCGATTGAAATTCTCAATTTACCGACACCCCGTCTTATTTATAGCGGCCCTCGCTTTGGTGTCACGTGACCACTGACCAGATCTCGGCAAGCGGATGAAGGCAATGCGATATAGTCGACTTAGCGTAAATGGAATGAAAACAGGTAAGGCCGCAGGTCCAGATTTACTTAATAAGTAGGTTCTATACTATTCCCCCTAACTAATCCTGGTTACTGTTCCTGGACAATAAACATATTTGATTCATTTATTAATTCAGCTGTAGATGAAAGAAGTCACAGCGGTAGTTTGTGAAAGGTTTAAAGATAATTTATTCAGTTAGTGTGTTGTTCTACAAAGTGTCGAGTCTGGTCCAGTCTTTATCAGTGTTGCGATTTCTCGGGAAGGGTTGTTAGACTCGCTTTTGTTTTAAATTTACATTAATGATATCGTCGTATGTGGACGATACTCCACTATTTGTAATTGTGGTTGGAATTGAGAGAGCATCAACCTCTCTCAACAACGATTTACAGACAATTAATGATTATGTTGATTAATGACTGGTGAAAATCAATTCTAGAGAAACTATATCATTACCTTTTTTACAATCAAAAGAACCCTTAGGCCTAGAAGATCACCCTCGTGTAATAATGAGCAATGAACTGATTACTGAAGTCGTGAGGGAATACTCTTTCTTGATACAGATGCATAGACTAGAATATGTATGGGCACGTTGTAATCTACATTGTAATGAAAAACTATGGTTTTTATTAGATCGAGCAACATGGGAAACAACTTATATCATTATTAGATTATGGCGATATGATTCTTGATAACTGTAGTACATATGAAAGATTACAACTAGATTAAATTTCAAAATGAGGCTGCTAGGATCGCTGCAGGCATTACTGAAATTGTGTCAACTGACAATTTAGAAAGTGAAATTCATTGGGAATTGTTTCATTTTAGAGAAGAAAATATATTTCAATTTTGTTTAATATCTTTCATTTTACTTCACGAATGAATCACTGAACAATTAGGACATATTTTCAATTAAAATCTTAGAAACACAAACAACCCATTCAGTTCTGCCTTAAGCTAAACGGGTGTGAAACAGTTAACCTGAGGAATTAAAAAATGCAAGATACGTTGCTGAGTTTGAAATATTATCTAATCAAATAAATATAGTACAACGATATTACTATACCAAGGTGACAGAAAATACCAAATTTACCACGCCAGACTCCGTACTAATTATTGTGATTTGAAGCAAATTTTATTCATCAAAATATTACCAACCCTCTTTTATGTGCATGTGTTTTAGTACGGTGGTATAAAAGGGTCACGGAAAATATTTTATATCGGTTGCGAACTCGACATCTACAATTGAATAAACACGACAGCTACTGTGCTCGGACGCCATAACTCAGGCTGGACTAAGACCACAATTACCTGCCCTTGGTTACCCTGTATCCGGATGTGCCTACACAGAAAATAGTGACCCTATTTAATGCTGAATTAAGGTGAGTTTTTGACTGAAAGACATGCAATAAAGGATTAAATTCTATAGAACACAGTTAAAATAGTCATAAAATGCCCAATTTGGAGGCCTTATTGCACAACAACCTTAACAGTTGAGCATTACTGAGAGGGGAATTTTTGAGAAAAATGGTGTAAAATTGCCGATCGGTGCACTAAATTCATACGTATGTTATTTGGCCTTAAATAGGTCAAAAAGTAGTCGGGTGACCCCATGTTTAAAATGTACAGAATTATTTCTCTTGAATAGATCTATCTAATGAGGGTAAGTTTGGATATCAATTTCCCTTACAGAAATTGTCATTTGCATATATGCTTATATAGAACATATAGTAAAATTAATTGTGGTCTTAGTCCGGCTATCGCGTGCGCGCTGTATAAGACTATCTTCCATGTCGTTTCTAACACGATGGTTATCTTCCATGTGTCCTTTATCATGCCACCGTAAGAGAAACTATTGAGTATTTCTTTTTCTCTTGTCCTAACTTAATAAAGCCAGACACACGTTATCTAATTTATACAAAACATCTGTCATGATTTGCTACTGTTTGGTGACTTATCACCCGTATGGTTTAAACATTAAAATAGTGCATGCTGTACATGCTGTCATTAACTCTTCTAACAGAAAGGTGTAGAAGTAATGAGAGGAAGAGTACAATGATATTCAGTTAACTCATCTCGACACCCGATGCGTTCATATTTCATTCTAAACCTTACATAATTGTGTATTAATATACTAAGTTATTGATATTTTGAATATAAGATGTTTAAATTCACAGGCAGTTGTCGGCCACTCTCTTGTTGATTTTATAAAAGTACTGAAATTGCTAACCAGCCAACCGAGCTATTGTATACACTCGAAGGACTTTCTAAACGTTCACCTAGATTTTTCATAATTTTATGGAAATTTGGCGCAAATAACTGTGTGTGATTTATTTTTAAGGTGATTATTTTTTACTTCCACAATTTCAATAGTCAAATGCGTATGTACACTTAAATATACAACATTATAACTAATACATTGTTTTAAATGCATTAAATATTCCAATAAAATTATGAAAACTCAATAAGTGGACGCTTAGAATATACTCTGAGAGTAAATGGCGGATAGTGACTACCCCCCCCCCCCCCCCAAAAAAAAACAAAAAAAAAAAAACGTATCCATGCATGACTGTAAATAAAGACAATGCTTATGCTTATTACATTTACATACATTTACATAATACTTATAACAATCTCTAAATGCATGTTAGATTTTCAAAATTTTATAACATTACCAAAAACTTTTATTATACCAATTTGAAATTGTTACTTTGAAAGCAACTTTTAACGAAATAGTTTCTGTTTGCCATATTTACGTTTAAATTTTATGTTTGGAGGTGACTTCCGTATGTATGGTAGAGCTGGAGAATGCAAGATCGAAATCTCCACCCTAGGGCAATGGCAGTTTCTCAAAATCCCCACATTATATGCTTGCCAGAGTATACTTTTCCTGCCTATCGGAAACGGTCTTCTGTCAAAAGCCCGGAGTATGCCCGCCGCCCCCACCCCGGGGCAAAACATAGATATGAGTAGGTGCATATGTGGACTGAGATTTGCACCCATGAACCTGAAGTATACGAATACTATCACATGTATATATTTTTCATGTTTGAAATCAACGTTCGCCTCGTGTATAGAGCACGTGAGGAAACCTCAGTCCTGTATATATTTTTTCATTTATTGAAATCAACGTTCGCCTAGTGTATAGAGCACGTGAGTAAACCTCAGTCCTGAATATATTTTTTCATTTATTGAAATCAAGGTTTGCCTCGTGTATAGAGCACGTGAGGAAACCTCAGTCCTGGTGACTGGTGTATGTGTTACCTGTCTTGTAGCAGCGTTCTCTAGCGGTAAATACGATATGCGGGATATTTTTGTTTGCTTTATGACAATCCTATCTTTGTTGTTGTATTTGAATAATTACTTTCTGTGCTAAATTGTCGAAAGTTTTTTTTATTATTATAAAATGACAATCTTTAGTATTTCCCGATACAAACAAACGTTTTCGATCTTAATGTAATACCAAAAGAAATGCCTGTGAAAACTACAATATAGAATCTACATTTAAGTTTTTGTAACATACGAACGTATTGTTAATATAAATATGGCAAACGTGTGTATTTTTAAGTAATAATTTTATGATTCTAATAATATTTTGAAAATGCATTGTGAAAATTACTAAGCACTGTGAAACCTCAGTTGGAATACGCAATGAAATGGCAAAAACAAATGCGTCCCTAGACATCAGTAGATATCTTAAATTGTGTTGCTTATTTTGTATTTCCATGTCATTACATACATTCTTAATTTGTCGGATTTATATGCTTAATGTGGTTTTAAAGCTCATAGATATATATATAAAATTTGCTAATGGGACTGAACTCGAACCTAAATGATTATAAAGAAGTGTGCACGATTCCCTCCCTTGATTATAAAAACCCTTCTCTCTTGAATTAAAGTGGTATACATCAGTGATAAGGTAGTCAATCTGATGGACACTTTTCCAGACCTTGAAAAACTCGGGGTATTTTCATGTATACAGAGACCCCGAAAAACTATATATATTCTGAATTTGTATTGTTTCGCTAATACAAATATGAAATTTTAATATTATTTACCGTCATCAGGGTCTCTTTAATACTATATATAAAAGACTATATATATATATATATATATAGAAAGAGAGAGAGAGAGACCCTGCCGTCATATAAAGAAAATATTGACATTTGTATTACTCTACCACCATTTAGTTTATATGATAAAATAAGCAACACAAAAATGGATTAAATGAAATATAAACTGTCTATATGTTGTAAAGATTGGTTATTAAAGTAATAATGATGGATACATCTGTGTTTAAAAGTAATATATATATTCTTATTCTATTGTTATGGGTAGCAATCATTTCATGATTATTATGGCCATATAAATCTATATGAAACCATGAGTATTGTATATTTAACTAAAACGCCTACACTATGGAAAGTGCGCAGGACATGATTTTCCACTATACCTGGGCAACATCAGTTGTTTTACAAAAATATCTTTGACCTCTAAACAATATTTAGGAAAAGTATCAACACATTTTACCAGTATTTCGAATTTGAAATGACTCGCTATCAAATTTCACTCTGGACTAACTTTAGCAAGAAATGAGAAAAAATAGAACAGAAAAAAAAGAACAATCACCATGAGAAATAGAGCCAGACAGAAGATTTTTCAGTTTTTCGATTTCTAAATTCTTTAGACGACGAAAGACGTCGAGAGTCAAGTGTTGACATTTTAGACCGGAACTGATATAAAATTTATTAATATTTTCGTTGATTTTTTTTCTAATTTATCCATCATTTACGATTAAAAAAGATATATTAAGATTTCTTTTTACATGGGAATGGAATAAAAAATTGAATTAAGAAAAAATACACATCGACTTGAACCACAAGCTCTGAGTACCTGCGATGACAACAGACTGTTGTACGGAAAATTCCGACAATTTAAATGTGATCTGTATTAGACTTGTTCAGCCTTAAACAATCAAATATTATAATAATAACGAAGCAGGTATACTCACATAAACATATCTCTCTCTCTCTCTCTCTCTCTCTCTCTCTCTCTCTCCTGTAATATGCCATGGTGTTTCAAACATGCACCTAGCTGACGTAATAAATAGGTGGATAATATGAATGTTGGACACCACAATATTGAGTATAAAAGCATTTTATAGGTGTTTATCAAGAAAAAAAATGTACACTTATGCTTATCCGGCTCGACGGTTCCTGGGTTGGACCAGTACTTTGCACGTTAGAAAGGTTTGAAGGTCATATACTTGAACTCATTCTTGAAAGCAAGAATAAAACTGTATACAAAAGCTACTTTAATTACTCGATTTATGTTTAGTATATTCCTTTGTGCTTTGCTCGTAGCACATAAGGGTAGTACACGGACTGGTAGGCCTAGTGTCATAGGTATAACATGTCAGTGATGCATCAATATATGACCCATTTAGTCTCCAAATGAATGATTTGCTGTCGTTGGGACGTTAAACCAGAACAATGATGAAACTGGAGACACGAAGATAGAGTATGATTTATCAAATGAAAATGCCAAACTGCATAAGAAAGGAAATCTAGGTGCAGATACCGGGCAAAATAACATGACATAAAATGTTTACTGGAAGTAAGGAAGTTCTGAACTATTTTAATCAACATTTGGAATCCTAAACAAGGTAGAAACACATTTAGATTCCAGTACTGGTAAAACTGTCGATCATGATTTTATAGTGTTCACATTAAGGCAGATCAGAAAGTTGTCTGTTGATTTGGTCTGTCAATAAGTACAGTACACACTACATCACCATGATGAAGGTTTACCGTGATATATTGAGAACTTCCTTTCTTTGACTTATTATCATGTTAAGGTCTTCCCATCCTAATAGCGATCAATTCCATCAAAGTCATGCATATAACTTAACAATAAACATGTATATAAGCTTTTAAAATGTCAGACACTGGTAATCTTAGAGGCAAATTGACATGTTATGACAAGTGATAGAAGTTCTTATATTACCTCCCCTTGGTTAGTTTGTTGTCATGAGTTATCCCCCTGAAAAATAAAAGAATTATTTTTTCATTCTTATGAAGTTATTTTATTCTACCATAAGTTTTTCTCATAAATCAAATTCAGTTTTTCATATTCACAAAAAATGCATATTTTCCATAGGCTTCAATGTTAACTTATATGCGGATGATCTCCCACAAATTAAATAAAACTTGAAAAAAAAACAACATTGGTGAAATATTTTTATTATAATGTCTTCAAAAAGACAAAGTTTTATACAAATATTACCATCCAGTGGCAAGATATGGAATATGGCTATTAGGATGGGAAGACCTTAAATGAGCATGAACATAACTCACATGTACCGGTCGTTAATGTTTAAGTATAATAACTGGATAACTGGCTCCTCGGTTACAAAATAAGGATACTGTCATTTGCTGTGGTATCATCCACTTGTCGATGGCATGATATATCGCAGCAGGGTAGTTCTGTATCTGTGTCAACTCGCATGTCGCTAAACTGTGGGCGACAAGTATTTGATTCACTTGTCAACGTTTTTGCTAACTTTAAGTCCGTCGGTCATAAGGACAACATTGTACCTGTATTTTTTGCGCAATACACAACGCATTTAAACAATATGATTATACTGAGGTTTTCAAGTACCCGAAGTGTCAATATTCATTTTCTTGATAAACATTTTGACGTACCTTGAAAAATCTCATTTGAACAGTCATATTCTGAATATAGTTAACTGCGGAATTCAGTGACTTAGCTCCCGCGAGCGTCTCTGTCTGTCGTGCTGAGCAAGATGGCCAGGGTTCTTGTGAGACGCCTGATGATTCATCCCGCACGGCAGTCGGTGTACGCCGGGCACTGATAGTCCTAGAGGATCACACTTAATCCCCTATTGTCGTCTGATATGATGATGATTTGTCATTGCCTGCCCTTCAAATAGTATTATCTGCAGTGTCAAAAATGCCCAAGTGATAACAACACTATATGTATAGATAGATTGGAATGTTGGCCCATAACAATTTTTCAATGAACTGCATAATAATTTGATTGTAAGTCTATGGAGGATAAAAAATCTGACACTCGTTCGTGAAGATTGGATAGGTTGTCCAACCGTTTAGCGACAAGTCACCATGAGATATAGTGTGCCACTGCAGGGGCTAAGTGACTGAACGATACATAACAGAGTTGGGTATAGGTAGGGCGACTGCCAGGGCAAAAACCAACAGCAAGTGACAACGCCGTCAATAAAATTGAAAAAGTGCCCTTTGAACGTGTACGTTAATCTGATTGTTCTAATTAAATGTATGCATTGTTCTTGATTTAAAGTATGTATTACGGCTTCAAAGGCGCATGCGTTGCATGTTTGTTTTGCTCCCTAGTCCGTTCGCGTCTATAAGGAATTGGTTTGTTCGCATCATGGCTGCTATATAGACCACATGGAGAAATCAGTGTTGTTGTGTAAAACATCATCCATTGGAAACCCAGTAACACAATGCAATTTAACTGACTTGTGCTGTTCATACTTAGAATTTTCTTTATACATTGTATGAACACATTCATAATTTCAGTCGTTATATCTCCACGGACTCTTCAAACACCATATCAAAGAAAGTTCCAGTGCTTGTCATGATACGTATGATAAAAGTAAACACCTGCTGACAAACACCTGCTGAAATTACCCGCGTATCAATCTTGGAACTAAATGGCGAGTTCACTTGACATTGAGTACAGGTTCGTGCAAACAGCATTTCAAACTATTCCGGTAGGACTGATTCAGTTTCGAGCAATGTCAAGGGACTTTGCAATGCAAATCACAGCCTTTACCGTGAGTGTCACCAAACCTAAGATATGGAATTTTGTGTTTAAACATATGTTTACCCAATTACCCATTGAGCAACGAAGTACGGTCTAGCGGATCACAGGCCGCAGAATAAATACACTCCATATTGACACACGGGCTGGTTAACGTAACCAGAAAGCCTGATAATGGGTTTTCAATTGAATTAATTGCTGAAAAATATTTCTTTGGAATTTCTGATGATGCTCGAAATTAAATTCCGTTTTATAGACTTTGACCATTATTAAATTTGAATAAATATGAAAACTCCCTTTAAGACTTATAGACACTGATCCTCTAAGTCCGGCCTAACTCTCTAGTCAGCCCTTCAGTAGAATGCACGCGTTTGCTTGGATAAATAGAAAATCTTCATTTAGGAAAGTTTATATCAAACAAAGCTTCACGCAACAACTTGCGTAATGGACAGGAATCCGGTCCACAATATGTTTTAATGAACTACAATTTGGTTTTATATGCAATTGTCTATTTTCTGAAACTAAATTTTCAGTAACCTTATTGTATATTTTGTGATTTAACAAATTCTAAATTGAGAAATAATGTGCATATATATACGAATATGGTGAAAGAAATGTTTACATAAATAGACAATAAGAAAAAGGATTTCAAAGTAATTAATTATATATCATAATATACGATGGTCAAAATAAGTCTTTGAAGCCATTCTCGTAAAATTTCCTACTTAATTATGCTTGCAAAAGTATTTAAGATCACTCCGTATTACTCAAGGCTAAGCTTAAGAATGATTTATGAGTGAGATTCTTTTGTCAAGAACACCACTGAAATATTATATTCAGGCTGTAACTCAAAGTTGGGCAGATTGGTATAAGCGATCGTACATGATGTTCTTAGAAATGACCTGGTAACGACTTCCTTTCAACAATGTGTCCACACGTACATTAAGGGTACATGGAACAACAGGGGTTCTCGTGTCTCCGTTGTTGTTGTTTTTTTTCTATTAAAGTAATGCCCGCCATCAACACCCAAAGTGGTTTATAAAACGCGTATAAAAAGTTCAAACTTTAAAAGATATTTTATTGATATATCTTGAACATATATATTTCATATTTACATATAACGTACATCATTTATAGTATGTGTGTTGACATAGAAAGAATATACATACATTTACATGTTCATGGCATACACCTAATCATACAAACACTAAACCCCAAATATTGATTCATTTTGGCTAGGTAATTATTATACACTGTATATTGCATCGGATTAGGAATGTTCATGTATGATTTTATTAATTGTTCAACAGGCTCAGAATCTGGGCACAATAGAGTGCTCCTGAAATCTGCTTCTGCTCTTTTGGCCAGTCTAAATAATGCTAAGGTTCAATACTGACAATCAACGACCTCTCTTAAGATAATATAAACGCACCGGTCCCGATGGGTTAGAGAGCCTACTTCCAGAGCGGGAGGTCACGGGCACGATACCAAAGTGGTATTTTTTGATGTGTGTTATGACTGGTTTGTACTTGGTAATATATCATGCCAAATAAATATGCCGTGAAGCAACATTACATCTGCATAACGTACAAAGCAAACACGCCACTAAAAACTGTGTTCTTTGATACAATTTCAGTGCATGACATGTATATTTATTGTGAACAATTTGACAAGTGTCGTTACCCCAGCCACGAGATAACTATATATATCACATTTAAGAAAAAAAATATTGAAACAAATATTTCAGTGACATTTTTGTTTCACACTAAGAAATGTGGCATAAATGTTTTCACATCATACTTCGGGGATCAAGAATCTAGGACAAAAAGCGAATGCATATGTGAGTGGCTCCAATGCGGTTTTTACATAATATTTCAGGGAAATAATGTTAATTCCCTATACGGAATTCGACAATGGTTTTAATGCTTCCCGACCCTACATTTCCTTTCAACAGCTACTCTGTCAAAATCATTGTACACTATTTTGTCGCAATATGCAGATGGTGTCAGACTCGTTGGGTAATGATGAATGCTGTACTACTGACAAAAGCAGTGGATAAGGAGGAAAAGAATCACAATGATAAATACAGGCGTCGAAAGGAATTAATAATTCATCAGAAAAATAACCCGTGCTGTCCCGGTAGCCGGGTAATAAACTCGTCATCATTGGAACTGCATCCGTCTGTCATTTCCGGGTCCGGTAAAATAATTAACGAATAAGTGTGTATCGGTGGAACGTACTTCTGTAATGATGCAGTGCAGTAGAGTTAGTCTCGGGTAATGAAATCAGTAAAATTTCTTTGTATTACAAAGCCAGATTAAATTGACGTGAACGTACATGTGTACTGTTTTGTTTTTGTGTAATTCTGGATCGGACTGTGCAAAATAAGGGTGGTTTAATGTTATATATGTGCATATATCTTGCGTATGCATGTATGTTAGTGCGTGCGTGCGTGCGTGCGTGCGTACATGAAGTCAATAAACATGCTACATTGACCTTGTCCTACAGTTGGCGTCGGTTGTAGGTATTCATGATATTTTTTTAATGGGAAAGATATCTTAAAGGTATAGTTGAAGGTTAACTTAACTGCCATTGTATAGTTACTTGTGCGTATAAGACTTTATCAATCCGTTTTCTCGTCTTGTCCGCAGCTAAGCTATTCCACAGTATATAATTTGCTGTAAAAGTACTTCTGCATAATAGGATTCTGTTAATCAACAATTTGTTTGAATAATCCTATTATATATCGTATATACACTTTATATAATTAGAAATAGCTATCATTCACATGTGTATGTGATAAAGATATGAACACAAGTTTTATTTACAACATACACATACATTAACTACATACAATATATTATGCTTAGATATACCTTTTGTAATAGTGGTTCATCTTCGTTTTGGGGAAAAAAACTATCTTCGTCTTTATAGTATGTGACCATATTGATATAGTTTCTATTTATTGTATATTTGACATTGTAAATTGTACGCGTCGAAAATGAAACATCGATTCATGTAAAATAATAATCATATTAGTTTCTCAAACATTGATTAACTTAATACTATATAATGCATATAGCGATGATGGTGAATTATTAATGATATGGTGAAAACGTTTTAGAATGTGGTATAAAACGGATTTTGCGTGACATCTCTATATTTCCATATATCTATATAGTAATTAAGTCTAAGAAAATTAATATCGAGTTGCTGAACGGAAAATATATGTCTGTTGATTCATGTCATATTGTAAAATTTGTCCAAAAAGTTCCATAACACACCTTAAGTCATTTTATAACAAATTTACGGTTAATATTTGTAAAATCTCGTGGAGACTTCTTCTGTTCATTCAAATGTTTGCTATTTAAGAAATATTAAGTTCAATGTTCTGACCCAAAGTGTGTTAGATTTCATTCTATCGGATGTAGTAATGCAACAAGTAATTCTGACCCCGAAGTGCGTAACGCACTAAGAAGTTGGACCCTGTAGCGCGCTGGACGCCAAAGTGCATTACCATATCCTTAAATGCGGTCCCACAAAGCTCCCAGGGGCGGGGGTTCTAGTTTCCATATTAATGTAAAATTTATATATAAGATCTTTCTCTGTTATTAAAACTTTTATCTAATTGTATGATTGTACATATATGACATACGAAGTGTGTCCAAAACGTGCTGAGTCATTTTTAAATAAGGCTTATTTATTGTCCTTATTTTCATGGTAAATATCAGATATACAATGCAGCTTCTGTATAAGCGTGAAGATTTTTCTCGAAATAAAATACAAAATCAACACAAAAAGTTTGTCAACTAAAGTGTGCTATTCCGGCGCAGACTAAGATAATTGTTGTTTAGTATATCGGCATGACAATGGTGTGAAAATATTATCATTTTAAAGTCAGCAAAACTATATCTGGCTGCGTTTATTTATAAGAAGCCATCTGTAACTTCAAAAGATATTAACAAACAATTGATCAATGATATAAGAGCGGGTAAGGATTAATTCAATCCATTTCAAGAGGATATCATACTGAATTGACTATAAAATAATCTATTTTGGATTAGAAACCAAGCACGTGATCACAGTGTTATGTTCGAGTTATCATATATTCATTATTTAGATTTACATTCGATTAGTTATGACAATGATACATTGATATAACAATATCCAAAGCTGCATTTGGATCAAACGATTTCATAACAAAAATGTTTAAACTTTGTATCCAAGTGTCTCAGACAAACTACAAAATGCTTTGTATCAAGTGACTATCCAGTGCGCAGAATTAGTTATTGTCTATGTATTGAAAATATTTGCTCGTGTGCATCATCCGCATAAATCAGGTCCTGAGGCTGCCTTCTCTAATCGAGCATTGAAGCCAGGACCTGATATATATAGATCCCACATCAGTGAATATCTCTTTTCTTGGTGGCCATCTTTAATGACAAATTCAAGGGATTTTTATATGAATTACATAGAAGCAGAAATTTCATTTTCATATAATTTCATTATTTCTGCTCCAAAAATCAAAATGCAAACATCATTAACCCTTTAACACATAGAGGAAACCATGAAAAGACCTATGCGAACAGCATAAAACCAGATCAGCCTGCGAGTAACTCGCAGGCTGATCAGGTTTTATGCTGTTCGCTGCTCCTCAGTGGTCTGGAAATGAGGATTTTGTAATCAAATTTGGTAAGGTTTAACTGTGGTTTTCTGCAGATCAGGCTTTATGTGGTACCTAATGAGTGCGTCAAAATGAGTCTATATGATGGAAAAGGTTAAAAAGCTCTTGAAATTCATATCTTAGAAGCACCAAAAACTGAACCCTTATTAAAAAAAAAACATAGGGGTTTATCCTTCAACAAATAAACAGTGTAACTTATTTGGGTATAAAGTTTTTATCTTAAAATTCATCCAAATATTATTTTCATATTTAAAATGATTGATTAAAGATTTTCAATTTGACATAAATTTCAGTAAGATAGACTGAAAATTAAAAACACAGGGGTGATTTAAAAACAGCAAGTTGGTCTGCATTAACTTAAGCCTCTAAAGAATGCTGCCAAAAAAGTGTCTTATCAGTGCCTATGACATCACACGGGAACTATGTATATCCGAATAAAGCACGAGAAGTACATAGTACATATATATCAAATCGGAAAACTCTTTAATTTTAAGAAAACTATCTATTTTTATTTACAAAAGTTTCAAATTGAGAGATGAAATGTATAACCGTTCATAGTAAGGTCTTTTATTCTCCCAAAGCTATATGTTAAGCATATGTATAACAATGTATTTTTCCCTTCTCTTTTCTGTTCTTTTTCTGAATGAAAATCTGTACGTATTTAACTTATATAAATTTAAAATCAGTTTACACATATATAATGATGACAAATATTCTTTAAATATCATGTATGTAACAGTGTGTGAAAGTGTGCGTGTATGTCTGTGTTTTCCTTGTATACGTGTTATGTTATCACCGGAATTGTCTAGCTATTTCATAAATCATTTTATACATGTGAACTCATGGATTGAATGTCTTTTGTTCAATAATATATATATATATATATATATATATATATATATATATATATATATATATATATATAAGATTTTTCGCAACGATACAGTTAATTACTAGAATTATTTAACTCGTTAATTTGCACTTTCTGCATGAAAAATACCCCTTTGAGAACCTCATGGTAAACTGATTTTATTGATTGTTCAATACCGATGACGTAAGAAACATACATCAAACATTCCATATATGGACACCAGAATTCTGCTATGGCATGTAACCCTATAAACAAATATGCCGTATTCTTTGGATTTGATTGGTCGCTTTTAGAATATTAACCACTTTAACTCCACCTATGTTTTCCCTGCACCCACCACTTGGTCATTTACGATTTTAGCTTCAAGGAGAAACTTGCAAAATGAATTTTCTGTTTTATGATTTTGTCATATGCACTGGACAAATAGATTTATTATTGATTAAAGAAAGCAAACTGTTGCTTTTAATATATAATTATTCAACAGATTCGGTTCCCGACAGTATGTGCCATTTTGAGAATGTGTCTGCACGATTCAAGTTAAGTTGCCGCAATCTTCTACAACAACTAGCAAGTGGTATTGTCCTGATATCAGATCATCCGTAAATGGAACTCGTCTTATAACTCCAAACAAGGGTGTTACATTAGCATCATTTTAACAACACCTGTATGCGGCGGAGCTCAAATTTGCTGTGGTATATACCTTACCTTATTAAGTAGATAATTATATCATACCTCGGTTTGTATATATATTTTGTTTCAGGTTAAAGGTTAGGATTACTTGTGGGTAGTGCTTGTGTTCTGGGGCTGTAGTAATGGTTTGTTTCATTGCTGAATTACGCACTGAGGTTAATCTCGGAAATTTATATTTTGCTATGATAACATTCTACATACAAATCGAGGAACAAACCGCAAAAGTGAGGTACGAATTACACATGGGATACCAAGCTAGCATACTAATACACCCGCTCTCTCTCTCTCTCTCTCTCACACACACACACTCTCTCTCTCTCCCTCTCTCTCTCTCTCTGTCTCTCTCTCTCTCTCTCTCTCACACATTCTCTCTCTTATCGAAAGAAAACCTTCACAATATATTATATATTCACATGATTTACGACAATCCGACCGTTATTACATTGCCTTTTTCAAACTTGAAATTTACATTATATAATTATTATGGTATATGAAAAATGTCTTTCTTGTATACACATTTATTGTATCTTATGCTAACTGGGTGAAATACTGTGAGATTTAATCCATATCACACAGTGTGAGTGATATTGGTCTGCCGGAACCACTTTTTTTACTTATAAAGGGTATGTATATCGATATGTAGCATTCCAGTAATGGGTAGTTGTAGTTGTCTCCCTTTATTTTATTTAAACGGAGAGGAAAACACAAAGCCATATGCTCTTGCTCCAAGGACAATATGCCTGCGCACACCAACACCAACTAAATGTTGCCTCGATATCTTGCCACATCCCCCCCACCCCCCATTCCACTGATACCCCCTGATTTTATCTTTTTTTCCAAAACTAAAATCAAATCTGCGGTGGGGTGGAGGACAATGATAACATCAGTGGGGTTGGTGGGACCCTCAAGATGTACAATTTTCCTAGAACAGTTTTCCCAGAAAAGTTTTCCCAGAACAGCATACTTAAATTGGAACAACGCTGAAACAAATGAAATGAATTCAAGAGAGGTGACCGGTCTATTAAAAAATAGGGGGTTTAAATTATTTATATGTGAGACCAGAAACATTTTATTTGCCTTCGTGTCTATCTTATGTTTAAGAAACATTGTGATATGAATCAGATATCTAGAGATTTCATAAATGGTATATCTACTAATTGTACAATCCCGAGGTGGGCTATAGCAAGTTCGATTCCCGACCTCTCTAAACCATATCTGCCAAATTAGACACGGCCAGTAACCCCTATAGTTTAAGGGAAATGTATGTCGTATAGTTTTCAAAACGTGAGAATAACATTGAAATAAGTCGATACAGATGACAACCACCGAAGCTTCATGCATTAATTTTGTGAATGAAAATAGTTCTTTAAATCAATATCGTGACCCAGCGGTAGCGTTTATTGGCATTGGAAACGACTTTAAGTTGGTTCCCCGCCTGGATTGATAATACAGATTTATCCAGACACAGAATATAGGTCCAATACGGGAACCGACGGGATATGTAAATACATGAACAAATAAGATGCAAACATGTTAACTCATATCACATCTGGTTTCCCAATCCTTATGATAATCTTTTCCAAGTCGTGAGATGAAATAGTTTAGGAAATACAGTAATGCAGAATGTGTTTTCATTTCTCTTTTATTGTTATCATATATACACATATTACATAAATTATATTTAAATGTAAACAACAGGCACGTTTAATGTTGCACATAGTTACGAAAATATCGAACAAACATCGCACAACACAGACAGAAACATATCCAACATCACATAGAAATGTTGGTGTATTATATGTTATATTCACAAATTCCACGTCTTCTTAGACGTATATTGAAACAATAAACAGGCAAATATGTCTTATTTATGTAAGGAAATGTCACAAAGAAGTGAAATGTATATATTACATAATGTAAATACTTGTACGTTATAGCACTGGTGAATGTAAACAAAATATTATTTAAGAATTTGATGATGATGATGATGATGATGATGATGATGTAGGTACATGTACGATAAAAACATCTCCTTGTTGTTTTGTTACCCATTAAAGTTAGGGGAAGATAAAAGATAAAAAACTGGATGGTAAAGAACCTGTCCCGTTACAGGGCGGTCATAGGTTTGATACAAAGTCGTTTAGCTGGTACTAGTATACCCCTCTTGTTTGGCTCTAAATGTTGCTCCAGGACTAGTCACCCCGGTGCCAGGATAATGTAACTAGGTGTGATATAGCATTAAGACTATACTGCATCTATCGACATAGTCCATTACTGACTAATACTATCAGTTGAACGTTAAACACAAGCAAACTAAATCCTAAACAAATTATTTAACCCTAATCCTATGTCAATATTTTATTTAAGACTGATTAAAATTGAAAATGCTCCCCCCCCCCCCCCAAAAAAAAAAATAATAAAGAGGTATATTCACACAAGAGAGAGAGAGAGAGATTTTATAAAAAAAAAAAAAATATTACTAATCATAAAAAAAAATGGCCCCGTAGGTTATCCAAAAAAAACCAATAGAAAAAAAAACAATATAAAATATGCTACTTAGAAATTATAATAATTCATCTTTTTCGCCTGTTATATTTTAAAACGTAATTTGTATTATAAAATAAACATAAGCAAATTGGTTTCATTTTCATGTACACGATATACATGTATTCTATTAGAACATAAAATACATAATTGTTGTTGTTGTCATTTATATATATGAAAACTGATCTTTCTTAATGGAAAAACCTTTATGTACTCTGGCATCGTCCTGTTTCAAAAATATTTTATACTAGTACATATATCAAAATAGTATTATTATTTCCTCAAATAGTATTTAATGATTATTTCACCGAGAATGTAAGTATGTGTACAATATTGTTTTATAACGAACTAAATACCTTAAGAACTAGAAGACACCATTATCTAGAAATGTGACATAATTACTTTTTCATATTACTGCGATATTAAGTGTTTTTGCAGTCACTTATTTGAAAACTGGAGTAAACCGACATTACAATCATTGTACAAACTGACAGTAATAATTCATGGATGGTATGGGAAACGAAGGATATATAAACGGACGCATTAATTCCTCTCGCTCATACAGACGCTGACCATCCTTGACTAACACGGTCACCGAGGCGGTTTTCGATGAATTTGCAAGCGTCTGTTCATGCTGCAGTTGTCGACGCTTGGTCTTGTAGCGTCTGTTTTGGAACCATATTTTTATCTGAGTTTCTGTGAGTTTAAGCGCATGCGCAAGATCTGCACGTTCGGGACCGGAAAGGTATCGTTGGTGACGGAATCTGCGTTCCAGTTCATACACCTGTGCGTGCGAGAATGCAGCACGTGACCTCTTCTTCCGCGGTTTACTGTCACCACCGTTATCTCGTTTATGGTTGGGCTTTTCTGTCTCCAGCTTTTTTAATGTATCTGGAAATAAAAAAAATAACCCAAAACGTTATCCATATGTTGTTTTAAGGCAGAGAGATCCTAATGAGGTTTACCGCGATCGGCCGATGTCGACATTTTCCGTTTTCCGACTACTGCCGATGTTGCAATGTTCGACAACGCACGGAATCGACTATCATATTTTAGATATTCCTAATTTTTTAATTATGTTATGAAATAGCTTAGTTTGGACATACAAGTGTATTATATTTAAACTGTTAATTCATGAAAGCCACATTTAAAAAAAAAAATATGAAGAATCATTTGCGGGAATGTCCTTCCGGTGACGACATTGTTGTGATTTCCATGGCCGTGTTTTAGCATTCACGTCAGGAAATATGAAGGCCAGGGATAAATGCGGCCGTTATTTAAAGCCAAAGAAGGAAAGGTTATTGCATGGTTATGTAAAATATGATCACAATTATTCTCATACGCTATTGTGTGACCGAGAGGACTGTAAAGTGGAAAAGTGTCCTAACATTGAACACCGTAGTCGTGGAAATGGAAGTGGGTGGAGAGAGGGAAGACGATTAGTGGAGTTTGGCGTTTTGTTAAAAAATTTACAGTATTGTGAACACTGTAAAATGGGGCCAGTGCCATTAACATTATATAATGTAGTTGGGGAATTACAGAAGGGGTTAGGAGGTTGTATGTCATGTGCCAAAACCCGACTGTAATGAAGTCAACCGTGTGACTTATGACACCAGGGTGATCACAATACCTCGACTTTTTTTTCTCCGAAAAACAGACGAGCTAATAATGCATAAAAGTATACATTTTGATTGTATAATTCATCAATCTTGGCATTTCAAATTGCAATATAATATTTAGTATTTGTCGGTATTATTTACTCATGAACTTTATGAATTATGTCGAGATGAACAACAGATTGGCCTTTGACCTTTCAATTGACATTGCTCCAATTTCTTTACTTGTTATCTATACTTAATACAATCATTTTGCATATTAAGAGTTATAGTGCTATTAATTTTACTGGTGCTAGTGTGTCTTATATTTCCTTTGCTCATTTCTACAATTGTTGGCGGCCATGATTGGAAAGGGGGTCATTACATAAAACATGACATTTCTTGAGTTAGGTGTGGTAAACCTTCCTAATTTTTGGTTAGGATGTGACACAGTGATTGTGTTTAATTATTGTAATAAAAAATAATTTATTGTTATCGAGTAAAAATAAATTAAAACATGCATAATTCTTAAACCATGTATGGAATATATGAACAAAAAAAATTATTAGACCAGAAAAAAGCTTAAATCAATGTTTTATTCTACAAATTAATGTTTTTGAAACACATTTATAGTGTTTGATGTAGAAAAAAATATCAAAAACATGATTTTTTTTTATGTTAGAACATGTATAGGGTCTGAAGTCTCAGACGCTCTGACAGGGCGAGAGGGTCACTTTTAAAAACCGGGATTATTTTCCTTTTCAGATGGTAAAAAGTCTTTAAATTTATCAAAAAAGTCAGAAATGTAATAAAAATTACAAACACAACAGAAACATTGAGTTTTGCAAAAGTGTCCATTAGGATCCCACTACCTTAATATGCTTTTTAAAAGCATAAATAACACCATATCATGAAATACCGTATATATATAATTTTCATTATATTTTTTGTTGTCGTTTTTTTCTACAGTCATCTACTTTCTTAATGTTATATTAAAACAACCAATTTATAAGCTGTAAATTACCCCACAACGGAAGAAGATCTCTATAAACATCTCATGCTTTCGATCTTATACTTACTTTACATGTATTGGATATGTAATTGTATATACATGTATTTCTTGAATAAAAATATGTTTAGACTAAATACCGTATAGCGGGTTATTTGTTCGGGAATTATATTCTGAGTTTAAAAATGGGTTAGTTTTTTATAGATTATTTTTCTGCCAGTTCTGAACCAGGAAGAATTTATTTCTTCGCTTGCTTACCTTGCTATTTTAAGTAAGCATGTTAACCCTTTCCCTCATATAGACTCATTTTGACGCACTCACTAGGTACCACATAAAGCCTGATCTGCAGAAAACCACAGTTAAACCTTACCAAATTTAATTACAAAATCCTCATTTCCAGACCACTGAGGAGCAGCGAACAGCATAAAACCTGATCAGCCTGCGAGTTACTCGCAGGCTGATCTGGTTTTATGCTGTTCGCATAGGTCTTTTCATGGTATCCTCTATGAGGGAAAGGGTTAAAATCTCTAATACTAAATATTACATTGTTGTTGTTCATCCGCAGGATAGCAGAAATAAATTACCCGCAGAAATAACCCTTATACGGTAATTCTTATAAAAGTACCTTTTGATCTGTAAATGTTAGTAGTCATAGTTCGTTAGATTTTTTTTTCATTTGTGTTAAATATCGAAATTAATTTCACGAGTGCTTGTAGACAAAAAAAAAATCAAAAGTTACCAGAAGTAACATAAAGGTAATTTTACGCGCAATCAACCGATACCACTTGATTTTTGTTATTATTTCACAAGTAAATATAAATAAGTTGTCAATTGTAGATGTAAACATATTTGTCCTTTCAGTATCATAGCTTAAATAAGTTCAAGAGTTGTTTCCATTTTACTTTATACTAAAAATGTATGTATGCTTAACCCTTTCCCTCATAAAGACTCATTTTGACGCACTCAATAGGTACCACATAAAGCCTGATCTGCAGAAAACCACAGTTAAACCTTACCAAATTTAATTATAAAATCTTCATTTCCAGACCACTGAGGAGCAGCGAACAGCATAAAACCTGATCAGCCTGCGAGTTACTCGCAGGCTGATCTGGTTTTATGCTGTTCGCATAGGTCTTTTCATGGTTTCCTCTATGAGGGAAAGGCTTAAGCACATGATGTACACTTCAGCGGTATTTAGTATGTTGACATGATTTTGGATAAACGTCACCATGACAGATTAACCTTACATATAACTTAAACATATAACATATTACATTAATTTACTGGTGGGTCCGTGAATATACAAGTTTTGTGTTTTTGTTCTTTTATTCTTATTTTTATTTTATTTCTATTTTTTTTATTATTTTTTCATTTGTCATTTTTTGTCAATACGAACCATTATACAGATAATTAAGAAAAAACGAAATCTTAAGTCAATGAGAGCTTTACTCGTTTCAATGTCCGAGGACAATTAAAGATCTTTTCCGTGTCCCTTTATATGAATACAGTCAATTATTGATTTATTACAGTTTATAAAGAATAAATTGGGTAAAAAGGAGTATGGCTTTGAATCTATATATTTGTAATATATCATTATAAATAATATATATAAGTATATATAAGGCAAATATATACTTTGTTAATGTAAGAAAACCAACAGTCTGTTTTGTTTTGAAAGAAGCAGGGAAAAGAATACAATTCCCCAGTTATTCGGGTAAAAGAAAAACAATAACATGCAACTACCCCGGTACTGGAATGGCGTCAACTAGGCGGAGGGAGGTTAACATGCAGTTACTATGACACCGAACAGTTTCATGTACCTGACGTCACATATGATTTTCTTAGGACTGAAACGTTTTAGTGAACTGCATTATTTCCACACTAATATTTGGCGACTCGTTCGTTTTTAAGGTAGGAATATTATTAACTGAGAAGTCATGTCAATTACTCATGTAATCTATGCTAATATGCTAAAGCTGATAAGCAGTATTTACAATAGCTAAAGGTTAACTGCGACTACCGATATGTAAGCTTCCAGCACTATAATTTTAAGATTCCTTTGTAATACAGGACACAACATTTAAATTTGATATAGAGTTCTTTTGATGTTTGTGCTTTCATGTAGCCAATTTAATTATGATTGTTAAAAAAATATTGTCGTTGCTTACGAATTGCCATGTTTAATTGGGAATTAAGGAAATTTTTGAAATTTTTTAAATAATTTTTTATATTTTTGAATTTTTTTAAAATTTTAAGATCAAATATGACTGTATCTTTAACAGGGACCCAGTTGGAAAATAAGTTTTTCATAAAAATGAAATACTTAACGGGTAATCCATTGCACTCTAAGATTTCTTATCAAAATATTAAAGTAAATTTCAATTTAATGACATCAATTTAGTGCAGTATAAATGCAACATCTTAATATACTTTAACCAGTGATTTTAAGCAATATGTGATATATGGTTTTATTATGATATTATGTTATGTTTATTATTATGTATTGATGAATTGTGAGCAAATAAAGATAATAATAATCAAACCGATATTTTATTGATATACATAAACATTGTAGGTCTGTTTATTCGCTGGGTTTAACGTCCCATCGACAGTGTTTCAGTCATCTGGAGACGATGTCTAACTTGAAACAGATATAGTGCTGCCACACTGCAGTATCACGCCGTAGATATGTGGCATGATACCACACCCAGTCACATTATCCTGACACCAGGCCAACCAGTCCTGCAACTACCCAAGCAAGGGAGCTATAGCAGTGCCATTTTTACGACTTTGGTATATTGCGACCGGAGATCGAACCCACGACCTCCCGCTTCCGAGGCAAAACATTGTAGGATGTCGTCTGCTCCCATTGTATATTTTTGACACGATTAACCAGACACGATTTCAACCAGCAATGTTTAACGCTACGTCATACTTACATTTTAAACTATAAGATTAAGTAGAAATGCATTCCACTATGACTGTTTTGCGAAATATTCAAGTACAGGATTGATTTCACACAAATCATTGCCTTTATAACTAACAAAATATGTTTTGAGATAATATATTTTGTTATTTTCATTAAAGAGACAACCATAAGGAAGTTTACAATGAATCCTATTTTTTGATATAAATATTATTTCTCTCATTTTCTTCCGACAAACGTCAAATGTCCTCATAAACATCGACGTGATATCATTTATGATGCGTGATATGATTTCTCTTTCATGAATAGTCCCCAATATTTCACATTAAAGCATGAAACAGAAACTGTAAACAATCCGGTTTGAAATAACTTCCATACACATTTGTATGGCATCTTACACATCTCTATATCGTCGACAGTCTCATGTCGACACCCATGATAATCTAGTTGGATTAATTAATATTTATACTAAAAAACAACCCTTTGACGTTCATTGCACATTTAAAAGAAACATACATAAATTGCTAAAATAAACCTGGCGATAATAAGGTTAAAAACCAGTAAAATTGTCGCGAATGTTTGCAAGATCTGATACTGTAAGGCACAGAATAAACACCACCTTGATTCATTTTACTCGAAACCATATCGAGGCAGCTGAGCAAACAAAGTTTTTCCGACCATAAGTATCCGTATGTTGCTATCATGTGCATGGTCTGTATCAGTTACAGAGAGCCACTTGATGCAGTCATAATCTCACACGGGCTAGATGACATCACCGAACAAATCTTGGCCCACGATAAACACTGCCGATACAGGGTAATTTTTTACAAAACAAACATAACACTTAGGCATACACTCACCAAAGAAGGCGGATATTTAATCGATACATTTTTTATTTGATGACCAGAACAGAACCGGCAATATTTGTATTTGAATGTGTACAGTGTTTTTAGAAAGAAAAAAAAAACAAAAAAAAAAACAACAACCTAAACCTAAATTGATGTAAGTCACATTTATTACGACTGTGATGTATAATGCACATGAACTTTTACACGCTTAGATATAGTAAAGGAAATCTAAATGAATGGACTTGTTCCCGCTTAACAATACTTGTTCCCACTTAACGATAAATTACTAAATCGTATGGTATGATCCACTTATATTAATTTTTTTTTATCATAAAAAAAAGTCACCTTTTTAAGATGATGTAAATAAGATTTATCTATGTTGTTAATTTAGGGAGTGTTGGAAAAAATCAGCAAGCACCATGATTTTACAAATATTAGTATATGTAGATAAGTTGTGTGTTGCACTTTTTACAGTAATTATTATTATCAAATACACCATCCAATTATGCTAACTGGAAACACATAACTGGACAAAAATATTAAGCAATTGTAATAATTTAACATGAGAGATTTATTTTTCACCAGAATGTTCAACATCTTTAGACGCTTCTGAATGTTTGCTGACATTGTGATAATGATCGGGGCTACTGTAAATAAACGATGTGCAAACACTGCTGTTTATCCTTTGGCTCTTTTGTAGGGGAAAGGACTCCAATTTTTTACTACAGTTTCTATTATTTAAGTGTTTTTTAACATTTTTGATAATTATGTAACATATAAAGATAAATATTGGCATGATATTTTTTTTAAGTTTTATGTATTATATCTTTATACAAAGCAGTTTCTTGACTGTTTGGAACCTAGCCTAGCCATCAGGCTATGACACAGTATTTGAAAAAAGATAAGCATCTTATTTTTTTAATTTGCTTTGAATGGTTCTCTTCTTAGAATTCCAGCACAAAGTTAGAGGAATTTAGACTAGCCAGACGTGTATTACTGCAGTGGAATAAAGCCAACCTGAACTGTTTTGAATACCAGACTAATGGCATTTTGGATTCACTATTGATTTGAACTTGCAAATCTTACAAGTGAAATATCACATGAGTTTTTCATAATTTTATTCTCATTTTTTACTCTCGATATATGAACAAATGCAATATCTCGCTATATAAACATACACGTATTTAAACAACTGGAAAAACAATCATTATGTTTCTTCAAAAGAATTTTTTTATTGTGTATGTCTACTCTGGTAATTTTCTTCCCTTCCCATTTTTTTTTCGGGGGCCTCCGTGGCCGAGAGGGTAAAGTCGCTGACTTTAACATTCACTCAGCCCCTCACCGCTTGGGTTCGAATCCTGGCAGGGTCATTCAGATTTTCATGTGAGGAAGCCTTTCAGCTGGTTTGCGGTAGGTCGGTGGTTCTACCCGGATGCCTCCGTGCATTCGGGGTCTTCTTCCACCTGTAATTAGCTGGACGTCGCTATATAACTGAAATACTGTCGAAGCGACGGTAAACTCAAATAGTCTAGTCTAGTCTTATTTTTCATTCAAATAGTAGAGGGATGGTCTCCATGTCATAACAAAATGAAATTATCCACTGAACATGCCAACGTTTTCAGGGAAAAAAGTTAACATCAAGGTTTATGCCGTTCAGAAGGTTTCCTAGATCTAGAACTTTTTTATCATCAAAATAGTGAATCTGTAACGTGGAAAGGTTAGCTTTATATAGGAGAAATCATGAACTCCGCTATGTGTTAGGCATGTTCAAGTATGATTTAGTTGTATTAAATAATATTGGTATTAGGGGTGAAGACAAAAATAAATAACAGAAATATAATTGTATATTCAAATCAGAATTTTGTGTTGGGGAATATCGTTTCATTATATTGCCAAGAAAATATTGGTCTGCCTTTTATAGAATTCGGAGTGGCGGTGCTTTAATACGGATGAAAATTGGTAGATATGAAAAACATACAAGTGGAAAATAGAGTTTGTCTATTCTGTCCATATAGTGTGAAGATGAGAATCATGCTATCTTGAAATGTCCGATGGATGATGATTTAAATGAGATTTTTATCAATTGTGTAGTTAAAGGAAATGAATATTTCAAATAATCTAAATATAAACAATTGAAATACCTGTTTACAAACTAACTTTAAAAATCTATTGCCTAAACCTGTTGCAAAATTTTAGACTGTCGCGAATTGCGCTTGTGTAAATGATTATATACTTTTTAAGATGATCAACTCCAATTTGAACTTTGCGAGGTTGATATCAATCAGGTTGCTCCTACTTATATCCATTCTCTTAAAACGCAGTTATTCAATGAACATTTATGCTTCTCTCTTGTCAAAGCTGAATTTACAGAATTAACGTAAGTCTCGCAAATTTGATCCTTACATGATTATGTGTTTTTAAAATCAACTTTGATAATGCAAAGCATAGCACTTTTAGGGTATTGCTTATGAAAAGGCTTTAGTACATGATGGATTTCGTAAATAGTTTCCCGCGATAATCATTTATAGGTCTGAATAGAGCAGCTTCGTACAAAATATTTCAGTCTCTTTATATAATATGTATATATGCAGATTTGACTACAATAGAACTTTCCAACGAACATTATTGTCATATTTGTTTTTGCCAGATAATGCAAACACAAAATACTATGGATCTATCCATGTCTAACACATATATTTATTGTATCTATTATTCCCTAAATGATATTGTGTCAGATTAGATTTGTTCCCATAGACCCAAATATGAATTTATTCTCCCCTTCTTAGCGCTTAACGGAAACATCTAGGTGTTCGTCGCCCGTCATCAAGACAAAATGACTTGCCGTGGTATCATGCCGCCTGTCTGCAGTGTGGAATGTTGTAGACTGGCAGCACTAAATCTGCCCAGATAGTTTAGGGTAACCTCGTATTGAGATTGTTTCAGAGGTTCGGAAGACCTTGACAAACGAACTGTAGATATCTACGGAATACACGGGACTTGTGAGACTGCAATTAGCAGAGATTGATATTTTGAAGGGAGCAGTTGATGCGTGTCCTGCCATTTATTCGGGAAGAAGAAAAAGAAATCTTGAAAAGTCATGAAATAGAGGATAGCACCAATTTATCGTATAATGTATGATATGCAAACGAAAAAAAACAACAAAAAAACTTTTATTATTTGCTGGAAAAAATGAAAGAAAAAAAGTCAATAGATTCGCATTTGTGCTTAATGCGGACATGTAAGGCTGTTTGATACTGACATCAATTTCGGCAGCTGTGTTATGATTGAATCTAGGATTGTAATGATGATGATATTATTAATAAGCATCATCATAATGACATCAATATTTCTTTTTCTTAGACCGTCTTTATTTTCTATCTCCTAGAGAAAAGTTTAAAAGTATCAGTCCTACCTATTTCTGTTGTCGAGATAAATTGTTGACTTTAAACTTTTTGCCTGTTATCGTTTAAGAAAAAAATACTTAACACATATCCGTTAATGTTTGAGCTCTTCAGATCAGTGGGGTGTTCAAATAATCAGTCATATCACTTAGATAGACACCCTGAAAGTTTATCCAAATCCACCTGGTTAAGTGCAGTAGAGTACCCTGATCGTCTCCTCATTCTAATGCCTGAGCCCGTCTGGAGAGATTAGTAGATGATTTAAACACAAGTTTCCAAACCGATATGACAGAAATTTAAATTAAGAATTAATTATCTCTGTTAATTGTACATTTAATATTTGTTTATTTGTTTTTATCAGATTATTGTAGATCTTTATTTATTTATTTATTTATTTATGTATTTATTATTTATTTATTTGCTTCATGTCTTAAATTAGAATTGATTACATACATATATGTTCTTTTTGGTGATATTCTCTAACTATGATTTCCTGAATTGTATTTCGTCAAACCGTTTCACTTTATTGTGATATGATTGATATGGTTGATGCTGTTTTGGCTGATATTCATGCAGACGGATTAACAAAAATGAGTAGCTCAAACAAGCATATACACTTCTTTGAAATCTAATAATATAAGCAATACGGTTTGTAACAGAGATAGTATAATTTATTTTATCATAAACTGAAATTGCAAAATTATATTTTTGATTTTGTGTGAGTACTTTTTTACGATTATATTTGCATATTTTTATCCGAGATAGTTTTTTAGAGAAATATTGTTTGGAGTTAAATTTAATAACAAATGTTACAATTCCACTTGTGCCATTGTCAGATGTAAGAAATCTCGGCCGAGAGGCAACATTAATTTTACATTGGAAATATTGATATCTGATGGAAATGTCAGGTTGAATTGCTCATTATGCATATTTAAAGAAAATGTACAAAACGATCAATTTTAAAATTATTAATCAAGTTATTTATCATATTTGTAATATTGTACTGTTTTCACGGATGATAATCGATACTTATATACGCTGTCAGTATTTCAGTGAATTATTGTTGACACCCGTCAGTCAATAACAATAATATAATACTTGCATTATAAATGTTTTGTTCTTCATATTTAACTTACCAAAATGCTTGACTTTGAAAGAGGGGTCGGTCTGGTCGGAACTGCTACAGAGACCTATGCTTTCTTCTGTTGCTTCATCTATTTCTCCGGCGTGAGACTCTTGTTCAAACTCTTCCAGACTGCGTGTAGTGGCGCCTCCCTTCCGATCTAGCGAGAAATTGCCTTTAAAGGGGGCCTGATACGACCAGGATTTATCAGCGACCGATTCTCTTGAGAGATCAGATTCTGTATCTGACATGTCAATGACAGTTTCGGTTTCTTCATTGTCCTTTGACATGCATTCGTCTTCAGTGACATTTTTGTTTGCGACATCTTTATTTACCTTCCGTTTTGAACCCACATTCGCCCCAGAAAAATCTTGAACGACCAACCTGTTTTTAATTCCGTACAGGAAAGAGGTAGGGTTCATGGACTCATCCCGACATAACCTCGAATATCCATAACCACACAGAGTTCTACAGAAATCTAAGTTTCCGTATGGGAAACTGATATCTCCGGCATGACCAAACCTGTTGTTAACCAAAGTGTATGGAACATTTGTTTTCTTGGCTTCACAGTATTGCGACGAAGTATTTTCCCCTCCATTAACTAAAGAATGATGCGTTTCAGATAGAGAGTCCAAATATTTGTTTTTGTGGGTGCTTATGTCTTTAGCAAACCCAGAACTGTCGTCAGCCGTACAAACACAGCCCTCGGGCCGTTTACTTAGGTCTATGGCACAACAAACACTCTGACTTGGACGTGGTCCTATTTGCTGTTGAGTTTGATGCCACTTCTCCTTCACTTCACAGTTCTTATCCACATCCTCGTCATTTTCGTTCCTGTGTTTTCCTGTCTTGCCATTTTTCTCACTAGTATTTTTGTTTCCAGTCAAAATATTTTCAATTGAAAAACGCAGCATAGGAACTTTCTTGTCAACTTTGTCTGTATCAGTTTTCTCTTCAGTGACATCCATTTCAGACAAGTTTATATCTTTTATCTTATCCATATCTATACACGATTTGATATTAAAAGTTTCCTTAGAACACTCATGCAGATTAGCTTCAGCAAATGAAGCTCTACAAACACAGTAGTCACACTTCTGAAAACTTGTATTTTGTACATCTATATGCGCCTCTGTGTCAAGCGAAGAAAGTTTATCTCTTACTAATGATGTTCCATTTACTAAAGTAGTGGTTTATTGTTTTTCCTCTTCCAGCTGATAAGCTAATGTGCAGGCCTGTAACGCTACCTTAATTTATGATACACCCTGAGAAGTTCATACACCTCGAAGGAGGCGGGGCCTACACTCTATGGAGGAAGAAGGACCCGCCCAGGTATGCACGCGCAATGCGCACAGCAGTCTTATTAGCATATGTGAGTCTTCAGCCCGGTCCAATGATAAGCCTGTGGTTTCATTATTCGTTTCAACAGCTGCTATAACTTGTAATGTAACTGAATTAAACCGAAAGTACATAGGGTGTTTGTGAGTGTGCCATCAAATAAGGAACAAGGAATTCAACCACTTGTATGAAACCTAACATCTTTACACCACTTCATTTTCATGGAAGTTGACGATTCGTTATCAGTAATATATCTCAGTCAAATAGACTCACAAGCAGAGGAGTGGATGGATAGATAAATGTTTTAAAGCCAAAATAACAATGTTTAAATACACCCCCCACCCCCCAAAGAAAAAAAAACATACCACACACACACACACACACACCACACACACACACTATTTATAACAGATTCATCTTATCGGCAAATGATTTAAAAGTTTTAAATATCGCCAGGGTCAAAAATAACCGCTACCCAGGTATTGAGTGGTGTCACTCAAGACCTGAAAAAGATATAACAAGGCCATCAGCCGAGGCTACCTATCATGAGGTATGACTCTAAACAGGTTTAAAACTGATATTAATATTCGACATGACGTGCCCTTTGGCCCTTGATGAAGGAGTCACATTTGGGAAGATTACTGGAAGGTGAATGACATAAGACGCTTGCAAATCATTGCTAATCTGAGTCCCGGAGACGCATGAGTCATCGGCATATAAACCACTTGTAACCCAACAGCCCAACTTATCTTTTGATAACTTTTCACATTGTTTTATTCAAGTTTTTAACATTTTTCCCATGACAAAATATCTTCATGCTAATATCTTGAATACAAATACGTCGGACAGTTACTTTTGACATATCAAATTCTTCATTAATTACATCTTTTGCAGAACTTTAAACATATATCCTGTCATTGATATCCATTGACTTTTTATTTCATTTAACCGTTTTAACACAAGTGTTTTACAGAAAGTATACAAAACTTATACATTTATTTATCATTTGGGATGAATTATAACGCCATCACTTATCAAGATGGCGGCGATCATGTGGTAGGAGACCGGAAGAGACCACAATACAAGGTCGGACCATTCTAGGATCGAGCCCGGGCTGCATTTGTTCAATGTCATTGCAACTATGCTTTCCTGACAATCATATCTTGAAGATATTATGACATGAATCGGAAAATGACAAACTGTAACATTTGAAACCTGGTTAAATTGCCAGATCTTCTAATTGTCAGTTTTATTATTTAAATTCTCGTTACTGATTTTACATTAAGATATACCCGTGTTTACTTTAGTCCATAATAACCTACTGACAAACAAAAATACATGTAATCAAATCTCTTTCTTCTTCCAATTTTTGCCATTATAACAAAAATGAGAAAGAAAAGAACCTGTCTGGTAATATGACAAAAGGCTTGTTACCGAAGAACACCGCATTTCAAATAAAACACATATTTTCATTCCAACTGTATGCAAACACAAATCAGCTTGAATACTCTATGGAATGTTTGAAAGATCTGCGTTCCATGCATCTTGCAATTGTCCCGTACAAGAGCCTGTGATAAAAATTGACTGCATCGCAGTATGGATGCTATATACCCTCCGATTGTTCTCGCCTTCCCCTTCAGGTTACAATGCAGAAAATGAATAGCTGCATAGCTTCTCCTTGTGTTGCAGAATTTTTCATGCCACAAAATTTCTTACAGAGTTCTTGGCCATAACGTCGCAATGGCGAATACGTGCCAAACTAGAACGTAGGAAGAACATAATGACAAACGAGTCATTTACTTTTTGCCCCACGTCAGCTACAGAATCCGTGAGTTATAGACTCGTGTTTGTTTCTCATTCCCGCGCAATCATAATTAAGGACTAATGCGATTCGAATTTGGTGTTGAAAGACGTGGAGTAGCGATGATCCGAGTTGCAAGTTTCCCGATGACGTATTTACGGCCGAAACCCTCGCCGCAGCGACGTTATCCCCCACTAAGACATTAGCAGATCTGTCGGTGTCGGGAAACGCGATCCTCAGTGATCTGCATGCATTGTTTTACCGAGTTGTTCTGTTCCCATACGCCGTTTTTGCATCTTTTTTTTTTTTTTTTTTTTTTTTTTTGCGCAGAAGCTACTCAAACTTTTCTGGGATAAGTGTACACCGGAGCACAATTTCTCTCTCTCTCAAAGAGTCGGAAAATGACACATTTCTGGCATAAATATGTTAAAAGATTAAAAGGAAATAAACTCACTGGGTGATTATTTCTATCATTTATTAACAACTTAAAAATATTTTTGTCTAGATGCAAAGGTATACTTACGGGTCATTATGTTGAAATTGAAAGAAAATCAATGCAATTGGAGACATATCCGATTGTGAAAAAATAACATGCAAACCAAAGATTTGGTACTTGTCTCTGAAAACAATTTAACTTAAAATGTTTGCCAATATGCTGAGACATATGGCTTTCGATACAGCATTTGACTGAGAGAAGGGATTACGACTACAGTGTTTTTATCTGCAGTAGATTTAGCCATAAAACTAGGATTGGAAATCAATTCCACCCCCTTAAAGATATTATGAGGGCCTGTCATTAACAGGTGTCGATTTCACGGCCACTTCATGGCGAATTTTCAATTATTTGTTTAAGTTGTCATAAAGGGGGATTACCATATTAGATTCACGACCTGGTGATGGACAGGCTAGGTGAACTGCGCTGCCATCATGTCGGGCCCCCAGGTAAACGGCAGTGCATTATGGGAATAAGCGATATATTACGGATATCTCCGAAGGATGCCGAACGGTCATCTAAATATGATACTTTTTCTATTTGGTTTATTATGTTTATAGTTTAATACGTTATATACTTGATAATAATGAGAATTGATATGTTGCTAAATGTCTCTCTGGTCAAATTATATAACGGTAGATCGTTTCTTTGCAGCATTATGAAAATAAAACCTGATCAGATAGAAAGAACTCGTGTGTTTAGCTTAAAGAATATCGAGATGAAATTACTCACTAAACGAACATAAAAATGAAAGACCCGATGTTTCCAACAATACGAACTCGATATTCAGGTGATTTGAAACACCTGTGCCTTGGTGATCCCTTGTGTTTCATCATCATCATCAGCAGCAGCAGCAGCAGAAGAAGAAACGTTGGCGTCGTCGAAGTTTTCTTTCACGAATTAGACTTTTGTTTTAAAATCTTGAAACCCCCCCCCCCTTCTTTTTGGGAATAATAAAGGAGAGGAGGGGGTGGGATAGGATTAAGAAGTTTTTTCGATTCGTGATTGGAGCTCGTGACCTTAATACAAAATTTGCAAATGTTATTTATTTTTGTATGTGTCTTTTCTTTATTTAGGACTTTGTTTTATGATTGAAATACTCTGATCCTGTTAGCCAAATACTGAAATGCCAAATCAACCCTTCTGACTAATGTTGTAAGGAAAGGAAGAATAAGCAAATATTGAATATACATCCTCCCAAACTGTGTATACTACAGTCGGGGTATTTATTTGAGATGCTCTACGGTCGGTCAGTATTATCCCGCCAGTTCTTCTGTTCAAAATATTTATCCTACACATCCTGTACCGACATTTATATATACCGACAGTTTTCAGCAAGTGTTTTTAAGTTTCAATTAAAAGGATTCTTAAACCAATTACATTTTCTCTCCGGGCATGCGCCGACGGAAATCTTTCGCATCCGTGATTAATTGGAGATTAAAAGAATTTAGGAACGGTTTATTGGTAATTTATGCCTGCTCTTTGTCACTCGCAATGCTCGCGGTATTTACTTTTCTAAGAGTTTATTATCAAACCAGTCACCCGCTTCACACGTGCGGAGTAATAATAGACTGGTTATCAAGATTTTCATCGATGTCTGCTGCTGAGGCGGGAAAGCAAGAGGAATGTTTGGAACGCGTCAAGTGATACTTGTAACTACTTAAAATCGAAAATACTTCTAATCGAATTAGAGCCTGCCAATCCACAAATAAAAATTGAAATTAAAAAATAGAAAACTGACTTGACTTGTCTATTTGAGTTTACCGTCGCTTCGACAGTATTTCAGTCATAGAGCGACATCCAGCTATTTACAGGTGGAGGAAGACCCCGAATGCACGGAGACATCCGGGTAGAACCACCGACCTACCGCAAAGAAAATTGATATAATGAAGAAAAAAAAGCGAAACAAATTAAAACATTTATACAGAAATATTCGTGTGTAAATGTATAATATCCAACTCTACGTTCCTAGTGGCGTAGTGGTTAAAGCTTCCGCCTCGGAAGCGGGAGGTTGTGGGTTCGATCCCCGGCCGCGACATACCAAATTCATAAAAAAGGGTACTGGTAAAGTTCTTTTGCTTAGCGCTCAACATATAAAGGTAGTTCCAGGACTGGTTGGCCAAGTTTTAGGATAATGTGACTGGGTGTGTTATCATACAACATGACTACGGCGTGATACTGCAGTGTGACAGCACTATATCTGTCTCAAGTAGATATAGTCTCCAAATGACTGGAATACTGAAGATGACAGTTTCTGCCGACATTCAAATGATAGTCCTTACAAAATGTT
>CM037785.1:7903848-7953848 GCA_021229015.1 Solen grandis
CTGAGATAAATAAGTTGACCCAAGGAACATCTGTACCAATTCATTTTAAAATCTGACCAGTAGTTTTGAAGGAGATGATTTTTAAAGTTTTCATTTTTTTTCTTTTTGTTGCCATGGCAACCAGAGTTCTATATGGATCAAGTTTATTTTAGGAACTTTTGTGAAAGTTGACCCAAGGATCATTCCTGCCAAGTTTAATCAAATTCTGTCCAGTGGTTTCAGAGGAAATGTTGATTAAAGTTTTCCCTATATACATATAAGGCAAATAAGCCCCGCCCCTGGCGGCCTTGTTTTTTTACGGATCGGATTTTTTTTTGCAACTTTGGTAGAGGTTGACCCAAGGAACATCTGTATCAATTTATTTTAAAATCTGGCCAGTAGTTTTGAAGAAGATGATTTTTAAAGTTTTCATTTTTTTTCTTCTTTTTGTTGCCATGGCAACCACAGTTCTACATGGATCAAGTTTATTTTAGCAACTTTTGTGAAGGTTGACCCAAGGATCATCCCTGCCAAGTTTAATCAAATTCTGTCCAGTGGTTTCAGAGGAGATGTTGTTTAAAGGTTTCTCTATATACATATAAGGCAAATAAGCCCCGCCCCTGGCGGCCATGTTTTTTTACGGATCGGAATAATTTTAGCAACTTTGGTAGAGGTTGACCCAAGGAACATCTGTACCAATTTATTTTAAAATCTGGCCAGTAGTTTTGAAGATGATTTTTAACGTTTTCATTTTTTTTCTCTTTTTGTTGCCATGGCAACCACAGTTCTACACGGATCAAGTTTATTTTAGCAACTTTTGTGAAGGTTGACCCAAGGATCATCACTGCCAAGTTTAATCAAATTCTGTCCAGTGGTTTCAGAGGAGATGTTGTTTAAAGGTTTCTCTATATACATATAAGGCAAATAAGCCCCGCCCCTGGTGGCAATGTTTTTTTACGGATCGGAATAATTTTAGCAACTTTGGTAGAGGTTGACCCAAGGAACATCTGTACCAAAATATTTTGAAATCTAGCCAGTAGTTTTGAATGAGATGATTTTTAAAATTTTCATTTTTTTTTGTTGCCATGGCAACCAGAGTTCTATATGGATCAAGTTTATTTTAGCAACTTTGTGAGAGTGACCCAAGGATCATCCCTGCCAAGTTTAATCAAATTCTGTCCATGGTTTCAGAGGAGATGTTGTTTAAAGGTTTCTCTATAAATATTAGGCAAAAGCCCGGCCCGGCGGCCCTGTTTTTTACGGATCGGAATATTTAGCAAATTTGTGAGGTTGACCAAGGAACATCTGTACCAAATTATTTTAAAATCTGGCCATAGTTTTGAAGGAGATTTTTTAAAGTTTTCAAATTATATTTCTTTTTGTTGCCATGGCAACCACAGTTCTACATGGATCAAGTTTATTTTAAGCAACTTTTGTGAGGTTGACCCAGATCATCCCTGCCAAGTTTAATCAAATTCTGTCCAGTGGTTCAGAGGAGATGTTGTTATAAGTTCTCATAACATATAAGGCAAAAAGCCGCCCTGGCGGCCATGTTTTTTTAACGGATCGGATAATTTTAGCAACTTTGTAGAGGTGACCCAAGGAACATCTGTACCAATTTATTTTAAAATCTGGCCAGTAGTTTTGAAGATATTTTTAACGTTTTCATTTTTTTCTCTTTTTGTTGCCATGCAACCACAGTTCTACAACGGATCAAGTTTAGTTTACAACTTTTGTGAAGTTGACCCAAGGATCATCACTGCCAAGTTTAATCAAATTCTGTCCATTGGTTTCAGAGGAGATGTTGTTTAAAGGTTTCTCTATATACATATTAGGCAAATAAGCCCCGCCCCTGGCGGCCATGTTTTTTTACGGATCGGAATAATTTTAGCAAATTTGGTAGAGGTTGACCCAAGGAACATCTGTACCAAATTATTTTAAAATCTGGCCAATAGTTTTGAAGGAGATGATTTTTAAAATTTTCAAATTATATTTCTTTTTGTTGCCATGGCAACCAGAGTTCTTCATGGATCAACTTTATTTTAGCAACTTTTGTAGAGCCTCACCCAAGGAACATTCCTGCCAAGTTTCATTAAATTCTGTCGAGCGGTTTCAGAGGAGATGTCGTTTAAAGCAAATTGTTGACGACGCACGACGGCGGACGCCGGACGAAGGGCGATCACAAAAGCTCACCTTGAGCACTTTGTGCTCAGGTGAGCTAAAAAAAAACTGAATATATATTTAAGGCGTTTGAGCGGGATTTTTCTAACGGACAGATGTCTCTAAAAATTTGCATACAAGTACTTTAGACTTGAACTAAAAGATATATAAATTAAAAATAGGGGGTCACCATGCTTGTTTTAGAGATCAAGCTTATGGTAGAGTATCACTATTTGCAAAAATTTGTTGAAAAATCATGACATTAAAGATAAGAAAAAAAAGTGTCTAAATACTGTTACAAATATTAGAATGATTTTTTAAATATTTTTTATCACCATTTGTAACTTATAATGTATTCCATAAGGTACAGATAAAAACACTGTCATGCATTGAAAATACAAAACGGTCATAAAATCTCATTTGTGCCCAGACCAAAATGTATACAAAAACTATCCCAAAACTGTGATTTTTTATATTTTTCTAAATAAATAAAATTCAAGGGACAGATTTCCATTACTTTTTCAGAGTCAGCTCTCTGATATAAATGCTACAAAATACATTCCTCACCAGATTTGTTATAAAACTAAAACTGTTTTTAGCTCACCAGAGCACGAAGTGCTCAGGGTGATCTATTGGGATCACCCTTCGTCCGTCGTCGTCAACAATTTGCTTTAAGACATCTCCTCTGAAACCGCTGGACAAAATCTGATGAAACTTGGTATAAATGGTCCTTGGGTGGGACTCTACAAAAATTGCTCAAATACAGTTGATCCTTGCAGATCTCTGGTTGCCATGGCAACAAAAAGAAAAAATTCTTGGAAAGTTTAAAAATCATCTCGTTCAAAACTACTGGCCAGATTTCAAAATAAATATCTTTGCTAAAATTATTCGGATCCGCAAAAAAACATTGGCGTCAGGGGCCGGGCTTCTTTTACATTTTTTTAATTAGGGAAAAATTAAAAAAACATCTCCTCTAAAACCAATGGACAGAATTTGATGAAACTTGGTATAAATGGTCCTTGGGTGGGACTCTACAAAAAATGCTCAAATAAAGTTGCTCTATGCAGAACTCTGGTTGCCATGGCAACAAAAAGAAAAAATTCTTGGAAAGTTTAAAAATCATCTCCTTCAAATCTACTGGCCAGATTTCAAAATAAATTGGTACAGATGATCCTTGGGGGTAGCACTACAAAGATTGCTAAAATTATTCCACAAAAAACATGGGCGCCAGGGGCCGGGCTTATTTTACATTTTTTTATATAGGGAAAGATAAAAAAAATCTCCTCTAAAACCAATGGACAGAATTTGAAATTTGGTAAAAATGATCTTTGGATGCGAGTCTACAAAAATTGCTCAAATAAAAATGATCCATGCAGAACTCTGGTTGCCATGGCAATAAATAGAACAAACATCATCTTTCTTCAAGATTAATATAAATCATCTTCCAGATTAATATTTTAATTGGTACAGATGATCCTTGGGTGTAGCTCTACAAAGTATTCAAAATTATTTGGATGTGTGTTGTAAACTCGGCAACAATACGAGGGGAGGCTTATTTATTATATTTATATTGATTTACGCAGAACTCTAGTTGTCATTGCAATGCAATGAAAAGATAAATTAAATTTCATCTTGTTTAGAACTGCTAGCCAGATTTAAAATACATTGTTATAGATGTTTATTTAGGGTTAATTGGCTAATTTTTACTTTGTTTTTCAGACAATTTTAACAATTAATCAAAATCAAAGGAAATGTCCTTTGTTCTCACGTGACGTCATCAAGACAAATCCGCCATCTTACCATTTTACTATTTGCTCTTCTATTTCAATTAAAGATTTACAGATATATACTTTTGAGTTTAAAAAACAGAAACACGTGAAGATTGATTCTATATTAAAGAAGTGAAATTGCATAAAGTGGTTATTTAATACAATATATAAATTCAATATTGAAGACGGAAATTATATACGTTGTAATTTTTTGCAGTTGTCGGTAATTAATTTCCTTAGTGTCCTATATGAGACAAACGGATCCATCAACCTCCAACAATCAGTTTTAAGTCACTATAAACTGTTCGGAGTCAGAGGTGTATTTTTGTGTGAATTTTCACTCCGTTGTCTAAAATATTTTTATCTTAATGGAAGCAAGCACGTCCCCCCCCCCCCAAAAAAAAATGTAATCCATCAACTTACAACCAGTTAACTGTTCCAAGTCAAGGGTGTATTTTGTGTGGGTTTTTGACTCCCGATTTATCTGTAATTGAAATTGTTTTGGCTGCTTTTTCCAGATTAACAACTGTTACTGATTTACACTTATCCTTCATATAGACTCATAGTGACACTCTCAAAAGGAACCACATAAAATAGTCACAGTTAAACATTCCTTGTTACAGAAAACAATTGTTTCATTTTAAAATGCAGATGTACTCTGATGAGCGTCTATGGCCCTTGGGCCTCTTGTTTTTCATTTGATTGTTTATAAAGTCTCCTTTCAGGCACTATCTTTTTGTTTAATAAATTACTGTTGTAAATTGATGATATAGTCACTTTAAGAAACTATAAGGCACTCTTTGCTGCCATTTTGAGATATCGCGGGAAAAGGAACCGTGACAGATGCGTGTCCAACATTGCACTCATATCTCGTTGAAAAAATCAATAATCGTGATTTCCCAGTGTACATAACAGATACTAGACTGGCACCAGCTTAATTACAGTAATAACACATCGGTAATTAGGATGTTCATAAAAACTCACTAATTCCCTTAAATTACCTACGGATTATCTACAATAAATAATCGCATATTTCACGGTCATCAGTTCGGCTGTTTCTATTAAGTTCCGGTAACTGCCTTATTTACATAAATATAAATACAAGACATCTAAAAATATGACCACTTCATCTGGGAGAATAGCGCTCAGCTTAAAATATTTACAATTTTCTCTAAACAACGTCGTGGCTTACTTGACTAACATGTGCCTGGCATTTTAAGTATAAATACACACCCCAACTTTCACAAAGGAATCATGTTACCGGGCACGGATTATACATGGGGGACACTCGCCAGACACGTGCTTGGTAACAAATACTTTTGATTATGTATGACCTACAAAGGCCAATCAGACTACAAGACAAAGATCGATCAATTTCGGAAATCTTCGTGTAAATGTTCGGGAAATTTCCGTGAAAAGGAATGAGAATTAATGACTTCCAGTCATTTAATATATTAGTGATTATATCGACATCAGTCGGAGGAATCCTTTCTCCTACAGAAGCAAGATTTTGCATAACGACATAAAATAGGCTGAACTTTCATATTTTGACCATATTTTATGTATTTATTACCTTGATTTTGAGCGGTATTGCAACTTTAAACCACTACAAAGTTTGTTTCACTTCTCTGAAAACAATTAAAAGCCATGGCAAGAATTGCCCATTGAAAAAATATTTTCTAACCACTGTTTATAAAATTGAAATCCTTGCAAATACAAAGTTTTAGCTACAAAATGATGTCCTTGAATACAACAAAACAAAATGTCTATATCTTTGGCAAGCAATTAATTGATAATAGTTATTTTTATTGTCACAGTTTCAAGAAAGTCTTAATTTGTTTTTTCAGTCTGCCAGCAAGATGAATCTGGACTTCTGCCGGGAAGTGACTGTCAAGTTTCTAGCTTACCACAACTTCCACAGAAAGAGACCAGACTTGGAAAAGGTAAGTTTTTTTTAGATGAGTAGTGGTACCTTCCATATAATGACTTTCTTCAACAGTTTGATATTAAGGATCTAGAAGGAAGACATTATTATAAATAAAATTTAATCTTAAAACCAGTTATAGAAGGAATTGTGTTGCCATGGTGTGCAATTTTAGTAGACACAATGAAAGTTGTTAGTAAAATTTTCAGCCCAGCAATTTTTGTCTGTAGAAGAATATTACAATATTTTAATTATTATTATACATACACACCTCCGCTACAACATAGTTTTAGGGTTGGGGTATACTTGAATTACTTTGTCCGTATGTCCATTCGTAAAATTTGGTTCAGATCATTTCTTGAAAACCCTTGAAGTTCAAATTTGCTGAGTTTTCTGCCACTGAATAATTCACAATTTATACTCCGTGCCCGTTGGGGGGGGGGGGGGGGTTAAATCATCTTCAGTGATAGATCTAGTTACTGTTGCCATATTCCACAGGCCAGGAATACAACCAAGTCGATGAGCAGCTCAGTGTCAAAACATGAGGGTGGAGCCAAAGGCGACTCATCCCCCAACAGTCCAGTGCCCAAAATGCAAGGTAGGTCATCAGTGTATTTCATTCCACCAACTCTACTGTGCATATAAAGGTAACATGAAAGTTTCCTTTCTGTGTGCAATTGATTTAATAATCTCTTGTCTTGCTTAAAGATATTTGTAAAAAAAAATAATTTATCATTTATATGGCATTGTGTTTTCCAGCCTTGGAAACTGATGATGATGACTGTTCAGTGTAAAAGAAAAAAAAAGAGTTACAGGGTTTGTGAAATATAATTTGAATTAATGCTAGTGGTAGTTGATTGCAGCCAACATGTACACAGTACCTTAACATGCCTATCTGCGTAATACTAGGGCGTCCAATATATTTTCCTTTTTATTCCTAAGTCCTTTATTTTCCTATAATTGGCAAAATTTCTATATTTTGGGTATATTTGTAGGGTTAGCAAAAACGCGGCATTTTGAAGTATACTATTTTAATTTGCTGAAAACCCTTGCATAATTTCTGTTTATGAAACTTCATTAAATAATCCTAAATCCATAAGTAATATTTCTTGTACTGAATGTCTGTATGTTAACTTTAAAGTGTATTTTTTTGGCATTTCCTTTTTCATTTCTTGGCCTTTACTTCTCAATTTTCTAAAATATATTATATCCAATAATGTTACCGCTCTCTTTGGCATTACAGGGCTACATCAGCGCCTTGTGACGTCATACCATACAGTTGTACTTCAGTATGACATTGTACTGAAAACGTCTAAAAAACTTTTTTCATAAACTTAAAGGCTCAGAGCTTTAATATTTTGTATGTAGCATCATCTAGAGGTCTTCTATTAAATTTGTCAGATGGGGTCAAATTTATTCCCATCCCAGGGTTATGAGGTTTACAAAGCCTTGTGTAGGGGAAACACTTAAAAAAATCATGCCCTAAACCAAAAGGTGTATAGCTTTCTTTTGGGTATCTATTAATTATCAAGAGGTCCTCTACTAAGTCGTTTAAATCATACCCTGGGATCAAAAATTAATAGCTCTACCTCAGGGTCATTAGGTTTACATAGACCTATAAGGAAAAATCTGAAAACAAAACTCTAAAAATCTTCTTGTCTAAAAACCAAAAAGCCCAGAGCTTTCTTATTTGGTATATTCCATGATCAGAGTACCTCTGCCAAAGTCGTTCTAATTATGGATGTAGGGTAAAATTCTTGATCAACAGTTTTAAACTAAAAGGTCCAGAGCTTTCATATTTTGTATGTATCATCTTGTAGAGGTCCTGTACCAAAGTTGTCCAATGATTCATATGGTGTCAAAATTAGCCCTACCCTGGGGTCACAAATTCTACAGACTTATGTAGGGAAAGCCTAAACCAACAAGTCCCGAGCTTTCATATTTTATTTAGCATCATCTAGAGGTCATCTACCTAATTCGTTTAAATTATTCCCCAAAGAAAAAATAGCCCACCAGTTTTACATAAGACATATAAAGGGAAAACTTACCCAAGAGTTTTCATATTTGTTATGTGGACAGTGTTATGTAACAACCAAAGTTGTTAAAACTATGCCTCTGGGGTCAATAATAGCCCCACACCCGGGGTCATCAGTTGTACATAAATGTATGTAGGGAAAACCTTTACAGATACACATGTCCTAAAAACAAAAGGCACATATCTTCTTGCTATCTAGCATCATCCTCTACCAAAGTTTTTAAAAAATAGTCTTGTCCCAAATGTGAGTGTATAAAATAGGGTTAAACATCATGTGGTCTTGATGTATTGTGAAGAATGAAGGATGGAAACTAGACAGAATCTTTTATGCCTCCAGCTTTTGCTGTTGCCATTTAAAAGATTTACAACTATCAACTGTCGCAAACATTAAAACTACATTAAACCTAATGACTTATTTCTATTCCTATATTTTTCTATACATATTCCTAAAAATTGCGTCAAATGTATTCTTTTCAAGTCTAAACTCCGGATTTCGCACCTCGTCTAACAGGTAGAAATCGTTTCTTTCGTGTGAAAATCAAGGTATTTTCGAATAGTAAATTTGATTAAAGAACCCTCAGTAAATTGGACAGCTTGCGTTTGAATTTATTGATTGATTATGCAGGGGTAAATATACATTTTGCTGAAATAGTGATAATTTAAAGGCATTAAATTTCATGAAATACTCATGCTTTCTTTTTATGGATTTTGATGGTTTTACTTATTAGCATATGCTAAAAGTAATGTTACAAACTAATTACAAATCTACATACACAAACCACCTACACACAACACTTAATAAGACATTGACAACCACTGTTACGTATCACTGGGGATACGTTGATATATTTGGTAAGGTCCCGAGAGTATGGAGCTAACGATATTCAAGTGCGTTATTATATAAATATGTAGAATAAATGGTAATTCTTTTATTTACTATCCCATGTAAACATTACTGGTGTCCAACATTCTATACTCAAGTCACTGAATATTAATTTGGAATGGGAACCAGAAAAATGTACACAGACTTTAAAATGGACAAAAACATATTTTCTTAAACATTTATGCCATGATATATTGATTAGAAGTTATTGTTTTATTGAATTATAAAAAGATTCTAAATAGGAGACAATTTGAGAACTTATTTCGGCGAGATAGCAGCTTGAAGTGCCTATAGAGACTTCAACAAATACTGTTATAATTGTAACCAATATGGTTGCTAGTTGGCGAATTGAAACTCAATATATTGACCAATGGATATTGAAACAGACAGGAGTAACGAGCATGCTTATCTATGTATGAGTAAATTGGAACTTTTTTGTCACAATTTACAAGAAACTGAAAAGACATGGAAAAAGCTGAAGGTCAACAAGGGACATATATTTAATTTTTATATAGGCGTTCATGGTGAAAACTACTTCAAATTTATGACTTGAAAATCCGATTTGAAATCAATTCAAACAGACAACATGTACAACATTTTAAACAATGATCAGAAATGAAAGTCAGAATTGAAGCCTAGCACAATTACATAGAATGGCAGCCCCCTTGAGTTTAAGTGCCATTAATTTTTCCTCAGTTCTAGTATCTAATAGTTTTTTATAGTTCTAGACACCTCCTCCTCCTCTGATGATGATGTGATGATGACTGGTCAGTTGACAGATATGACAAAACTAACCATCCGAAGACCAAGAACACCAGAAAGTTGGATGGTCAGTGGCACTTTTACTTATTCTTTTTTCAGTCCTCTACACGATAAGTATGTTGTTTTTCTTTCATTATTAATTGAATATGCCATATGTATAGCTATATTTCACGATCTATATCTCACAGGTTATAGGCAGTCCTTGTCTTGTTTAGTCTTTTACATGCACAGTCTTAATTTCATTTATGCAGTCTTTTTTCAAAACTTTCATTATTGTAGCAAGCCCCCATTTGATACATAAAGTCCTTAAGGGTCAGTACTCTAGATTACAGTATCATTAATATGTATTAAAAGTGGCATCATGTTCTGCCTAGCAATTATATGTAAATGCTTTATATACAATATCATGTAAAGAAACTTAATTACTAATAAAAAGAAAAACAGAAAGCAACTGGTGGCTTTCAAAGACACATTGTTTGTCCAGTAAATCACGTCTGTATTTACTAATGTTTTTTTGTTGTTTTTTTTATTTTAACTTTGGACAGTTTGTCTGATGGTGAAGTCTGTCCAGCTGTCAAACGATCCAGAAATGTGAGCATGTCTGGTAAGTAAAATTTTTCACAAATTGTGGCACTTGCTTTGTACCGTCAGGGTGTATATCTTTTGTATCAGAGTCTGAGTATAATTGAATGTTGTGTGTTCTCAAGGGTACCAAATTTTGTATTTTAAACAATCATTGAACTCTAATCTTCCTTTTTTTTTTGCGAAAGTCTAACTTTTTCACTTAAACATCGAGGTATGAACACACATTTTATAGCCCTGTTAAAGGTATTAAGTATAATTTTACATTTTCTTATTTACACGTTCAATTTAAAAACAAAAACAATAAAGATATCTAAAGGAAAGTTTGGCAAAACAGTTCACACTGTTTAATTTTCAGGTAGATCTCCATGGACTGCTGAAGAAGTATTGGTGCTTCAACAACACTTTGGTCCATTAATAAAGAGTCAGAAGTACCCGTCATCTGCTACAATACAGAGCCTTATAAGGAGGGGAATCATTGGTTCTCACAGGACAGTGTTGATGGTGAAGGCAAAACTGCAACACTTAATGAAGATGTCAAGAGTTTGACATAGAGTTGATACATTACTACTATAAAAGCTGTTTTTATACCCCTCAAACTTTGTTTTGGCGGGGGGGGGGGTATAAAGGAATCATCCTGTCCGTCTGTCCATGTACCATGTAAGCGCAACTCCTCCTAAACGGTATTATGGGATTTGGCTCAAACTTTACACAATGAAAGCACGATATGTAGATGTGCATGAAGAAAGGAATTTCCGATTCGTCAACCGAAAAGGGAGATAATATTTATATTTTTAGCAGCTAAAGCTTGTAAGCGCAACTCCTCCTAAACCACTTCATGGATTTGGCTCAGACTTTAAACAAGGATAGCGCATAATATGTAGATGTGCATGAAGCAAGTAATTTCCAATTCGTCAACCGAAAGGGGAGATAATCCTTTTTTTTTTTTTTTACTAAAGCTTGTGAGCACAATTCCTCCTAAACCGCTTGATTGATTTGGCTCAGATTTTACACATTTATAGCTTATAATATGTAGATATGCATGAAGCAAGGAATTTTCGATTTGATAACCGAAAGGGGGGAGATAATCCTCGGCGGGGGGTCCATAGTGAGTTTACTCACATAATTGGATTCATCAGGACACTTAACCACTCAAGTGTTTATTTTGTAACCTTATGTACTTCGGAAAAAGAAAGTAAGAAAGTTCTTAGTTAGAAAAATATTTAAAATGTTTAACTTATTGAAGCACAAAGATAAAACAAAAAATCAAAAGTGACATTGAACATTGACCTAGTAAACCCCAAAACAGGGCTGCCAAATTTTCCGCGGAAATCAGATTTGGAGGCCATAGGATCATTCCTAAGATTGAGGTTAATTCAAGGAGAAAAATATGTATGGCCCTTATTTGTGAACATCTACTGATTGGTAAAGTTCATGATTTACTATAAACCCATATGAGTTGTTATTAATAAGAATGGAAACTGTGTGACTTTTGTAAAACAAGCACCAAACAAGTAATTCCTAAATAAGTAAGGGAACAGATTACATGGAAACAATTACACACACAAAATGTAATGGGGGATTTCAAAATTTTATCTTTAAATGACTGTTCTTGTTTAATACATACCCCTATAATACTATAACACTATAATACTATAACACTATAATAGAGTTATTTGTTAATTAATGATAATGCCTTTTTGTATTGGTTTGATTGACATGGTATTCCACAATACCAACTGTCGATAAGCCACTTTAAGCATTAAAAAATGTTTGCCATATTGCCAGCTTGCCAAATTGTTCATTTTGTTCATTGACATTCATTGGAATGATGAAAGTTGTAATAGTTCCTGATAAAAGAAGTGTAGTGAGTTGAGAGGGTTTAAAAGTTAAAAAGATTCTTTGTTTTTCATCTTATCTTGCAGATAAATTGTTTTGTTTGAATAATGAATTTCTTTTGATATTTTTGTTTATTGAATGTTGGTATAGGTGTTAGACAGAATGTAAACTTTCTGTTTTTTATGTGAAATTTGTGACAGTTAGGTAGCTCATTAATACCCTCTTTTTTTTAACTCACCAGAGCACAAAGTGCTCAGGGTGAGCTATTGGGATCACCCTTCGTCCGTCGTCAACAATTTGCTTTAAAATACATCTCCTTTGAAACCGCTAGACAGAATTTGATAAAACTTGGCATGTATGATCCTTGGGTGGGCCTCTACAAAAATTGCTCAAATAAAGTTGATCCATGAAGAACTCTGGTTGCCATGGCAACAAATATAAAAAATAATTGAAAACTTTGAAAATCATCTCCTCTGAAACAAATGGTCAGAATTTTTCCTTTGGCACAAAGTCACCTCATGAATGTCTACCATTATTGCTAAAATAAAGTTGATCCCTTGAAAAATGAGGCCCCCCCTAGGGTTGGCTAATTTCCTTATATACTCTATATAAAAAACATCAAAAATACTTTTTTTAAGAAGCCAGCTGTGAGAATTTAATTTCCTTTGGCCCAAATGGTCACATTATGAAAGTATACCAATGTGGCTAAAATAAAGTTAATTCCTAAAAAAATGAGGTCCCTAGGGGGTTGGCTAATTCCCTTATATACTCTATATAGAAAACATCAAAATTCTTCTGTGCAAAGGCCAATTTGGGGCCGAAATTTGGCCCCATTCCCATCCGTAAAAGTATATTTTTTTTCTCAACTGTAAGTGAAACTGAAACCCCCCCCCCCCCCCCCCCCAAGAAAATAATAATAAAAGACCGTTAAATGATCCGCATTTTTGGCTTTTCTCCACATTTTACACACTTCTCCTTCTCAGTATGTTTTTTTTTTCTCATGTATCTGGTAATCTAAAGAGAACTAAAAAGAGAGAGGAAAAAACTTGAAATGAGCTTATCTGTTTACCTTTTTTTTTCATTTTTTCCCACTTTTTCTATTTTGCATAAAATTCTGCCAGATTCATAGCAATGTCACGTACGAAATTGCCGATTTTGTTACGAAAATATTTTAATGTAGAGATGCATTGTTTTGTGGATAAAAGCTAAAAAGACACACTGTAGGTAATTTGGAGAGTACTTTTAGTATTTTGCAAAATAGATTCACAACTTTCTCTGACCATGTAAATAAAATTAATAACCGAAAAAGCTTTGCATTTCTAAATGTCATCAGTTTTCGCGGATTTACTTTCTCTTTTGACAACTTGTAAATAAAAGGAATCTGAAACGATATTAAAGAACTTATTTTGTTACAGATTGTTATTTAAAAGTTTAATCATGTTATGTAAAAGTTAAATCAACCATTTTAACCAACTGCTTTCAGTTTCTTCCCGTACAAAAAGTCCTGTCTTTCAAACTATCATGATAAATTCTGCTAGTTTATTTTTCGAACACCATTCACATCGTGTAACTGCAACTGATAATACAATATATTATATTATCTTCAATTAATAAATTTCAGAATTTTACTTCCATGAAATTAATGGTCAGGATTGATTTCATGAATGTCTGCCATGATTGCTAAAATGAAGTTGATCACTGGTTTGTCATTTGATTTCCTTATAGAAAAAATCATCTTGAATATGCTGATGTACTCTGGTGAGCGTTTATGGCTCTTGGGCCTCTTGTTTTTTTTTGTTGTTTTTTTGTTGAAATGTTAGCCACATTTGCATAAAACGCTAAAATGTGACCATCAAAATTTGGCAAATATACTTCTGATGATATTCTTAATACACGAGTCTTACAATTTAGGCTTTTTTCTATCAGTCTACATGAAATAAATGAGAAATTAAAAAAAAAATCAAAATCAGCTGTAACCCTTTTAAACGTCCTCTAGGTCACAAACAATTTTTCGAATCGTTTAATGCATCGAGTCCAGCGGATTTTCTATCTCGGCTTTACCATCATCCAGCGCGATGTTGCAGTTGCATAAGCTATGACAGTGTTATATTACCTGCGTGTGATAATAAAACTGACTCAATCGCCTTAAATACATAAAGGCTATGTTTCAAAGTGATACAAATGCACAATCTTAGTAACAAAATAAATCCTCTTCGAATCATTTGATACAATGTACACATATAAGTAAGAACAACCATTTCAAATGTAAATGATGATTCTCTGTGTAGAGACAGGTAAAGATATATTCTAATGATTAATCCAGTTACGAAAATTCACGCAGCTGCGAAAGAATTTCTTTTTAGATTAAACAAAGAACATGTCTTCTCTAAATGCACCTGACATTCTCTTTAGTAAATATAACAGCTATGTTAGTAAAATATGAATCCATATATAGTGGACTTTAAATAGTGTGAAGCATGGAAAAGTATTTCTAAAATATGTCACATGGATTGTTTTCCTTGTTAACAATAACTTTTATGTAATCAGTCCAAACAGTTAGCTACATACTGTATGTGTCCTAAAAATGGTACTGGTATACCTCCATTTCTTGGCGCTCAGCATATAATGTAGTCCCTAGACTGGTTGGCCCACTGTCAGTATAATGTGACTGTGTGTGGTATGCCACGTGTCTACGGCGGGATTCTGCAATGTGGCAGCACTTAATCTTTTTCCAAATAACTGAATTATTGTCGGTTGGACGGTAAACCCAATAAACAAGCAAACAAACATACTGCATGTGTTATAGGGTTTAAAATCATAGTTCTAGTATACAAGCATTAGTAGTGAATGTAGTTTATAAAGTAGTTAATTATAAGCGTTAGTAGTTGTAAACTTAATTAGTCAAAAGCAGATAGATGTTTCATCATTACATTAACTTTTAAAATTATCTCCCTTTTAATCCGTGTACTAAAATTATATTGGTTTCTACTAACGCGCGCCCTTTTTAATATTACCCAATGAAATCAAAGATAACATCACAGCAGTCAGATACAAGCTATGGCGGACTAGAAAATTATGTGTTCTGTCTGAAATTCCATTTTTGTCAGATTAAACACGGCGTGATAAACGACTGCAAGGAAAAACTAATTGTTGTTGTTGTTCTCATTGAACCCCCCTGAACGGCATCGGCAACAATGGCGCCCAACGTGTTTTGAACATGGAGATTGGAGTCGTGTTTTGGATGGGATGAGTCTACGTTGGCGAGTTCTTGTCTAAGACAACACCGCTGATCAGTTGGCCAGGAGCATGGACCTATATGTGGACCCCCTTTTTTTTTGTTTACTTGAGTGCGCACGGATTTTATACATCCCGGGACACATACATATATAGTTTCATATACATGTACAATTGATCTTGTTGGATGTCATTGGTGGATGGACATATACCTTCATGGACCTTCATCGTTGGATCGACAAATTTGAGGATCGGAAAATGACAAAGTGATTATTTGATTAAAGTTTAAAAATTGTGTTCTCAATATTTCGTATTGGACGGATTTTGGTTGGTGAGTTATCTTTTATTATTGTCAATTGTCATTTCAATTTTCTACTTGTAATTCATATTTGTCTGTATACATGGCATAAATCTTGTATATATATAATTCAGAGGAAAAGATACGTCATTGTAAGCCTTTCAACCATTACATCTCATTTAAATCTACCAAGTGGCATGTAGATCTAATATACACATTTTTCTTTTCCTGATTTGAGTTGACATCTAAAACGTAATACTATCGTTTCCTTTGGATAGTACGATTATACACGACCTGTCTTTTCCTCTGTGTATTGGATTCTTTCGTTGTGTATTTGTGACTTTCTTATTTCATGATAGAGAGGTCCCCAATTTGCACGCTTATTAACTGCACGTGTCTTACGTACGACCCACTAACCAGTATACGTTATGTTGTGTTGACAGGTGTAGTGGTAGTAGTAGCTAGCATTGATGATTAGAGTAGGTAGGATTAGTAGTGGTAGTAGTAGCTAGGATGTATGATAGTGTAGCAGTGAAAACGAGTACTTCTTGAAATTAGATCAGATTTCTGATATTCTAATACTGAGTTGATATTTCTTCTGTTGCCATGAGATGGTCTGGCATTTAGTTTTAGTTTCGCTTTGAAATTTTATTATAATTGAGTATTCTGTGTGTATATGTTCTTGTGAAAGTCTTTGTGATTTGTTTTTGTGAATATATGTGTTTGTATTAAATTCCACGATTACCTCTATGGAACAGATTTTACCGTCATCACCGACAACAACCCATTGACATATGTAACATCATCTGCAAAATTAGATGCAGCAGGACATCGTTGGCTAGCTTCTTTGGCTAACTATGCTTTCAAGATCAAATACAGACCTGGAAAACAAAATGCTGATGCAGATGGGTTATCTAGAATTCCTGAAACTTACATGGAATCAGCAACAGTTAATGCAATTCTAAAATCCCAAAAAGTTAACAACTTACCATGTTTCCTTAACACAATAAATCCTGAAAATGAAGAATGCAGTAACTTACCTGATGAGGAAGACGTTCCGGAAGAAGTGATTGAAGCATCATCTCTTAGCTCTAAGGATTGGCATAAAGCTCAGCTAAACGACCCTATATTGTCAAAGATCCATCGTCATATTCGACAAGGGACAAAACCACACAATGATGGTTCAGTCTTGGATCAGTACAAACGGGAATGGAACAACTTAGAGTTGAAGGACGGTGTTCTGTATCACCAAGGTTTATTCAATGGTGTGCAGTATCTGCAGTTACTACTTCCAGAGAAACTTCGAGACGATGTGTTCAGTGCCTTACACGAGGATCTTGGTTATCAGGGAAGAGACAGAACAACTTCATTGTTCAAACAAAGGTTTTATTGGCCTGGCATGGATAGTTACATTCAAACAAAAGTAGGAAAATGTCAAAGATGTCTGAGAAGGAAGTCTCCGTCACAATATGCCCCATTAGTTCCAATATCTTCATCTTCCCAAATGGAACTAGTTTGTGTTGATTTTCTAAGTCTTGAGAAATCAAAGGGTGGCATTGAAAATATTCTAGTTGTGACGGATCACTTTACTAGATACGCTCAACCTTTTCCAACATCTTCGCAAACAGCAAAAACAACAACTAAAGTTTTATTTGAAAAATTTATTGTACATTATGGTTTTCCGGAAAAACTTCATAGCGACCAAGGAACAAACTTCACATCTACTTTAATATAAGAGCTTTGTCATCTTGCTGGAATAAAACAGTCACGGACAACGCCATATCATGCTATGTGTAATGGCATGGCGGAAAAATTCAACCAGACTCTCTTGCAAATGCTTGGAACACTTGAAAATGACAGAAAATCCGACTGGAAATCACACGTTGCACCACTCGTTCATGCCTACAATGTAACTGTTCATAGTACAACGGGATATGCCCCCTACTTCCTTATGTTTGGTCGCCACCCAAAATTGGCTATTGATGCACTTCTTGGACTCCATATTGATGAATTCGGTGCTAAATATAAAAATGAGTATGTCACTAAAATAAAGGAAAGATTAACAAAGGCATATAAAAAAGCATCTGAAATGTCAGAAAAATCATCAAGAGAAAGCAAACAATATTATGACAGAAAGGTGAAGCACAGACGAGTACAACCTGGTGACATTGTTTTGGTACGCAATGTGACAATTCGTGGGAAACATAAAATTGCAGATAAATAGGAAGAAGAACCATATATTGTTCTTGCACAGCCACATCCAGATTCACCTGTTTTTGACCTGAAGAGATGTTCTAACTCTGCAAAGAAAGTAAGGCGTCTACATAGGAACTTGTTCTTACCAATCAAACAAAAGGTCGGAATCTACGAGAAAAATGATGAAGAAATGCCGAAATATATCATTCCCCATCGCCGTTTTAGCAATAACAACCGATTTGATGACAACGACAGTGTATCGTCAGAATCTCCACAGCGATGGCGAAACAGAAGACCGAAGCGAACACGGAGATGTCCTGATCGATTAATGTACACATAATATATTTCCTAAACAGTTCAAATCAAGTAATTCATTCAAAAACTGAATAATCCCTATTTTAACTTCTTTTAATTAGTATCAAATTTCATTTTTTTTTATTTTAACATGTAATATTTTATACATGCATATATGTATTAACATGAAATAGAAATACCGGTTTCTGTTTAATGTAATTATAATACCGCTTTTTGTCATATTATTGACGCGATTCGCATATGTGTAAAGACAACACATTCGTTGCACTATCGTAGTGACCGCGATGCATTTGCGCATGGAGAAATGATATATCTCTGATATCTGGATACAGTATTAGTATTTTGTCAAGTATATATATGTATGTCTATCATATATGTGTTATATTACGTATTTTATTATGCGCATATATGCTGCATATTAAGACATGGAATGTCATATTTGGTTTAGTACCAATTGTTAGCTCACCAGAGCACGAAGTGCTCAGGGTGAGCTATTGGGATCACCCATCGTCGTCCGTCGTCAACAATTTGCTTTAAAAGACATCTCTGAAACCGCTGGACAGAATTTGATAAAACTTGGCATGTATGATCCTTGGGTGGGCCTCTGCAAAAATTGCTCAAATAAAGTTGATCCATGAAGAACTCTTGTTGCCATGGCAGCAAATAGAAAAAATAATTGAAAACTTTGAAAATCATCTCCTCTGAAACCGCTGGACAGAATTTGATAAAACTTGGCATGTATGATCCTTGGGTGGGCCTCTACAAAAATTGCTCAAATAAAGTTGATCCATGAAGAACTCTGGTTGCCATGGCAACAAATAGAAAAAATAATTGAAAACTTTGAAAATCATCTCCTCTGAAACAAATGGTCAGAATTTATTTTCCTTTGGCACAAATAGTCACCTCATGAATGTCTACCATAATTGCTAAAATAAAGTTGATCCCTTGAATAGTGAGGCCCCTAGGGGGTTAGTTAATTTCCTTATATACTCTTTATAGAAAACATCATAATACTTTTTAGCTCACCAAAGCACAACGTGCTCAAGGTGAGCTTTTGTGATCGCCCTTCGTCCGTCGTCGTGTGTCGTGCGTCGTCAACAATTTGCTTTAAACGACATCTCCTCTGAAACCGCTGGACAGAATTTAATGAAACTTGACAGGAATGTTCCTTGGGTCAACCTCCACAAAAGTTCCTAAAATAAACTTGATCCATGTAGAACTCTGGTTGTCATGGCAACAAAAAAAAAATGAAAACTTTAAAAATCATCTTCTTCAAAACTACTGGCCAGATTTTAAAATAAATTGGTACAGATGTTACTTGGGTCAACCTCTACCAAAGTTGTTAAAAAAAATTCCGATCCGTAAAAGAACATGGCCGCCAGGGGCGGGGCTTATTTGCCTTATATGTATGTAGAGAAACCTTTAAACAACATCTCTGAAACCACTGGACAGAATTTGATTAAACTTTGCAGGGATGATCCTTGGGTCAACCTTCACAAAAGTTGCTAAAATAAACTTGATCCATGTAGAACTCTGGTTGCCATGGCAACAAAAGGAAAAAAATATGAAAACTTTAAAAATCATCTTCTTCAAAACTACTGGCCAGATTTTAAAATAAATTGGTACAGATGTTCCTTGGGTCAACCTATTTATGTCAGGTGAGCGATTTAGGGCCTCATGGGCCTCTTGTTGTATGTGGCAACGATCAGATATCGTCCGTTTTTTTTCATACATATATATTGACGTATATGTTGTTTTAATGTTATATGTTTGTATATGTTTCGTGCATGTTTTTATTCTCTTTAATTTATATGTTTATCTGTATTTAAGGAAATGTCGGGACGCCATTTAAAAACTGGGGGGAATGTGTTACAGGGTTTAAAATCATAGTTCTAGTATACAAGCATTAGTAGTGAATGTAGTTTATAAAGTAGATAATTATAAGCGTTAGTAGTTGTAAACTTAATTAGTCAAAAGCAGATAGATGTTCTATTATTAGATTAACTTTTAAAATGATCTCCCTTTTAATCCGTGTACTAAAATTACAGTAGAACCTCGCATAAACCGAACATCGTTAAACCGAATTCCTCGCTATTTCGAAGTTTATTTTCGGTCCCGATTTCTTCCCTTCTTATTTTAATTTTTTTTCAATTAATGTACATTTTTCAATTTTTATTTCGAAGTCAAATTTCATAAATTTTCGTAAACTATTTATCGTTCTTATTATCATTCGTATTCGGGTCAGTAACCAAGTTTATTTTGCGGAGGCAATTGGAGGGATGGCTCAGGCAAGTTTTTCACACCTTTTTTCGAGATTGGGTCGGGCAACGTGTGTCCCACCGGAAATGTTGATTATTGCTAATCGATATCTGACAGGCTGCATAATATGCACGTGCCAGAAGATAAACCCAGGTGTCAGATCTTTAGTACATTCCATATCATAGCGTTCGTCACCGGCATGCGACGCTACCTGAAGCAGCAGATCGACGATAAAAATATGTATCATTGTTTGACATGGTAGAATATGTTCATCAGAAGCATCTAAATAGATCATGATATATTTTCATTACTTTTCATAACTTGGTAACAGTATATACGTACACCTAATATGTGGTTTTCGTGGCATATCGATTTCCACAATATGCACCGGTAATGAAAACGCAGACATGCAGGCTCACAAACTGAAATTTCCATCTGATTTTTAATCCGAATAATCGTTATTTCGAAGTTTTCAGCTTGGTCCCAAGGACTTCGATTTAACGAGGTTCTACTGTATATTGGTTTCTACTAACGCGCGCCATTTTTAATATTACCCAATGAAATCAAAGATAACATCACATCAGTCAGATACAAGCTATGGCGGACTACCGTAGAAAATTATGTGTTCTGTCGGAAATTCCATTTTTGTCAGATTAAACACGGCGTGATAAACGACTGCAAGGAAAAACTAATTGTTGTTGTTGTTCTCATTGAACCCCTCTGAGCGGCCTCGGCAACACATGTAATATAAAAATGACGTTAAATCTTTGGATGGAAGAAGTAAATGTGACGGACAAGACAGAAGACAATCTCCACGCAGTTATCTCCCCTTCATTCTTCGGCATATAGATAAGGGGAAGTAACCGCTGCGGGCAGTTTGGACAGAAGACGCACAGGATTTTATAGAAAATTTCAGACCTTTGAGAAGCAGTGATAAAAATCATGTTAGTGTTCAAATGAAATATTAAAAATTTGAAATAAAGTATTTGTATTCCAATTGATAATTTGCCTTACCTTAGTTTGATTATCTTATTCTTAATGATGGTGAATATGTTAATGTTTCAATATATGAATATATATTTGATTGTCTTACGTGATATGATGGAAAAGTCAAATAAACTGTACAAGTTGAAAATAAAATAAAGAAGACTTGAAATGATACCCAGCTGTCACTGACAAATTTAAAATCAATATCTATCCAAAAAATGGTAACGCATTTGAGAACAATGGATATGTATATGCCGAAATTTGCTTACGTCTCACTTAAATATTAAAATTCAAATTAGAATCTCCTTTGTGTAATATGCAGCACTATACCGCAATGAATTATCGTTATTAGCTTGAGATACTCTTTGGCAGTTAATATTTTTCTGATAAGTAGAAGAGACGTGTTGCGAATTTTATTTCAATTAATGATATCTGGACAATGCATTAGTAACTGCAAGGTGAGCCGAAAGGGCCAATCGTTTAAAAATACTCGTAGACTATTTCAAAAGTCCGATGATATAAACTATGCTATGCCAACAAAAGGCTCTGTTTCCATCTCAGCATACCATGCATGTACATATGTCAAGTTCAAAGCTTACTTAAGGCAGCACACATGACCAGTAATCCTAGGATATTTTTTTAAACTTGCTAATTTAGCCTTACCGTAATTAGTTTCATCAACTTCTATTTTGTTAATTAGCCATTTTACCATTCTTGAAGAAATTTGATGTCACTGTAATTTGGTTCATAGTTGCCTGTAGCGGAAAGGGATTAGATTAAATAGCTATTTATGGCTAAGGCTTAGATTTTCTCATGGAACTGAGTTTAGATTTTCTCCGGGCTCACTTGACACTGATTATGGTTCACAAGAAATCGGAATATCTTCCGAAAAGGTGTTATTTAGTTATAATATTTCAATATGTTGTTACTCTAAGCAACCTAATTCGTAATGGTCTAACTGTAACAGTTGGCAACCGAATCTGTCTTAGGGTTTCCGTAGGTTTTATCCATTCAGGTGCCATCGAATTGAAATAGCCGATTTTTCAATGCGCTACCGAATATTGTGAAATATTTTACGTATAAAATTGAATCATAACCATTACGTTCGTAATGTGTTATTGTTTGTTAACAGCTCCAGTTTAAGGTAGTAGTATCTTAATACATTACGTCCAAATGAAGAACATCCATTTAAAGGCTAACACAAATTTCAACTGCTTTGAAATTGGGGGTTGTGGGTTCAAACCCAGTAAGGTAAATCTTCTTTTTTCCTCTTAGATCTTTATTTCTCTTTCATTCAGATCAGATTTAGAAATATTTTTGTGTGTTTTAAAATTATAGAGGTATTAAAGGGATAATAACGGGTAAGTTTTATGACAAATATGGTACCTTGTGTTTTGAAAGTATAAACAAGAGGGCCGCCGAGGAGGGGCAATATATTCATGCATCATATCATAGTACAAAGTACTGTTTTAATATGGGGAATCAGTTTTGTTGTTGTTGCAAGTGTCATGGATGATGATCTTTTGTAAATGTGGAGAGAAAATAGTTTTGGTTTCAATAATGTTATTAGTAATAGCAGATAAATGACATTATTTGACTTTATCATAAATCAGTGTAATGAAATCAAAATATGATTTAGATGTTATGTACATGTAGTAGTGTTGATTTTAGTTTTTATAGAGTTAGCTTTTGTGGCGACGTGGTAGAATGTCCGACTGGAATACCGAGGGTTCCTGAGTTCGATTCCAGCTCGGGGCAGTAGGATTTGGGTGTACGTGTAAGTAGTAATGTAGATTTTAGTTCATTTAATTTAGTGCAGCTTACCTTCATTGTTGCAGGGCAGATAGTGTACTGTCTCCGTAGTACAGGTAGTTTTGGCGGGAAAAAACTCACATGACTTTGTTCTTGCTTGGGTGGTCAGTCCGACGCCAGACGTCACCAAGTAAACATCGTTTTAACTGGTTTGCTTATGTAAGAATTGAGTTTACTCAGTCGTTGAATTGTTTCATTTCTTATCTAGGAATTTCGACTGACTTATTTATACTGTGTGCATTGTCTTGAATATTTGATAATCCAAAAAATCTTAATTCTAATGGCATTTAACTAACACTTGATACGTGCATGCTAATTCCAGTTCACAAATATAAGCACGGAGTACGCTATTGGTGAGAGCCGACGGATGTAATGATTTATGTCATGTCAAGAGACCCTTAGTCTCTGACGGTAAATACATGTAGCCTGCTGAATTGCTATTAAACGTGATAGCGGAACTTCGGTGTCGGGGTGCTTACTACTCATCCCGTCGTGTTTAAAAACATGTTAACCATATATGATTTCAATACATATAGTCCTTCAAATGTTATTAAGGAGAAACCGCAATTTCACGTAAATTTTGCCTCGTAAAAACACTAATAACTCGTATAATAAGAATTAGTAGATTGTAACCAAAATCATCTTGACCTGTATTTCGATTAAATAAATATACTTGCATATCAAATATGAATTCAATACATGCATTATTTAAAAATATTGCGCGGAAACGAAATATCTGCAGAGACAAAGACGGAAATGCAGCGCCATACTATAGTACGTCTCGTCATCCGATTGCGTATACATATCAAAAGGGTTCTGTAAAAGTCATTAAAGTTTGCAAATATTCTTCTAAGATAAAATATTTACTTTGAAATTTACAATTATTGGACATTGGAAGCAAACTCGGGGAAAATATCGAAGCACAAGATATAGACCGTTCCCATTGTGTTTGGATTCCGAATTCGACATCACACTTTCAATCTATTATTGCAGATGGGATAAATAAAAAAAAAAACTTAAACTCGGTTAATTATAATTAGTAATACTATATTTTTAGTGGCATAATTTTGGTCATGGCTTCAATTTACACACCAAAGAACAAAATAAAGGAATATGAAAAAAACCCAGTGAACTCTGGGAACAGAAGTTCACTAGTCAAGTAATAGATAAAATTGTCTCATATGTATGGCTCAAATTATGATATATGTTATGTCAAGACTGCTGTGCGCGCAAGATTCTGCCAAATGCAGCGGATGGCGTATGCACCGCCACAAAGCGGGAAGGCAAGCACAGAAGTATGACACAACAAACCCTCCAACTGAGGGGCCCCTCCAAGTGAGGGATCGGTGGACGCGCTTCACAAACATTGAAGAGATTTGTCTCACCCCAAAAACAACAAAATACAAAGCAAATCAACAAAATAACGCTCTTTTTTGTCGCAACACAAATTTGCAGAGCAATAAAATCACAAATCAATCACAAATCAAAATTTTATATTTCAAAAAACCAACAAAGCAAGCTCAACCACCAATTGAGGGAGTAATTCATTGAATGAAAATTGTACACATCAAACAAATTGTCAAAAATTAATGCAAACACTGCCATGGCCCTATCTCTCCTTTTTCGGGGGACACACGTGAACCAGCCATGAAGTGTTGTAACCCCAGGGACAGTCTGTATGGAAATATATTGTTATCCAACTTTGACAAATGTACGCCATCGCTATCGAACAAACCGACATTATGCTCGTGCAACTCTGGATATCTCAAGTACGCCCCACCTGATCGCAGGACAAATGTAGCAATTTTACTATTAACACGCATTCTTTCCTTATTCAAAGCTTTGTGGGATTTTTCGTGTCGCCATTTCAAACGAGGCAATATTTGTGACCAAACTAACAATACGGATGGAAACAAACCATTATTTCCTTAAGAATTTATATAATGTTGCGTAAATCCCCTTCAGGTATTTGACCAATATCATTACCCCCAAAATGTAACACCAAAATGTTAGGCTTATCAGCATATCGAAGGAGCATCTGAAGAGTCCGCAAAACCTGGTGACATCGCATGCCACTGCGCCCCTGCCACCAAACGGAAGCGCCATATCTTGCCAAGTCTAGGTGAATGCCCTCCTCGGAACCCTGCCTGGCATATGTAAAGGCATGCTTGATGATGGATGACCCAACAATCCATGTCACATCTGTCATCTGCAAGTTTTTGCCAGCAATTAGACAGAGTGGAAAACAACAAAGTTAGTAACTTAAATGTACAGATGGGATACGCAGGTAAGATTTATAAGCGCGGGGCGCCAATCGACCAATTACTTTAATGTCGTCATCAGACATACCTCTACCTGAAGCATTTGTTGCTGCCCCTATACGGAAAGAGTGTGAAGTATATCTGTTTGAGTTAATGCCTATGGAAAGGAGAGCCTTCTTCAATACAGCACCAAACTGATACCCAGTAACTGGCTTACCATTACCATGAACAAACAATTGACCAAGTATTTTTGGGCGGACTTGTAAGTAATTCTGCATATGAAAAACAGGGCAAATACTAGTTAGTATTGACTGCCTTAATATATAACTGTGTTCCTTTACCCAATTGGTCAGTTTTAGAGTGAGGAAGCTCAAGTTCCATAGCTAGAGGATTCTGCAAAAATTTTTACTTGAGAAAATGGAATTGCATGAAGAGATGATAACTGAGATTCAGCCACTACCTCCCCTACCCGAAATAGGCCAAAATAAGCTGTTGAAAATATGGCAGAAAACAAAGCCGACTCAAAAGATGTACAAACATGATACAAGACAGCTAAAACCTTTCCCAAAATAACAGGTGTAATAGGGAGACGGACATCTGAACGCTTCCCAAGGCATTCAACGCCAGTTACCATTTTTTTAACGAGAAAAGATTGAGTTACATCTGACATGTTTTGAATCTTGCAATTAAAACCAATACCTGCCAGGTATGATTTTATTGTGCTTGGTGAACAACCTTTCAGTAATAAATAAGCAATAAACTGAGCTAACACCTGTACGTGAGGAGGCCAAAATTTTGGAAGTTTGTACAAGCTTCTAAATTCGTCAAACATTCTAACACCTGTGGCATAAGAGTCACGAGTGTTCGTAGATAATGATGCCTCTAAAAGTCTGTCAGCTCGAGCTGCGATATCAAACTGTGAAAAAAGGTTCGGGACTGGTGATGGTTCTTGAACTGCATTCGCGACTAGTTGACGAAAGCGAGACCACTGTTTACGAGACAAAGCATCAGCTATGACATTAGCTTTCCCCAAAACATGAACAGCTTTAAACTGGATGTTAAATAATAAGGCTTGCAAGACCAAGGGCCTAAGAGTTAACATAATCCTACTATTTCTGGTGTATTTCTTGTTCAATATGGACACCAAAGCCAAATTATCTGTATGCAAAATAATTTTCTTTCCTTTCAGCCTGTCCCCCCCAGATTGGAATGCCAGCACAATAGGCAATAATTCAAGGAGTGACACATCTTTAAAAAAACCCTTATCTGCAAAAGAAGCCACCTAAAGAAAATCCAGTTGGGTTTAAGGTAGACAGCACAACCCAAGTCACTTCCCCCAGCCACATCAGTAAACAGATTAAGATTTGTACCCATCTCCCATTCTGACTCAGGAAAATAACAAGTACAGTTAAAAAGATCCAAAAATAACAACATCTTAATATCCTTTCTCATCTGTAGAGAAATTCTGATAAAATGATGCGGCCTGGAAGCACTTGACATGGCCCTGTAAAAATGACTACAGTATGTCCTAGCAGCTGGGATTGCCCTTGCACAGAAATTCAAAGAGCCCGTAAGGCAGTCTGGGAAGAGTTACCAACAGACATATACAAGAGCCAAAGCTCTTGGTCGACCATTACCCATGACATGTTCGGATCCCGGGCTTTCTTTAGACGAAACTGTTCATCATATATTTTCCAGCCCACACCACCATAACGATGGGCTCCTAACCTTACATTGCTTAAATATTTAAGCAAACCCTGAATGGAATCAGGATGGGTAGAAATATAGATACTAATAAAAACTAAAAAGGCATCAGTCCAAGTCTTTATGTCAACAATTTATTGGCCCTGACTACGACTTTGCAAAGCAAGTTGGCCATCAATCAAAACAACATTATTTAAATTGGTAGAGGGCTGCTGACAAGGTATGAGTGCACCCAAATCAGCAAACTCCCCGAGCAAAAGTTTTTTTCTTAAGGAGGTTTGAACATGAGCACCAATAACGTCATTCATTGAAGGAACCAAATGACCCGGATTTACAGGTTCTGTTACGCCCTCAAGTCTGCTGGTACCGGGAGGATCCCTTGACCCTGGTCGAAGCACTTCAATAAGCTGGGGTGTTACTTCACGAACAACGGCTTGGACCAGTTCGGGAGACACCTGAGGCTGCCCTGGACTTTGAGCAGCACCAACCATAGCTTGTGGAAACACTTGAACAGCGCCAACCGTATGCTTGTGGAACGACATCAGACTCTGACGGCACAGGAACTGCAGAAGCCGACGGTGCTGGTTCGGACCTTCCCCGGGAGCTCCTTCGCCGGGTTTGGTGATTTCGAGTTGCTGGAATCTAAGGCATCCCAGTTATGACTGGAAGAAATCTAAACACCATTAAGGCGAAGCAAAACAAAAACAAATAATACAAATAATCAAAAATTAAAAAAATTAACATGCCTACTAATAAAAGACAAAAACTACAGGTTTGACACACGACTGTTAATTATGCATAATTTATGTCATATAATTAAAAGTAGTTTTTGATATATTGAATGTTTGTTGGATTTAACGTCCCACCGACAGTATTTCAGTCATTTGGAGACGATTTCTACTTGAGACAGATATAGTGCTGCCACACTGCAGCATCATGCCGTAGACATGTGGCATGCTACCAAACCTTGTCACATTATCCTAACACTGAGCCAACCAGTCCTGCTACTACCCTTATATGCTAAGCGCCAAGCAAGGGTGCTAAAACAGTACCATCTATCGCGCCGTAGACATGTGGCATGATACAACACACAGTCACATTAACCTGACGCTGGGCCAACCAGGCCTGCAACTACCCTTATATGCTAAGCGCCAAGCGAGGGTGCTATAACAGTACCAGCTATCGCGCCATAGACATGTTGCATGATACCACACCCAGTCACAATAACTGACACTGGGCCAACCAGGCCTGCAACTACCCTTAAATGCTGAGCTCCAAGCAAGGGAACTTTGGTATGTCGCAGCCAAAGATCGAACCCACGACCTCACTTGGCTAAGGGGGACGTTTAACATATATACATATATCACTTATTATTATTATAGCAAGTACCCAAACAGCTGGTTCGAATCTCAGTCATTTTTTTATTGGTGGGAAGCCTGTAAGTGGCCGGAGTAGGTTGGGTCAGCCCATACAATAACATGAAGACTCTGTTAAAATTATTATATGTAACAAATGTAATTATTCAATTAATACTTATTTGATCAATGTATTTGATTACATATGTATTTTATTTATAAGTTACACATCATTCGTATGAACTGAAATGAAAACCTGAAATTAAAAAGGGGTTAAAAACAAAAGACAACACAATTACAGGACATGACGTACCCATGCACCTGAAACACAGTGCATTCTAGACAGATAATTCAAGATATGTATTCTAGATAAATTCAAGGAATATTAAACTTGTCATGCTTTAAATTCCAAAATAAAACCTCACAGGCAATTAAAAAAACATCGAGTTCGAAACCGACCGAGATTTTATGGAGACAAACATTCTGACCAAATTTCATGAAGATTTTGCCAAAAATTTTGCCTCTAGAGTATTAACAAGGTTTTTCTAAGATTTGACCTCGTGACCTACTTTTTGACCCCACATGACCCGAATTGGAAGTTGTCCAAGATTTTAGGGAAACAAACATTCTGACCAAGTGTAGTGAACATTGGGCCATTGTGGCCTCTAGAGTGTTAACAAAGTTTTTCTAAGATTTGACCTCGTGACCTACTTTTTGACCCCACATGACCCAAATTCGAACCTGTCGAAGATCTTATGGAGAGAAACATTCTGACCAAGTACACACCAAATATCTAAGCTCCAGGCCTTATGGGTTTTCACAAGAAGAATTTGAAAGGTTTTCATATATAACTCTATGTAAAAAAATGTGACCCCTGGGGCAGACCTAATTTTGACCCCAGGGCCATAATTTTAACAATCTTGGTAATGGTCCATTAGATGATGCTACACGCCAAATATCTAAGTTCCAAGCCTTAATGTAACCCCTAGGGCGGGGCCAATTTTGACCCCAGGGTCATAATTTGGACAATCTTGGTAGAAAGTCATAAGATCATGCTACATACCAAAAATCAAAAGGTTACCCCTTGTGGTTTCGGAGAAGAAGATTTTTAAAATTTTCATTTTTAAAATCTATTTTTATCTCCTGTGACCTAGATTTTTGACCAATCAAAATAATTTTAACAACTTTGGTAAAGGGCCCAATAATGAACATTTTTGGGAAGTTTTATCAAAATCCAGTGAGTAGTTTAGAAGGAGATGTTGTTTACAGAAATTGTTGACGACGGACGCACAACGGACGACGGACAAAAGCTCACCATGAGCACGTTGTGCTCAGGTGAGCTAAATATCCAACATATGTTGCTCATTTATAATCGGGTGAGCGATTCAGGGCCATCATGGCCCTCTTGTTTCTTTTTACAGGAGTAGATCTTCATGTACGTAAAATAGGTTACTGTTCTGATTGAGGAATGTCACGGATATTTTTTCACGCTTAAAATGGATGTCACTAGTGCAAAATAATAATGGTAAAAGAAATTATGTTCACAAACAATAACACATTATAAACAATAACACATTATAACCGGTTACGGTTATGACTTAAACGTCTGTGTAACGTATTCCACTCGTATTCGTTAGTGCAGAAATGCATTGTATGGGTCCGCACTAAGCGTGGAGAGGTACAGTTAAACTTGCCGTGGAAATTATGCAAATCGGCAAGGCTGATTTTGTTTTTCAGCATAAGTTAAAACGACGAAATGAACAACATCATTGCTGGTCCTATCCTACAGTGCCCCGGGTTAGCTGATCCTATCCTACAGTGCCCCGGGTAAGGGTAATGTCTGTTGTGTTGATTTTTTTTTAAAATTCCGTTTTAGAAATGAGTTGACTTATCAAAATCTGAGGCAAGGAATATTCAAATAATGACTTGTACCAGAACGGGTTGGGTAGCCTTCTGTAGTAGTAAATACTCCAGTGAATGTCGATGTGGAAGCTGAACATCCTATGGAAAAAAAGATCTCATGCGACATTACCAGGTGAGGCTTAAATTTGGTCGAAAATCGACCGCACGGGATGTAATATAGGTTCCCTCCGTAACCAGTGCATACACAGTTTCTTAATGTCTTCCACCAAGTGCATCTTATTTTGTCAATATGACCCCCCAATGATTTTGAAAAGCATTTGTATTTGACCACGTCTACGTATATATAATCAGCATATTGAAATTGTAATCACTATACAAAAGAAAATCCCGAGATTCCATTGTACATCAGTATCATTTGACCACCGGTATCAATGAGTTTAAACTATTGTATTATATTTGAACTTACAGTTAAAAACGGCCTTATCATTGGTAAATTTAGATAAAGCTATTACGATATTGGCTGTTAGACTTTAGTGACCTTTATTTTAAATATAATCCAAAAGAAGTTTTAAGTGTCAAGTCCGTATCATCCTATATGTGCATAACTAAAATTAGTTTGAGGTGTTTTCTTCAACTACATATAAAGTACAGTACTAATCTTTATGCTTAGTATGAATACGTAGCCACTAACCAAGCAAATAAGGCTTTTGAAACCGATCATGTTTTATTAATTGGTTATCTAAACATTTTGGCGTCAGTTTAAATCTGATTAATATATTCGCTGTGTTCAGATTCCGGTTATTTGGGGTTTGACTCGTTTTATGGTCATGGGTCATGAGAAATATGAATATTACCACAGTGACAGGCGTCATCGAATCTTCTTGGAACTACATGCACTTCAAACTGCGTAAATATTGGTGCTGGTGTACCTCAAGGTTTGATTGCGGGACCAGATTTAATTCAGGAACCTTTATTTTTCTTAATACATATTATTTATTTATGAGTTACATAGTACAAAATAATAAGTGCACAAAATAATGTCACCTCGCTGGTGACACTATTTCAGCACTTCATCTTTCTGTTGACACTATTCTATGCATTAAAATTCACAAACCTGACATTTCAGCAGGAATAATTCTATGACATAAGATGAACATCTAAATGAGCTAAAACTTTGCCTGTCACCTGTAAAGTTTTATCTAAATCTGCTTTGCGGTTAAGGAGGAGATGTCGTTTAAAGCAAAAGATGACGACGCCCGACGGGCAAACTGATTACAATACTTCACCTGAGCACAAAATTTAGAAAGAATGTGAATGTGCACATATTGTAACCGGTGCAACTTGGTTAACCTCAAACAGGAAGTAATCTAGAAATGTCTAGAGGAAAGAAGGAAATACTGCCAGCTTTTACAATTCGATAAAATGAGTAGGAATTAAAACCCTCCTTTATATCTTCCATTCATCCGCAGACTGATGGTTCTGCAACCCACTTAAATCTTCGTAATGCAAATCATCTTCGATGCAGATTGACTTCCGCATTTTTTTTTGCCGATAGTGGTGCGTGAAAAGAATGATTCCACACACCCCCTCCCCAATTAGAACAATGCATGTACTTAAACGTTTTAATAAGAATTCCATGCTTACTCCGACTTACTATGAATTAATAGTGAATCTCAAGTATTACATGCTAGTATGCCCTCGAGATGTTGTGAACTTAAGTCTTACTTGCTCTGTCGTATTATGATTAACTTTCACTTTATCATTGTGTACGTTCATTTCGAGTTGGAGTGTGAAATATAAAAAAAACCAACGAATTAGAAAAAAGTACTTGAAAAAAAACACATGTCTTTTCATATTCTAAACCAGGGAGTGGTTACTGATTTTCGTAAAAGATGAATGACACCTACAACAAAAACAATAAACAGCAACAAATACAATGATGTTGCCAGCACGAAGTGTCGCGAAGAACTACCCACTGTTCCCGCTTCTGCCTTCAACCAGACTTGCCATTTACCATCACGTGACTTATATACCTCCGTGGCTCGCTCACCTTTTCGTTATGCAATGCTAAGACATGTTCTGCGCTATACTGCGTAACGCGCATAACTTAATATTAAGTAAAAAGTGAAAAGAAAATGACATTCTAATATACAAGAATTCCTCGAAGATTATATTCACAAGTTTGCATTGTACATAAATGTAAACTGCAAAACTATTGGTTTAATAAAGCAATTTCATTTCCAACTATCTGGTAAATGATTTAAGACTCTAAACATTCAATAAAAGTTATCAACGGAGTATTATGCAAACATTTATATGACCCAATACATACAATCTGGGTGCGACAGAATCACTGCTACAGGCATTCGCTTTACACTTGTGTTACTGTAGATGTGGTCGATTAACACGCACTTTATCAAGGACTTTTCGATATACAACTGAACTGTTTCGACAAATCTATGAAATTCCAAAGTGACGTGACCGGAAGTAATTCGAGGAGATGTCTTGCTTGTCTGTGATAGAGGAATTTCAATATTGATGCCTTTTGATAGATGAATGCAAATTAAAATTGCAACGGTTGATTAGCGATAATAATGAATGCCATAGATGAAACCTCTTAATTATCAGAACAGAAAAGAAGTTTATTCATATAACTTGAACATAAAAAGTTCATCGTCATATTACAACAATCAATGCATGCATGGCAATATGCGAGAGAAGGAACATGACACAATACATAAAGATATAACAAATTAATATGTAGACACTATATAAAGAAATAATTTGTGTTGGAAATATATGAAACTAATATGATGTTACATTTTGGTAAATCTATCTATCCTTAAAAACGTACTTACAATAAAGAGCAAGATTTTTAACGATAATCTTATTACTACTGTTTAACAATTGTATGAATTTTACCATGTTTGGTCTAATAAAATAAAATTTCTTAATGTATTGCATTCTAAGTTCTACATGATATGGACACATTTACACAAAATGATACTCATCTTCAATGCCATTTGTTTGGCATGAATTACATTTTCCTTCAGATCTTTGAATTGATCTATATCTTCCTGCTTTTTTAGCTCACCTGAGCATAGCTCAGGGTGAGCTTTTGGGATACTTGATTGTCCGTCGTCGTCGTCCGTCAACAATTTTGATGTTTACACACTAGAGGTCACAATTTTGATCCAATCTTCCTCAAACTTGGTCAGAATGTTTGTCTTGATAATATCTTGAACCCTTTCGAAAATGGGTCAGGTTGGATCAAAAAGTAAGTCAGTAGGTCAAATCTTAGAAAAATCTTGTTTACACACTAGAGGCCACAATTTTGATCCAATCTTCCTCAAATTGGTCAGAATGTTGTCTTGATATATCTTGAACCCTTTCGAAATGGGTCGGTTGGATCAAAAGTAGGTAGTGGTAAATCTTAAAATCTTGTTTACACACAAGAGGCCACAATTTTGATCCAATCTTCCTCAAACTTTGTCAGAATGTTTGTCTTGATAATATCTTGAACCCTTTCGAAAATGGGTCAGGTTGGATCAAAAAGTAGGTGAGTAGGTCAAATCTTAAAAAAATCTTGTTTACACACAAGAGGCCACATTTTGATCCAATCTTCCTCAAACTTGGTCAGATGTTTGCAGGTCAATAGGTCAAATCTTAGAAAAATCTTGTTTACACACTAAAGGCCACAGTTTTGATGCAATCTTCCTCAAACTTTGGCAGAATGTTTGTCATGATAATATCTTTTGTGGATGAGGTCAGAAAACTCCTGAACATTGTTTCACCTCATCATCTTAATTCTAAAGCAATCTGTTTTGTACAGGCAATGAATGATACTTTTCTCAGGTGAGCGATCTAGGGCCATCTTGGCCCTCTTGTTATAAATAAACAATGTGATGACAATCTAAGTTTTGCTAATTGGTTTCTTAGTGTTCTGCATTGTAATAATTCTAAATATGATGATAATTTGAATTCAGTTTTTAGTTTTTAATTCTTTAAACAGGATAAGAGACCTTTTCTTAATTCATTGCTGTTCTCCAATGAGTAACATATATATCAAGGAGCCTGTTTCTAAGTAATGATACAAAAACTACATCGTTTATTTATTCAGGAAAATCGAAACATCATTGAAACTGGAATTTTGAAGCAAATATTTAACTTGTTTGCCCTTATTTTTAAATATTTATAATATACAATATTCTATCGTGTTATATACAAAGGGTATCTCCCAAGTTCACCATAAATTATCTGATTACTAGTACCTATCTTAACCCCTATCAATGACTTAAAATAATAGTATAAACTCAATCTTTTCAGCTGTTGTAAATCCCAAGACCTTACACGAGTAATTAAGTATGGCCGCTATAAATGCGTCAAATAAATTCAACATAATTCTTATCGGAACAGACATTTCGTGATAGAAAACAATGACCCCATGGCTTTTAATGACTTGTCCACTAAGATTTGTATACCACTCATAAATTAACCACCGCATGTGAGAACTAGTCCTAAATAATTAAAAATAGCCACCTGCTCTTTTTCTTCTTCGTTATGATAAAATATATAATTTTGTTTATGAAATCCACCTTTCTTATAAATAACTACCTTTGTTTTATCAACATTTACCTTTAGTTTCCATTTAAAGCAATATTCATATAATTCATTTAACGACTTCTATAACCCTTCTGCTGATTCTGAAAATATTACTGCATCGTCTGCAAACATTAATAGATATATAGACGTTTGATCAAGTGTAATGCCTGAATTCATATTTTCACATAAGTATGTTTCAATATCATTACCAAACCCGAAAAGATAAAATCGGAGGAAGAAACTCTCCTTACAAAATACCGACATCACAATTAAAAAAAATCTGTTTTATACATAACTTGACTTCATCATATATTTATCTAATTACCTTAAATAAGCGTCCCCCTATTTCCGATCTAATAAGTTTAAACCAAAGTCATTTCTGTATATAGAATCAAAATATTTCTTCAAATTAATATAGCAACAATACAGCTTTTTTATTCTTATCAATTGTTAATCAATAAAAGCTTTTAATAATATTGCGTCAACTGTAGAATAATTTGCTTTAAATCCGAATTGTGCATCAGTGATTGTATCGTTTTCTAATACCTATTTCTTAAGTCTTTCATTTATCAGCATTGTAAATAATTTAGCGAAACAACTTAATAATGTTACCCCTCTATAATTATTGGGTCATCTGTATCACCCTTTTTGAATAAAGGAATTATAACACCCTTTGACCAAAATTTAGGAAAACATTCTACATAGCTACATTTTTTAAAATATTCATACAATATGTTATCAAAAGAACATGCTTTGTTTCTACCTAGTGTTTTTATTGCTCCTGTAATCTCCCCTCCAGTGAATGGTAAGTCAAGTTCTTGAAAAGAATTATTATTAGAATCAATATTTACATTGGAGTACGTGATTATTAACAAAAGTTTGAATATCCGATTCTTTTTCTAATTCATTTTCTGAGAAAAGTTTTTTCAAAATGATTGTAGAGAGATTGCATATCAATTTCATCACTAGCCTCTGCTTTTGATTTTTTCCCATTTTTATTTTCCAAAATACTCTGGGCTTCTCAGTACGTAATTTATTCATATTTGATTTATGCTGAATTTTCTTTTAACTTTTCTGCAATGGTATTTATAATCTTTTTTAGCATTAAAATAATTCTCTGTTTGCAGTTTGCACTATTTCTATTATAATTATTCAAACATTGCAAGTACTAATTGTATTTCAGCTTACAACTAACATCAAACCAATCTTTATTATTTTCTATACTGTCAGACATATAAGAATTATCTTGTCGTCTTATTTTCTTCTTAAGTATTTACTTCCACGTTCATCAAGAAAGTTTGTAAACACGTTTACATTTAAATCTGGATCTCATTTTTCAGTTTAATATTATTCAATTAATCTACTAAAGACGACATATCAATAGTAATATCATCAATAAAGTTTTGTTTATAATCCTTATTCCATTTATAATGTGTTATCTCTATTAATGAAAGAGAATCAAATTCCGAATCATTACGCGTTACAACGAAGAATCTTAAAAGTTCCTCTTCCTTAAATCAGTAGTTATTTTTGCCAATGGTCGCCTTTTTGGTTTCTGTTCGTAGTGAGATAATTACTGCTGCCGACATGGTTTAGACCTTGTATCGGGAAATTCGATGAGGTCATACATCACCACTCAGATTCATTACTGGTAATCAAATATACTTTAGGAACGGCTTATACGACTCGTTTTTGTAACAAGTCAGATTATTCTATATTACACCGCTACCGACGTATGAGAAGCACACTGTTGTTCCAATAAAATGCATAATTTATTTTCAAAACCGTATTATGTGTGGTAAACCCAATTAAATTGTCAATTGTCCATTTATTTTACAGAATAATACATTCCTAGACCCGAATTTTGCATAAAACAAATGATTGTGTGCGTGTGTTACTGTATGTTTACATATATATGACATAATAAAGAAACATCTAATCAGAGCTGAGTGTTTTATCCTCAGCCTACAACATAATAATATCAATTTTCTGCAAACATAAAGGTTGGATTTTAAAAAATCATATTCTGTTGCTAAATAATATTCCTTTGTTGAAATATTTACTTGGTGTATATTGAACGTTCATTCTCTGCGGTAGAGATTTGTTTCATGTGGTTTACAGTTTATTTTATGTCGATCACAAAACAATTTCTAACAACTTATATAAATTACCCACGATGGCCCGGATGACAGCGTCTGTTTTCTTTAAAACAGAAGGAATCCACCTGTCTAGACCTTTCTCACATACGTGACCAGATCCTTACGAGAGAGATGAAAGGAAGCGCTAATTGCAAGCCACATAAAAGTCATTTTAAGTTTTAGAACTCTTTTCATCTTCGAGGTTTAATTTATTTGCTTCACTGAGGATGCCGAGATACAATATTATCGGAATTTCCCTTCTCATTCAGGCTTTTAAAGCAAAACACCTACCTGGTTGTTTACGGATCAATACAAGAGATTTTAGCTTGTAAAGATGAACATGATCTTAATCTGAATAGGATGATTAGTGCGTGTTTGAATCCATTTCATTTAAACGCGTGATCAATACATACATGCTTAAATGACAAGCACCGGATATCTTTTATTCATAAGATCTTTTTTTTTCTCGTTTAGCATTCGCCCTAAATTCGAACAATTTTTTACCAACTGGAGCAGCACCTCTGATAATGTTATTTTTTGTGTCCCCTCGAAATATTTCTGTTTTCAGTTTTAATTTCATTATTATGCATATGACAGCTTCGTCTTGTCCCCGTACTTGTATCACAATGGCAGTACAAGGGGCGTTTGTGATCTTCAGTACAATAATAAGATGATTATACATGTAAGATATGTCTATAATATCATAATTACGTATGATATTTTAATGTTGTTCACGTCCCTAGTGGTCTGCTATAAACCATTCCCGTCCTTCCTATACAATTACAAGACACCAGTCCATTCACATTGAGAGAGATGGTATTAGTTTAAACTTATGGCTGGCTGGATAAATCTCGTCATGAAGAAGTGTCATGCACAAGAACCGTAACTCTGCACAGCACATTTTTGGTTTTTGCAGTTATTGCCCTTTGTTTAACTCCTATTTATTTATTGTCGAGCGCATTTCTCACCCACTATAAGACATATAGCCTTGAAACATCATAGGTGGATAGCCCTCACAAAAGAAAATTGCAGTGCACAAGAACCTTAATTTTGCAAATCATTTTTTTTTTTTGAGTTATTGCCCGTTGCTTCATTTCATTTTCAATTAATTTTGTCCTGAGCATAACTCATGCAATATGAGACATATAACCTTGAAACTTTATAGATGGGTAGACGTTATAGATGAGAATTGCAGTACACAAGAGCATGATTTATTTCCAAGCTTTCTTTTCGGAGTTTTTCCCCTAATATACTATTTCATGTCCTTACGATATCTCCTGTTTAACTAATGCCAGTGAAATTAAATTTCATTTATGGAAAGAAATTAATAAGAGAAAGTGTCTTGCACAAGGTTCATAACTCTGGCCTCAGTATTTTTGAGTTATTCCCCCTTTTCACAATTTCTTGACCGCAAGCTAATGCACGTTCTACTTATGCTATCGAAACATATTATCGGTTATGGAAAGGAATGATTAGAGGACTCTTGTGCATATGCCACTGTGTTCCCCATGAGTATATGTGTGAGGGAAAGGAAAGACATCAGTTTTCGACGAAAACAAATCTCGTTTCATTCTTCTTTTTTTATTCCTTTATTATTCTCGTAACATTTAGACATGATAGGCGATACCACCCATTTGTGTACACGTTATTTGTGGTTTTACCAAAGTTAAAAATGAATTATGTGAGGGAACAAATGACCAATGCCCTGCCGTGCGTTCAGTGATGGCGACAGTTAGCTAACAACTGCAATTTCCTACCATGCTTACATTCTATACACGAGATGAAACACGGGTGCATCGTGCACGTTAGCGACTGAACACTTAGCAGAAACATTAGGTGCTAGAAGTTACGCAATGTGGGAGAAACCGGTAGCAATTTATTATTAGACCAATTATCATGCTGGCCTTTAAAGTTCGGTTTGTAATCTAGCTGCAAATCAACACGAACTTCTTTGAAAAAAATCTGTAATGCAATATGTTTCAAAACAACAACAACAACACTAGCAATCATGTGCAAACAATTCTTGAAAGCTAAATCAAACTTTAACGGTACATCTATTTGACGGTATTTGGTTTTCATAATGGGACCAAGACTTTAAAAAAAAAAAAGAGAGACAGAGAGACCGGCTGTTAATAAACTATTAAACTGGTCAAGCTCCATTTTGAAAGGATATTATATTTACACTTTGTCCATTATGCGATTGTTTACAGCAAATTCTGCAGAGACCGCCTATATGGTTAGGAGTCGTGTATTATTCCTTTAGAAGCTTAAGCATGTTAAAGCATAGACTAATGCTACATTCAATACACCTTTTCCTTAAAGATTTGAAAATATAACAGTAGGAGGAGAGCGATGTTGGCCTGTACGTTCGGGTGACGAGAGATATAACGTCATTATATGTGCCATTCATGTTTTAGCAACGCAAATCGTATTGGCGCAGAATAAATACTTGACCTTGATATAAACAATTTCTCGAAGGTTTCCATGATTTTACGTATTCGTGCGTTATGATTGACAAACAGGTAGGAATGTTACGGAATTGTTAGCTATTCCTTTAATGAGGGATGAAAATTATTTTCTAAAACGGAAACTGTTCAGAGGTAGAGCTATCGTGATCATTTTCAAATTGACTTTCGTCTTTTAGACTGAAAATAATTTAGTCCTTGAGTTATCAAACCGCATGCAAAAATCAGACTCGTTATTTCAGGGAGAAACATGTTGCACTCCTAATTGTGATATTGTTAGGTAGGAACTCAAACTTATTCAACTGAATGACCGTTGTTTTCAAGGTAAAACTTGATATTTTCGAAGTTTGTCACGCAATTTGAAACGTTCTATTTTCATCTTTAATTTATTTTGGAAATCGCGCTTACAGCAGCTCAATCATTGATTATGGTTGTCGCAAACTATTAAACATACCACGCACGTTGACAAATTTAGTGCGTCAAATCAGTAGAAAAAGTAAAGAAGCATAAACTCTTAATTTATATCTACTAACAAATATTTGTTTTAAAGACAGAAACTGAATTGTAATGAAATTGGTGGCTCTTTATCACATTATACCACAGAAGATGTACAGATGAGGTCTCTCCAAGCTTAAAAAGAAAGCTTTGACGTCGCAACTTGAAACAGGAAATGTTTGTAAAACATATATGCCCCTCTCATATACCATACTATTTATATAGCTGTGTTAAATGTATGATGTTTGACTTCATAATGTGGGCATGTCACAAATTTGTCCAAAACTTATCTCGGTGAAAGTAAACATAACTGCAAGTTTCTTTAAAAATCCAGCCCAGACAAGCAAACGACCTTTGACCCTGTGCAATCTTGACCCTGGAGCTGCGCATCAAACTCTTTCATGTGACACTCCGTCTCAATGAGGTTAACATAAGTGCCAAGTTATTTTAAAAATCCTGCGATCCATATCTTTGTTACAACTCAGACAAGCAAATCCAACTCAAACCTTTACCTTAAGTGTGACCTTGACCTTTGAGCTAGGGAAGAAACTCTCCTGCCTGATTCTCCGTCTCATTGTAGTTAACATAACTGCTAAGTTGTTTGAAAAATCCATGTCTAAGTTACAGCCAAGAAAAACAAATCTAACTCCTTGACCTTTGACCTCTGAGTGAGACCTGAACCTTTGAGCTAGGAACTAACTCTTCTTCACTACATTTCGCCTCATTGAGGTAAATATACCAGCCAAGTAATCTGAAAATGCTGCGATTCATATCTATTTAGTTACAGCCCGGACAAGCAAACCCAGCTACATGGCCTTTGACTTCTTAGTTTGACCTTGACCTTGAGTTATAAACCTGGTTCTATTGCGCGACACACTAACTCACTAAGTTATTTGAGAATCCCTCAGTACATGGCAAATAACCCAAAAGAATCCCTACACCTGCAAGCCGGAAAATGAACTGATTTTTTACGTTTGACCTAAAAGTATGACATTGACATTTGAGCTATGGTTCTGGTTCTTGTGCGCGACACACCGTCACACTTAGCTTGACAATTGTGTCAAGTTATTTAAGAATCCCTCCATACATGGCGAAGTTACAGCCCGGAAAAGATTAAATCCAGACGGACACACTTAGGCAGTAACGCAGACACACACAAACACTGTATCGCCATTGTGGCATCTAAGTCGAGCTCACTACAAGAGGGCTCAACAAAAAGGGGTTTTCTTTAACTTATAAGCAACAATTATGCAATATCTGACACAAAAGAGATACTAAGAGTTACTTCCTTAACACAATGTTATAGAGAATTTAATTGATGACCTTGATGTTTGAGGGGCAGACCCCAAAATCAGTAGGGTCTTCTACTAGTCATAATTAACTATTGTATAATGTTTGAGACCTATGAGTCAATTTAATTTTGAGTATTCAGTCAGACAATGCTTAATTTAACTCATGACCTTGACCTTTGAGGTACAACTCCCCAAATCAACAGGAATGTTCTACTAGTCATAAGCAACAACCCTGCCAAGTTTGAGATCTCAGGGTCAAATAGAACTTAAGTTATCACTCGGACAAGACTTTCATTTAAAATATTTTAACATGTGACCTTGATCTTTGAGGTATTAACACCAAATTTAGTAGGGGTCTTCTATAGTCATAAACAACAACCATATTAAGTTTGAGACTTAAGGGTCAAATAAGGGTTAAATAGGGCTTAAGTTATCACTCGGAAAGGTTTGGTCTACCGACAGACCGCGTTGTCTCTAATACGAAGAATTTTAAAAAGCTCAAGGCAAATTTAGCATGCTCACATCCAACCGTTGTCATTTTGCCTTTTTTACGTTTTCAAGCAACAGAGTTGAATACAATTCATTAAAGACACATTCAAAGCTCATACTGCCAAAATATCGAATATTGAGTAGGCCGGAAAAAAGAAGTGTCAGCATGACTCAGCTGCTTCCACTTTTAGCTATTGTAACAAAAGCAAGGGCTATACAGTTTTGATGATTTCACAAATCTGCTGAGTTTGGTGGAAAAACCAATTCTTTAGAAGCGCACATCTTTGCAAGCTTGTGAAATTTCCTGTAAAATATGCACAGCTCTCATTTTTGGTGACATTTAAAATGATATAAGACAAGGCCTATAAGGTTTAACAGGACAGAAAACGGGAATCTCACTTTGTTGGTCATAAATTATTCGCATTCATATTTGAAGATACACGATAAACAGCTATTTTTGTGCCCCCTGCTTCAAGCAGAGGTGACACATAGGGATCACTTTTCCGTCGTCTTTCTGTCCATCCGTGCGTACGTCTGTCTGTCCGTCACACTTTTCCGTCACGCTTCAGCAGGTGACACACGTGTTCCAGAGAACACTCTTTATTCAATGGTCATAACTTTGCACATACTTACATAACAGAAAAAAGTGTCTTGAATTTTCATGGATGAACATTTGTGATTGGCTCATACAGTGTAGATGTGCGATACTTACATTTTATTAGTCATTCACTTACTTTAAACATATTTTATTTTTTCCCATCTTTACAATATATATTCCATACATCTTACAAACAACAGATAACAGTACAATAGGGTAAAAAAGGGGTTGAGCCACAAGTTCCAAAACTTAGATAAGGCTCTTCCCTAAAGTCATTCACTTCAATATGAGTATCATTGAAACAACCTAAACATTAGATAGCTACCTTTGAATACTGATTAACATTCCTGTCATGTTTTGCGACTCTGGTTTGTACTGTTTGGGAGATATGTTTGACAAAGCTATTGTTTTGAATTGTTCAAGGGCTAAAAGTCTACAAATAGTTGACAAACAAATCTAAACCCTGGTATTTAGTATTACGTGCTGGGAAACATTCTAACTGACTTATACAGTTTTGACATATGGCTCCCGACGTGAAAACAATGTGTGACGATCTCACTGCCGAATATTCGGTTCGACAGGGATTATAAAACGTAGTTATCTTTAAGAAGAAAAAAAATATCAATAAGTATCACAAATTAGATAATTTGGAGTCAAAACTAAGTTATATGTCTTACGCGTTCGACTTAAATCTTGATGACCTTCACTGACGTACTTTTTATCAGCAACTCTTTTTGTCTTAAACTATAATGATATAGGAATAAAGAGTATAAAGGTTATCTTCAAATCTGTCATTAAAAACAACAACTTAGGTAATCAATTTGGTCGCACTGCCAACGCAACAACGACGTCATTCCTTTTTTATTTTCTTCTTAAACGGAAATTACGAAAGGTAATTGACTTTTTATATTATCGAAACTGACACTTACGTCTATCTCAGTTCATTACTCATTACTGGGATGTGACTCATGTTTTAGAGTTCCTTTGTCAGTAAACTAGTACACTATAGTAATTCAGTACGTATTTATAGGCTTAGTTACTCAAATTCTCATGAGTCAATGTGAGCCAACTACTTTTTTAAAAAATAATTGTACCCAAATAATGATAAAAACATTGAGAAACTAACAAAGATTTGAGGGAAATGGATCACATAACACAATTGTGGAGGCCTATATTGCCTCGGACATAATTTAAAGAAGAATCTAATAAATATTCTATAATGTATCGTCTAATTCAGTTTGAGGTGAGCAATTAAGTTCTCAAAAATACATTTTTATACAGGTGTGTTCGATAAAAGTTTTAATAAATAATTCAATTTCGGATAAACCGGGCAACCCGGGGTCATCATCAAACTGCCCCGGCTCATGTTTGCTCTCCCCCTATACACACACACGAGTGCGATGGGTTCATTTCATGATGGAATGTAATCTCTCCTTTTCACAAATTCTTAAGACTTCAGGGCTCACGGAGTTAGTCGCTAAATGCGACAATGGTTCGAATTAATTAAACTTTCTTAATTTGGCAGATTCCCATGTCGCATTAGTTTTATTTGTTTTAATTACTTGAGTAAGAAGTCAGTCTGACGTTCAATTTCAAGATCGAGAAAAATCGATATACAATCTATGGCACGTCACTGTAGCAGTTGACAGTTGTATGTTGAAGTTGAAGAGTTTGTATGGCGCAGGGTGAGTTTTACTACCAAATATGATAATTGCCATCAGAATCAAAGGATATTCGTAAATATATTTATTTATAGTTACAGCTGTGTTTTTCGATAGTCAGAATAAATCGGAAAGCGAAAATGGAAGACAAAATGAAAGATCACAAGCAATCTAACTTATCGTCAACATTAATGTTTATACCTTACGATACGATACAATACGATACAATACGATACGATACGATACATTCCTGGTAAACACATCCATCTTTCCTAGTCTCAGACGTGTTCAAAGCATAAATTAGTATAATGATCACGATTATCATTGTAGATGTTAATACTCTAAAATACTCTAAAATACTGGCATTGTCACGAACACCATGAAAGAAAGTTTTGACACCGTTGAAGGATGAACATAAATACAGGTCAGAGGAATGAGAGTCATAATGTTACGTTAAACTGAAACAATAAAGTAGAAAGCCAAAGACTTGTACATTGGGATTGTTTTATTGATTTTCCACATCAAATGGATCTATTTCAATAAATGACATTATTTCATTTGCCATATACCTATTAGGTTAACAAAGGACATATTACATGCAAGAGGTACATGAACTGCTGCACTTCATGTATAAGTCACATAATTTCATTCATAGTTTTTCATTGATAATTATCGTTGCAGAGTTATCGTTCGTTGCGTGCCGTGACAACATATAATATACATGTATATACAATATATAAATATAAAGATAAATAAATCATATGAAGAAGATTGTCGTGCATTTTATTCATGTAAGCTATGTAAGAAAAATTCCACACGCCTAAACAGGAGCTCGACATGGAAGAATAGTATATATGGTATAAGAGTCATTTTCAATTTTTGTCAAAAAGACACGGGAATCGCAATTTTAATATGAAAACCTTCTTTTATTCTGGCAAAAATAGGTTTGTATTGAAGTTTTGTTTACAATATATCATGATATTAATTTACTTTACAGCGGAAACAAATAAAAAACAGTGAAATATATCATCAAACATGCAAAAATAGCTAAAAAAGCATGTCCCAAAATTATCAAAACTGCATGTTAGTGTTATAAATTTGAGAAAGAACATGATATCCACTATTTCTTCACATGTTCATATTCTTACAGGTTTTTCTTCGTAATAAGGTATATAACAGAACAATTTAAAAGCATTGTCATTTATAATTACCTGTACCATCACCAGGATATGTATGGAAAAGCGAGTATTTAAAGTTATGCTTTCGGCAATTAATTCCTAATTTCCTATCAGTTTATCGAATAAATTCAAAAAACGCAGTCGATCAATAAGTTCATCTTATTGAGTTTTTTCTTAGATAGATGAAAGCGAGTAGTTATAATTATGCTTTCGGCAATTAATTCCTAATCATTTATCAGTTTATCGAATCAATTTAAAAACACAAATGATTCCTTAGGTAGATGAAAGGTTTAAGTCTTGGATGTATTCGTTGCGGTTATAACGTGAAAATTAAATTTACTTAGTTAATAATGAGCATGATAGTTGAAGTTTTAAATTCATTGTATATATATCACATCTAGGCTAATGAGAGAGAGAGAGAGAGAGAGAGAGAGAGAGAGAGATGGCGGAGAGAGAGAATTACACATAAGTCGTCAAACGTTAAGTTACATGTACCAGGCCAAGGTGACGATTTACGTATAATCCGAGTCCAGCTACCCAGTCTGACACCTAACTTCCTCAAATGTACTCTTGGTCTTGGGTGTCAAAATTAAATATTTCCTGTGCATAGATTGTGTATCGTGTCAAACTGGAATACACAGGAAGTCCCTGCTAAACGACACAATGTGCCACCAGCACGATAGAGTATAAATTCCGAGCCAGCAAATTTTGAGTTACATTTTACCTGTAAACGGAATAAATAGTGGTTATAATATTCGTGAGGACTGAGGAGACCTAGGAAATCGGTAAGTCGTATTTTATTATAAATTAATATAAAGTTGAAGCAATGTGCATTATGAAATATGGTATAACCAACAGCATAAGTTGTATCATTTCACACCAGATGCACATGTAAGCAGTTGTTTTTTCATGCATAAAGCAGGACGCAAACACACATGATAATATGTGTTTTTTACCTCGATCAAGACTCATTTCCATCAGGGTTCTAGTACAATAAGCCGAATGATTTTACACCGTGACATGTTACAGTTTAGAAATCTATATGTTTATGTCCATCTCGGACAGCAGTTTTTAACAGCTGGACGGTTAACACGTAACACACGATATAAACGATGCTACACGGACCACACGTTGAGAATGTTACACGGTTACACGATACACGCACGCACGTAAAGGCCCGGTCCCACTGGCCGATGGACAGAAAACGTATGCAAAAAGTATACAGCGGACGTGAAAAATTTTAGAGGTGGCTCCATCCGTTTTCATCCGCTCTAGAAATGGATAAAAATGGCGAAAATTTGAGGAAAACCGAGCGGAAAAGAACGGATGTGGGTAGTATGTAGCGGGGATGTTAAACGAATATTCATGGGAAGCCTGGCGGATGAAAGCGGATGGAACTGGATGACAGCTACGAATGTGTTACCGGGGATAATTTCGAAGTGATGGAATGCACGAGGGTCTTCATTCTTCAGCTCCACCATCAACTGGTCATACAGCCCAAACTCCATTCTTCTCAAGATCCATCCCCGGACCGTCATAGCTCTTGGACGTCTCCTTCTTCGTCTTCTTCTCCTTCTGTCTAAAACTTGATACAGGTTGAACATGTTCTGGTTTTGCTGTTGAATAAGTGCAGCTATCATGTGGATTCTTTGATCATCCATGGTTGAGAACAATTGATGATGTTGAAGACCAAGACCAAGGGTGATAAGGTCTGTACACCACGGCAGTTCGACTCATACTGAGATCCAGATGATTTTTCTACCCCTTTTTATACAAAATATCAGTTGTCCGCTAGGTGTCCATCTACATACATGTACTCTAGGCATACTACAGACAACCTAAATATACGAGATACATCCCAGATACAGACGCTTTGTCCGTTTTGAATACTTTGTATACGAGATGCCTACGCTTACATCCTTTCTATTTCCGTGCTACTAACGATGTATAGACGTTCCATGTACCCTATCTTTACCCCCTTTTTCAGTAGCAGCGGATGTGAGTTGCGAGGATGCACATAGGATGCGGAGAGGATACAGCGGACATTTAACGGATGATAACGGACATAGAACGTTTGTTGCTCGTACATGTTGCGGATTTAAATCGTACACGGCGGAAAGTTCATCCGTTCTAAAAGTTTTGTGCAGCTCAAAACTTTTTGCGCGGATGAAATCACGATGGACGGACTCTCGATGGATAGAGCGTATGAAACACGTATGCAATAAGTACACAACGGATGCATAGCGTTTTCCAACGGATGGCAAAGGTTTTTTTTACGTTTTACATCCTCTTTGCATCCGTAAGTGCAGTGGGACCGGGCCTTTACACGCACATTACACGGACACGGAACGCACGTTACACGCACGTTACACGCTAAAAATGCCAACTTGAACGCGAGCCGCACTGTATAATAGTAAGTTTCAAAGTTTGTTCCTGACTCAAACATCACTCTTGTAACAATTGTCTTTGTTTTTAAAGTTACGTTTATTACGTTTATTGCAACGTAAATAAAAGTATAACATGTATTATAAGAGTAAACAAATGCTAGAACACCAAGAAAGTGAAATGTGATGGGTTTACATCAAAATCACAAATATTTACTAAACACAGATGAAAAATGTGTTCCTGTGTTACAAGAGTGACTGCTTACTGTTACAAGAATGAAAAATAATGCTTTAAATGAGAAAATTAACAACCATTTGAGTATCTCAAAGAGGTTCTGAGCGTAGTAATTTCTTTTATCAGAATGCAAAAATACATAGTATAAAATTGATTAGTAAAACACAGAAATACTAAAGTGCATCTTCTGTTATATGAAATACTGATTTCGTTATGTGAATGACTGTGAAGATAAATCTTATTATCTAATTTACGTAATAAATCACTTATGATTGTTTCATAAATTCGTTCCAGGTAATGAGATTTGACTCCCCTTTGAATTCAGAATGTACAAAGTAAGAAAAGAAAAATTAAACAGTAGAAGTTTAGAAGACACAATAGAGACCAAACAAGACGAAGACGAGAACATAAAAACAAACAGCAGGATGGAAGAACAGAGAACAAACAAGGCGAACATGAGAACATAGAAATGAAAAGCATGGTGGAAGATGCAACAGAGAAAAAAGACGAACATGATAACATAGAAACGAAAAGCATGGTGGAAGGTGCAACAGAGAACAAACAAGACGAACATAAGAACATAGAAACGAAAAGCATAGTGGAAGGTGCAACAGAGAACAAGACGAACATGAGACCATAGAAACGAAAAGCATGGTGGAAGGTGAAACAAAGAACAAACAATACGAACATGATGACATGGAAATGAAAAGCATGGTAGAAAGTGCAACAGAGAACAAACAAGACAAACCTGAGAACAAAGAAATGAGATCCATGAGAAAATTATCATGACAAACTTAATAACAATGTTGTTAACACCTTTAAATATGATAAGTTAATAGCACAGTATTTTTTGGTAAGTTTAATGGGAAACTTTACCTGGGGTAAGTAGAAAAATGTTTTAGTCAGGTGACTTGCAAGATCAGCAGACAAATGCAAATGAATCTGTCAATCATAGTTCTTTTAATGCTCAGGACCTTTTATCAAAGGTAAGGTGTGATGCGGGGTTAATAGTTATCTTAGGGATAGTTCTATTTTTCTATTCTATTCTAGCAGAATGAGAAGTATTTTTCATGGATCTATCTTTTGCTTGAATGGTGTTTTATATTTTTAAGCGTATTTCAAGACATTTGAGCTCTTTATGTACCTAAGGCCTGGATCGCTTTTTTATTGTCTTATTATAAGCTGTAATGGTATACAGCTAAAAGAATTCAGTTAACTGTTATTTGTGTGTATGTGTGCCCAAACAGACTTTAAAACAGTAATGTCGCAAATATTATATAAATTTGCCTTCCTGGATGTAGCTGAACAAAACATATATATCTACATAAGTTATATTTTTATTAAAAATGTATATTTTGTAACAAGCTTTTGTATTTCGTGTAACGGACAGCTGTTGTTTTCGCCTTCCTTACTCTTTGGTAACAAATAATTCATCTTTACAGTTGGTTTACGTTTCAAAATTGGATTATGTTTTTCTGTAAAATGTTCTATAGTCTATTAAAATGTTTATAAAGAAATATTTGTCTTCTCGTCACTTTTGTAACACAATTGGTCTTATATAACGGTGCTGTCTTTATTGTAACATGGGTATTTTTTTACTTTAGTTTTTCATACAATATATTTTAAGCACAATTAAGATTGTTTTATAATATTTTAACAGTAGTAAGGTCATCTCTTTGGAGTCAAACAAATAGTAACAAAGATGGCCGCCCACCTAGAAAGGAGGTCAAGTTTGTTTGACTCCAAAGAGATGACCTTACTACTTTTTACCATGAACTGAAATGTCAAAAAATAATTAGGCAAAATTTGCACATTTTTTTAACTGTTAACAGATTCTTGAATAAAAGGCAAAGTATTTCTTAAAATCAAAAATTTTGTTTAGTATTTTGAAAATATGTTCCTTTATCTCGCGATACAAATATTATTTATAAAACAAACATTTGTTCAATCAAAAATAAATAGATGTAAAATGTTAAAATAAAGACAAGTTGTTACATATACTTCACATATACTTCACATATTAACCATTTATTTTACCAAAGAAACTCTGATTAAGATGCATTTTCGTTATTAATAGCATGTTAAGACCTCCAAAATATAAATTATGACTTACAGGCTTCTATAGCAGTACTTTCGATTTTCACAAATATGGTCTTTGAAATTCTACGAATTTTGAAAATGACTCATAAAGATGGTACGGGACAGAAAAGCTTGTCCGCTAGAGACACTGATTTTCGATATCCGGT
>CM037785.1:7953948-8003948 GCA_021229015.1 Solen grandis
ATTGGTATTCCCGTGATTACTTATAATATGTTGTGTAAGTAATCAAGGCAATATATATAGATAAAAATTTGATATATTTACAAATGTATCGCAGACAAACATATTCAATAAAATAAAATAGTGCAATAAATCAGTTACAATTACGCCGACCATAACGTGCCAAGGATATTCGTAATTAGCGTTGATACTTATAAAATGCTAGATGAAAATTATAGCTTTTAGATATATGTCAAGGGGGGCATAACTCGTCGAAAATTGAAACAAGCAAGAAATGCACAGAATATGAACAGGCAGGCTTACTTAAAACTGGTGTGTGAAGTCACATGTAAAATGGTAGCTTTGAAAAAGTGAAAACAAGACATATTCAATATTTCAATAAATATAGCATAGGGTCATAACCATTTTTAAACCAAGCTGACCATGACGTGCAAACGATATGTAAGACTAGGCCTTAGTACTCATAAATGATGTGAAGTTAAATTAAAATCTAATCAAGGGTAGCTGAGAAAAAGGCCGAACAAATTATGTTCATAAATATAACGAAAATTCATCTCATTTTAAACTTAAGCCAATTGTGACATGCCATCCATATGCGCAACCTGGCTTGTAATACTAAATACAAATCCGACCAATCGTGATAGGACAGTCTTAGTCTATATAAAACCAAGTGACCCCTAGGGCGGGGCCAATTTTGACCCAAGAGCCATGACTTGAACAAACTTGAAAAAGGTCCACTAGGCCATGCTACACACCAAATATTTAAAACCCAGACCACAATAGGCCATGCTACACACCAAATATTTAAAACCCAGACCTTGTAGTCTCAGACAAAATGATTTTTAAAGATGTTTTTCGTATGTAAATCTTTATAAAGCAAAAGTGACCCCTGGAGCAGGGGCAGTTTTGACCCCAGGGTTATGATTTGAACAAACTCGGTAGTAATCGACCAGACAATACAACATATCAAATATCTAAGCTCTAGACCTTACAGTGTCTGACAAGAAGACTTTTTCAAGCTTTTCCTTTGAAAAACTATATAAAAGCATATGACACCTGGCAGGAGCCAATTTTGACCCCAGGGCCATGATTTGAACAAACTTGGTAGAGGTCCACTAGGCCATGTTACACACCAAATACCTAAACTCTATGCCATGTGGTTCCTGAGAAGAGTTTCTATTTTTTTCTATATAAGTCTATGTAAAATCAAGTGACCCCATGGGCGGGACCAATTTGGACCCGGAGTTAGAACAAACTTGGTAAAGGTCAACTAGACAATGCCACACACAAAATATCTAAGTCATCAGGTAAGCTAAAGCACATGTTTAGTAAATGAATATCACTCAAAGCTATGAAAAATAGATCGATGCAGTCGTTATCATATTTACATATCCGAAACAATGTGGTTTGTTAAGTATAAATTGAATGTTTTTCTATTTGCATTATATATTCATTACATATACTGTTTAAGTAAAATTCCTACATATAATATGTTTAATATGTTTTTAGTTTAACCAGCTAACAATGATCATTTAAAATATCTTTTTTAAGTGGTGACCTCTGGTTTCAGGTTCAAACCTCATTATATGGAAATGGAAATGAAGTGTGAAGACAAAAATATAAATGGAAAATATCTGGCCTTTTTTTTTTTTTTTTATTGCTTCTCAGACAAAAATTGGCTCCAATTGTGCACCAGTAAGCTTGCTCATACCTTGGCAGTCTGGCTTATAGAAAAAAAATCCTTCGTTAAAGAAGAGATTCGTAATTTTCTCGAAAAACTCGGGCAATAAATTTGAACAAGTCTTTGCATACTTGAATACTCTAAATCACTGTGCAGTAATGTAATAAGAAATTAGATAACATCATATGACTTATTTACCATAATAAAGGTACACATATCTCCATTGCATATGTGTATTTCATTTCTCTATGATTTACAAGACATTTAAGACAAAATTCATAAGCGCAGAATTAAACAATAATTAACCTGAATATTAACAAAACAATTACAAGGTCCCAAAGATTGCTACGTATTCATGCGTTATAACTGATAAAGGGATTTATTCACGTAGATTTATTTATGTATATTATTTTAATTAAGGGGGGAGGGGGTGAGAATTATTTTTTAAAACGGAAACTTTTTCAGTTAAAGTTAAATTACATGGTGAGTGCACAAAATCAGTCAAATATTTTAGTTGTAAAAATTTGCCTTTCCCTATAATGTGGGTAAAGTTGTATTGATATTGAGCTTTGAATGACTGGAACGAAAGCGATATCACACATTATCTCGGCAATTAAAGTGACTCTAAAGCTAAATGAATTGACATTTACCTGTCACTAACTGGCATTTACCGGTCACTAACTGGCATTTACCTTCACTAACATGAACCCCCAGATCTTGCTTTTTACAAGGTTGACTAAAATGGACTGACAAGACCAAGACCTTTACAAATGCAGTTTTGTATATAGTTTAGTTTATACTCTATTGCTTTTTAAACAGTTGCACACAATACACAAACACCCATGCATACATACATATATAACTGGTGCATACAGAGGTGGACATGTGTTTTGTTTGTTTGTTTGCTGGGTTTAACGTCCCACGACAGTATTTCAGTCATTTAGAGACGATGTCTACTTGAGACAGATATAGTGCTGCCACACTGCAGTATCACGCCGTAGTCATGTGGCATGATACCACACCCAGTCACATTATCCTGACACCGAGCCAACCAGTCTTGCAACTACCATTATGTGCTGAGCGCCAAGCAAGGGAGCTATAACAGTACCATTTTTACTTTTGTGTGTCGCGGCCGGGGATCGAACCCACGACCTCCCGCTCCCAAGGCGGACTGGACATGTGTGGACTATATAGTTTTATTACATGTATATAATTACCTTTTATAGAAAACATGCCTGGGACGTTAAATCCAATAAACAAACAAAACCAGCCTACCCCGACTATCCACTGAAACTAGATGGTAGCACAACAGCAGGCAAACATAAATGCAATATAAGCAAAGAGGCGAATCTTATAGAAACAGACGTCCTTTACTGATGAAACGACCTTTTAAACGAAGTTGTGCGGATATTGTGACAGCTTAGATCCGAAAATTTAGAAACCCGAAATATTTTGCACATGTTTGAAACATTGCGATGTTAAACTGTATCATACGCCATTAACGTCATTATATGACTGACAAACACTGTCGCAGTCGAAGTAAACGCTGACACATCACAAACTCACTTATTCAATATGGCAATGTTCAGTCTCCAATGCTCCTTAAATTATTTAAATATTGCCACTTCGGCATTTAGCATTTCGGCCAAGGTTCTTTGCAATAATACTGTCATATCTGGAATGAGCAATTCTGTCGTCTAAATTTACTAATCTGCAAAGGTATGGGTTTTAAGACATTTTGTAATCATCTTTCGTCTGGCCGATAGTGCTATAGAACTAGCTTCGCCCAAAATCTTTAAATATTTTAAAATCTAGACAGTGTCTCTACTAAAATCAAAGTACCCGGCTTCTCTTGAAAATCGTTTGTCTTGATCTGTACACCGATGACAGTGCTTACGTTGTTATAGTTGCAGGTAAAGTAGATTTCCAAATACAATTGTAAAACTCAGAATAATATTATGTCTTTATTTTAAAAACATGAATTGTATTTAAAAATGGTATAGTACGAGAAATATCACAATTATTTAAACAGTATGCATTTATTAGATACAGAAATGTGTTCATTCAATTCGGATTAAAGAAAGTTTGATGAAAATGTAAAAGAAACGTATGATGATATATTCTTCATTTTTATATACAATGCTTAAAAAGGGAATGAATAAATTACATGTGCATGTTCAATTGTGTAACATAGTTTGTTCTGAAATGGTCCAGTAATGCTATAAAATTTTGTGCGATTCTGATAGGTTACCGACTGTCTCACTTATTCAGATTTTTCAGTACATAATATTACAAGTATTAATGCAAGCACGTATACACATCGTTCCTACAGAATTGCAAGGAAGGTCAATTTTAAGGAAGTTTTAAAGTCCAATATAAATCGTACAGATTTAAATTCGATTCATTTTTTCTATTCTATTTACCTAAGTTCGTGAATCTTGGCACTACCTTTCATTAGAGTGACATCAATTCAAAAACTTAAGGTTTAAAACTGTATCACAATCAACTCTTTTAAAACCAAACTGTATGTGGAAAAAACTTCTCAACATTTGATATATACATTTTAGGACGGTTACTATACTTGTTGCCAACAGTTTCATTGCAATATTTTAGCCTCTTGAAGTTGTGACTTGACTTGACTATTTGAGTTTACTGTCTTTTCGACAGTATTTCAGTCATATAGCGACGTCCAGCTAATTACAGGTTGAGGAAGACCCCGAATGCACGGAGGCATCCGGGTAGAACCACCGACCTGCCGCAAGCCAACTGGAAGGCTTCCTCACATGAAAATCCGAATGACCCTGCCGGGATTCGAACCCACTCTTGAAGTTGTTCTAACTATGCTTAAAGCTTTTTGTTTAATTCTTGTACCAAATAGACGTAACAAATAGACTTTTTTATAGTTCGATGTCCTTCCTCAAAACTTGACAGTGTGTTTCCTTCAACAAAGGAAATAGTTTCGGCCACTCTTTGCAAAAAAACACACTTTCCCATTAAGTTGAAACGCGTTTCAGGCTCCTAAAAAACACGCCATTTTTTTTTCAATCCGGTTTTTGAAATCGATTTTATTCACAGAAAAAAAGGTTGAAGTGGAGACATCGAAGAATACAAAACATTCGCACCAATGATTCAAAATAAAAAAAAAATTAATAGTAAACATGTAAAAATTATGTAAATTGCAAAGGCTACAGCCCAACAATTTTCATTGATTGTACAAGTTAAAACATTTTTAGCTCACCTGAGCACAACTTGCTAAAGGGTGAGCTTTTGTGATGGCCCTTCGTCCGGCGTCCGTCGTCAACAATTTGGCTTGTTAACACTCTAGAGGCGATATTTTTAGGCCAATCTTCATGAAACTTGGTCAGAATGTTTGTCTCCATAAAATATTGGATAAGTTCGAAATTGGGTCATGAGGGGTCAAAAAGTAGGTCACGAGGTCAAGTCTTATAAAAACCTTGTTAACACTCTAGAGGCCACATTTTTGGCCAAATCTTCATGAAAGTAGGTCAGAATGTTTCTCTCCATAAAATCTTGGACAAAGTTGAAAATGGGTCATGTGGGTTCAAAAAGTAGGTCATGAGGTCAAATCTTAGAAAAACCTTGTTAACACTCTAGAGGCCACATTTTTGGCCCAATCTTTATGAAACTTGGTCAGAATGTTTGTTTCCATAAAATCTTGGACAAGTTCGAAATTTGGTCATGTGGGGTCAAAAGTAGGTCAAGAGGTCAAATCTTAGAAAAACCTTGTTAACACTCTAGAGGCCACACTTGGCCCAATCTTTATGAAACTTGGTCAGAATGTTTGTTTCCATAAAATCTTAGACAAGTTCGAAATTGGGTCATGTGGGGTCTAAAAGAAGGTAACTATATAGCCTATATTATTTATTATTCAATGCAAAGCATTGTGATGATAAAAAACCTATAGAACTATCATATCGTATCAGACAGGAGAAATTTCGGTAAATTATTCAGACTAGACTTGGTCAGAATGTTTGTTTCTTTAAAATCTTGGAAAAGTTCGAAATTGGGTCATGTGGGGTCAAAAAGTAGGTAATGAGGTCAAATCTTAGAAAAAACCTTCTTAACACTCTAGAGGCCACATTTTTGGCCCAATCTTTATGAAACTTGGTCAGAATGTTTGTGTCCATAAAATCTTGGACAAGTTCGAATTTGGGCCATGTGGGTTCAAAAAGTATGTCATGAGGTCAAGTCTTAGAAAAACATTGTTTACACTCCATAGACTACATTTTTGGCCATATCTTCATGAAACTTGGTCAGAATGTCTGTTCCATAAAGTTCAAAAGTGGGTCATGTGGGGTCAAAAAATAGGTCAATATGAAAAATCCAACACATGTTGCTCATTTATAATCAGGTGAGCGATTCAGGGCCATCATGGCCCTCTTGTTTGAAAGACTACCTCTTCTTTTTCACGTATTTTTCAAGTCTGTGCGGACTCTACTGTCAGAAGTAAAGCTATTGCTCTATATTTACCCTTGAGTAACCTGTGTTATTGTTTTCTTTATTTGCATACAAAAGGATGCCAAGAACTCCCGCATGACATTCATTGTTGTTCCTTTTTTTTTTTTTTTTTTTTTTTTTGCTATATTGCCTGATACCATTCGGGCAAACTTGTAGCAATGTAGCAAAATAATATATAGCCTATATTATTTATTATTCAATGCAAAGCAATGTGATGATAAAAAAAACCCTATAGAACTATCATATCGTATCAGACAGGAGAAATTTCGGTAAATTATTCAGACTAGTTTGTGGATCACAGGATGATCAGGTAAGTATGACTTATTTTTCTGGTGTAAATTGATGGTAAATAGCTAATGGACTTCAAAATTAGGGTATAAAATTAAATTTTAAAATGTGTAAAACTTCTGACATCAGAGCAGTACTTTCAAGTGTGGCGAAAGTATCCGAGAACGAATCAGCAACAATAAAAACACTTGCATGCAAGAAGTTACATAACAGTCATACTTATAACTCTCTCTGTTTTTCATACACAGACAGTCGGTAAAAACATTGCAACTTACCTGAGCTCCGGAACGGCCTGGGTATTGAATAGCTATCACCACTCGGTCTACTGTTTCATCCTCAATTTCTCTGACAACAAACAGATTAAACCGCATTGCCGAACTTTTATCGATATCTCGTCCACATACACACACACATCCGATTTGCCGCATTTACTAAACGTATATAAATAGCTTTATAAGTAAGTAAATTTTATTATAGTGACATTGTGTTATCATTACATATATATACAATAAATACACACAATTTACAACACCCGGCCACGTTGGGCCTATAAGTCACTTTAAAAAAAGGAAATACAAGAATAACAATTACAAAAATAGTTTTAAACAGCATGCATAAGTTTGGATAATAAATAAACTTGCTGTCAATAATAGATCAAATCAAAAATCCTTTGAATAAGTTTTTGTATAATATATTAACTTTTGTATAAGTTACGTCTTCGCCTATTCATAACGTCCACTAAAACTTTGATACATATACATAATGATTTTTTACCGCATAAATGAGTTTATTTAAATCAGTTAATTGATCAAAGTTTGAATTTGTTTCAATGCATTTTTTTAAGTAGTTTTTCTATCAAATAGTATATTTTGAACAATTCAGTAAAAAATGAATCTCATCTTCTACAACATTTGCAGAACATAGAGTACATAACCTATCATTTATACTAAGTCTTACATATCGTCCCGTTTCTAGTCTTAAAGGTAAAATTCCGCATCTTTCAGTTTTTGTTAATGACGAAAATAAATATTTATCAGTTCCATAATTCTCTTTAAATTCAACATATGTTCGTAATTTGGCCACACTTTTCACATCGACCAACCATTTTGATTTATACAGAGCAAACAATGCATCTTCAGAATCTTTTAAATCTTTTAATAACTAAAATGAAAAACCGAACATGTATACAGTGGCGTCACGTAGAGGTTAAACGCCATTGTCACGTGGTATTTATGTGTGGCATTGATTGATGTGTAGGCAAAAAACAACAAAAACAACTGGTCTGAAGATTGGTTTTCTATTCGTATATAATATAAAAGACGAGCGATTCATCTTTTGTACTGATCTCCGTATTTCTGTAGCATAACTCTATAAGTCTTTGATTAAAAATTATGTAACTCCAAACCTTTGACATAACCGCACCAAACGAAGTTTGATGAGCATATATGAGTCATTGCAGATGATTGAAGGTATTGATTTGACCTTAACATATGGAAACTAGGAAAAGAAGTGTCTAAGAACTATAACTGTAACTGGCCCCGATCTTTATCTTCCTTTGATAATTGATGATAATTGATTAATGAAATGTAGTACACGGTTTGTTCTGCGTCTAAGATACTCGGATAAGTTACCATCTTTAGCCATATTTCAACTTTAGGCGCACTCTTACACATGCAAAATGTAATGTTCTAATCAAAATGTAATGTTCTAATCAAAAAGTAATGTTCTAATCATTTCAGAGACTGTCCTATAGGTACTTTTTTTTAATCGTATCTGCTCCCAAGCCCTTTAAATAAACACACTGTTCGTCAGTATTTTTTTCAGATGTCATAATCAAATGGGGATTCCGATGAAAATAATAATAACAATATTTTATCTGCTGCACCAAAACGCAAATTCAGAGAAAACAAGTGTGTAAGCATAAGAAAACAGTATATATTGCTTAATCCTTCCAACATTTAAAACATATATCAAATAAGACGAACTTGCGAAACTTAATGTCAAATACATGTAAAAGCACTAAAAATGCCAGTTGTTATCAAAAACGACTTTGTCAACGCACTAAACACTAGGGAAATGCCTCTTTTTGTCGTTTGATATGGTGTAACAATTTTCACGGACAGTTTCTTTTTTTGGATAACGAAGTCATATACAACATTGATAAACTCAATAAAGATAAGAAATAAATCGTTTCCATATCCTCTCCGTGATTTATGCAGTCAATAAACATAAAACGTTTTTTCTCCAAAGCATACCATGATTAATATTTTTTTTTTATTAAACGCTGTATAAGATAGCGAAACAAAATAACAAGTAACTGACACACAATCTTTTAGACTAAACAAGCGTGTTCTTCGGAACACGTGTGTCACCTGCTGAACCGTGTCGGAATAAGTGTGACGGACAGACAGACGACTGAAAAGTGACCCCTATGTGTCAATTCTGCCTTCGGCAGGTGGCACAGTAAAAATATTGTGCAATATAAAATTTACAATTAACACTGCTAACCACCTAGAAACATTTTAATATTTGATCCTGATTAAACAACAGGACTGTGCAGTCTTATGAGAATTCACTTTCCTAACGGCTTTGTCGTCCATAATATTGTTGAGAGTAAATGCATCATCCCACAATCTCCAGAGTGTTTAGGGTCACCCTGAGTAGTAATAGAAAGGCTGGTTCTGGACCAGCCTTTCATTACTACTCCTTTACTAGAGTGTATTTTTCGTCGGGGCAACCGCAAATTGGGGCAACTTTTTGCACCGAACGACCTTTTGCGGCACATCGGGGAGAGCAGAATTTTGGCACCGAAAGACCTTTTTGGCAACCTTTTAGCACCGAACGACCTTTTTTCTGTTGGATTTCGACAACTTTTTGCGGCACATCAGGGACAGCAGAATTTTGCACCGAACGACCTTTTTGCACAGAAAGACCTTTTTTTGTGTTGGACTTCGTCAACTGTGCGGCACATCGGGGACAGCAGAATTTTTGCACCGAACGACCTTTTTGGCAATCTTTTTGCACCGAACGACCTTTTTTATGTTGGATTTCGACACCCTTTTGCGGCACATCGGGGAGAGTAGAATTTTAGCACCGAACGACCTTTTTTTGGCAAGCACATCGGGGAGAGCCGAATTGGGGCAACTTTTTGTAGTACAGCCATACCAAGTAGGTACACTAGCCAATCTCCATTTTCGCGCCTATTCCATGTAGTGGGGGTCTATGCGTGTCGAGGTGGAGGCATATAGACGGGTTTCTGGACCGAAGTAGGTTTTTGCGGAATTTCCTGCTGGGTTGCTTCCAGGTTGCCACAACTACTGTCCAGACGACTACTGCAGCCATGGAAATGCAGGCCCACTTCTGGGCTGTTTCATCTATCATAGTATCTCTTGCTTCTTGTCTTCGGCAGCCAACTCCTCTATCTCGAGAAAGGAGTCTTCGTCGTCGGAGTGCTCCAACAGGGCCAGCACCTCCACCAACATGGTCGTAGTCTGCTCCGCGCGCTACTCTAGTCTACCCAACATCTCGTATAGATTTTCGATAGAGGCCCCTCGAGGTACCGAATGGCCGGTGCCCAACTGCTTTTCGATAGAGGTCCCTCTAGGGGGCCGGGATCCGCCTCGACCAACCGTTCGTCGCATTTTGCGTGGTAGGAACTGCCAAATCGTCCAGCCAAATCTTGTATAGCCTCGAGGACCCGATACCATAGCGATTTTTTGCCTCGTGTGCCGACAGCCGCCCTCGGAGGGAGCGGATTTATTTGATCTGCTCCTGGGACAAATCTCGTCTAGGTGACATGGCTATATACAATTTTCCCACGCCTCCAATTGTACTGCAAGAAAGTGTGGAATATTTGCAAACTATTGCAAACGTCTGTTGTAGGGGTTGCAAATAATTGAAAACGGCTGGTTGCAACAAATTGCAAACGACTGGTGTGTATCGCAGTCGAACAAAAAATAATAATTGAAAAACACAAAACCAGTAGACCCCCACTACATGGAATAGCAGTGGAACTTCGCAGAAAATTCGATTTGTACATTTGTATACCTATGTATATAGGGATGGATCCCGTCTGGCAACAAGGCGGGCTTCCTTGGTTCCCGTACGACGAGTTCCAAGATGCGAAAAAGGGGGTTGGCAGGACGGCGTGCGAATCTGTGGAAGAGCTAGTGGAAAAGGCAGAGGTCTTGGTCGAATGGAAAATGTTGGGCCTGATCGGAAAAAAGAAGGCAGCGGCATGGAAGGGCTGGAAAAGAAGCGAACTCTACGCCCTGGGCCGCGTCGGCGCCGTGTTCTTCTGACTGCCTTGTGGTCTCGTGCTCGTCTAGACGCTGGCCGCGCAGACCGCGAAGCGCCGGTTTTTCTTTTTTCTAGAATGCTTCCTATACGGGCGTATCCTCGTCCGTCGCGGGCTCTCCGTTGGCGTCGGTTTGGGACGAGAAATAGGGCTGTGCGGGTCTTGCCTCGAAACGTCGCCTACGAATACCGCTAACAGAGATATTCGCCCGCGGGCAGGTCTGTCGTCTTTTTTGTGTCTTTGGGCTGCGGGGCGGGAACCTCCAGGAGCGTGGCTGTTTTCTTCTCTTGTACGGCTTTGTTGTGCGCTTTTTCTATGTCTGCCAAAGCCTTCAGATCATCCAAGATTTTTGGGTCTGGGGCCGCGAGTACTTGGATAGGGTTCTAAGATATGCCCTTTTCGCCGTTCCAAAACTCTTGGGCGGGTAGTACCGGTATTGCCAGCCCGGTGCCTATGCCAGAAGGCACTAGCTAGTACACAAATTTTTTGTATTTGTCCTCTTCCATCGCGAAGAAAGAGCGCACGATTCCAGAACCCTGCGCAGGCCGCGGGTCGCCCACACGACTGGACGTAGTGGGGGCCAGACAAGACCACCCTGTGCGAGTAGGACGTTTTTCGGAATCCCAATATCTTCCATTCTAGTAGAGGTCTCAGATCTTTCCCGTTGGAAGCCGTAGGAAGTCTAGTACCCGACTCCGCATTTCCATAGAATCTTCTTTGTGTTTTGTGTATGCGGCTGCTTCGAGTTCTAGCCGCTCTATTTCTGCAGCCGTTCTGCCCACTCGCGCTCTTCTTCTACTTCGGCGGCGCCACTCTTCTACATTTTTGGATTCCAACAGCTCTTGCAGGCGTCTATCGCGGCCAGCCGTAGATAGCATAGATATCTCTCTGCCGCGCGCGATCTCCGGCATTGCCACCAGACGGTATCTGGGTTTTTCAACCCCAATTCTCTGGCATTTGGCCGTTCTCCACGCCCACGACACCCGATATGTCTCCGAAAGAAGCTTGGCTAGATCGGGGGCGTTTGTATGCAGCTGGGTGGGCCTTTTGCTGGCAGTCAGTATGGTATCGGCGTCCTCGTCTTTTGCATAGCACTGGAGTGGCGCAAGCAATACGCCCTATTCTAGAGACTGCAAGATATCCCCTCGCCTGGACGTTTTGGTGCAAGAAAATTTTTCGGAGGTGGGCGTTCGGGCTAGATGCCCCCCCCCCCCCCCCCCCCACTCCACCCTATATGCTCTTGCACCTCGCCAGCTTCGAAGTTCGACACCACTTTGTTGTAGAGCTTCGTTCGCACCCTGAGCCAGAGGCGGTTGTATGGACCCAAGTGCAAACGTGCTTTCCTACGCTGTCGGTGTTTGCCAAGGAGTGTTTTTTGCATGGCATCTGCCAGAGAGCCCTGCTCGTCTTTCGACGATGTGGTCCACTAGAGCCTCTCGGTCGATCACCCCCGAAAAATCTTGCGTATAGTCGATGCAGTAGATACTGTAGCCGTTTGCGGCCAGCTTGGCCTCGAAATCCGGTAGGGCGGCCTGGATGGTTTCTATCGAGAGTTCGGACACGTCCACCTTCGCTACTGTTTTTGGCCTTGTTTTGCGTGTCTCTCTCTATTCTGGAAACAGTTGCCTGGACAACCCCTCCTTGTCTATCGCGCAGCTCTATCGTGTGGAGCAAGTTCGTGTGCAAGTACACGGCTCCAGAGCCTATCGTTTCGCCTATTTGTTTACCCACTCGCAAATAAATTCAAGTGCCCTTAATTTCAACTCGCAAATTCCCAGACTTACTTGCAAATTAATTCAATTTCATGGAAATTACTTCCGATGGGTTTGTATATTATAAGGATCACTGTTTAATCAACTAATGGATTTTTTTTTAAAGGAAAGTGATAGATCTAATGCTGTTTGTCTGCAACTGCTTCAATAATGATGCATTTCAATATTTATACTGACATTTTTTTTTTATTTGGTTATTTTTTGCATATGTGTTTGGTTTGTCAATTATGGATTCTGTGCTAAGTTCACTGACATCACCAGATTTAATAAAAACAAAATAAATATCTCTCATTTCGACATTGTTCAACTGATGATCAAAATCAGCATCAGCTAGACGCGTTTCCATTGGAAACCGGCACTAATGTAACATCCGGCTTCCGAGGTCGATACGAGGGTGTTGGAAACCTTTATTATGGAAAAATAAATCAATATTGTAATTTAAACTTTAATAATTATAGAAACATTATTAGAAAATAAAGCGATATTAAGTATTAGCTAATATTCATTAGGGGAAATATCAAGGGTAAACTGCAGATGTTTTAACATACATGTGTCCACGTGTTGTGTACCGTAGTCGACAGACCAGACCCGCGTTTTATACTAGTCATACAACATACCGTTAGATATTTAAAACAAACCAGCAGCCAATCGTATAAACCTTGGTTAAAATTTAACCATTGGTTAAAATTATGTTTTGGTTAAAATCATGGTTTAAATCATGGTTAGCGATTATATAAAAAAAATAGTTAAAATTTAAGCAACTGTATTTTTGGTTAAAATATCCAACCTCCATAAGGCTGGTTAAGTTTTAACCAGAATTAATATGGACGCTCTGATTTTGACACAGACTCGACGACCTAGACAATTTCGACGGAAAAATAGAAGACTCTATTCAGATTCTCAGCCCAGAACATTGACAGACTTACTGGGCCTATTGGTCACCAACTGGAACGACCGACGAAGAGGAACAATCCTCTGACACCTCGACAGCAGATCATGATTGCCTTTGGGTTGACATTGCGAATTCTCACGAGTTATTACCGACGTGACAGACGCTCTCTTTGACCTGAAGACTGAATTTATCAAATTCCCACAAACGGAAGAAGAACTTCGACAGGCAAAAAAATTTTTTTTAAAAAAAGTGTAATCTGTTGTATTGATTGAACGCGCATACGAATCATTTCTCCACCCATAGATGAGGAAATGTTTTACGTGAATTGAAAAAGATAACATTCAATCAACGTTCAACCTTCTTGTGATCACCTTGTTGAGTTACTTAGCATGACCTTCCTTTAAATTATACTCAGTAGCCTCCCTTGATTTTAATTTGCTGGCTTGAAGAATGTACTCGTTATTTACCAATTTGTTTCTCTGGTTTCGATCGTTTTGTGATTTTACGTTCACAAGTGTATATTTTAAGATCTATACTTTATTTTCCCATAAAAGTCCATCAAAACACTTGTATAACAACAAGAAGCGATATCTAAAGGAAAAATAAATCATTGGAAATTGCTGGTGTTTTTTTTTTTTTTTTTTTTTTCGTCTTTGATACAGTCCTCTTTGTTGCACTTTATTTAAAAGAAAATTAAAGAATTTTTTACTTTTTATAGTCTGTTTCAAAGTCTGATATAATTAAGGAGAGAGAGAGAGCGTTTAGAATGTGTTAAATGTTTTGTATGAGATAATATATGTAAAAAAAAAGGAATAAGCTGATTAATCATAAGATATTTTTTTATTATACCGTTCTTGTTTGTAATTGATATTTTAAAAAATTTATGCAGCAAATTACTATATATGTATTAATTTCCAAATCATGACTTTTTTATGTCTTTAAAATTCATCCCAAACGAAGTTTGGAGACTTATTGTTTTTACTCCGTTTATTCTTATTATTATTATTCGTATTCTTCTTCTTTCTTTCGCCAGCAACTTTGTATGGACCATACCTTTGAGGTCACACTTGTAAATAGTCCTCTGTGAGTAGTGCTGCCTCCCTGATTTTTGTAAATGGGTTGTTCCTGGGCCCCACCCCTTCAACAATGGATTTATTGCATAAAAATGAGAAGAATTGAATAGTACTACTTTGATGTCACCCAGGTGTCAGGCTCCACCCTATGAATTTTATTTATGACCTTTTTTTATTAAAAAATGTTCAGATCCCCACCCCTTAACCATATATATTCTTGTTCCTCATGATGAGATTGACTGAATGGTACTACTTTGGTGTCCCATGAGGTCACCCAAGGGTCAGGCTCCACCCCATGAATTTTACTTATGATCTTATATCTCAAAAATCATTAATGTATGATTTTCTAAGGAAAAACTTCGTTTGGGAGACTTAGTAACAGTCCACTGTTATAATTGTTACTTGTATTAAATATGCATTACTGCACCATCAACAAAATTCATTAAATTATAATTAACATAGGAATACATATATGGTCTTTCTAATACACAATGCCTTTATTAATATTATTATTATTATTATTATTTTCATGGTAGATATTGCTGTTAAAAGATATTTATCTGCTTTAATTCAGTACCGGATGGACGGATTATTGCATGATGGGAAGGTTTGATTGGTTATTTTAACCAGAGGTTAAAACAAAAATCATTGTTAACTAACCCAGTGGTTAAGCTGTTTTATACAAGAGGATATCAGGGTGGTTAAGTAACCAACTTGGTTAAAAGCTTTTCGTTATTCCATGTGATAAATGAATATCAGACTGATCGAACCGTGCATAAAATATAATGGAAGCATACATCTGTGCAAAGATACGACCTCCGTAATCAAGTGATGTCAGAAACAGTTTCTTACCATGTTTCAATATACAGTACCGGAGAAAAAAGAATCGTACATGCATATTTTTAAAAAAACAAGATTATGTACAATGAAATTGGCATTTCTGTGGTTTTAGTGCCAGTGTGGCAATGGAATGACTGGAGAATTCTGTATATGCATATTATAAACTAGTTTTTGGATAGTTTATGTAAATTTCCTCTTAAGGCAGGGAACATCAATTTATCAATTCAGTTATTATATGATCGGTTTTAAAGATCAACTTAATAAAAATATACAGTATACAATTTGTTTTCTTTTCTGCATCTGATAGGTTTTTATTTATTCATTTTTAGCTCATCAGAGCTCAAGGCGAGCTATTGGGATCATCCTCCGTCCGTCGTCCCTTAAGAAATGCATTCTCAGGGTTGGCAAATTTCCTTATATACTCTATATAGAACATTTCAAAAATTATCTCTGAAACCAATGGTCAGAATTTAATTTTGCTTGGCACAAATAGTCATCTATTTTTTTTTCTACCATAATTGCTAACCTTGAAAAATGAGGCACCAATTGGGGTTTGCTAATTTCCATATATAGCTGTATATAATTATAAAAATTAAAAAACAAAAATATAAAAAATTCATCTTCTCTGAAACCAAAGGTCAGAATTTAATATCATTGGCACAAAAACTGAGGCCCCAAACCCAGCAAAACCATTGCTGTCTAAATTTGTAAGGGAGATAATCAGTATTCTATATTGAAATAAATAAATACAGAAAATTAACTCCCCAATTAACTCCCCTTATTGATTTTATTATTTGTATTGTTGTCATAAATATATATATATAAGGAATATATATTATGAGAATTGTTTCAAAGAGTCTGATTAAATTAATATATGGTATAAAATTCTTTGACTACTACTACGTTATAGAGGTCAAAAGATAAAAACAACTTATATAGCTATATATAATGGACTTCTTTCATGGGTTTCTCTGTTGAGTGTTGGAAGTGCCTTAATTATGTTTGGAAGTAATTTGTGCAACAATAGACTAAGTTGCTCATGGTCTTTTATTGTCAGTTTCTCTAAGAAATATGTACTGCTCACGGTTGGCTAGTAGTTCTTATTTAGTTTGTATAGAAATTGAGAAATTGTACTTTTTTATCTGGAGATTTAATGAAGGTTAAACTGAATTGTCAAATGAAGTAATGGTACTCTGGTGAGTGTTCTAGAGCCATTACGACCCTCTTGTTTCCACTTAATATCATTTTATTAACTACATTGTACTTATGAAGATTGAAAAAGTATAGTTCCCATTTCAACCTCAAGATTAAGAAAGGATGTATCAAAAACGAAAAGCTATGAAGTGGATCTTGGATGATCATCTTTTTTTCCCCGATCTAGATAGAATGCAGCGATATAAACTTAAAAAGATATTGATGGACAAGCAGTCATTTTATGAAAATAAGCCTGATTTTTAATCTTTTTCCAAGCTCAGCAGTTCATTCACAGAGCTAATTAAGGTCACGTTGGAGACAATTTCCTGTGTAGCGATTCCTTTTGAAAAACGAGTGGAAGATAAAGGGGAAGACAGAGCTTTGGTAGTCATAAAAAGGCATGTTTTGCTAAAACGTGACCTCAATGCACGTGTGGCTAAGTATGACTGAATATAAGTAAACTTTCCAGTTCTTCTTATCTCTGCTACAAAAATGTATGCTTATTTCCTACAAAACTTGGAATTCATTATTCTATAATTAAAACAATGGATTCGCTAAGTAGATGGAATTGCATCCATAGCGTAAATAAACAGGTCTAATTATCTGCTACATAAAACGAATTTGTCAAATCTTTCCTTCAAAAGAAAACAACAGCAATAACAACAACAAAAGAAATATAAAATAAAATATTTTTTGTTTTGAAATTGATGCAAATTTTTTGGAAGACTGACTGTTAGAAGTCTTGATCTATATATCAAATCACTGAAAACAATGGTTATTTTTCTTCCGATGTTCATAATTGCTCTTTTTTTACTCGTATGCCATTACAACATTCCCAATTCCATTCGTTTATTTTGATATTAATGTATGCTTCTATGTGTTGGTAGATATCATTTAAACATATGTATGTACATACAGTGTGTTGTGTTTCATATTATGTAATATACACTTACTAACAATTTGCACGTTTTTGTTTTGATGGTAGTAAGAAAGTACAAAGTATCATAATAAAGGGGATTGTTTGAAGTTCTTATACATGCAAAACCTGATAGATTGCAGTTATCTGCAATAATGTTATCACCTTTTCAAAATGCTTCACGTGCTCCAATATGACGTCACAGCATCTTAACGCGTTTCATAAAATTGGTATGATATACTCCCGTTCTCGTCAAATCTGTTCGCTGCTCTTTTCTTGCAGTATGTTTATTCCCTTATTTCAATGGTAAAATGTTATCATGTTTCTGGCTACATGTTCATTAACTATGGAACGGCTCTCATAATATAATCGTATGCTATTCTGGCACATTTCAATAGACGGCGCAATCAGTTGACATAATGCATGACGTAAGCGTTCTGTTAATTGTAAAACAGACAAATTGAAAAGGCAGTCATGTCTCATGACTCAGTTTATTTGACGCTATTAGTAATATATTATATTATCCGTGTGAAGTCTGGGGATTTACGGAACCTGATTCTCGCTGTTTTAAATCAATTAATGTAGTTACATGTACATGTACTTGAAATTAAACAATTTATCAAAGCGCAATATTTTTTTTCATAATTACTTAATGCAATTTTAATTGATCATCATTTTATTGTGCATAACAAAGATTTGCTTCAGCTTTTGATAATAATTGAACAGTGCAATCAGTTGATGACAAAATGCATGACGTCAAAGTTTTGTTAATTGTAAAACGGTAAAGTCATTTAGACAATTGATGTAAAAAATGTAGTTCTATGTGATATATGTCTTAACAGTGAAAAGTTATTCATAAAAATGTATAAAATATCATGATACAAGGTATGAATTAAAATCATATAAAAAAACAAACATTTGAGATACCTAGATAGTTAATCTGTAATAGTTAATTTACATAACCTGTTATATGTTAAAATATGTTTACTGGAATACCCTTAGTCCTGTTAGTTTTTGAACAGTACAGAAGTTCGGACAACAATGAAGTATATTCATTTTTTTTTCTAGTTTTGAGTTTTGAGTTTTAAAATGTGAGTTTCGAGTCAAAAAAAAGGCTACCTTCGAGTTATAAAAAATGAGTTTCGAATGAGAAAGGTGAGTTTCAAGTTGCAATAGGTGTTAATCATATTATAAGAGGTTAGAATGAGATTGTAAACTAGGGAATTATTTTGCGCATTTTAAAGTAAGCGAGTTTCGCGTTCGGGTTATTATTTCCGCGAAAGTAAAACGCCGCGAATCACTCTCCTGCCATAAAAAACGCGAAAATTAGTCGCTACAAGAAGTTTTGACTTAGTTTAACTTTAATTTTCTTTAGACTTAAAAGTTTTAACATGCGCAACATGTGTAATGCTTCCACTAGGATAATCCTATCTTAAGTGTAAAGGTCAAATATAATAGAATAGAATAATGATTTAAAGACACCTCTACAGTCGAAAGACGTCATATGGTGTCTAAAAACGCTTAAAATTATGATAAGTCACAAACTTATACAAAAGTAAATCCCGCACAGCAGAAGAGTAAACACGTTTAATATACCAAGTAAGTAAAATCAAAGCTTGTTATATATACTAACGTCTTTAATAAAACCGATCAAAGTATCAACAGAAACAGTATTAAAAAGGTTTAATATAGATGTCACATTAACATAATTAGTTTTAATAAGATTTAAATCAATACAGTCGACTAAAATATGATTGACAGTGTACGGTTCCTGGTAAGGAATGCACACAGGTTTTTCTCGATTTAAAAGACAGGAGTGAGTCAAACGAGTATGTCCTATGCGACAACGATTGATAACATATTATTCCCTACGCACAGCGTGGGAAGATGGATATCGAAAACCCAAGGATGGTTGAATATAATGTACTTATTAAAATTTGAAAAGATCAGTTTATTTATGGAAGATTTCAAATCTGTAAATGGAATTTTTATATCAGCTTCGTCTAAATCGGAGGCTGCTTTAGCAGCACGATCAGCTTTCTCATTACCACGAATTCCTATATAATTTATTTCGAAAAAGATAAGTTATGATGTTTTATTAAAATATCTTGTATTAGTGGATTCGAAAAGTTCATATTTTTAATTGATTGTAAAACAGACAAGAAATCAGAAAATAGGATAAATGTATTGGCCCGAATAGACGATATCGCATGTAAAGCTAACACAAAAGCCATTGCTTCTGCAGAGAAAATCGAAGCGCCATCTGATAAACGATATAATTTTGAGTAAAAGTAGCTTATGACTGCCATCTTCAGATGTCATAATGGTCTCCTTAAGTAGACCTGATTTCATTGAACTTTGATTGAAATAAAATTGGTTCAGTGGTCAGTGGTCGATTTTTTAATTGTGAGTAAAGACAGTGAATAACTTCAGGTCTTTAAGTGTCCAAGGTGGGATTTGTGGGACTGATTTCGTTTAAATGTCATTGTGTCAATTTCTAAATCTGAAATAAGATTCTAAGCACGCAAACCCAAAGGTTTGATAACCCTAGGTTTGCTCTCATATAACATTTTATATTTGGGGTGAAATACGGTATCATAAGCTGGATTACTCGGATTTGGTTTGAGTTTTGTAATATACTGTAAGGTTAATTTTTCTCTACGTAGATATAAGGATGGTTCATTTACAGCTACATAAAGGCTTTCAACAGGAGATGTTTTAAATGCACCAAGTGCCAAGCGAAGTCCTTGATGGTTAATTGTGTCCAGTATTTCTGGCTAAACCATAAACGATACAGCCATAGTGTAGTTTTGAACGAATAAGGGAGCGGTATAAATTCAAAATAACTTTTGTGTTTCCCCCCAATCGGTATGGGCAACTACTTTCATTATGTTAAGTGCCTTTAGACATTTATTCCTTAAATCAAGTGTTTTTGTCGAAAATCACTCAAAGAATTTTAAAATCGTCAACAGAAATATGAGTACCATCCAGCGTTAAATTTGGGTCATCGTGATGATTTCTTAATTGTCAAAAATGCACACACTGTGTCTATGATTTAGAAAATTTAAAGCCGTTTTCAGATGCCCATTTTTGTATTTTATTAAGACATTTTATAAGACATTGTTGAAGCTGCTTTTCAATAGTATTCATATTTTTGGATCTGTAGCAAATTAAAAAGTCGTCAACGTAAAGAGAACAATCACAACGTGATTTAAACATTTAACAATACTATTAATTTGAACACTAAAATGGAAACAGAGAGAAAACTTCCTTGTGGAACTCCTGCTCTTGAATAAAACAATTGGATAAAGTCGAACCACATTTGACTTTAAAATTTCTGTCTGATAAAAATTGGTAAATGGCCCTTAAGACCAAAATCATGCAAATCTTTCGTAATACCATGTTTCTACGTGGCATCATATGCCTTTTCCAGGTCAAAAAATATACTTACTAAATGTTCCTTTTTGACAAAGGCGTCACGAATAAAACTTTCAAGTGTAATTGATCAGTTGTACTTCTCTGGTTCCTGAAGCCACACTGAAAATTTGTAATAAGTTTATAAGACTCTAAGAACCAAACAAGGCGGGCATTAATCATTATCTCAATAGTTTTCTGCAGATGCAGCTTGATAAAGCAATAGGTCTATAATTAGTTGGAACAGTATTTTCCTTTCCAGGTTTTGGAACTGGTACAATAAATGCCTCCTTCCATGAAGAGGAACTATACCTGAAGACCAGATATCCAATGAAGAGTTTAGTAGGTTTCGAAGTAATTAATATGGGATGTCATCAGGGCCTGCAGCGGTGTCATGAGATTTTTGTAAGGCGTCCTGAAGTTCAGACAAAGAGTATTATAAGCTTCATCATTAGATAATTAAGTTTTTGCTTTTCCGATTCCTTTTTGTGTTTCTGAAATTCCTTAGAATAATTCTTAGTAGACGAGTTTTTAGAAAAACATTCCGCCAATAAATTAAATCCTTTTATTTTTTTTATCTAAACTACTTTTTTTATCAAATTTTTTTTTTTTTAATTTTGAACGTATTCACGCCAATAATTTTTCTTTGACTGTTTTATGGTCCTACGAGCTTTTGCTCTGAGTATTCTAATTTGATCATGATTTTCTTTTGTTGGTCTTACATTGAATCCTTTGAAAGCTGCTCTGCGTTTACGAATGGCTTTTTTGCATTCGTCATTAAACCATGGTCTGCATTTATTTTAACTTTGTTTTAGGTTTTTGGAAGGGGGTTTCCCTAAAATTCAAACGTGGAGTAGTATCATCATTACTAAAGTTAATGTTAGTTAATATAATTGGAAAGTGGTCACTTCAACACAAATCGTCATGCACTCTACAGTCATAGTCTAAATACAAAGTCGGATAGGAAATAGTAAGATCAATGGCCGAATAATGACCAGTTGAAGGATGATGGTAAGTATGAGATTTATTGTGAGATTTATTATTTAAAATACATAGATCGTTTTTGTTGATAAAATCTTACCATTTACCTTTCTCATTAAAATCGTTACAACCCCATAATGTATTATGGCCATTTAAGTCACCTAAAAGTAAATAAGGTGCAGGACCTTGATTTTTAAGATCTTCTAGATCCCTAGGATTCAAAGTAGAACTAAAATAGTAGAAGTAAAATAGATGATCCGCCAGCGGCTCTATCACAATTGTTTGAAATAAATTCATAGGAATTATACAGTATAATTCCGAAAAGATACATTATCATCACCTTTTAAAAATGTTTCTTGAAGACAGACTACAACTGGAGATTGTGAAGACAAAAGTAACGATAATTTGTAATTAGCTTTTAGACCTCTACAATTCCACTGAATGATTTTGATTTACATGGTTTAAGAGAGAACGACAGATAATGAATATCAAAGATCTCAAGGTGCTACAACTGGTGATCTTGACCTTGAGGATGATGATGGACTTGCACTGGTGCATTCCATCTCATCCTCGCAGTCATCGTGCAATACATCATACCTGCGCAGCGTCCTAGAAGGGTTTTTAGATCCCTTAGGCTGACGCCCAGACGCTGGACCCGAATCTATAACCGGTTTGTTGGTTTTAGCCTGTTTATTTGATTTACTGGTTTTGTCTTTATTTATAGTCACTTTTTTAGACTCGTTTTGGCTGCTTTGGCCGATGAAGAAACTTGTTCTGAAAAATCTGTTTGTGTACTAGCATCTGTCATTGTAACTGTTTTCGTATTTGATTTAATAATTTATGAGTAGGTTTGTTTTGGTGTAGCTTCGTAAATTTTCTTTGCTTCTGGAAATGAAATATAATGTATATGTAGCTTTGATTTTACATATTTCTTTTTCTTTCAGCCAAATTCGCATTCTTTTGAATCTGCTGAATGATTTTTACCACAGTTTGCACATTTCAATGGATTTGGGCACTTGTTCTGAAAATGACCACCCTCTTCACTGCACTTGACGCAGACGCTAGTTAAATGGCGACATTATCTTCATGTTGACCAAATTTTTGACAGCGATGTCATCTTAATGGGTTTGGAATGAAAATATCAACTTTAATTATTCTGTGGAAGATCTTTAAGGAACTTGGAGTAATTGGGATACTAAAAGTGAGAATAATTGTGTTTGTAGAAATTTCAGTTTTGTTTTTGGTTATAATAACTCTTCGTGCTGCTGTTACACCCTGAGATTTTAGGTTTTCTGCAATTTCTTCATCGGTTACACTAGCTAGCATTTTGTCGCGGATTGTCGCGGATCACATCTTTAGATGAATTTAAAGTTCTGTGAATAGATGAATTTATCCAAATTTATCTCTTTACATGTATTTGAAAAGGGTTTTGTTTTCGCCTTGTGCTTTTCTTGCTTTTCTTTTTTATTAGCTTTTTTATCGATTTCACTTCGCCAATTAAGCCTAAAACTTTTTTTTTCAATAACAAAAGGTGACAGAGAGGAGAGCTTATTTTCATTGATCGGTTCTATTATAAAAAAAAAATTGATGACGTATTAAAGAAAGTCGATGTTTTTTCTTTATCGTGATCTGAATCAGAGTCCGTAGGGGGTCGCTTGTTTTGAAAGGAGGCCATGAGATGAGGAAATATATTTCAACACCCGTGCTCCACACCCACCTCGAGCCCAACAAGGGGACGCTTATACAGAGGTGGATATCCGACCTCTAAGCGCCAGGGATACACAGGTGCTATACTCGAGAGGATAGTCAAAAAGAGATGCTATACCCTCTCGATTGGTCCATAAGCCACCGCCTTCTAGGTCAAATTATAGATGAATAGTGTAGATAGTGTAGAAGAATCGAGACGATTTGTACCAGTTTGAAGTGATACGTATATGTGATAGATAAAGAAGAAGAAATATGCTTAACCTAGGGTTCCGCGTGACTAGCCTATTGATCGTATCCGGCCCAAACGACCACCCGTCTATACTGAATACGAGGACAAGACGGTGTATTGCAAACCACAGATGACTGCGGATAAACCGCACGCCAAACCCGTGTCCGCTCAACCGCCTGAATCCTCATTTCCAGTTTTACGGGACGCCATGCTCGGCAAACGCATGGTCCACTTTGGCGGAGTCCTACCGCTCTGCATGGATGCAGCCGGTGTATTCTAGGCCCGAGACGGCTGGGCCCAAGATCAACATAAACATGAAGCTTCAGTCCATAAGTTTTAGATTGCTTGCAATTCCAAAGATATGCTTTACCCATTTCAAAGAGTGGTGTAACGAATGGTGTCAAGCGTTACGGACAGATCGAGTAACATTTTTTTCCTGGTCTACATATTAGATAATAAAAAGTTCCTGTTGAGTGGGACTTTCTGATTGGTGTTCCTAGGCGAGGTTAGACAGTGTCAACTTCTGTACAAGGCGTGCATAAATTGTCTATCTAGAATTTAGAAAGTAACACACTAAATGCCATTTTTATATGATCGAAATGAAGAAAATATTGTTTTGATGAGACTTTAATATTAAACACATTGATATTATGAAAATAATGGATTTTTCAATTACGGTTTAAAGTTGGTACACATTATATACATAAAATACATGTTGTAGTCCTAAGGGACATTGCATCAAAGCATAATCCTCTCCGTGGCAACACTATCTTCAAAGAAATCATTAAAAGAATATCTACATACTACCGTAGACGCAGGCATAATAAAAGGTTATCGGTTTATTGCAAGCCCTGGAAGTAAGCATTGTATTATAGCTCCAGACACAATAACATTATCGAGATTACTTCGTTTATATCGTCGATATCAATATGTCACCATGTCACCTGAAGGAAAACTGGGGACATATTAATATATACAATCCTTACACAAACTTCGTATATGAAAGGAAGCGATGTGCATTTGGGCTCTGCATTGGACTATGGAAACGGACACTTGATCTTCAAAATCTGACTGTAAAAGGGCTTAGTAAAAATCATAGTGTACTAAAATAACGTGTACTAAAATAACAATTGAAAAAATTTTGGTTGAAAAAGGTTTGATGTTATTATAGATGAGCGTACTATATGCTATTGAGTATGGTGTTAAGCATGAGCGTGAAGAACACAACACCCGATCAGTAAAGTTAAGGCGTCGAAATGTACACATTGGTCTTCTGAGAAAACAGGTACCAACACGGATTTCAGTGTTGTTTGTTTGGCCCAAATATAACTACTTTCTTTATTGTAAAACAACAGCTGGCAGTATAGCTTTTACATATTAGGAAGAAACTATGAATGAAAAGAAACGGCAGTTATGTCTCATGATACTGTTTATTCAACGCTATAAGTATATATTATATTATCCGTGTGAAGTCTGGGGATTTACGGAACCTGATTCCCGCTCACTGTTTTAAATCAATTACAGTAGTTTATGTACATGTACTTGAAATAAAAAAAATTATCATAGCGCAATATCTTTTTTTCGTAAGTTACTGAACAAAATTTTAATTTTAATTCGGTTTTGATCATGATTGAACATTACCGGAACGGCTAAAAGATACAATTTTAATAGTATTACAGAAAAATACACTTATAGGTATAAACAAAGGAAAGAAAGAACAAATATGATATTTATTAAACAACTCTCCTGTACAGTAAAGATAATGAACTGAAAACTAAATTCAAATTATCAACATATTTAGAAATTATGCAATGTGAACAAATATGATTTGGAACACTGTGATTGTCATTATAGATAGATTTATTTCGGCAAAAGGCGAAACACACAATTGTTGAAAGCAAGCAAGATAGGCAATGTGGTAAGATACAAATACAAAAACAATGCATTTGAGTAATACAATAATTGAGAGACAAGATTAAATTATGATAACATGGCATGCTTCTTATTTCCAAGGATACCACAAAAAAGTGCAAGCTCTTTTTTCATTGTGGTTCTAAGTATTGGAGCGGTTAATACCTGCGTCGAAACGAACGGCTACCAATTAAAAATTGAGTTTAACAATTTGTTTAACAACTTATCAAAGTATTTTAGAGTTTTGTATTACTTAGACTGATGTTTATATCTTTAAGATGAGAACATTCAACGTGAAAAGTTGTTGATGGTGCAGATCTTTGAGCTTGGGAAGATAATGCATCCTGTTTGAGGCTACAGTGTCTTGGGTACCTAAAAACTCGTCCATATAATCAGGGGCAAATTTATTTTTAATTGAAATTATGACACGACATAATTTGTCTAACCCTTTTATTTACTGGTAACCAATTAAATATTTAAAATGCTGATGGCCCGTGCGAGTCCTTGGATCAAGTGTGCCATTATAACAGTGTAAACAACCATAGTCATAGTGGCACTGTATTGATGACTTCTGGTATGTTGAGTAAGATAGGCGATTACTGAATAACGGTCTCAGGACAGATGTTGGTCTATGGTGACCCAAAACTTAAATGACTTAATTAGATGAAACATGTTACTTGTAAATTCACATAAAAGAAGTAAGGAAAGTTTTATTGTCAATGTAACTATGAATTGATTGATGCTAGATCATCAGTCAAAGTCGTTTCAACAAAACACATTTTCTTACCAGAAACTGAAATGACATCTGAATACAATACAATCTCATTAAAATCTGTTCTTTGTTTTCGTTATGTTACTCTACGCTACGAAGATTTGACAACATCCCTTGAGAGGTCGTCTCAACCTTTAACTCATAAATATCAACTCGGCGAAATATCTAATATTCTCGGCGCAAATTTTCTCGGAGGTGCGCGCCAGAATGAGAGTTCAGTGTTATTAATCGATAGCAAAACAACATATACATTTCTTGATATGTTGTCCAATACCGTATTGTTTGAAATAGGATAGGTGTTAATGAAAAATGAATTTTCTTCATCACATTCCAAAAAGGACAGCAACAAGCAAACAAACACATTTATATAGTAATAAGGTGTAAGATATAACATTAGATGTAATGCAATTGTCGAAATGTTTGTATGAGTTGTTTGTATGAGTTCACTTTATTTCTGAGCAATCCTGTACTATTTTAACCAAAAAGGAGCTTTTTTTCTAAAGAATGGTTTCCTTGACACTGTCTTTGACAAAGAAAGAAATAATGCTTATATATCATACATTCGTAATTTATGTTTCGAATTAAAGTAGACAAAAAATGGATATTTTCTTGTTTACAAAATCAAATTTTGATTTGAATATGTTCGCGATTCAAAACTAAGGGATGTCTAATAGTCCATGATTTAAACACAATTCGTAATTTCTTTAATTCTTCAATTTTTAATTTCTTTATTATATCCGACGCAACTGATAAATAAGCGGCCCTGGCGAGTGCAAAGCAAAAGAAAGCAGTTATGGCGTCGTGGTCAGTAGGTAGAGTAAATGACTGCGGACCTGAAGGTTGTGGGTTCGTGCGCAAGGCAAAACCTTCTCCTGACCTCCCCGGGCACAAATCATTGATCAAATCCAGTTACCTATCAGAGGACTGAAACGTTTGCAAAATCGACGTAAACAAAACGTTTAGGTATACGGATATATATCATATATATAAGAATTGAAGTAGTTTTGTCTCTTGAAACCCAATTTCTTTATTTTCACACGTACTATTGACCTGTCTCGATCTGTAATGGCAATTTACCATGTGCCTGGGTTAGTATTTGCAGGATTGTCAATGTCAAATGTTGCAGAACTAACGAGTTATCTAATTATCCTCGGTCCAAATCTTTCATGGAAACTGTCTCATCATCGGAATAAGGCCGAGAAGAAAACTATTGAATATGATTGATGTCCTATTCCAACACTACACGATTCCGCCTTTGTTGTGTCTAACGTATCAACGTTGCATTAGACAATTATTCATGGAATTATTTTGACTAAGACAAACATGTTTATTTCATTTTTGAAATATGACAATATAAGTCGATGTTTCTGCTCAAATTTCTTTTTAAAGACGAATAAAAAAGAGAAACCATTTTTTTTTGTCTGCTGAAAGAAAGTATGCCCACGAAAATCAACACTAAACAACACATCAAAACGAGAGACTCTAATTAAATTTCTCACTTACTGAAACTTCTTCAGGTATTACCTTGATGTGCATGCAATCATACTATGTAGCAAAATAAAAATAGACTTAAATTTAATAAGTATCAAATAGACATTCTCTGGCACATCAGTAAAGTTTGAAAGTATGTTACCAACACCTCTGCTATAACGGCAAGTAAGGACATCCATCAATGAGAAAGATATGTTAAATCGACTTGGGTCTACAAATTGATCTGATATGCCGAAGAGAAAAAATATCTACCAGAGAGAAAGACTTTACTTAAAAGACCTGAGAAGGTGAGTAAATATAGTGAAATAGATGGAAGGATTTTAATATTGACCCAATACACGAAAACAATAAAAGGTTTATAATCAGTTGAAGTTTTATCTAGGTATGTTAGTCCGGGATGTACATTAATTTATTTGTTTTTAATGTAAAATGCTTATATTAACGTCATAGTTCAGATATATGAAGGGCATTAATGAAACTGAAACTTTAATATAGAAATCATTATGCCATCAGTGGCTTATTTAATTTCGCTTTATTTTTCTGTTTGTTGAGTTCAGTATTTCGGTTATACTTTAGACAGATATAGTGCTGCCACACTGCAATATCACGCCGTAGACATGTGGCATGATACCACACCCAGTCACATTATTCTGACACCGGACCAATCAGTCCCGTAACTACCCTAATAATGCTGAGCGGCATGCAAGGGAGCTATAACAGTACCATTTTTTATGACCTTGGTATGTCGCGGTCGAGGGTCGAACCCACGACCTCCTGCACCCGAGGCGGACGCTCCTAGTCGCCCTTTAATTTCAAGAGAATACCTTGAATAGTTTTCAAGTTATGTTAAGTCAAAATAGTTTGAGATGCATTTAAAGAAATTAAATGCATGTTTTCATATATTTCGGTAAGGTCGATTTGAATCTGTACCAAGGTTTAAAATTTCTGAATTTGATTGAGCTAATCATAGAACATCATAGAACATATTAATCTTGAATTCTGCTGGATAAAATCGATTCAATTCTCTAACCTTAATTCAGTAAATGCCATTGTCGCCCGGTGGATTGGCCCCATCGGTCCTAGATAGAAGTACCAAGTGATTAAGCATTGATAACTAAACTTCCATGATGACAAATGCGATTTATGTTAACGGATATTACTGCCTGCTTGAAGAACAATTATATGCAAATGTGAAAAAAATGAAATTAATTTTATATGCTTTGGATATAAGATGGATCTAGTAATTATGGGGATATATTATACTCAACGAAATAACCTATGGCCTCATTTGCAAAATGTATATCTGTCATGTAATCAATATCCGTTTATAGAGCATATTTTGTACCACTTTTTCTGCACAGTGTATCTATCAATTGTAACCGGGGCGCCTATTTTGTACCACTTTTTCTGCACAGTGTATCAATTGTAACCGGGGCGCCTAAGTATTGTGATAAAGTTGAATTACAATATTACAGCTGTATACAGCAGTATAACGCGTTACTGAATGTACTGTATAATCAAAAATTTTCGTTGACATTAAGTTTCGTTGCTTAAGTAACAAAGGGAATTTCGTGGGTACATTTATTCGTGGATAAACGTTTTAGAATACTGGAGGTCTATAAGTTTCCGTGGGGATTAATATTCGTGGATATAACTCTCCACGAAATGGACGAAAATTAGTCTCCCACAAAAACTGATTATATCACAGTAATATATTTCTTCAAATTACATGTAATTATGGGACACGTATTGACATGGATTCTTCAACGTTGGGCCAAATCTAATTTTGTGCCTCGCTTTGGCCTCTACTGACGTGAAGTGTCCATATTAGAAAGGAGGGGGTATCGAAATACGATATTTGATTGCAATTTACGGCTATTCGCTGCCTAGGATGATGGTTTATAAAGTAAGTTTGTTGTTGGTTGTCTGTTACATATTACAGATAAGACCTTTTATCAACTTGTCTTAAATGGACAACCAAAAACAAAAAGAAGGTGCTTTTGACAGATGGCTGCTAGCCACACACAATATTTCATCTTGACACTTTAATTGTCCAACTGATCCCTAAGTGTGTCACTTGTGTGTGGTTTTCTCTGAATATCGAAGTCTTTTTTTGGCAAAAACGACCATATTTAGATAAGAGTAAGTTGAATACATGCAACATAACTAATGATATACAAGCTTTTCTCGTTATCATGTTTAAACAAGTTTTAAACTCGCATCGAAAATAATATTTGTATTTTCATAAGTGGATTTTGTGTTTTACGTATATTCCAATGTATTTGTTCGTCAAACCAGAATCCCTTTTGCTAACGTTCCTTCCCATGTGGTTAACGTTCCAAGAACGACACTTCAGTAAAAGGGTATATGTGTATCTTGCCTCACTGCTGTCCGGCGAATGGCACCCGCCAACATAATGTATTTTGCATTTCTTCTATGCGGAGATCCAATCAAGGCTGCTTTACTAGTATCAGTCCAGTATCGGTTGTAACGACCTTTGTGTATAGCAGGTCTACGTGATTCTAACCACTCGCCACTGATGTTTACAAGCGACACATATTTCTTAAATTGCTGACAGCTGATTAGTGCTCTGCCAAATATAGGATTTGATTTTTTCTGAGTAATAACTATTTGTCAGTATAGTGTCAGAGTGATTAACTATGTGTAAATCGCAATTTAATGACGTCAGAGCGCTTTTTAGAAAAGTTTCAGACTGTTCTAATTAGCACTTAGAATATCGAATAATTTTTCTTTGTTATATACAAATTGACGTTGTAACATATTTAATTTAAAAAATTTCATTTAAAAGTCGATTTTAAGATATCGAGATTCTGTCCGAGAACACTATTATTTTCATGGTTATTTTCGTAATCTGATACTCTGATACATTTATAACTATAATTAATAATTTGATATGCGTATAAGTCTCTTTTAATTTACGTTTTGAGGCGCTGTCTAACGTAACTCTTGCGTTTGATAAGTATGCATGTTTGTAGCTCGTACATTTGATGCTATTTAATTGAAATACGAAGAGAAACCTATTTGGAGCAAGAAAATGAATAAATGATACATGCTTCCTATTTAGCATCTAATGCAAATATCCTATGAAGAAAAGCTCATGTAAACAGGTGTAAAGACTCCAGTTATATGTTTAAGTTTTACTAGTTCTGTATTTGACCAGTGTTCAGGACTTGCTGATTGGGCAAAACAAGGTTCCGTTTGGTCTCCCGACCAACCCTATCTTTTATTTATTTTTTTTTTACCTCTCCGCCCTTTTTTTTACCTCCCTTTTTTTTACCTTTCGTGTCTCTCCGCCCCTTTTTTTACCTCTCCGCCCCTTTTTTTACCGCCCTTTTTTTTACCTTTCGTGTCAATAAAAAAAATCCCTACGTACCTACCTTTTTTTGCCGGGGACCAGAAACGGAACTTTTTTTTTTTGCCTTATATAATTGTTCATTAGAGTCACTGTTTGATAGGTGTGAGTAGTTGTATGGATGTATGAATGTTACGGTTGATTGCACAGCATAGAACAAGTACAGAGTGTACACCTATTGGTCTATATGTATATGATTTACACTTGCTTATATTTCTGAAGTATTACAAGACTGGCTCTGTTAGCTGCACATTTTGACACTAGTAAGTGAAATAAGCCATTTAAATTGTTATAAATGTGATTTACAACCATAACTAAAAAGCATTGTATTGTGATAATGTGAATTTAGTACTAATGTAATTCTAAGTCTTTAATTATCTCTTATATTGTTAAACATGTATAAAAAGTCTTTTATATATTTATTTTTATGAGTCCTTTGGACAAAATTAAATTTGAAACTGGAATGAAGACTCCCCGGTTATACTCACGAAAAGAAAAAATAGATACTATGTTGCAAGCTGCGAATAATGGTAACGATATTCAAGGTTTTGAAATCCGTGAAAAAAAAAGGAAACTTACCTTTTGTCGACACTTACCCCTTACTATATATTTTATCATCTCGAACTGAAATCAAATTAGCAAATCTATGGAATACTGATGACTAAAGGCTATGTTCCAAATTTCTCAATCTAGTATAAGAGTATATGTGTGTATATGTGTTAAACAAGGGTCGCAATACTCGTGCACAACCCTTCAGAACAACAACAACAAAAAAAAAAAACAGTTTCAATTATGAACTTTTATAATATTCTATGATAATGGATTCGGACCCCTTAAAACCTAGTTTAAGCACCCTAGTTGGTCCTTTCGCGTTCCAATGCGGTAACTGTTGGTATTTATCTGTTTAGTGGTATATCCCGTATTTGTGTTTTTGGCCATTTACATGTACCTCCTGGAGTTCATTTTTATAATATGTTGGATTTTTAAAAGGACCTTTCTGTCCATCTTTATACTTATTAGACGATTAGGCCGATACTAGCTTAAAACATTCATTCGTGACACGCAATACAATTGCCAGTGACGTAGACATTGAACACATGCTATTTTAGCCTTTTGGCGGAAGCAGCTGTCTTTAATAGCTGGAAAAGTCAGATTGCCGAATCCAATTTACCTGCGCAACAATGGAAAATTTTGTATATGTATTTATCATTACAGCTTAATGAATTTAATGTTAATATTTCTAATGTTTGTCTTTTTTCAGTTTTGGTAATTGAAATATCCATTTTACGCGTGAACAAAATACCCGTTATGGTAAGAATTTAAATTTCATTTGGCGCAAGTGGTCACCTTGGCTGTATTCAATAATTGCTAAAATAAAGTTAATCCCTTGAAAAATGAGGCCTCCAGTGGGTCAGCTAGTTTCCTTGTATACTCTATATATAGAGAAAATTTCAAAATCCCTTTTCTATGAAACCAATGGCCAGAATTTATTTTCATTTGGTGCAGGGTTAGATTATTGGACTTACTATTCATTAGCTGTAACTTCTAGTGCTTCACGATAATGTTGACCCTGTATCTTCAGAATATTCTTCGTTTTTTTTTTTACTTTTATTCAATAAACGGCACATTAACATTAACAAATCAAAACTTATTGATTTTAGGACACGTTTAACTAATAAGTCGTTGATCAATATCACTATTTAGGTGTAAAATTTGCCTGTTTATTTTACAAATCCAGAAATCGTTCCAGAACATGCAGACAAAGCTCTTCGCTTTCTTTACTCACGTTTTTTTAATGTAAACATACATATTTACCTTATTTAAATGCCCCATGATTCCATAGTTGTGCCAGTTATACTTCCTAAAAAGAAATATTTGGATTTGGATTTGAAAACATTAAGATCCTTGAAACATCGTATTGCTTTCTCCGAAGAATCACAATTTCCAAAAATTCAAAACAGCCTTAAACTTTCCTGCATGTTGAGTAAGGAAGTTTCCCCTTGACCATTATAATCCATTTATGCATTAATAAATTTGTATCCAAAGTAATAACAGGCTAACATTTCAGCAAAATATCTCATAAAATATAGTTTTATTATTGCTGCAGTAAACATATTTCTCCTACTAAACACCTACGCTCTTTTGTTGCCAATACAACATAGTTGGAAACATTTTTATGGGTAATTAAAAGTTGGGGAAAAAGAGAGAACACACCCTGTAATCAAAACAACCGCGATAAGAGGCTAAGCGATGTCAAGCTAGCGACGTTTTCCTCTCGTCCATAGAGGCCCTACATGTTGATTAATGACCTTAATACAAACTGAGCGAGAAATTTACAATGGGATATGAAACGATCGTGTAATTTATCAATCGCCCTTTTTAGATCAGTTTGTAAGCACGTGGTGATTAAGACACGACTCTTTCTCTCATACATTCAGATATCTACATGAAAGATGTAAGACAACCACTGAGCAATCCATCAGTAGGTTTCCAGTTCGGAAAATGAAAACGGTCCATTACTAAAATTCGGCTTATAAACAACAAGGTAATTCTCAAGTATCATTTCTAGGCGTACGGAAGCCCTTTATTGATTTTCTATGTAAGTTGAAGCCAATCTATTTCGTGAGAGATGTGGTCTGTCAAATTTTGACTGATTTAAAGATTTTCATTAATATACCAAAACGTCTGTTTGATGATGGTAAGATATCGACGGTAAACATATCAGGGAAAAATACAATTATTCGTTATCTTTCTAACCATTTATTAGAGAAAGAAAATAATGACGTGTTGGGTTGAAGGTCTTATGATATACAGCATGACCTGTCCAATTCATGCACTGGCAAGTATCCTTCATGAACAGATTAGAAGAGGCCTTACGATCTTTCAAACCTTGATACGTTCCAGTCTCACTTTTAAGGAGCGGAAATAATCGAACCATGTTCATATATATTTGTTTGCTTGAGTTGGATATATAAATGGGATATATTTTGTCGCACTTCTATTTCATGTAATGATAGATGAAATAGATTTTTTTCAGACAGGTTTTATCTTTCATGATTCAAGTACGATACAGAAACATTATTTGAAAATAGATGTAGTTCTATTGGTTGATTGGCCCTTGCGTCAAGCAAGTATATTCACAAGCACAGTTTCAAACTTGTTTACAGTATTATGTTTTCGGAAATGTGAAAATTAGGCAAGTTGGATTAAAAAAGCTTTACGTCACATTCATGGTGAATTATTACAAATCGCATTGATTAAAATACCAGTTTAGATAAAATAACAGTTCTATACTGACTGAAAAGCTTAGACTCATGATACCGCTTCGATACGAATGATGATCGCCTGTTTTACACGTTACCCAGTAATAATGTAAACTATTTCCAATTTTGAAATTCAACTATCTTAATAATTTATTTTAGTGATGTATATAACATCTATAATCTCAGACAAGAGGACCATTAATGCCCTAGATCGCTCACCACATTAATGCCTAGATCGCTCACCAGAGTACATAAGCTTATATAGAATTCTTACTCCAGTTAATCACTAAAAGTCTAATTTTTCATTTGATCAACTTTATGTCAGGAACAATGGTTGTCAGTTACAAGGTGACCATTTGTGCTGAAAACAAATTAGCCATATATATGCTTAATGAAATTAAATTCTGGCTAATAAGAATTGTGAAATTTTCTATATAGGGTATATAAGGAAACTAGCCGACCACATAGAGGCCTCATTTTCGAGAGATCAACTTTATTAGCAAGTATGGCAGACGGTTATCAGGTGGCATTTTGTGCCTTATAAAATAACCATGGGCTTCAGAAGAAAATATTCCGTTGGTTGCCATGGCAACCAGCGTTCTGAATGTAGGAAATTTATTTCAGCAAGGATCATTCATGCAAAGTTTCATCAATTTCTACCAGGTCGTTTGAAAATCAAATTGTTGACGGGTGATAACAATAGTTCACCTTGAGCACGTTGTTCTCTTGTAAGCAAAAATGTCTCACACTTTGAAGGTTTATCAGTTCATCACTTAAAAATTGCATGTATGTTAATGCCCAACATGTCCGTTTTAAAATATAAGTATACCTGTTATGTGTTAAGATAGTATATGTTTGATTTAATAGTTATTCTATATTATTCTGTGGTATCTAATGTTATTCTGTGGTAAATTATATAATTTTGTAACTATAATTTTGTAACGTATTGACTTGGGTTTTCCTCCAATTTAAATGATCACGTTTACACCACCCGAAGTTATGTGTTTGTTAGAATTCGTTTAACTACTGTTTTTTTGTTTGTTTGTTGTTTTTTTGTTGTTGTTTTTGTTGTTGTTGTTGTTTTATAAATTTATCCGGAGCAAAACACAAAAAAGAGAGGTATCAACAAGAAACCTCATAGGTAGATAAAACTGAATAAGGAGAAGTGCAGTGTACAAGAACCATAACTGTTTTGCATTAAATAGGAGTTATTGATCCTTGTTATTTTTTATCCATAAATTTTGTCCGGAGCCTATATAGTATAATAAAGTACCTATCAAGAGACAAAGCGCAGTTCGGGGAGTTCGGGGAGCATCTACAGGTTCTACCGGCACGTGTTTCATAACATTTTCATTTACTTTTAAAGACGCTTCGTAATATCTTCAAAGACACTCTTTATAAGCTGTGTCGAATTTCCTAAATAAATAGAATACATTAAAGACTATTCATGTGTCGTTAATATGTCTAGACGATTACGTCTATAATTTTAGCAGACAAAGCTGTACGCAGCTTTGATATCAAGGAGTCTGTCCAGCATATTATCCTTAATGTCAAAGCAGATGACTTGGTCTGGCTTTTGGGGCATAGGGAGTGTTTATTGCTTTGATGAAACTGAATAGGCAAAATATATTTATTCGGAACATTCGGCGGCATACTTTACGTCCGCAAGGTCCTCAACACAATGTAAATTTAAGCGAGGCTTAAAAAGTAAAAAAAAATAAGAAAATGTGTTCAGTAATATTTATAAGAATACGTCAAAATACATGTAAAAATAAATAGACCTACCACTGAGGGTGGCAGATAAATACCCAGCTTTACACTTTGTCACAGATAGGTACCCAGCTCTGCACGTTGTCAAAGGTATTCTATCCTTGGAGATGCATAGCTTAATATATACTACTTGGTGCTCACCTTTATGAAAACATAAGTTTCCATGGAATCTACAGGAAAGTTTAGGACAGTATACTTTATGGATGTAAATTGTACAGTTTTTTAATACAATTTTATCGCCTAATCGTTATGAAGATTAAAAATGTTACAATAATTTATGACGGGTTAGACAATACGTATAAGGCACTCAATGACCGACTTATGTGGTGGACATGTTAGAAATATATACGCCATCAAGGAGCTCGAGATCACAAAACAAACCTTTTTAACACTTGTGGTGCAAAAAGCGCTGAACAGTCCGACATGGAGAAGGAGCGTTCAGACGACAGCAATATTATGGAATGCTCTTCCCTATGGTACAAAAGACTGCAAAAATTAAAAGGTTTCAAAAAGACATAAAACCCACTATTTGATAGAAGTATATGGAGACTGTAAACCTATGTACCAAACATAAGTGATGAAATGAATCAATGAAAGAGTGTTACATGGGTCCGCCAAATTATCGAATGCGCATCTGAGGTCTGGTCACCGTACACCGAGCAAATCAAAAACGACGTTTAGTCATTTAGTGTCGACATGGACTTTTAGTCACAGTGGAGACATACTACAGTACATCGGCAATAGAGTCGCAACCTATTAAGACTCTTTGAATTTTATGCTTAGTCAAAGACTAAAACTTAATTCGTGTGGTTTCCATTGATTTCCAGTCAGCATTTAATAAAACGACTTGTAGTCATTATTCCATCACATGGTTTTTAATTGATATTTAATTTTTTATGTTATTTTATCTGTTTCAAATTAAAATTGGGCACATTTATTTCAAGATAATTCTAGGATACGTATATTGTTTATTTAACCATTTAATACTGATACTGATACTAAATAATGGTAAATAATAATAATAATATCTTTGACACATTCCGCTAGGGGGAGGAGCTGCGCTTACGAGAAACATTGCGTTTAATGACATTCGGATAAAATCAATGAATTCCCTTTCGAAATATTTTCCCCTTATGGTCATATCTGGATAGTATATGTTTCACGAAATCCATCAAATCCTTAGTAGGTGTTTTCGATATGAGTTGATAACCAGACTAGGTGGTTACTATATACTCAATATTTTGGTATGTAAAATTGTAAAAGAAACTGACATGTACTCGTATATATTTGTGTAAAATTTTAATGTACGTATCTTTTTATGGTTAAATGATAAAAGACAGATCTTTTCCAAGCCAATACTTTATGTAAATTGAAAAGTATCAAGAAATGCGTAGAAATTCTGCTTTCTGTAAACTTTCTATAAACTAATAAACACTGATGTGTTTTTTTTTTCTTCTTCTTGTATGTAGGTTATTGTGGAAAAGAAAAAGCCGAAATTAGAATTAGGACTTGCTACAGACTTGTTATTTAATCATTTGTCAACTACTCCAAAAAATGGCAGACAAAAACTATCTCAGGTCAAAGTAAATCAAGTTAAAGGCTTGTGAATAGTATCTGGAGCAGACTTGGGTCGTTATGTGACTTGAAATCTTTGGACGGTGTGACTATAAGTATGTGTTTTTCTCTTTTTAGCTTACAACGTTCTCATGGTGAGCTATTGTGATCGCCTTTTGTCCGTCGTCAGTGCGTGCGTCCGGCGTCAACAATTTTCTTTAAACGACATCTCCTCTGAAACCACTGGGTCAAATTTGATAAAACTCACCCGTGATGCTCTACCAAAGTTGTTCAAATGGTTCCGATCCGTTGCATATCTGGGTCACAGGAGCTAAAAATACGTTCTTAAAATTAAACCTTTGAAAATCTTCTCCGAAATCGTAAGGCATAGAGCCTAAATATTTGGTGTGTGGCATTGTCTTATGAACCTGTACCAAGATTGAACAAATCATGACCCTCGGGTCAAAATTGGCCCCGCCCCAAGGGGTCACTTTCTTTTACATAGGCTTATATAGGAAAATCTAGAAAAATATTCTTGTCAGAAACCACAAGGCCTGGAGTTTAGGTATTTGGTGTATTACATGGCCTTATAGATATGTACAAAGTTTGATCAAATCATGCCATCGGGTCAAAATTGACCCCGACCCAGGGATCACTTGATTTTACATAGACATATGAGAGTCTTTAAAAGATATTGTCAGAAACCCCAAGATCGTTGGTTTAGAATGTAACATGGCCTTGTGGACTTGAAGTTTTCAATTCATGGCTCTTGGGTATATAAACTCGTTCTGCCATAGGGGTCACCTGATTTTATAGCTATGACCGTCAAAAATTTGATCACAGGTACAATTTTTGTGTGCAGTTACGATTATTTTGCTGTATTTCTGCATGGATTTTGTATTCAGTTTAAAAAAAAGGCAATATTAATCAGGTGAGCGATTCAGGACCATCTTGTTTATTAAAATTCAAAAATTTCAAAACATTTCTTAATAATGTTAAATTCGGTGTCGAAATGTGCAATAAATTGTGGTTTGCTAGTATGTTTAACAACTATTGTCCAATGGTAGTGTTCGGCTTTCGGACCCTAATATTTCAATTTTTCGAATCGTGCTGAGAGCGATAATCTAAATAATAATCTAATGTAAAGTTTCGGTTCTAAGAGAAGTTAGTATACTTAATAATAAATCATTTGTTTAACAATCGAAGAAAAAGAGGTAAGTGTTACACACTGGTGATGCTGACTGGTTTGTTTCTAAGTCAGTTTATGAACGTCATACCATTTCAAGCTAATTCTAGCACTCATTCTTTGTATATTGAGGCCAAATTCAAGATATTTACACTTTTATTTGGCAACATAGTGTTAAGGAGCTTTGAATAGGAGGATATTAATCAATACATATGAATGTACCTTCATAAATTCGCATATTTGTTCTATTCAATCTTTGATGATTTATAAATAAGAGGGCCATATGGCCCTAGGATGCTCACCAGAGTATATTTGCTTATTTAAATCCTTTCTTTTTACGTTGTTACCCCCAGCAGCAACCAGATTCAAATTTCTCAAGTAAGTCATCTGGAGGCCGCATTATTAATTCAATCGAATTTATTTTTAGTAATTATGGTAGACAACAGTGAGGTTACCATTTGTACCAAAATAAATTAAATTCTAACCATTGACTTCATTAAAGAATAGTTCTGAAATTTTCTATATAGAGTATAACTAACCATCCCCATAGAGGCCTCGTTTTTCAAAGGATCACATTTCAGCATTATTGTAGACAGACATGAGGTGACTATTTGTGCTAAACAAAATTAAATTCGGGCCAGATGTCATTTAAAGCAAATTGTTGATGACGCACAACGACAGACGCAGGGTGATCACCATGGCTCACCTTGAGCACGCTGTACTCTGGTGAACTAAAAACAAAAGACCTCTATTGATAAGGTTACTTTTTTGACTTATAGACAAAAAAAATATAGAGACGCATGGAGAAGTTAATTTTACAGTATAGTGTTTGAAGCACGCCGATGTCAGTGTAACATCTAAACGTCAAATTGAAGAGTGGTTCACTTTTAAGACGTCCGTCACCAATGTGCATACACTTTTGAAGTTATGAATGTTAAGCAATGCTCTTATCTATGCCTTATCATGTCATAAGTTGTTATTTTCGCGTTCAAATGTACTTAATTAGACGACCGGGACTTTTTTTCATCAAGCCTTCATGTGTTCTCCGTCTATATAGCTCGTGCATTGTACACATCGTAACTAAAAGAACGAGCTGGGTATTTTGTGTCGATTGCCGGTACGAAAGATAACGATTTTGGTATATTCGTGTTGTTTATTGTTTTAATTAAATTCATTGCAGTTTGTGAGACTAACTGTGATCCGATTGGAAAAAAAATTGAACGCAGTGGTTCTACCAGACACTTAATCTCGACGAATATCATTCTCGTAGTGCGTGCAGAACAAGTTCGATATATTTAATACGCTTGAAGGGAATATATTGAAGCTTTCGGAATATATTTTGATATAAATGTCACAGGGTAAGAAATGTCCAGACTGACCAGGACTCGAAACCGGGGCCATTCGCTTACAGGCAAACCACCAATTCTAACCGCCCAACACACTCTAATAGATACAAATAGCCAGAAAGATGTCAGTCAGTTTATACAACTTGTCAATGTTATATTCGTTACTTTCTCAAGTTATCATACATGCAGTTTATCACAATGTCCTGTAAAGATGTGTGATTGCATTAAAATGTTACGTTTAAAGGTTTTCAGTCTTTGTTTAGTTGTTTTTTTAACGACGATTTCTATTTTTCACAATGATCGTTATAGAGATTTAATTTTAAAAAAACATCAAAGCATTATACTTATGATAAACATCACCCAAAATTTTGAAACATTGAAACACAAATTAAAAATAGATTGCATTCTAATTACTTTCGTAATAAAATATCAATATAATATTTTCAGAATATTTTATCACATTTTGTAACTTATTTAGTGTTTTATAATTTACTGGTTAAAATATTGTCAAACATGAATTGAAAATACAAAACAAGCAATAATTGCCACTGTGTCAGAACCAAAATGTATATAAAAATACCCAAAAGCTATGAACACGTTTTCAACGGACAGATTTTCATTTTTTTTTTTTCAGAAAACTCTGATATAGACTTTCTGAAAATGTATACTTCACCATGTTTTCCCCCCTCTTTAAAACAGCCTTTTTCATGAATAATTTAGCAAGATTTGCATTAAATTACTAGAATTTTTTTCCTTCAACAGTCTACTGAAAATAAATGAGATTAAAAAATACCAAAATTAAAATCAGTGGTAACCCGCTGAACCGTCCTTAAGTTAATGCTTCTTTTTAAAATGTGTTGTGTAATGCTATGAATTTCTATTTCCGTGAAGCACTGAATGCAATTTCACATTATAAGTAAAGTTATGGTATATTAAAATTTGATTTTGATAGATTTTGATATTTTCTTTTTCCAATACAAATAAAGCTTACCACTATACAGACAATCTATGCATGCAATTAACATAAAATAATTTATTTGCTTTTCATCTTTTTTTAATAAGAATTTTAATAAGACTTTTTTCAGGATCATTTTTAGCTCAGATGAGCACGTGTTCATGGTTAGCTATTGTGATCCTTTTTTTTTCCGGTGTCCGTGCGTGCGTGCATGCGGCGTCAACAATTTTCTATAAACAACATCTCCTTAACCACTGGGCCAATGTTGATTAAACTTGATGCCCTTTCAAAGTTGCTCTAATTATTTGATTCTGATTGCCATGGCAACAGAAAAGAAAATCCCCTCCACAACCACTGACCAGATTTTAAAATAATTTGGCACAGATGTTTTTAGTGTAACCCTCTACCAAGATGATTCAAATTATTCTGATTCGTAAAAAAACATGGCCGCTAGGGGCGATTCTAATTTGCCTTATATGTATATTGCCTATTTGTATATAAAGAAACATCTCAAGATTTAAAATTTTGCAAAGAATCCTCGTGTACAAGATGTTCAAGTTATTTGATCGAGATTATATCTTAAAACAAAGAAGTTGACAACAACAAAAACATCTCAAAAACTTCAGGTAAGATTTCAAAATATTATTACATTCTTTCTTTATTTAATGTTTGACACTGACAGCAAACATTCCGGGACAAAAACAGGCAAGTCTTTTTGAAAGATCTTTAATCAAAATCTGTTACCTTTGCAACAGAAAAGAAAATGCTGGGATTGTCAATAACCTCTCGTCATCATCAATGTTAATGCCTTCCAGAGTAATTATACTCAGGTGAGCGATTAATGGTACCATGACCCTCTTGTTTTTTTATTCCTTTCTGTTCTACATTTGGTAAAAAGTAGATATGCTTGTTTATATTTTTAATCTACACAAGGTTTATGAAACCAAATTCTCTTTTAAAGACATGCACATATATACTATTTACCAATGGTGTATGTACATTTTCAATATGCTCTGGACAGTTGAATTGAATATGATATGCTTTAGGTTACGAACAGCAATTACGGGTATCTCATAAGAAATCAAAGGTAAGGCTGAGCAAATCTAATGCCGGTAAGGAACAAATCGTCCGATGTCAGTGTTTTCCGTACAGCGATCTGGTGTACGGAAATCACCGACATCACAGCTCGTTTGGTTCAAATCGGAGTATATTTTTTCGTAATTAAATGATTTTTCAATTTCCACGAAAAAGGAAATCTCAAAATCTCTATACTACCCGTGAATTGTAGACAAATTAGTAGACAAATTAGGAGAAAAACAATCAAAGGAAATTTCTATAAATATCACTTCCAGTCTAATATGTCACATTTGTCTCGTCGTCTCAAAGAGTCAGAAATAGAAAATCTGCAGGATCAACTGTCTGGCTCTGTTTCTCATGGCGAATATCCGTTCTAATAAGTAGGATAATATTGTCAACTAAAGAACAACGTTTGTACAATAAAGAGTGTCATTTGTCCCTATCAGTCAATTATCATCTTTAGCGAACTTGCTAAAAACACATATATATTCATAGTTACTTTGGTAACCAATTTGTACAAAATATTATATCATAGTGATTTAATCCATTTTGTGTTGTTTTTTTACATTTGAATTAGTGAAACAATATAAATTCAGAAGATATATAGTTTATGAAGATTTAAAAAAGTACAAGTTATGGGTTGGAAACAGTTTTCTAAAATTCTTTATTCCTATTTCTTCTTTCTCTTATATTTGATATATAATTAAATAATTATTCTATAGATAAACGAAGTGTAAAGCCTAATAAAACAAGAGTGCCAGTGCTGCCACAATATACACCGCAACAAAACATAAAGACCAAGAGGGTCCTTTTAATTATTGCTTTTAACATTTCTGTAAGTATAAGCTCATAATGAAGTCTGTGAGACCAATTTATTAAGCTGAACAGAGATAGGATCCTTAAAAGGCTTCTAATATGAAAGTAGGTCAAATAGCAGTATCAGTTTGAATCCTTTTTTCTTTCTCCGCATAAATCTTGTAAAAATCACTGTACTAGAAAATCCTTGCTTTATGCACCTTTTTCTGTTTAGAAACTTGAGTTGTCTTTTCAAGAAACCATGTTTAGAAAGGCATATCAATTGCAAATATTGATGAACATCAAAATCCCTGCTTTGCGCATATCTACCCAGTATAGTAATGACATTGCCCAAGTTTTGAGAAGATTAGGTCAGAAACATACAAGGAATGGCGTTCACAAGGCTGAAATATCAATCAGCTAAAGAGACTAAGTTTCAAGGGACACAAATCTTGTAAAAATCAATGAACCAGAAAATCGCTACTTTTTCACATCTACCCATAATAGTAATGCCACTGATCAAGTTTTGAAGATTCGTTCAGAAACGTAGGAGGAGTTGTGTTCACAAGGCTGCAACTATCAATTAGGTTTCAACAGACACAAATCTTGTATAAATCAATGAACCGAAAAATCGCCACTTCATGCACATTTATCCATAAAAGTAATGACATTGACCCAGTTTTTAGCTCACATGAGCACAACGTGCTCAAGGTGAGCTTTTCTGATCGCCTTTTGTCCGGCGTCCGTCGTCCGTGCGTGCGTGCGTCCGTGCGTCCGGCGTCAACAATTGCTTCAAACAACATCTCCTCCTAAACGGCTTGGCCAATTTGAAAAATATTTTGCAGGAATGTTCCTTGGATGAAGCTCTACTAAAGTTGTATAAATGGTTCTGGTCCATCGCATAATTAGGTCACAGGAGCTAAAAATAGATTTTAAAAATGAAAATTTAAAAAATCTTCTTCTCTGAAACCACAAGGCCTAGCCTTTTGATTTTTGGTATGTAGCATGATCTTATGACTCTCTACCAGGATTGTACAAATTATGACCCTGGGGTCAAAATTGGCCCCGCCCCAGGGGTCACTTGATTTCACATAGGCTAATATAGGAAAAACTTGAAAAAAATCTTCTTCTCCGAAACCACAGGGCCTAACCTTTTGATTTTTGGTATGTAGCATCATCTTATGGGCCACTACCAAGATTGTACAAATCATAGCCCTATGGTGATAAATGACCCCGCACCAGGGGTCACTTGTTTAACAAAGAGTTATATAGGAAAATCTTAAAAAATCTTCTTCCATGAATGCATAAGGCCTAGAGCTTAGATATTTGGTATGAAGCATCATCTTATGGGCCACTACCAAGATTGTACAAATCATAGCCCTATGGTGATAAATGACCCCGCACCAGGGGTCACTTGTTTTACATAGAGTTATATAGGAAAATCTTAAAAAATCTTCTTCTATGAATCCATAAGGCCTAGAGCTTAGATATTTGGTACGTAGCATCATCTTATGGGCCACTACCAAGATTGTACAAATCATAGCCCTATGGTGATAAATGACCCCGCACCAGGGGTCACTTGTTTTACATAGAGTTATATAGGAAAATCTTAAAAAATCTTCTTCCATGAATCCATAAGGCCTAGAGCTTAGGTATTTGGTATGTAGCATCATCTTATGGGCCACTACCAAGATTGTACAAATCATAGCCCTATGGTGATAAATGACCCCACACCAGGGTTCACTTGTTTTACATAGAGTTATATAGGAAAATCTTAAAAAATCTTCTTCCATGAATCCATAAGGCCTAGAGCTTAGATATTTGGTATGTAGCATCATCTTATGGGCCACTACCAAGATTGTACAAATCATAGCCCAATGGTGATAAATGACCCCACACCAGGGTCACTTGTTTTACATAGAGTTAAATAGGAAAATCTTAAAAAATCTTCTTCTATGAATCAATAAGGCCTAGAGCTAAGATTTTTGGTATGTAGTAGCATCTAATGGTTCATTACAAAGATTTTCAAAGTCTTGGCCCTACGGTGATAAATGACCCTGCGCCCAAGTCTTCTCTGAAACCATATGGCCCATTGCTTAGGTATTTGGTGTGTAGTATTGTCAGGGGTAAAATGTTTTAGATTAAGTTATATCAGAATCCTTGTCTGTTTAAAAACCTTGACATCAGTTGAAGCAATGGTACTCAGGTGAGCGATTCAGGGCCATCATGGCCCTCTTGTTGGTATGTAGCATGATCTTATGACTCTCTACCAGGATTGTACAAATTATGACCCTGGGGTCAAAATTGGCCCCGCCCCAGGGGTCACTTGATTTCACATAGGCTAATATAGGAAAAACTTGAAAAAATCTTCTTCTCCGAAACCACAAGGCCTAGCCTTTTGATTTTTGGTATGTGGGCATCATCTTATGGGCCACTACCAAGATTGTACAAATCATAGCCCTATGGTGATAAATGACCCCGCACCAGGGGTCACTTGTTTTACAAAGAGTTATAAGGAAAATCTTAAAAAATCTTCTTCCATGAATCCATAAGGCCTAGAGCTTAGATATTTGGTATGAAGCATCATCTTATGGGCCACTACCAAGATTGTACAAATCATAGCCTATGGTGATAAATGACCCCCACCAGGGGTCACTTGTTTTACAAGAGTTAATAGAAAATCTTAAAAAATCTTCTTCTATGAATCATAAGCCTAGAGCTAGATTTTGGTATGTAGCATCATCTTATGGGCCACTACCAAGATTGTACAAATCATAGCCCAATGGTGATAAATGACCCCACACCAGGGTCACTTGTTTTACATAGAGTTAAATAGGAAAATCTTAAAAAATCTTCTTCTATGAATCAATAAGACCTAGAGCTAAGATTTTTGGTATGTAGTAGCATCTAATGGTTCATTACAAAGATTTTCAAAGTCTTGGCCCTACGGTGATAAATGACCCTGCGCCCAAGTCTTCTCTGAAACCATATGGCCCATTGCTTAGATATCTGGTGTGTAGTATTGTCAGGGGTAAAATGTTTTAGATTAAGTTATATCAGAATCCTTGTCTGTTTAAAAACCTTGACATCAGTTGAAGCAATGGTACTCAGGTGAGCGATTCAGGGCCATCATGGCCCTCTTGTTAAAAGATTCATTCAGAAATCTAGGAGGAATTGCGTTCACAAGGCTGCAATAATAATCAGCTACAGAGACTAAGTTTCAAAGGACACAAATCTTGTAAAAATCAATGAACCGGAAAATCGCCACTTCATGCACATCAACCCATTATAGTTATGACATTAACCAAGTTATGAAAAGATTCATTCAGAAATGTAGGAGGAGTTGTGTTCACAAGGCTGCAATATCAATAAGCTACAGAGTTTCAAGGGACACAAATCTTGTAAAAATCAATGAGCCGGAAGATCGCCACTTCATGCACATTTACCCATTATAGAAATGCAACTGATCAAGTTTTGAAAAGATTCGTTCAGAAATGTAGGAGTTGCGTTCACAAGCCTGCAACATCAATAAGCTACAGAGACAATTTCAAGGGACATAAATCAGTAAAAATCAATGAACTGTAAAATCGCCACTTCATGCACATTTACCCATTATAGTTATGACATTGACCAAGTTTTGAAAAGATTCATTCAGAAATGTAGGAGGAATTGCGTTCACAAGGCTGCAATATCAATCAGCTACAGAGACTAAGTTTCAAGGGACACAAATCTTGTAAAAATCAATGAACCGGAAAATCGCCAATTCATGCACATCTACCCATTATAGTTATGACATTGACCAAGTTTTTGAAATTTGAAAAGATTCATTCAGAATCAAAGGGGGAGTTGCTCAAATAGTCAAGTCTATCTGTAAGAGGGGGTATAAGTACAAGAAATACGAAAACGAGCACATCTGAACTCAGTGATAAAATATTTCAGAAATAACATCTTACTTACTATACAAATGAAACGATGGGAATAAAATGCAGAATAAAAGTTAGTTAAAAGGGACAGGATCAACCGTGGAAGTATTATTCACCAGTCTTTAGTGTGTGTGTGTTTTGTTTTCTTCCAACGCTACATGTAACGAGGATAAGCTACTTGGTGTTTGCAAAGACCTAGATCCAAATATAAGCAACTCAAATAAGCGTGTGAAAGAAATCTCGTATACCCTCGGCGCCACCGCGATGTTGTGAGAAAAGACCGGTGCGTTTGTACTTTCGAATTTAAGGGAAGTAAATATTGCACAGAGTTGAGTTCCGACGCCATTCGAATGTGATCATTAACATTCTGGCTATCTTTATCCATTAAGTACGGATTTTTTTTTTTCGATATGTAATGTGTATTGTACCACAGCGCTATAACGCTTTGCACGATTTCGTGGAAGTTGATACGCCTGAATAGCTCTATTCAATACCTTTCAAACGATATAAACAAACCTTCAGCTCAACACAGTTTTAAACTAATTGTAATTTTAATAGAGCCAGTCGTTGACCACTGTTGTAAAAATGGTTGGGAAACGGGTTGAGAATTTTGAAGAAATTAGAGCTTATGTAAAAGATAGCACAAAAGTCGGTTATTCGGTAATGCAGATTTGTACTGAATAGGGGGGAAGTTTATATGTCTGATAAGGTATCTTATGAAACAGTTCGTAGGTGGAGAAAGAAATTTCTGACTGGCACAGAGTTCGTCAAAGATGCAGCAAAGTCTGGCCGACATATGACTGTAATAGGCAAGACAAATGTCTAATCACACACGGTAGAAAGCCTGTAGTTGCCAAAAGGACCATGAGCACAAAAAAGATCCTGTATTGCATATTCTTCTCATTTTATGGTAAAGCTGTAGAAATTCCGAGCTGCACAAATTTCGGAGGGGGGAGGGGGTGGGAGCCGTCGTGGCCGAGCGGTTACAGTCGTGGACTACAAATCTCCCAGCCCCTCACCGCTGTGATTTCGAATCCCGGTAGGGACTTCGGATTTTTCATGTGAGGAAGCCTTCCAGCTGGCTTTCGGTAGGTCGGTGGTTCTACCCGGGTATTTCTGTGTACTCGGGCTCTTCCTCCACCTGTAATTAGCTGGACGTCGCTATATCATATGATTGAAATACTATCTCAGCGACGGTAAACCCCAATACAACAACAACAATGAATGCCATGCCCTCGCAGGGGCATTAGACCTTTGGGATCAATGTCATTTGAAGGTCAAGGTCACCTGGCGGATGGAGATGATCAAGAGGCATGTACATGTGAAGTTTGGAGGTTATAGATGGAAGGACTTCCGTGTTATGGTCAATGTTATAGGACAGACAGACGTCAGACAAACAGACAGATCAAAAACAATATGCCCCGATCTATCGATGCAGGGTGGGGGTATAACAATAAATTCTTGTTGTTTTAGAATGTAATAACAAAATTTCCTTTTGCAATTAAAACAGTCGGTCAACATGTTCTATCAGATATCGAACAATATATCAAGTAAATCAAATATTTATCTCGATTTATTGTTAAAATGATAGATATACACACACTATTATTGCGCAAGTTCATATTAAATGGAATAAAGAATACGACAAAACACCATACAAGACAAAAATAACGAATTGTTGTATTGATCGGGGTTTTTCTATCGCTTAGTAACATTGAAATTGATTTTCCGTGAAATACACCTGCCCCACTCTCGTTCTGGCGCGAGAAAATACGATATTTCGCCGAGTTTCTTATCTTTGGGTTAAGGTCTTTGGCGTTTGTTAACATACTGTCGACCATTCTCTATTGACACAATAGTCTCAGTATCCACATCGTTTGTTCTATATAAAACATCCAAGGTTGAACCTATTATTTGTCAATTCATCGTAGACAGACCGTTTGTTACTAGATTAAATCAATTATACAACAATGTCATTAATCTTAAGTCATTTCATTGTTTCCAGACATAATTTGTTATAACTCTACTTTTTTCAATACACGATTTATTTTTATAGTTATACCATTCCAGCTGCGTACGAATTATTGATAATCTTATCAGACCTGCCATTTAGCATTTTCATGATTGGCAAGTCCGATGTTAGGGTAAATCGGAGACCCCAGGGGCTACAATTCAAAAAGAATAATGACATCGGGATCATGATTGCTGGTTGGAAGCGCGTTGCTGTCAAGAGACAAAAAGCTAGAGATATTCACGAAATAATTTCCCGTGATCCTACAAAACACTCTGTAATAGGATGGGAACTTTTAAACTTGAAATTATTATTTTATATTAAAAAAAATGAGTTAAAATTTTGCCTTTATATTTTGTTTTAATTCAGCACATTTGTAATAAAACTATAATGTAGGTGTTGTTGCGTAAAAAGAACACACTTTTAAAAAAAAAAATCTGAATATCATACCAATTCTTAAGCTTCTAAAACTCCTAATTATAAACCACATTCAGTTCTTGTCAAGTTTTTCACTGAGGATATACTACTGAGGATATACTACTGGGGATATACTACTGAGGATATACTCAATTTGACGACATTTTTACCGTTCCTTCATAATCTTTACCACAAGGGATTAAACGACAGATCAGAGATTACCGGGCTGCCTTTTCATTTATGTATTGTCAAGTATTTGGTTGCCCGTTCGGACACATGGGTTTCCTTTGATTGACTGACAGTGTTGACCGCAGTATTTAGCAGCTACAATCCAAATGAACATCTCGAAAATCGACGCACTCCGCTCCATGCTATGCGATTCTGCGCTAACGATTA
>CM037785.1:8004048-8054048 GCA_021229015.1 Solen grandis
CGTCCAAAATGAAAAACCGGCGATTGTTGTATTCAACTGAACTACAGAATAATAGAAAAGCATGCCTTTTCCAGGCATTCATTTTACATTTTCTTAATAAGTAAAAAGTGTACTTCAAATTATGTAAAAATTATGCAAAATGTACTATTATTGTTTTTGGGACATATTCAATTCGAGGTTGGTATACACGTATGTACATCCTTGCCTTTTCTTGTCACGTAAGACCGTCATCTAATTAGTAAACAGCAAAACTCAGTAACTCACATTAATGTACATGTACATAGTAAGCAGTAGTTGTATGCTATGAATATGAATATCAGTCATTCTTGTTTCACATTTAGTTTACAAAACAGATTATGTCCGCGCGCACCTTTTTTTTTCCAGAACTACTACCATATTTACGTAAAAAAGACTTGATCTACAAGAAACGGACCCGGATCTTCAAATCTGAATTAAATAATATGCAATTGTTTTAACTGAACTTTTAAGGAATTCCCATTATTGCAATTGTAAAATAATGACTAAGAAACTCGCGAGATATTTGTGTTTTGGTGGAAACTAAATTTTCAAATGTTTCATTTCTTTTATATCGGTGGTTTGGTTTCACTTGACACGGAAATGAAATGAACTGTCTTTTCAATAAAGATTCGATTTTCAGTCATTTTATTAGACCCGCATATTATATCAAAGATCCATTAATCGTCAGACACAGACAATTTGAGTATAGTAAACGTTCAAAAATAACATTATTATCTTTCATTTGCAAAAGGACAATACGTTATTTTCTGAACATTAATCAGATTTTATACCGATGGTCGTTTTTTATGTTTAAACACCAGAGAACATTTACGAGAGTTTTATAGAGGTTATACAATGAACCACCGTTTGATGATAATTAATAACATTAAATTAGTTAAAATAAGGCGACGGCAAGGGATGGGACATAAGTTGTACAACATCCTTTCTCTCCATACTATAATGACACAAAAATCCGATTTTTATGGCATTACTGTGTCTAGAATATAGAAAAAAAATAGTGTATTCATTTAAAGCGAGAGTAGAAAACGTAAGACTCTGATAGAGAGAGAGAGAGAGAGAGAGAGAGAGAGTAGGTATCTTGAGCTAAATTTGCACCCTTCATTACAATTGTATCCTTTTACGAGTGTATAATAAAACGAGCTCTTTCTCAAAGTAGAACAAAACCTACATTTTCAGGCAATTATTGAACGGGACCCATATATTAGTAGATGCACGTTAAAGCATACGCGCCCATAACAGTTTTTTTACTATATACACAAAGACGGAAAATTAAAGCTAGCCATGACGATTTTCTTAAATTTTGCATGAGTATAGAATCATTTTCATTTTGTGTCATTTTCAAGGGCAGCTAACGCAAAATCAAGACTATTAATGCCTTATTTTATTTCACATTATTGTTTGTTGTTTCATGTCAAGTTATTATGCGAAAATAAAAACAATTCTATCCAATAGATTTTTCACTATGTTTCAGCAAAAAACATACTGCTTTTATCTTAAAAAAAAGATTATTTCTCAATTTTCGCGTATGCGACTATAGAATAAAATCTGTTGCATAGAATTTCTAAATCTTTTACACATTGACGGGGAATATAGTACCAAACATCGAGTTGAAATGAACGAGGTGTTGCTTGCCCATAATTTATTGAGTTATCTGTCCTTAAAAATGACAGGATAGAACGTACACCTCACTTTCAGGGGCAGATAACTAAAAAAAAGTAGAATAGTGACCCCCACTTTTTTCCATAAATGTTTCTAGTGTGATTCTCTGTAATCATACAAAGTTTAATTTTCCTCAATTTACTTTTACGTTTCATTTTTTTTCTATTCGGAAATCGTGACGTCGACGTATTTGTATTACAATATTGATAGCATAACTAAATGATGCACTTTTGAAACCCTTGTATATGAAAAAAAAGGAAGAGAAATCGCCCATACTGCAGATATGCATAGGTCATCAACGTTCATCATTCAAGTAGGGATACACAGATTAAGCGTTGGGGTTTGATTGTTTATCTACGATATCTATATTATTGGCGATTTTTTTCTTTTCTTTTTATTAAAAAATCATATTATAAATGCATTTCATCCAAGGTTAAAACATCTATAATGTGTGAAAATAAGTATTTGAGCAATTAAGTGAATCTGGATTTGTAATTGTCTTACTATTACTGTTATCGATGTGAGTGCCGCGGAAATCGGCTAAATTGCACAGCACATCTACATGTTAAAATGACGTCATACGTTCGATGGAATACATTTAAAAGAAATAACAGCTACCCGTAAAAAGGTCGTTTTTGCTCTAAAAGAACTGTGAGGCGCAAAGACAATTTACTGACTGGCAGGAAACGCGAGGTTGATGAGCTTTGAGACAACGATGGTGAAAATAACGGGTACATGGAGGAGCACAGTACACAAGTTGTTAAAATGGGGCATTTGCAGTCATGTGCAAAAAGTATGCTGCAGTATCCGGTTCTCGCCATCGTAAGAAGTTATTGCCGGGGAAAAAAACAAAAAAACTCACCTTTATCTTAAATACATTCCTGAATACATAAATATTGTAATGTAAAAGGTTCTTCTACCTGCTTATATTCTCATGATTAAAATATGTTGTTGTAGTGCATTAATATTCAAAGGCGAGATTTTCTTACCTGTATTTAAATCTCAGCGAAATTACATTACTAATCCCCTTTCTCCAAGAATATAACTTAATATAGTATGGCAATAACTGCCATGGCAAAGACAAAGTACTTTAATTCAATTTCAGTATGTTAAGATGTTTCAAATATCCAACAAACAGTTTATTGTACGAGTTTCATTACTTTGTTTACATGACACACGGAAGTGTCACTTGTTTATTCTGCGGCATCCTATGTTCCAGGAACTATTTCTCTATTTTAACCTGCAGATAAGTTAAAAACTATATGAACCTTACGCTAGTTTTGGTATGGAAATACTTTGTTAGGGTAATTGTGATGCTTCATGTTAATTTATACTTGTGGGATGCGCAGAAGTGGATGTGTTAGGATTTCCGCACATAAGATGCACTTTTATATGGCGGAAGTACCCATTTTACGGATTTCTCCGCACCGCGTCTGATTGGTGGAGGATCCCCGATTATGGGAATTCCCTACTCTGATTGGCTAGAGGGCAGATGACTCAGTGTGACCTCATCACAAAGTATCCCGGCGCGCGAAAGTATAAATAAGGGAACGCAAGGCAGTTTGACAGTTTTCCATTTCGGACCAAAACATCCAAAATTTGTCAAACGTAAGAAAACCAGACAGAACGCCGCCCGCAGCAATGTAAATATACATTAAATTTGAATATACGATTGGAATTCAATATAAATAACTTTAACATTATAAGGGAATACATATTTATCAAGTTAAGGGAAAATATATTGTACATATAGAAAATATATAGGTACGGTATCTATTAAATATTGTTATCCGCATGTCGAAATTAAATAACAACAGTTACATGTATTTAATGATGTCTCGTATTTTGTAAGTCCTGCAGTAGGGAGCTCACGCTACAACTGGTGTCAGAAGTGGGATGTTAATATATTTTTAATATCCCGGACGTTTCTCTACGTATCTAGGAATTTGACCCTCAACAGCGTCTACGGAAAACCTTTGTGGATCCGCACGGAAACCAAGTTTGCAGGACGGTACTGTACGGATATATCTTGTGCGGTCGCATTTTGCGGTTTCACTTTGTGCGAGAGACAGACTACTAGAACGACTGCGGATCCGTGACGTGGTATTAAGCGGAATTGCATATGCGATTGCGGACGTATGCTGACGGAAATATCTGTTTTACGGATCCGCACACTACGGTATTTAAAGCTTTGCGGAATCACATTCTTATTAGAGCGGAACTGCATGTGAGGACTGCGGACGTATGCTGGCGGAAATATCTGTTTTACGGATTCGCACACGGTTTTAAATATCGGAAATTAGGAGTTGCGTGCGGATAGGGGACGAGTATTGACGGAACTTTTTTTTTACGGAACATATTTTACGGAATCGCCCGCTGCTTTATAAGTTTTGCGGAACTGTGCACGAGGGATAATGGACATATACGAGCGGACAAGTCTACTTTTCGGAACGATTACAGATCTATTAAGTACTGTTACTTTGCAGATTAACGAACGTGTTCTTTTGCAGTACATAAATATTTTTTTATAATATTTTACCACTGCGGATTTCCCTCCCGTATTTTACGATCTACGTTAGACACCGTATTTTGCGGATTTTCATAATTTTGAGGTGAATAATTGAGACTTGCGGATTTACAGATAGGAACAGATATATTAAGATATATTAGATAATACATACAAATCTATACGAAAATAAACAAATATCCTCCAATATCAAACAAATCAAGATTTACTTTTTTCATTGGAAAGCTCAACCTACATTAATAAATAAAATGGCGGACGAACACGATACGGATTCTGAATCGGAGGTTATATTTAACATCAATGATAATGGAGATCGGGAACATGGAGACCATCAATACGCTAGGCAAGGAGAGCGTCGTAAATGTGTAGGTCCTCGGATAAAGCCTGACCCTTTCACCGGAGAAGAAGACTGGGATCAGTATATAGCATATTTTGAGGATTGTGCTGAGTTAGCGCAATGGACAGAAAGAGAGAAACTTCTTTATCTCGCTACATCACTTAAAGACAAGGCAAGGGTACATTATAGTTCGCTACCCAGGGAGGAAAAACGATCATACCAGTTTTTGACAGCTAGTCTGGAGCAGCGCTTTGGCAGTAAACGACAACAAAGTAAATGGATATCTAAACTGCAAAGTAGGACTAGGGGGAGGAATGAGACAATTGCTGCGTTTGGAGATGAAGTCCGTTTATTATCACAGAAAGCCTATGTGAACTTGGACCAGGAGGCCCAAGAGATGTTAGCGTTGCAACATTTCTACAAGGATGTGTCGCCTGAGATGAGATGCAGATTAATGGATAGGGACTGCAAGACCATCAGGGACGCTGTGGATGTGGTTGAGCGCTATGAGGTCGTGATTGGGAGAGCGGACATAAACGCAAAGGGGTCTCAAATCCGTGGTATCTCTAGTTTGGGTTCAAATGACAAGAGCTGCAGAAACATGGGAGCTGGTGACGGAAACGATGAGATAAGAGGCGTATTACAGAGGATCGAACGACGGCTTGATAAATTAGAGTCAACGGAACATTCAAGGAAGAACGTTCATAAATGCTACAGGTGAGGATCCACAGAGCACTTGATAAATAAATGTCCAGTCAGAAACTCTAACAAAGAAAATTCAAGTAAGAACCAGGGAAACTTCAGATTGTCACCTCAGTAGGCCATGAAGTGACAGACGTTGTTCAAAATCGGCCTAATTTAAGTAATACTTCAAATAAACAGGAAGTAAGCAACTCAAGGATAGGAGAAATTGGCAACCGCGTTGATACCTGGGACAATGGCCTTTATATAATGGGGGAAATTGGACAAAATGACGTTGAATTTTTGATTGACAGTGGTGCAACCTGTTCACTCATTTCAAAAGAGGCTTTTGACAAGTGTAAAAAGGCAATTTTAATCAAAACTGATGATAAAGATATATGTATACAAGGAGTTGAAGGTAGCAAAATTCGGGTACATGGTACAGCCAATTTAACGTTGAAGTTAGGAGAATTTTTCAACAGAATTAAATGTTGTTATCTGTGACATGTCACAAACTGGTATCCTTGGGCAGGATTTTATTATGAAACATATAAAACTGTGGGACTTAGAGAAACAAACTTTACATACAAAAGATGGTCACGTGATTGAATGTTACACAGGTGAACGTAGAAATGACATATGCAGGGTAATGGTTTCTGAGAAGACAACTGTACCATCTCAAACATGTATCCTTGTACCAATTCAAATATCAAACACACATGTACTACCAGAAGTGAAGTTCATTGAAAATGCTAGGAAACAAGATGAAACATTTAACATGACACTAGTAGAGGGGATAGTTGAGTCACATGACGGACAGTGTTGCATTGGACTGGTTAATGACACAGACTGTGATATTGTTTTACAGGGGAGAAAATTGGATATTGTAGACGCATCATAGAGGATGATCTACAGGTTCCCCCAAGCAAGGGAGAATGTGCGGCTGTATCTACAACTAAGTTGATTAATGCACAAAACAAAGAAACTAGTCTACCTGCACATCTTCAGGAAATGTTTGACAAAAGTGTTATTCTCCTTGATGATGATCAAAGGCAAACATTCAAGGAATTACTCATTAAATATCAAGATGTATTTGCTTCTTCATCAGATGACTTTGGATGCACAGACAAGGTAAAACACACAATCAACACTGGAAATTCAGCTTCAATTCGCCAACCTGTAAGACGACAACCATATGGAAAGCGCGAAATAGAAAAACAAGAGGTCGTCAAGATGCTGGAAAAGGAAATTATTGAACCTTCAAATAGTCCATGGTCGTCACCTATAGTTTTAGTGACAAAGAAAGATGGCTCAACAAGGTTCTGTGTGGATTACAGAAAACTCAATGAAGCAACTGTGAAAGATGCATATCCTATACCCCGTGTAGACGATTGTTTGGAAGCACTTTCAGGGTCAATGTGGTTCAATTGCATGGATCTCTGTTCTGGATTTTGGCAGATTGAGATGGATGAAAAAGACAAATTAAAGACAGCCTTTTCAACAAGCTTAGGACTATATCATTTCAAGGTCATGCCGTTTGGTTTGGTCAATGCACCATCCACGTTCCAACGTCTCATGGAAGATGTCTTACGTGGACTTCAATGGAATGAGTCACTGCTGTATATGGATGATATCATTACACCTGGAGAATCAGTGGATGAGTGCCTTTTCCGCCTTCAAAATGTTTTTCAACGTCTTCGGGAGGCACACCTGAAACTAAAACCATCAAAATGTATATTTTTCCAAACCACTGCAAAGTTTTTAGGTCATGTTGTCACAGAACAAGGCATTGAAACAGACCCAGACAAACTTAAAGCTGTACATGGATGGCCTACTCCACAAAATGCAAAACAAGTCAGAAGTTTTCTAGGACTTGCGTCCTACTATAGACGCTTTGTTAAAGGGTTCTCTGAAATTGCAAGGCCTTTGCATAAGCTCTGTGAGAAAGGAAAAACCTTTCGGTGGAGTGAAGATTGTCAGTCAGCATTTGACACACTTAAAAGGGCACTTACATCAACTCCTATATTAGCTTATCCAGAATTAGGTTCAAAGTTCATACTTGACACGGACGCATCGAATGTAGGCGTTGGAGCAATACTCTCACAGGTTCAAGCAGGAAAAGAGAGAGTTATTGCCTACATGAGTAAATCATTGAATACTCATGAAAAAGCATATTGCATTACGAGGAAAGAACTGTTGGCTGCTGTAATTGCTTTAAAGCATTTTCATACATATTTGTACGGTCAGGAAATTCTATTAAGGACAGATAACTCAGCTGTCAGTTGGTTGAGGACACTCAAGATGCCATCTGGACAAGTAGCCCGCTGGTTGCAAGAACTGAATACATATAACTTGACTGTGGTACATCGCAGAGGCAGAAATCACGGGAACGCGGATGCTCTTTCTAGACAACCATGTAAATCTTGCAGACATCAGCAGCAGCTTCAGGAAGGGTTTCAAGCTAAAGAAGCTGAAGAAAATACACAAATTGATAAAGAAGAAATCAGAGCTATAACTAGGAATTCCGCAAGTGAACAAAATAAAAGTATGTCTGATAATCATAGTCTGCTATCAGGATGGGACCCAACAGTGATTTCTACAGAACAATACTCAGACCCAAATATAGGCACAATAAAATTGGCAATAGCTGAAAATAATCCTAGGCCAAACTGGACTGAAATCTCAGCATCTAGCTCTCAGCTAAAAACACTATGGCGACAATGGGATCGCTTAGAAATTAAGGGTGGCCTGTTATACAGAAAATTTGAAACGGATGATGGTGGCATTCAATATCAGCTAGTCACAGCTAGAAGTCGCCGGCAGGAAGTCATAAGGTATCATCATGACATTCCAAGTGCTGGTCATCTTGGTGTGGAAAAGACACTAAGTAAAATAAGACAAGCTTTTTACTGGCCAGGTATGACCCAATCTGTCAGAAATTATTGTATTCGCTGTGACATCTGTGCTGCACGAAAACTTTCCCGGGAATCAAACAAGGCACCTTTAGGAGAATATGTTGTTGGTGAACCTATGGAAAGGGTTATGATGGACATTTTGGGACCCCTTCCAAAAACAGCAAGTGGAAATAAGTACATTTTAGTCATTGCTGACTGGTTCACCAAATGGATTGAGTGTGTTGCCTTACCCGATATAGAGACGAAAACAGTTGCAGCAGTCTTTATAGACCAATTCATAAGCCGATATGGAACCCCACTGCAAATATATACGGATCAAGGAAAATGTTTTGAATCAAAGCTTATGGCGGACGTTTGCGACTTATTGGACATAGACAAAACACACTCTACTTCAATGAGGCCGCAGGCTAATGGCTTCGTGGAAAGGTTTAATCGCACCTTGATTGCAATGCTGAAATCATTCTGTGAAAACAGTAAGAGCAAATGGGATAAATATCTGCAGCAAGTAACAATGGCATATAGGTCATCACCACAAAGTAGTACAAAAGTTTCTCCAAACAGAATGGATTTTGGGCGTGAGATTGTACTACCCCTTCAGGCTTATATAAGACGTCCAGTATCTCAGGATGAGGCATGCAGCCATGAAAGCTATGTTGCTGAGTTACAAGATAAGATCATAGAATGTCATGACATTGCACGGAAAAATATCAAAGTTTCAACCAAGTTCCAGAAGAAGCACTATGATATAAATTCAAAGAGGAAGAAGTACCATGCTGGACAGCTGGTCTGGTTACATGACCCAACTCGGAAAGTTGGAGTTTGTTCAAAACTGAGTAACAAATGGAAAGGACCTTTCCTGATAACAAAGACATTGGATGATTTGATATGCATGGTGAAGAGGACATCTTCAGGAAAAGCTAAGGCATATCATGTGGATAGACTACATCCATATCATGGGAATAGGATACCTACTTGGGTGAAAAGAGAAATAAAGGGAATGGATATTCGTGCATAATATTGCTTATATGAATTTTGTGCCACCTAAATTAAATAACTTGTTTGCTTTGTTGTTTTGTAACAAATGTTATGATGAAAATAAACTAAAAAAACAACAAAACAAAACAAAAAAAAAAACAAGTGACTCCTGAGACTGCCATTAAGAGAGTGAGCTCATGAGTGATATAACAAGTGTAAAAGTTTAACTATATCAGAGTGAATGACTTACACATTACTTAAAATTTAAAACAACAATTACAGAATCAACATACAGTAAAAAACAAAAATAAAAGGAAAACACAATTTAAACAACTCCTGCTAACAAAATGGTGCCCCCTTTTATCTATTTTAGGGAATCCTGCTGGTTATGTGAAGCCATGTTTCCAACCCGGACAGCCCTGAAGAACCACATAGCTGGCCCGGCTCACCATCGCCTGACTGTGTACTGTCCATGGTGTCTTAGGACTGAGAAGACTTTCACCAGGATAGCGGATTTGAAGTATCACGCAAACGTTACGCATAAGGAGGATGGTGCTGCTGATAGGTATTTCACAAGAGGTTGTGGATTTTATTTTGCCAAGCACCCTACTGATTACATTAAACTTGTGGACTTTGTAGCCCCATATGACAATAGAGATGCCTATGAGGCCAGAAAGCTGATGAGGAAGTGGGCAGAGTCAATGCCGCGCAGCAAACAGTTGCTGGATACCCTGAATTCTGGGTGGAAGGAAGGAGGGAATCAGGAAAGTAGAAAATGAAAGGGAGTTTCCAGGAGTTTAGAGAGAGAGGAGAGAAGAGTCCGGTTTAAGGAGGGGAGCGGTCAGGTGGAGGTTAGAGACTATAATAGTGACCCAGTCAACCTACGAGATGTTACCACAAAGGAACAGGAGAGCTCGACAAATATCAGGGTAGAGACAGATAAGACCAAAGGTACCGAGGAAGGCAAGAGAAGAATAGATGAGCAAGAGGAGGAGACGCAAGAAAAGAGGAGAAAAGTAGTTAAACAAGCGGAGGATCAATCATTGGAGGAGTATGTAGACGACATTGAGCTAGGGGAAGCGGCTGGTGAAAACGGACAGTGTGCGATACCAGCAGAGTCTAAAACTCATGATGAAGATGATGATGATAGATGTAGTTCTTCGTCGTCGTCATGTGACTCTGAAGAAGATTCTACCCTGCCTTTATATAAGGACGTTCATGGAAGTATGCGGGCCAACGCTACTATGATTCTCATGAGAGGTGCCATGCCTCTGTGTCCTCCAGCACAAAGAGACTGGAACATGGTGGAGGAAGTAATCTTGGAGACTAGGGTCGGTGAGGCAAAGTGGCCCCCGAAGAACTGGCGGACCATGACTCCGGAACAAAAGCTGATGGCACACGAGTATACGACAATGCTACTCGAACATGATAGGCTCAATAAAATCCAGTCAGAATTGGACAGAAGAGCCTTACTGGAGAAATACAATTTCCTGAGCCTGGAAGGTGCTGCAAAACCTAAAATTGAGGAAAATCCACAGGGAAGGAACATGACCAAGATGAGGCTTTATAACTTTGAGTTTGTGAAGAATGTTGCAAAGGGTGCAGTTGCAGAGGACAGGACATCTTCAAGCATCATCAAGACTTTGACCAAAGCAGAAAGGTGGACAGACACTGACTTTATTACAAATAAGTTAGACGAGGCCGGAGTTCGCTTGAGGGTCTAAAGACTTAAAAAGTTGTGGTTTTCAATTAGTTGTTTTAACTGACTTGTAGTGACTAGTCTGGAGAATTTGAGAAAGTTTTTCTTTGGTACTGTTCTATCAAGTGTCAAATATGATTTTGAACATATTTCCTTATTATTACTACTGTTTGTTTATGTTTGAATGTATGCTTATTCCACAATAATAACAACCTATTATTTGGAGATGTATGTGTTTTGTTTTTATATTATCCAGGAGGATTATGAAAATAAGGAGGGGGAAGTGTAATGTAAAAGGTTCTTCTACCTGCTTATATTCTCATGATTAAAATATGTTGTTGTAGTGCATTAATATTCAAATGCGAGATTTTCTTACCTGTATTTAAATCTCAGCGAAATTACATTACTAATCCCCTTTCTCCAAGAATATAACTTAATATAGTATGGCAATAACTGCCATGGCAAAGACAAAGTACTTTAATTCAATTTCAGTATGTTAAGATGTTTCAAATATCCAACAAACAGTTTATTGTACGAGTTTCATTACTTTGTTTACATGACACACGGAAGTGTCACTTGTTTATTCTGCGGCATCCTATGTTCCAGGAACTATTTCTCTATTTTAACCTGCAGATAAGTTAAAAACTATATGAACCTTACGCTAGTTTTGGTATGGAAATACTTTGTTAGGGTAATTGTGATGCTTCATGTTAATTTATACTTGTGGGATGCGCAGAAGTGGATGTGTTAGGATTTCCGCACATAAGATGCACTTTTATATGGCGGAAGTACCCATTTTACGGATTTCTCCGCACCGCGTCTGATTGGTGGAGGATCCCCGATTATGGGAATTCCCTACTCTGATTGGCTAGAGGGCAGATGACTCAGTGTGACCTCATCACAAAGTATCCCGGCGCGCGAAAGTATAAATAAGGGAACGCAAGGCAGTTTGACAGCTTTCCATTTCGGACCAAAACATCCAAAATTTGTCAAACGTAAGAAAACCAGAAAGAACGCCGCCCGCAGCAATGTAAATATACATTAACTTTATAAAAGAATATATATCTATCAAGAGTATTTGAATATACGATTGGAACTCAATATAAATAACTTTAACATTATAAGGGAATACATATTTATCAAGTTAAGGGAAAATATATTGTACATATAGAAAATATATAGGTACGGTATCTATTAAATATTGTTATCCGCATGTCGAAATTAAATAACAACAGTTACAGGTATTTAATGATGTCTCGTATTTTATAAGTCCGTTGTATGTTAACTGAATCACCATTCTCGACAACCACAACACACATCCTGACAGAGAGTGTGGAGAGAGAGATAGGGAGAAAGAGACAGGTAGACAGAGAGAAAGAAATATTCCTGCAGTAGGGAGCTCACGCTACAATATATATCCTCCAAATACTATGAATTGTCAATTGTAATCGATAACAAATAAGAAAAATATCGGTCCAAAACCATCAACAGTCACAAAATGTTATTTCCAAATTTGCGTCTGGTGTTCTCGCCTGTGTACTCAGAAGAAGGCTGTCACGTGTATGATGGACAAAAACAATCTCAATTATTGTTCACCGGAAGTCATGTATACTGGAAAACATATGCTGGTAAATAAAAAAAATAGTTTAGTATTTATATTGAAGTGAAGTTATTGTTTTATACAATATTTTATTTATTATTATGTAATGTCATTTCTGCTTTATTATTATTATTAATATATTCTAAACCATTTAAACTTCCCTTGGAGTTGTTTCATTTTCATTCATTCATCTTTTTTAAATTATCATTTCATTTTTGATATATGTGGAATTTTCTTTCCACAATTTATAGTTATTATTCACTGTATATATTACATCATTAAAAATGTTTGTACCCGGTTGACAAGTATAAAGTCAAAGATTGTCATGTTTATCATGCACAACAGTCACACAAAAATTTTGTGTTTTTTTTTTTCTGACAACTCGTACAGGTGTACAATAGTTTAAATGTACCCAGTGTGAACATGAACACCCATCGCACTGGGCCCATTTTGTGAACTCAATGGCACCATGTTCATGTTTGTCAACATAGAAATTACCACAGTGGTATCTGCATCAGCAATGTCTGATTCATAATGTAACAGGTCTGATAACTTAATATCATTGATTTTTTCTTTGGATGTAGAAGACTTTTGCATATCATTGGTATCTTGATCTATGCTCATAACATTTTTTTTTTTTTTGTTTTTTTTTTCTTCAGTTTCTTCCTCCAGTGCCCCAACCACCAATGCTGTTTATACTTCTGCGTTTTGGTTTTTGTGTTTTTTTTTTTTGTAAACATAACCATCTTTATGATTAAAAAATCATTTTCTGTCACTTCAGATTTTTTGTTGTCTCTAGATGCAGACATTTCATGGTCATCAGCTATTACAATTCAGATGGTTTTATTTTATTTCTCAATTGTTCAACCATAAAAGAGGTTTGAATGGAAAAATACCCGCCTTATTGAATGAAGACTCTAAATTCTAAGGACTTAATGCAAATAAATAAGCCTTACAAACAAGAGACCAGACATAGCGTGTCACAACTCTGTGATGTGTTCTCGCAAATTTAGAACATTCCTGTGTATACTTCAACTGCAAAGGACCAAAGCACACTATTTCCATAGGTTGTAGGATATGTGAGGTACTGGGAGACAAAACAAATAAAACAATATTTTGTTGTTTAGCCCATTCAACAAGATCAACTGATATGTGACTACGGTGCGCATTATAAAGTACGAAAAAAGTGTCATCAGCTCTTCCCTGGCAAAATTTTATGAAATGGTTTTGCAAATATCCTTTTAAAACAACACTATTTGACCACTCACTTTGTGTCATAACACCATTAGCACCAGGGCCTTTTCCATCCAAGAGGCCACCCAACATTTTGGTACCCAGGAAAAAAATAGGTTGGGATTTGCATTCCAGCTGCATTGCCAGCTCCAATTACAGTCACGTACAGTTATAGTCCGTTCAGACATGATAACTTGTGCTTTACAATCTATACCACTGACTTCATTAGGAGGTTTATATTCTGTATTTATGCCTTTCTCATCAATGTTATAAATCAAATGTGGCTTGTCAAATAAATCATATTTTTGAAGAATTCTTTCAAGTTCATCAAAAGATTTGGTTATAGATACTTTGCTGGCACATTTAGCTCTTTATTCAGAAAGACTGGAAGAACGGACAACATTAAGTTCTGGCCACCTTTTAATAAACTTGTAAAACCGATTCAGTGTTAGAAGTATATCTACTGTCCGTTTGTCTAAGGAAACAGCATAATCAGATGCTAAATTAACCACTTCAGCACGTGTGTAGCCATACCAAATTGAACATAAATCTTTTAAATGTTGGCACAATTTAGCTTCTTCTTCCAAAGACAGTACTGGCCCTGGTCCTGATTTAACACAGTAAATTGGTATTTAACCATCAACCCTGTCTCTCAGAGTATTGCTAGGAACTTTACGTTGCTTTGCAGTCATATACACAGGTATTCTTTCTTCTTTAACCAGCTTGTACGCTGAAGTCATGGCTGTTGGTGACCATATCCGTAGCTTGGCTCGATCTGCAGGCTGAATCAGCCGAAAACACAGTTATAATGTCATATATTTCGCTTCATTTAAATACCATTTACAAGTAGAATAAAAATAAATTATTTAAAAAAAAAAAAAAAATAAAAAAATAAAGTTCATTGAACCATATAAAAATTGACATGAAAAGTATTAGAATTGTTTACAACCTACATTTTGTTAGGAGTTTAAATAACATTTATGACTAAAAATGGCTTCCTGTAGTGTGTATGCGTTATTTACAGAACTTTATTTATGTAAATCAGTTGTCGTCTGATAGCAGAGATTTATTGGGAGATTTTTTCGGGGATTTCGGCAAAGAAAAAGAAGCATTTATGGAAATGGTATGAAAATGTTTTTTTATTTATTTATATATTATATATATTATATTATTATTATGTGTGTGTGTGTGTGTGTGTTGTTTATTTTTGTTAAATGATTATTTTTACCTTTATTCGGAACGTTTTCCAATAATAAAAATTTTGATTTAAAAACTCGATCTGTCATCTTTCAGAATGAGTGTTTTCCTTTTGAGTGACGTGGTCAAATATCGCGTTACTGTACGTAACCCGAGAATACTAATATGGCGAGAACTGAATACGTGAGGATATTGGTGAAAAGGTAAGTAACTTACGTTGTGTTCAGAAAATGGGTTACTTGTTTTAGTCTCTCTTTCATAATTGCACCATTCTCAAGGCCAAATGTGATGTCATAGAATCTTGATGACGTCATACATATTTCTAGAATGTATTTATTATCTTTGGAAATGTGTGAGTTTATGTTCTCTGCTATGTCAACTAACATGGGTAGGAAGGGAAGTGGAATCTCACAGGATGTCAGAAATGTCATTGCGGATTTATACAAGAGTGGACATGTGTGACATTACTATATTGTTACATGTACCGTACATGACTGTTTCAAATATTGTTAAAAGAGTGTTGTTCAGTGGATAGACAGAAAACAAACCAAGAAGTGGCAGGCCTGAAGTTGTGACAGATATTACCGTCAGATGGAGCGTTTGGTTAAAGTCAATAGAAGAGATTCCTTAATTAATATAACATCATTTTTAATGAAAATAAAAGTAAACAAAAGTCTAAGCGTACTGTGCAGTATCATTTGGGGAAACATGGATTTTATCGAAGTGTTGCTAGGAAGCGTGTCCCTTATGAAAAAAAAACAATACTCTTGCAAACTCTCCTGGAATTTGCAGGAAGTTTGCTGCAAACATGCAGCAAACAGCTTTTCCTGCAAACTTTTACCATGCAAATGAGGTTTGCAGCAAAATTGCTGCAACCATTTTATGCAAATGAAGTTAGCAGCAAAATTTGCAAAATTTGCTGCAAACAAGTATGCAAAGTTCTTGCAAACTTCCTGCAAAAGTTCTTGCAAACTTCCTGCAAACTTCCTGCAAAAGTTCTTGCAAACTTCCTGCAAAGTTCTTGCAAACTTCCTGCAAAGTTGCCACAAAATTCCCTGGTAGACATGCATGTTTGTGATTCATTAAAAAATGCTACACAAATGTAATGTACACAAAACAATTTATTCAAATTAACAGAATCATTCATAATAAAAAAAACAGGCAGACTAACAGTTTGAGCCCATACATAGAAATACAACAATATCAAATGACTGGAATAAAACTAGAAGACTAAAAAGGCAAAGTAAATACAGATTTTAATTAATAATCATGCATAATTGTTATTAATTTGATCGTAAACAATTTTCAAATTAATTAAGCCAATGATATTTATCTATTAGATATTTATCTTTTAAATGAGTATCAATATGTGTAAAATATTCTGGCAACAAGAGGAAAAATACATGGTACGTACCAGGCTCAACAAATGACTGCATATCATTATATATGCTTATTAATAATATACACTATCAATATAATTAATACACTATTAATATAAAGAAAATAGATGGTTGCTAATTAAAGTGGGTTCTAGGTGGAAAACCAAAATATTTTTCTGTCAATTAAGCTAATTTAAGTCAAAAGTTTTAAACTTTAAACAAATTTAATCTGCACAATAAAACCTGCACACATAGTTTATGTACATAAATGCATTGAACAATGATCTATTGAGGACATCCTTATATTTTATGCTAATTGATGATAAAAGAATGTAATTATTTAGTGTCTCTGTACTTGTTCCCTGATGGAAAGTAATGTTTTGTTTGAAATTTTAGTCCTTAATGCTGATCCATCTTCTTCTTTACCCTCAGGAGAGTGTGGATTTTAGTGTTTATGGCTTTCACGATCAGACTTCTGTCCATTTTGAGGACTTCCACTGCATAGGCTGAAACAATTACAGAAAAATAATTTTACTTTATGCGAATGTGATGGATCAATATACTTGTGGTTTGTTTGTTTTTTGTGTTTAAGTCCAACCGACAGTATTTTAGTCATTTGGGGTCTATGTCTTCTTGAGACAGATACAGGGCTGCCACACTGTAGTATCAGGCCATAGACGTGTCATGATACCACACCCAGTCACATTATCCAGACACATGGCCAACCAGTCCTTGAACTACCCTTATATATGCTGAGCGCCAAGCAAGGAGCTATACCAGTACCATTTTTTACGACTTTTACGAGGCGAATTGTGGCATTGTAAAACAGGAAATGAACCAGATAAGCATATATGTATAAGTACATCAGTTTTGAATAATATTATATGACTGTCGCATTCAAATATTAGAATTAATAGCGTATTTTTGGGAGTTTTAATAGTGTATGCCATTGAAATAATCAGACAAAATATTTAATATCTGATTAAGCCCCAAAATTCCTAAACTTTCCAACACTGGAAGGTCTATAACATATTGTATACTGGTGTTACAATGTTTGTATATGCAAACAATTTTATTGAGCATCATATATGCAAATAAAATGATGAAGAAAAGTACCTTGCAAACTAGCCCCAATGCTTGTTTTCAGCATACTGTATGCGGTCATCCCCTTACAGATGTCGTTGGGGGTATAGAAGCCATTCATTAGCATCTTCAAACAAAAGGAAGAAGATTTCCCCCGAAACATCGCCTCTGTCTGTTTTAGCCAGGCACGGGGCACATAGATTAGGTGACCAGTACTTAATGGTACATAATGTTTGGGAGGGACACAATCTGTTTCTACCTCAGTCTGAAAAATAGTTAAAATGTAATTGATTCACATTGTTCATTTTCATCAATAAATGAATAAGTATTAATACAATAATGTTATGGTTAAATAATTGTTAAGCATTACAGTGACTGCATGTTCAGTTTAAAAGTTCTGAATAAGAGAAAACTTAGCTTGAAGTTAAATTAAAGAGCTGTCATCAATTATTGATAGAGATATAAAATGGCATAGATATCAATCTTCATACAAAAGTGATGATTTTGTTTTGTTCTTGCTTTTGTTTAATTCTGTTTATTCATTAAAAATAGAAAAATTTCTTTCCTTAAGTGCACAAGAGATATAACTTGAATTTTATATATCCTAGCTATATTGTCCATTTAAAAATTCTCCTTCACAATAAAGGTTATATATGTAAGAGTGATGTCACAGGAAAACAATACCTATATTTAAAAATATTTATCATATATAATTATCTGTACCTTTTAAACATTTGTATTAATTAGGTCATGCAACTATAATCTTATTATTTTTAATTCAATTAAGAAAAAAAAAGAAGAATTAATGGCATAAAATATAATACAAGCTAGAATATTTAATTGGTATTTATATATTTAATTGGTATTAATATATCTTAATTAATCTTTATGAGTTTTTATCCTTATAAGTCCTGGACTAAAAATTGAATCTATATTTTATTGTTAGGAACGCATGCCTTTCTTTTAAATTGACACTAATTTCTATGTGTTTGTATCAAAGTGAACAAAGAAAAAACATGAATTAATGAACAGAAAGTACCTCATCTTTGACCATTATTTGAAATGTTCAAAAGGGTTCAATTCCTTAATGTAGGCCAGTCATTCAGATTTTCATGTGACTAAGCCTTCCAGCTAGCTTGTGGTAGGATGGTGGTTCGACCAAGATGCCTTTGTGCACCCTGGTTTACCTCCACCTTAAAATTAGCTAGATGTCACTATATGACTGAATATTGTCGCAACTGGATAAATCTCCATATCTGTATCATATATAAAGTTATAGTTACTATAATGTACATATATACATGTAACTACAATTAGGTTAATATTGTTGTTTGATTGTTTTTCACAATTTAACTTAATATATTGCCATATAAGGAGGGATCACAATGTAGATCTGCAGTTGTTTAATTTTGTTTGTTCATGCATTCATAAAGTATGACAGCCTACATGTGGTTCAGTACCAAATAATAATTAAAACTATACATACGTAGAAACATTTAACTACTCTGACCCCTCGTTTTGGGTAATAGTGATCATCGGAGCTAGGGATAACTGCCATGGTGCTGGATGCCAAATTTTCATCTGGAAATAAACATTTTAATGTTTTCATTTCTGTAGGTAATATTTTTAATTAGCTATAGGAACCGGTTTAAAAATTGTCATAACTTTCTTTTAGACAATCATTCTTAATTTATTACTTAGTTTCATGAAGTCAATTTGCGACACTGAGACTGTTATTTGTCTTTACAAGCTCTTTCTATGCACAAATCTAGTATATTCATAACACACACACACACACACACACACACACAAATCATACCATTGTTTTGTTGTCTTTTCCAGAATTCAACATCACTCTCCAGTTTCTTTATATAGCTTTGCAAATTTGCTCATCTTTGAGCACGCAGTTCCCACAGTCCTCAAATGCTATGAGTGAGTGAAGAAAAGATTGAGGTGGAGCTTCTAAATTAGATGCTGACATAGTAGGAGAGAATTCACAGGCAGCAGATTCAGAGGAGAATTGTAATGTAACAGGTTCTGAAACAGGTTGAAAGCAGGATGTGAGAGGTTGTGACACAGGCTGAGAGTGGGCTGAAACAGTTTGTGAAACAGGTCGGGAGACAGGCAGAGATTGGGGTGTGAGAGGTTGGGAGACAGGCTGAGAGTGTGGTGTGAGAGGTTGGGAGATAGGTTGAGAGTGTGGTGTGACAGGTTTGGAGACCGGCTGAGAGTGGGGTGTGGAAGGTTGGGAGATAGACTGAGAGCAGGGTGAAATAGGTTGGTAGACAGGCTGAGAGTGGGGTGTGCGAGGTTGGGAGACAGACTGAGAGTTGGAAGTGACAGGTTGGGAGACAGTCTGAGTGCTAGGTGAGAGGTTTGGATACAGGCTGCGAGTGGGGTGTGACATGCAGAGAGAGAGGCTGAGAATGTGGAGAAACTGAATTATATATATTTTGAAATATTTGGTTTGCATGAAGCAGTTCTGTTTCTGCCTGTAGTTTTGCAGTTTCCTTTTTTTTCTTGAGCTGTTTCTACAATACAAAAATATGACATCAATCTTTGTAAAGTTTGTAATCATAAATATGCTGTTGATTTAAAAATCTATAATGTTTTTTAGTTATGAGCAAGGTTCAAGTTTTTGCATGAATTTCTAAGTAAAAAAAATAAATAAATAAATAAATAAAAAAAAAAAAAATTAAAAAAAACCCTTAAGATGCATAACTTTCATTTGAATCCGTGGACCGGTCGTTGAGTTATGGGGTAAGGTTAAAGTTTTGTGACTTCACTTCAATTTCATGATGACAACGCCAAGGGTATCACAATGACTAAACAGACAAAAAGAGACCAAATAAAAATCAATATGAAGCATCATCTTCTTAACACAATCACTAGGTTATTATGATGCAGTAATAGGTGGGGTTGTAGCCATGGTTACCGTGCATCCCCCCCTAGACTTTTTCTCATAGGTACCAAAATGTGCATTGAGGTCTTCTGAACACGATTTGAGGGTGCCCCCAGAAAAAAACTCATTTCAGCTATGTTTAATTAAAGGGTTTCCATGGTAACCATAAAGGATTTTTCAAAATACACTAAGTAATTAATATTGGCTATAACTTTCCTTCTGTTGATGTTACAGAGTTCAAACAAGTACCAACGTAAAGAAAAGACTTTATAGTTTATGCACATATATAAGATTAATTAATATTCATACGTGCTATCTCATGAATATTGATGAGATAACAAAAATAGAAGAAAAATATAAAAAAATCATGATTAATACTTATTTCAAAAGCTGTTCTGATACGCAAAATGATTAAATATGGTTTTAAATTGTAAATTTTGATCTTTAACTGTAATATAAAAGTTTTTGGTTCACAATATTTGAGTTTAAAATTGTTAAATTAAGCCTATTTGCATATAGCTGCGTTTTTCTATTGAAACATTTATTTGAACTTAAAACGTCAAAATGATTATATTCAATGAAAATCAATTTAAGATATTAGTTTAAGTCACACAAAGAAAATTTTTATTAAATTTTTTTTTTTTATTATTATATTGAGTGACTCAGTTCATTAGACAATGACCTCGAGACAATAACAATGACAATGGAGTGATTTTTGCCCCTTAAGATACAGCAGTAGTGTATTATATATTAGAAATTGTTGCTGTTTGAACAACATTAACCATTGCTACTATATAACTGTTTCATCTTGCTTTTATGAAGAATGTTTCTGCATATACAGTGTACATGTACGATTAGTCATCATCGTCAACATCTTCCAAAGTGTCTACTGTGTCATCTTCTTCTGCATCATCTCCTTCAAGAGCTCCCTCCAAAACATCTACCAACAATGGAGGAAGTAGGTCGCCTTCAATCCAGAGTGGTTCTATCCTTCCACTCTCAAGGGTCCAACCATGCTGCTGTGAAAAAGCTGGTATGTCTGGGTCTGCGATGTGCGACTGCTTCCAGATGCCCACCTGATAATTTACCCGCCGTATATGCTGCAGTAGACACTTTTTGCAGGGAGGCAAATACCCCAAGTCTACGTTTCTCAGTGCATCGGTCGGTTTGTCCTCACATTTCTCTTTTATTTTCAGAAGTCTGAATTCGTTAACATCTTTGACACGGACATTGTCGTACATGGCACAGGTGAAGGCTCCAAGATCGTTCAATAAATCATCAGTCACTTCCCAAGAGTTTCCAAGATGCAAAAACTATTACAATACCTTTCTGTTTTTTAGCTGCTGGTTCTTTGTCTTGTTTCTTCTGGGGTTTTTTCCCTGCTCTGGCTGTTGATTTGGACTCCTTTTCTGTCCCGCTAACACTTTCTTTTTTAAATCTATAGCAACTCTCCTTTGTATCTGCAGTACATAAAAGTTATTACTACAACAAAAAGATATATTTATATGTATTTAAATAGGGCAATGAATTTTATAGTGTGCCTGTATTTTATGAGCAGTCATATATCAGTATATTATAGCTTATTTTATTTGTTCAATGATTAAATATTATAGAAATACAAATGGCATTCAACTGCTATTGTAAATTAAAATGAACAATTATCATTGAGTTTGATGCATATATACATCTTGGAATATGTCACAAATCATGTCCACTTTGGCACTGTACCTAAGTTATAAGATATTCTTAAAAATCATATATTGTAACCTTTTGACACAAAGTATTTTTCAACCAAGCCAATAACTATTGTTATACATTTAAGAAAATATGGTTTTTGTGAATACCTTTTTTTGTCAAAAATAAAATTAATTTTTTTGAAAACATTTTTTTTCATTTAAGTTTCTTGCAAACTTCTAGCGACATGAATTGTTTCATTAAAGTTTCTTGCAAACTTTCTGCGAAGTTTGCGACTAGCTGCAAACTTTCTGTGAATTTGCAGCAAAGTCACAGAAACTTCACCACTAGCCGCAATGTCATGCAAACTTCTTGCAAACCTTACTGCAAATAAATAAGTTTGCTGAAACTTTCCATTTTCATAAGGGGTGGCCATCAGGGATGTAAACAGAAAGAAAAAGACTGGCTTAGTGTTTGACTAAAGAGAAAATGGACAGTGGAATAAGATGATATTTTCAGATGAGAGTGAGAGATTGTTATTGTTAATGATAGTAGAGTGTATGTGTGGCGTAAGATTATAGACCACACTTGATTCCAGCTATGAGTGATATATAGTTATAGGTGATGATATTGGGGTGCATTTGCCTGCATGGAATTGTGACATTACGTTGTGACAGGGTCTGGTATAATATTAAAATACAGAGATATTCTTGAAGACAACATTTGACCCGTTATAGCAAGACATTTTCCTGATAACCATTATTTATTTCAAGATGTTATGCCCCAGTACACAGATCTCGACTACTTTAACAATATAGAGCTGCAAACAATTTAAAACCTATTTCTTGGCCTGCACAATCACCTGCTCTAAATGTTATTAAAATATTTGGTTATACATTAAAAAAACTTCATTACAGACACCATGTTATCAACAGCAATGAAGAACTTTTAGTGAAATTCTGAGAATATGGATGGACATTCCCACTTGTTATTTTCAGAACTTGTTTAATTCTATACCCGGGAGATTAATGTCAGTAACAAGACTGAAAGGACACATGGCAAAGTGTTAAGGTAAGAAATCAATTGAATTTCGAAGTTATTTGTTAAAATGGTAGAAATCACAGGTTGATTGATTTATTTAAATCCAAGATGGCCGCCAGAATCATCCAATACTTTTTGCACCTGACTGTTCAGTAAACATGTTTGTCATGCTCTGACAGCTTTCATCTATCAGACACTGGTCAAGAGACAAAATTCGGCCTGTCATCAATATTTACAATCAAATGCCGAATGTGTCACTTCATGAATTCTGTATCAACCAACAAAGGACGGAAATAATCGCTGCTTTGACGTCAATACTAGATTACCAGCAGGTAACATTATATTTTTTGTTTTTATCATTATCGACACAATTATTATTATCATCATCATTATTATTGACACTATAAATTAATATTATTATCATTAAAACTCGTAGTAGCAGTAGAAATATAAATAATATTAATACTTCTACTGCTAAGTCTTAAAATGATAACAACAATATTTATAGTGTATAAATAACATAAATTGTCAGTCACTCTCCAAATGACTGAAATACTCTCGTCGGGACGTTAAATCCAAATAAACAACAAACAAATAATATTAATATTACTTTGTTCGATTTCATGTTATGTTATTAACCTAATATATTTAACTTCTGTTAATAAATAGATATATGACGATACATTTCGATTGGTAATAAACGATTGTTTTTTACCAACACAGCGATGTTGAATGCCGGTGTCGGGGAAACTCATGTCGCTAGTATACTAGCTGAGCTCAACATACCTCAACCAACAACATAGACGTTAAAGAAGCGAAACAGCGTAATTGGAGCCACAATTGTGAAAATTGCTGGAAGTCTTGCCTTGATCGCATTGATGCTTGATGAGAAATATGCAGTCACAGCGTACATAAACCTATTTTATTTAAAATATTAAAAATACAAGCAAACAAGCAAATAAGGGTTAGAACGAAAGAAGATATCATCAGAGAATTAAATATAACTTACAGAACTCGGTGTATATCGTTGCTGCAAACGGATTAGAAGGTACCCAAATGGATTCATAATGAATAAATAACACTACCTATTCAATATTATTTAACCATGCCGCATATACCGTTAGTATATATAATGTACACTGCGGATCACGATCGAAGTCCGTGGTTAGAACCCTGTCGGATCACCGCTTCTTTCCTTGAGCAAAAACTAAGCACTCATTGTTTACTAAACTTCATCAAACTTATGGAATCTTTTAGCTGCCAAGTCTTTGAAAAAAGATCCAGGAAGTTACTAATTACAAAAGTGGTGACGGACGATTACAGTACAATTTCCAAGATAAACAAGAGGGCCATGATGGCCCTGTATCGCTCACCTGAGTACCATTGCTACAACTGATTACAAGGTTTTTAAACAGACAAGAATTCTGATATAACTCAATCTTAAACATTTTAGCCCTGACAATACTACACACCAAATATATAAGCACTGGGCCTTATCATCCAGGTTTCAGAGGAGAAGATTTAGTGCGGGGTCATTTATCTCCAAAGGGCCACCATTTTGAAAATCTTGATAACGAACCATTAGATGATACTACATACCAAAAATCTAAGCTATAGGCCTTATGGATTCATAGTAGAAGATTTTTTTTAAAGATTTTCCTATACAACTCTATGTAAAACAAGTGACCCATGGTGCGGGGGCATTTATCACCATAGGGTCATGATTTGTACAATCTTGGTAATGAACCATAAGATGATGCTACATACCAAATATCTAATCTCTAGGCCTTATGGATTCATAGAAGAAGATTTTTAAAGATTTTCCTATATAACTCTATGTAAAACAAGTGACCCCTGGTGCGAGGGCATTTATCACCGTAGGGCTATGATTTGAACAATCTTGGTAATGAACCATTAGATGATGCTACATACCAAATATCTAAGCTCTAGGCCTAATGGATTCATAGAAGAAGATTTTTAAAGATTTTCCTATATAACTCTATGTAAAACAAGTGACCCCTGGTGCGGGGGCATTTATCACTGTAGGACTATGATTTGTACAATCTTGGTAATGGCCCATAAGATGATGCTACATACCAAATATCTAAGCTCTAGGCCTTACAGTTTTGCAGAAGAAGATTTTCAAAGTTTGCATTTTTAAAATCTATTTTTAGCTCCTGTGACCTACTTTTTTAACCAGTCTGAATAATTTGTACAACTTTGATAGAGGGCATCATAAGGATGATTCCTGTGAAGTTTGGTCAAAATCCCTTCAGCGGTTCATGAGGAGATGTTGTTTAAAACAAATTGTTGACGACGGACGGACGCACGCACGCACGGACGACGGACGACGGACAAAAGGCGATCACAAAAGCTCACCATGAGCACGTTGTGCTCAGGTGAGCTAAAAAATCGGTAGGGACGGAAACATCAAAATGTAGTGACAAGAACCACGTTTAAAAAAAAAACATTCGCTAACCAACTATGTTGAAACGGAGAAACGCACAACTCACTCACTAAAACTCACTAAAACTGTTATAATTTACTAGCAAAAGTGTTTTAACTGTGTGATATAAAAACAAAGAGTCACTTGAAGGTTTACGCGCCAGTCTCAAGGCTAATGTGCCCCATATTTATGGGAGTCACGCACTGTATGAAGACAAACCGTGGTACACGTTCCATCACAAGTTTTTGCCCAATGGAAAGGACCTAACTGACAATGAGCTGGAGACAATATTGAATCAAATGGTCCAAAGAAAGTATTGTGAAACTGTCGCATCCAGTATAACAGAAAACACGAATCATATTGTGACGAAAAAAGCACCAGAAGCGCTACACTACTCGGAATTTGAAGCCTCGACTACAGGGTAGCGGCTGCAGTATTGAAGTAGAAACGAAAGTCATATGGATGTTTGCAGTCATTGCGAATGTCAGTCGGACATGTCCGGTTTATTTCCATTTTTTACCGACAAAAGCGTCTGCTATTGTCGGACACAATGTCCGATGAAAAAATCCATACAGCACCATTTCATTTTCGGAAAATTACTTTCGCTTTCTTCGAAAAACAGTTTTCTTTGCTATTTTTAGCGATTATGTAATGATTATCGCCTGTCTGAGATGACCAAGCAGTTACGATTTCAAATTGGTTCCCCGTAATTATATACTAATATCTTTCGTAATGGAAACTATACGGAAAGCTCTGTCTTTATCGGTCAATAATCAACAACATGGCAGACGATGCATTCACGAAATATTGTTGTTGTTTTTTCTTTTTACTCATTAACAAGGTCATACTCGTTTTAATTTATCATCAGGTTCAATTTTTATCATTTCAATATCATTATCGTAAATAATTAAATCTAGATTCTGTTGTCAATGAATTTTGTAGATATTCTTATGGTGCAATGCCGGGTCGAAAATTGCCTGCTAGTTCTAGCAACGAACTAAAGAAGAGAGCTCCTGACAATAACAGACGCTTTCAGAGATACTTTTTCGGCTGATTTCCTCATTATGGTCACACAATAGTTTTTGTATAGCATCTTATGATCTTCATTGTGCAGAAATAAATTTCTTGTTGTAATGGGGTAGGATTATTTCTCTACATGTACTTATTTTGTAGGTATCACAACTTTACATGTTTGTGAGTTTTGAACAGCTGATTAGGACAGTGTAGATGTAAAACAGAGAAAATATAAAAAAATAGCTAAAAAAAAATTGAATATCCATTTTACTTAGTGATAAATTAATGTAAAATACTTGCAATAAAGACATTGAAATCAAGATATCAAAAAGTCCTTACTAAATACTGTTTAAACTATTGCAACAGGTAAAAATATGTCGCAACAAGTAAATTGCAGCGACAGGTAAACATTTGTTGCGACAGGTAAACATTTTGTGTTTAACTGTCGGAATGCCCTGTGAAGAAGGAAGAGTTTTCGCAAAGTCTGTATTTGTAAGGTACGTGGTTGGAAAAAAAATCATTGTATTTGCTATAGCTGCACTCTCTTTTTACATACAAACATAGTGTTTTGTTCCTAATAAACATGGATACTATTGTTTTGTATCTCTACAGATGAATGAAGAACACAAAGTTAGTAATGGCAAAGATATTTAATCTTGGTTTACAGAGCTTAATGACCGGCGCCAAAAACAGCTTTCGCGACAGGAGACCAAGAATTAAAAGCGACGGTGTCTTCAGCCTAAACAAGAAAAGTCTGAGGCTCAGACCCTGAATAAAACATACTAAGAAGGCTTAGCATACGGCAGAGATCCGTTGTCGGTCATGCCGACTGACACCTTTTTGGAAATTCCTCGTAGTACCCCTCGTCCAGTGCTTACTCTTGGACCCCATTCTGTTGGCACACAAGGACACAACGTAATTGTTATTGACTTGGAAACAATAAGTTTTGGTACGTGTATATTTGTGTTTATTCAATGTCGTATATGTACATTACAGAGTATATACTTTTTCTACTACATGTATATACTATTTCATTTACAACTCTAAATAAGGTAAATGTGAATGAATTTCGGTTATTGTAGTTTGTAGTTGCATAGTAAATAAAATAAGAGTCTATTTCATAATAAAATGCAAAAAAAAACAACAAAAAACATATTAAGTCATTAATTGGAGTCATTTAAAAAAAGGTAAGCATGGTGTAATGAATTTCTAAATTTCCATTATACCCGTGTTATTCGTTGAAAATCATTTTTGTTCAGACATGCAGAGTGACCTGATATAGATCGCGGTAAAGGAGCATAGTACTGGACAGACATTTAACCGATATGTCATACCTGAACGTGGAATCACTGCTCTGCCCCCTGCCATGCTAACCAATAGATTGTGACCTCTCACGTGATTTCAATATATATGTGTACGCATGCGTGACCGGATGTGTTGCTTTTTCCCGCCAAATTTTTTTATGTTTTAATTCTTTTTTTTTTAATTATAACTATTTTTTATGTTTGTAATTTTATTTTTATCAATTCATACAAATCAATTAACAATTCTTTACAATAACATACATGTAAATGTCTTTGACACTTTATATTTCAATCCATACATGTTTGTAGAAACATATCTCTGAAAGATGTCTGTGTCTGACCATCTTCTGTCTTCTTTGGAGTGACTTGCGTAGACTTACACTTCTTTTTAGGACTTTCTTCTAATTGATTGAATTCTGACTCCAAACTTCTCTTGGTTGGTTTTCTGGCCATTGGATACTTTGCATGTCTAACCTTCTTTGTGCGAACGGTATTTCTTCTTTACCAATTCAGCAAGTAGTTTGTTTTCTCGAATGGATCAGTTATCTTCTCTGATGCAATATACATCTCTCTTTCTGCAGAATTCCACGATCCAGTTGGGCTGAGGCAACTGTCCAAACTGTATGCACTACTTGTTGTGCTCTTTGGTGTTGGTGAGATTGAGCTACTTATTGCTGAGATTGATGATTTTGGAGTGCTAATCATTTCTTGTTGAATTCCATTTGAGAATGCTTCGTAGCATCCTGCATCACCAAGTTGATTCTGTGGTGATGACTCAAATTCACTCTTTATTTCCTGTTTGATCTCTGGCGTTTTTACTGGTGTGTCTATCTTCAGTACACTGGTTGTGTCTACCTCATCTTCATCGATAACAATTGGGTTGTTCTCTGTGCCTGCATTTTCTTTGACATCTTTTTCATCCACTGCTGTGCATGTACAGCTGGCAATTTTGGGAATCTTAAGAGACATTTTCATTGATTTTTTTCTGTTCTCTGTCTTGTCTTTCTGTGTGTTGATAGCCATTCTCTTTGTATACGATTTCTCATTTTTGCAGAACTCATACAGGTACTTTAGACACTTTCTGAGATTGGCGTTCAGATTAAGTGCCAAACAGCTGTAGATTTGATAATCTGGCCAATGGGCACTGTTTATGTCCATCTGTTGTAGGTACCATTCAATGTCACCTTTGATGGCTTTCTTTGTTCTTTTAATTTGTAGTGGTGTTGTGCTCTCATAGAATCTGATCCATGGTAGTTTGTCAATGTCTTCAATGACAAAGTTAACACTGATCTTCTTGTCTGTGATAACTTTGAGATAAGATTTTATCTGATGTTGTAATGGCAGGTCCATTGGCTGACGTCTATGATACATAGACAAGTCTTTGCGTGGGTCGACAGATATATCTGTATAGTACTGTTCCTCTTCCTTCAGTGTATGTTCTCTGATTTCTTTGACCAGGCTTGGTGACTCCTCTTCCATGATATCTTCATGCCAAAGTTCTACAAGTTGGGTGTAATGTTCCCAACTCTCTACATCTTCTCTGTCATCTGGTACTCTGTCAACTGTTCCGTTGAATAAGTCCATTGATTCTAGTTTGCTGAATACTTGTCCAAAGTACATTGGATTTGGTGACCCCACATTGGAAAGGCATGGTGCCATCTTAAGATTCATGTAACTGAACATGCGGTTTTTGAAAGCATGTTCCTCTGACAGATAAAACTGCCAGGGCAGCGTGTTGCTGCTCATCAGAATTGGGGTCCTTGGCATCAGTTTTGGCTCCTTGTTCTTCACATTGATGGTTGTATCTTGCCCTTCGAATATTTTCTTGACTTCCTCTACCTGTTCGGGTATCACAAATTGTATTTCTGGAATATGTATTATCTGTTTGTTGACACACTTCTGCCATGCGAATTCTTTGGACTGTACTGTTTGACCTGTCAATTCGTTGAATGGGATCAGTGCGCTTATCCAATACGTTTTACCAGCATTGGAAGCACCGTGCAAGAATAGCACATTCTTCTTAGAATTCCTCTTGTTCAAGACATTATACATGTCTAGCAGAAGTCCGGCCTTGTTGATGTTCTGAAACTTGCACCACTTGTCGAACAGTTGACCAGTCTCATATATTGACATGTGACGTGGCGTCTGTTGGAATTTGTTGAGCAGCTTGTTTGTATATGATCCACCAGCTAGTAGTGATTCGAAATTCATCTCATTGATGGCTTCTTGTTTTATTGCACCAAAGTTCGGTATGAGAGATATGTATCTCCACTTGTCCAGATCGGTTACGTTGTTTTCTCTGATGATGATTTGTACCATGTTTTCTGTGTCCTTTGTATCATACTTGTACAATAGTTCTTTCAGCATATCCACCCTTTCTGCACTCTTGCTCTTCTTGTCGGGAATTGATGATGTTGACTCTTTGAATAACTGGTTCATGTTGACGCTTTTGTTGTCATCTAGTGCCATGTTATCAATGATATCACTGACAGATGTTCTCTTTGAATAACCGATTATCTTTGCCATTGGATTATCTGATTGTTGACTTTGCTGATCGTTCTGTCCTTCATATTCTGTGTTGTTGTATGATTCATCCGGTTTGATTGCAAGAGCTCTTTTAAGTACAGCTGCCAATGCTAGATTGTTGCAACCTAACAATGTCCTCGGTTTTGTCATGAGATGTGCAGATAAATTCAGCATGAATTGGACTTTCTGGTACTTGCATTTGATGTTATTTTCTCTGAGTGTCTTACTCATTTGTGCGTATGACCATGACTGACTCAACTTGTTGTTTCCTGCATATCCTATGAGTACATGAATATGAAGTCTGTTGAAATTGCATAGTCTGTCCTTTTCACCATTGTGCCAGAAGAATGCGCATGGATTATCATTGCATAGTTTTTTGATACAGTTGTTTACTTTCTGTTGTTTTTCGTCTAGATTTTGGTACACGGTCTGTCGAGTTGTGAATCCTATTGTTGGTTTGTTGATGATCTTTTCATTGGTGTTTGGATCTTAATCTTGTTCTTCTGCATATATACCTAAAGGGTTTCCTTTAGGTGATACTTTGATCTGACCATCTTCAGGTATAGAGTACATGGTCAGCCGCATGTACTACCATGGCAGGTGCTGTTCACCAGCTGTCGCCAGTCAAGAATTCAACTCGTACACCTCAAAGTTTAACACATTTGTTTTATGTACCCATAATGTCGTACTTGATGCCAAAATAATTTTCAATTTGTTCAAGAAATTGAATATTGTATATCATATCTCTATTTGTGGCTTTGCTGATTGTCTGGCATTATTAAGGCGCGAATTCCCAGACAGGAAGGCAAGTAGTGGACTTTCTTACAAGCAGAGGAACCTGATGGGGGATATTTTGCACAAAAATGATTTGGCCCACGATGCAATTGCAGATGTGTGTGCCCTCATAGTGACAGTGCCTAAATATGAAGACACATTTTTCCTGCATTCATGCCAGTCAGTCCAAGACCGGATTTCGAGAATTTAGAATCTAAAAAATAGTCACCAACATTTCAAGATGCATTAAAAAGGGAGCGTTGACAGTAGCTAAATAAAAAAAGGTTAGGATCGGTTGGTATGTCCCTACATCATTTGCATGTTATTTTCAAACAATCGAGAGAAGGTGGTCTCTGGGTTGTTGCCGCGACAATAGTTATCGCTCTTAAAATAATAGTAGCTGCAACACTGTGTGATTATTTCAGTGCAATTTAACCGTGTTCTAACTAAACAGAATCACTTATCACAGTCTTCGATATAATCCACTTGCCCGAAGCCCGGGACAAGTAAAATCGTTGGCGGACAAGTTAAAATTGTAACCTGTCAGCCCGATCGGTTAAGTTAAAAAAATTAAGAGGAGATTGAAATAAAGAAATATATACATCGCCAGTTGAAATTGAAAAACTGCTTACTTTCTATTTTACTAGTCGTTTCAAGAGCGTGTGCGTGTAAAACACATGAATTTGTGACGAAGTGCGCAATAAACCACGGTAACGGTGTTTTCCGGTTGGAGTAACTTCCCCATTCGATAAACAAAAAATAACTTCCGGAAACCAAGTCCTGTTTGCAGTATAATATTTTAGGATATTTTTAAGGAGCTAAGCCAGGTAAGAAGGTCCGCAAGCAAAAAAAAAAAAAAAAAAATGTGAGCAGAAAAGGGAGTTGGTTTTCTACGCTCAGGGCAACAACATCGCTCCTGGCTCATACACGGCGAGTCAGCAAATGTTATGTATTGCAAATGAAGTTGTTGAAAAACAAACGAACGGGCCGTCTGCAGGCCAGCAGGCTTAATGATCTGTTGACCACCAAACTAGAGTTACCAGACATTGAATCATTTGACCCTGAGCCAGCAATCCTAGAGTGGATGGTAAGTAATTTACTTCTCTAAATTCTGAAACCTGCATTATAAAAAATTGTGTATAATTTCTTAAGTTATAACGATTCACTTTATAGCATAATTCTTAGAAAAAAAATGATACAAAAATATTTGAAGAAACTTTTCATTAAATTGTTCAATAATAGTAAATAAAAAGGACAAACTGACAAGTCTTTTTTTAGGAAAGGTCTGAGTCTGTAGAAATTAAAAGAACTAACACTCACCTCCATTTTTATTGTATACAAAAAATTACTCAAACATTTTTTTATCATTTGATAATAGTGAATTACATATCAGTTGGATTTACTTTCAGACAAGCACTCCCTCTGGCCAGAAGAGAAGACCCTCTAGAAAGTCCAAGACAGTGGCACATCTTCAGGACTCTGATGAAGAGCTGACTCCTGAAGCAGGTGAGTTAGCAGAGATGTTAGATGAGCCCACTCCAGGGTCACTATCATCAGTGCTTGAGGTATTATTTGCCTAAGCAATTTAAAATAAATCAGCCTCTTGTTCCTGATTGATATTACTGATCTTTCATTGAAATGAAAGCGTTACTAAAATAAATATACAGCTCTTACTAGAGTCATAAACATTGTAAATTTATTTTAAGAAATAAGAACTAAATTGAATACACTGTAACTTTGACGCTTAAACATAATTGCAGTTTTTATGTATTTCATGAGCCTGGTGTTGCTGCATCTTGGCTGAAGAAGGGCAAGGAAGATGATGATGACGAAATGGAGATGGAAGAAGACACAGTTTTACCCTGCTTTTAACAATTAGGGAATACATTGTTATGAAACTGTAACACATAAAAATTAATTTTTTAATGAATTTAAAGTTCTTCGTGTCAATGTTTTCGGGCAAGTGAAAATGGATTCGGGCAAGTGGAAATTCCATGTTGTCTGCCCGAATTGGCAAATTCTTAAAAAAAATTGTGAAGACTGTTATCAGTATGTATTATAAGCTGTTTTTTTCTTAAAGTAGTATTCTTTTGTTCACTTATATTGTTTATATGCATATGCTTAATTTCCTTCATTAATCAAATACATATAATACATCAACAAGAATACACATTACTCATAAAACGGGATTAAAACGCGCATCTTCCAGGTCAGATGAAGTCCTGTCACTCAGTTAAAGTTTCATTCTGTTGGGTATCGTGAGCTTTCGTAAGGTGAGTTATTGTGATCACCCTGTGTCCGTCGTCGTCCGTCGAGTGGCCTCAACAATTTCCTTTAAAATCAAAGCGCACAATGCGCTTAGAGACGGCGACGGGATTAACATTCTAAACCCAGTGTTTCTGAAGTTATTGAAGCAGTCACATGACGACAAAAACTCCATCCGCTGTTGCTACAGAAGTTCTGTTTGTAACATAATGATACGGAGTAACGGTCATGAACCTTTCATTCATAAAGAGCTGCATACCTAAGTAGGTCATTCTCTTTCTCTAGTGCTAGCGAATTCTATCTGTTGTTTTGTATGTGTAGAAATTGACCAGGTATTTGATTATTTAAGATACTAGAATGTTTGCCTATCTATTTTAAAATTAAGAAATGCTCTGGGAGGAACCTAACTCGCCATCATGCAAAATATTGTGTGGACTACTTTAGGTCAATTACATACATACGGAGCACTACTTTTTCTTTTTACAGGAGTCGATCTTCATGTACGTAAGATGGGTTGCTGTTCTGGTTAAGAAATGTCACGGATATTCTTTCACGCTTAAAATTGATGCTTCCAGTGCAAAATAATGGCAAAAGTAAACATGTTAACAAACAATAACACACTAAAAGCGGTTACGGTAATGATTTAAACGTCTATGTAACATATTCCATTCGTATTCGTTAGTGCAGAATCGCATTGCATGGATCCGCACTAAGCGCGGAGAGGTACAGTTAAAAATGTTGTGGAAAATATGCAAATTAGCAAGGCCTGATTTCGTTCTTCAGCATTAGACGGCTATCGCCGTCTAAAAACCAATGGGTAGAAATTGACATAACTTGGCATGAATGATCCTTGGGTTAACCTTCACAAAAGCTGCTCCAGTGCTTTAGTATGTTAGAATAGGTGTAATCATTCTGTCAAATAACTGTAACTGTAAATATTTTGGACACACAAGCAAGAAATGATATCCAGAGATTCAATCAAAGATGAGTTACAAGCACATAAACCATTTTTCTATCTGTTCCATCGCATCTCCCTTCCTCAATATTAAGTTCATGTTAAGATAAACGAAATTTACTCAAAATCTTTGATAATCATTTTTAACCAGGTTTTCCGAAGAAAAACTCTGGTTATTATATTGGGGTATGTCGGCGGGTGGCACATTTTTCAACGGATTTGGTCCAAACTTTTACAGAAGCATTATTACATAATGGCCTGGCGCATATTGTCGGGGTTTTGTGATTCGACTATTTTTGATGCAGTTACGGCCCTTTGTTATTTTTTCACATATGTAATATATAGGGAAATATTCTTCTGTGCGCAACTCCTCCTACATTTTTCATGGATTTGGCCCACACTTTTACAGAAGCATTATTACATAGTGACCTGGCGCATATTGTCAGGGTTTTGTGGTTCGACTATTTTTGATGCAGTTATGGCCCTTTGCCCTTTAACGGATGTAATATAAAGGGGAATATTATTTCGTGCACAACTTCTACATTTCTTAATAAATTTTGTCCATACTTTAAAAGAAGTACCTTCACTAAGTCACCCTGGAGAATATTACCTGTGTTTTGCAGTTTGACCATTTTTGATGGAGTTATGCTAAAATTCCTTGTCCGGAGCATAACTCCTACATTATAAGAGGTATTGACTTGAAACTTTATAGGTGCATACATCTCATTGAGGCGGAATGCACTGGGACGAATCATTGCGAAAAAAAAACACCTGGTTTTGTGACAATTCCTGTCACTTGTTTATTATTTCAAAATATGTTTCAAATCTAAATTCTGTTATGTATTTACAGTTAGTTTCAAGTTTTGGACTATTATTTATACATTCATGCCATTTCTGTACAAACTTTGTTTTATCATTTGTACATAGTCAGTATCTACGTCAGAATTATTCCATAAAATTTTTTTTCGCTTACTATTCAGTATTTTAAAAATTAGTGAATCTTGATTTTTGCTTATCTTAAAATAATATTTTAATGCGCATTCTTTACATATTGTAGATAATGAAAATCTTCCTTGCTCTCCCAAAACTGCTTTATTTGGGAATTGCGATTTTACACCTAAAGTAAATTTACAATATTTTATATGTATAGTTATTACGTTAAATTTCATCATTTTCATATACTCCCTTCTGTCAAAAACTGTAGTTTTGTTGATACATTATATAAATTTAAAGTTGAAAAATATATAACAAAACCGACATCCCTCTCATTGCTTGTTCAGACAATGATTTAATTGCATAGGATATATTGCCAATATAAAACATTAATACCCAGCTAACAGAACTCATCCACAACTTCAATAAGCTGTTCATTTATATTCCACCGATATTTTTTTCTCCTTTTTCGTTTTTCAAAAATGCATATTTTGCTTTTCTTGCATTTATATACGTTAATAAACAATTTCGCTGCCTAAAATGAAAATCGACGGCACCAATGATGTGTTAAAAACTCATTTATCCGATTTATAATGGGCACACATGATAATCCGGTAATTACTAGTGCTACATCTGAGAATATATTTTAAAGCAAAAACAATAATTTTCTTTTCTTTCGCACTTGTCGAAAAAAAAAATAAACCTCTCAAATCTGTCTGAGACAGGTATAACTGAATGGATCCAGCCTTTTCCGCTTCGATGGACCGGACAATTTTCAATGTATCGACTGCTACTACTTGTTTAAATGACGGAGAGGTGCCAAACCAGCGAAAATGAAACTGATTCGAGAAAACTTCAGTTAAAAAACAAACCGAAAATTACATTTCGATTTTGATCAAACTGACTGACTCTAATTGTCACATAAATTAAAAAAAAATGTGGATAGACTCAAAAAAACAACCTCGGTCGATTTTAGGATCAAACTGACTGACTCTAATTGTCACATAATTGCCGTGAAACGTAACTCTATTTATTCCCCATGGTTATAAATCAGATTCGGTATTCGAGTCGACTATTATTAAATTCATCTTGATCAATATGTATCATCTTACATCGATTGACGAGAGGTTGCAACAAAAGTGAAGATAAAACAACACAAAGTAACACGTCTGTATATATTACAAATCTATCGTAACGGCTAGCAATGATTTATTTATTATTATAATGGCCATGTTTTAGCCTTTGTCGTCAAGGATAATCTACTTCCGGGTCATGTCTTTTGGTGAAGAGACAGCATCGGAAGAGACTTTGTTGGATACAAGGGAGTCCGCGTTCAATTCCTTTGCATATTTTGTAAATAGACCTATTGATTCTGTTACGTTACCAGTTTATAGAACTGATACACAGGAAACAATTACACCTAAAAAGTAAACATGCTCTAGATGTAATCCACATCCTATTCATAAAAGCTGTGTATATTAAAAATTGAGCATCAACACTGTCCCACTATTGCGTATTGTTGATAAAATAGTATCAAATGCTACAAAATGAGAGATATGTGAGAGTTAGGGACGTCTAGGTTGTTCCTTATCCTACTTGTTTGTGCTCTTGATTCATTGCACATATGTAAATCAGGTCAGAGCTAACTTATATTGAATGCCGTGAAACGTAAATGCATATTTATCACGCAGGTTATAAATCAGATTCGGTATTCAGTCACCATTATCTAAATTATCTTGAGTCTACTGTCGATCACACTAATCGATTGCACACAGGCTTGCACGAAATCTGAAATTGGTGCAAAAGTGTCAAATTATCCAGATGCAAATTGGTTACATTCTAGTTCAATCAAATGTATCCATAGAGCTGTGGTTACACACACTTCTGTCATACTTGGTGGCAATAACTATTGGTTTAGGGCTAGTGAATACGTATTATGGATTATCCTTCATTGATTGTATGTTTGTTAAGTTAACATAAAGATGAATGTAGCCCAGTATGTCCCGGTACTTCTAAAGATGTATGTAGCCCAGTATATCCCGGTACTTCTAAAGATGTATGTAGCCCAGTATATCCCGGGACTTCTAAAGATGCATGTAGCCCAGTATATCCCGGTACTTCTAAAGATGCATGTAGCCCAATATATCCCGGTACTTCTAAAGATGTATGTAGCCCAGTATATCCCGATACTTCTAAAGATGTATGTAGCCCAGTATATCCCGATACTTCTAAAGATGTATGTAGCCCAGTATATCCCGGTACTTCTAAAGATGTATGTAGCCCAATATATCCCGGTACTTCTAAAGATGTATGTAGCCCAGTATATCCCGGTACTTCTAAAGATGTATGTAGCCCAGTATATCCCGGTACTTCTAAAGATGTATGTAGCCCAGTATATCCCGGTACTTCTAAAGATGTATGTAGCCCAGTATATCCCGGTACTTCTAAAGATGTATGTTCCCGGTACTTCTAAAGATGTATGTAGCCCAATATATCCCGGTACTTCTAAAGATGTATGTAGCCCAGTATATCCCGGTACTTCTAAAGATGTATGTAGCCCAGTATATCCCGGTACTTCTAAAGATGTATGTAGCCCAGTATATCCCGGTACTTCTAAAGCTGTATGTAGCCCAATATATCCCGATACTTCTAAAGATGTATGTAGCCCAGTATATCCCGGTACTTCTAAAGATGTATGTAGCCCAGTATATCCCGGTACTTCTAAAGCTGTATGTAGCCCAATATATCCCGATACTTCTAAAGATGTATGTAGCCCAGTATATCCCGGTACTTCTAAAGATGTATGTAGCCCAGTATATCCCGGTACTTCTAAGGATGTAATATGTAGCCCAGTATATCCCGGTACTTCTAAAGATGTATGTAGCCCAATATATCCCGGTACTTCTAAAGATGTATGTAGCCCAATATATCCCGGTACTTCTAAAGATGTATGTAGCCCAGTATATCCCGGTACTTCTAAAGATGTATGTAGCCCAGTATATCCCGATACTTCTAAAGATGTATGTAGCCCAGTATATCCTGGTACTTCTTAAGATGTATGTAGCTCAGTATATCCCGGTACTTCTAAAGATGTATGTAGCCCAGTATATCCCGGTACTTCTAAAGATGTATGTAGCCCAGTATATCCCGGTACTTCTAAAGATGTATGTAGCCCAGTATATCCCGGTACTTCTTAGCCTACGCCAACAGCACCAACACCTTATTCCCGTTCTCTCTTTCCTGCTCTGTCTTTTTTCTTTATATTTCTATTTCAAAATGAAATATGCATGTAAATAAGAAAATAAACAAATAATTAATAAAACAAAGGAATTCCTTTTAAGCCGGACATCAATATTTTACTCCCCCCTGCCGCTACAGACGAAATTATTCTTGCTTTATCTGTATACAAATAACTCATTTCCATTTTTAGGCATAAAGTCAAGAAAGAGTAAGCACGCGATGCGTCTGTCATATATCTTCGAAAGTGTATTTTACACACAGAGATTGTGACTTGATAACTCTTACAGAACATTTAGATCCCAACGTGGAATTTAAAATGTGTCTTGTTTCATACAGGATTTGCATCTCTTTGACATTGATAGCCTTATATATGCTTTTTTTATCCAGATAAATGTTAACAGAAAGAAGTAGTTTAATCAGCATTGAAAAAAGATCAAATTAGCATTTTATAGCAAAACATGCATTGATAAATATGCATGCCGAGGACATAAAAAAGATAAACTTACCATCTATCTTATTTTCTCGAAGTTTCAAAGAGAGATTGCAAGTTCATACGTTTACTGTTATACGGGTTATATGTGTCAAATCCCATCAAGACAACATACATTTCGAAGCAATGTTTCAGCTGGGCTGTCTCAAATAGTAGGAGTAGTCACATAGAGATGTTCATTGGCTCGATCATTTGAAGTTGTTACTAATATTAAAGTTCAATGCAATATATATACAAGTACATTGAAATCTGGATTTGATATTTATCTAGGTGTATCGGAGCCGAAATATACTGAGGGGGGAAAAGGAGACGCAGGAAAAGGATATTTTGATATTTATTTTACAGTAGCCGGATTCAAGATTTGGCCATCTGACTTTGTTGCTAATCACATAATGGGGGCCTCCGTGGCCGAGAGGGTAAAGTCGCTGACTTTAACCCTCACTCAGCCCCTCACCGCGTTTGCTCGAATCCCGACAGGGTCATTCGGATTTTCATGTGAGGAAGTCTTCCAGCTGGCTTACGGTAGGTCGGTGGTTCTACCCGGATGCCTCCGTGCATTCGGGGTCTTCCTCCACCTGTAATTAGCTGGACGCCGCACTGTCGAAGCGACGGTAAACCCAAATAGTCAAGTCAAGTTAATCACATTATGGTCAGCTCCATCTCTTTTAATGGCATGTCATTGTTTGACAAAAAAGACTGTTTCCTTATACATGTATCAACATAATTCTTATACATTCCTTTTATCCGACATGATCACTTTAGAGTACCATGCGTTCCTTACTTGTATGTTTTGTACTTTTATAACTAAAATGAAATAAACGTTTGGTCAATTATATATAATTATACATGTTGTATTAGGATACTGGATTGCGAAGAATGTGTGCACTATGTCATTGTTTTGTTGTTGTTTATTTATTTATTTATTTATTTTTTATTTATTTCCATGGCACTGCGTATTTCTATATTTTTGATATAATTGGTTAAAATCATTTTGAATAGTTAATTGGAAAATATGATGAATGTGTAAGACTCTCTGTCAATATACATCAATGTTTTTCATTGGTTAATGATCGAACATCTTTCTCGACTGAACAGACTTGGCACATAGTGGATAACCAAATTTATCATTTTGAATTATGATCTTGACCTTTGACCCGACTTTCAACTTTACAACGTCGATATAAACTATCTGCAAATCATATCCACATTATGAAATCAACAAGCGAATCAAAGTCGAATAAACATTATTAACTAATAGCACGATACAAATCATAAACTAGAAAAAGCACATCTTATTGTTTGGAATGCCCGGATAGCGGGTATCTCTACTTCATTATGCAGACCATGCTGTTTCCCACCAGTTCACCTATATTAGAATTACAACATATCATTTCCGACCTACTAATGCTTTCATCTAATGTATAAACTGTATTGCGAGAACATATTTATTCAAGTTATCTTGTTTTTATTCAACGAAATCTATTAACAAGACTGCAATTTGCATATTTTTTTGCTGCTTATGTGGACGCTTCGTTATAACAAAATCATGTTTTACGTGTTTAAAGCAAATAAGGAAACGTGTTTGTCATGGATCGGAAATGCATTAGTTTGAAGAAAATACACGAGTTGCTTTACCAAGAGTGAAATTATCAATTTTCTAAGTTGTTGTTTTGAAATGTACCATCCCTGCGATTGTGTATCAGTCATATAGCAACCCCATCTAATTAAAGTGGAAGAAGACCCGGATGCACACGGTTAGAACAAGCACCCTACTTCAAGTCAGCGCAAAATTCGAGTGGCCAAACCAGCACTCGAACAGCGACGATGGGTTAATCGATAGTTTTTTAACTACTCTAACCACCTTGCTACTACGGCACCCAATGAAAAAAGGTGACAGAAAACACATTCTTAAAACAAAATTAATAAAACTGAATAATTTATTTCATCTTATTTTTAACTGTTTCATTTAGTTTAAATTTGTAGAGGAAAAAGCTGTGTTGATTTAAGCTCGAGTTATCACCATTTGTTATATGTTAACATATATCTATTGTTAGAGGTTCGATCCCCTCCGATGTGTATTTCTAACTTAAAGATATTTGCCAAATTATAAAAAAAATGCCCATTATTATAATTTCGTTTGTTTGTTGGATTTAACGTTCCACCGACAGTATTTCAGTCATTTGGAGACGATGTCTACTTGAGACAGATATAGTACTGCCCTACTGCAGTATCACACCGTAGACATGTGGCATGGTACCACACCAAGTGACATTATCCTGGGGGAGTCCGCAGCCGAGAGGGTAAAGTCCCTGACTTCACACTACCGCGTTGGTTCGAATCCCGGCAGGGTCATTCGGATTTTCATGTTTTCATGCCTTCCATCTGGCTTGCGGTAGGTCGGTGTTTCTACCTGGATGCCTCTATGCATTCGGAGTCTTCCTCCACCTGTAATTAGCTGGACGTCGCTATATGATTAAAATACTGTCGAAGCGACGGTAAACTCAAATAGTCAAGTCAAGACCCATTATCCTGACACCTGGCCAACCAGTCCTGCAGCTTCCCTTATAGGCTTAGTGCCAAGCAAGGGAGCTCTAACAGTACCATTTTTACGACTTTGATATGTCGCGGCCGGGGATCAAACCCACGACCTTCCGCTCCCAAGGCACTAACCACTCTGCTATCGGGGACGGTCTATAATTTCGAACAAAGTTCAAATTCATCAAAGTTCAAATTTTATATCACAATTATAATAATTATTATAGCTATCAGTATATCTAGTTAGAGCAATGGTCATATTTATGTTCAGGGACGTAGTTAAGTTTGAACGTCGTTTGCTGTAGTGTCACTTAGGTCAACTACGTTAAAGTTGATTCGAAATACTTTAAAAATTGCCTAAAAAGAGATGCGTGTATAAAGAAAGTTCGAGTATGGCAAAGTACGAGTAAATACGGTTAACTACGTTAACTACGATAAAATGGCTGGGGTTTACTATGGCGTTACTACGTATAAAAACGTTAACTGCGTATCAACTACGTTCGTAGTAGGTACAACTACGGCAAACTAGGACCAACTGCGTTGATCTACGGTAAACACCGTGCCTGCGCCTGCGCAGTACGGCTAAGTCAGGGTGTGGTCACGGTCAATTTGCTTTTTGATCTGTGTAAAATCTGTCGCTGAACAGTTATGCCTCCAAAAAATCGAAAAGGGCCATCGCAAAACCGTTTCTGCTGGTGGTTGTGGGAGTACTGAGATACAACTATTGTGTAAATCCGTGATCGGCAGTTACCACGTGGCTATGACTTTTCAATTTACACATTGCTTACTCTAGCCTTACCTAGTAAATCCTAGTAAAACGTACCCAACATAATCTTTAACGTAATTCAAACGTAGTTTAGCCGTAATACCCCCTCCCCTAGTTGGACCGTACTGTAAGCCGTAGTAGAAATGGTTGTTACTACCGTCAACTTCGGTCAACACTACGGTCAAGTAGAGTCAAGTACGTTTAAGTAGGGTCAACGACGTTCAAAGTACGGTGGCAGTAGAGGCACGTCACCCCCCCCCCCCCCTAGCTGTCCGTAGACATTTTTTTCAACATGCTGAAAAATTTTGAGCCTACTACGGCCAAATCACGAGTTCGAACTACGGTAATAACTACGTTGAATTACGTTTAGCTATGTCCAACTACGCCTTGTACGTTTAACCACGCTTAACTACGTATATCCTCCTACGGCCAACTACGATTAATTAACTCTAATGTGACCGAGGCCTAAGAGAGGGAGTGGGAGAGAGAGATGCATTTAAAATTCAGTTCGAGGTTGGCGTTGTAGAGAGCCATACTGACGCCCGCCTCGTTATTGGTGTAAGGAGATCCTCCGCGGTGACAAGTCGCTCTAGAAAATTGATCTCGGTTTTCTGAAACTGAATGAATTTGCTTTCTCACAATGAAATAAAGGATAATACGATTTTATAATATATAAAATGTTTACATAAAACTAATTTATTGGTTTACAAAGTAACACTTAAAATATCAATTAATTGATAAAGCTTGATAAAGCTTAAATAATTATCAAGTCATTTAATATATTTGATAATCTTGACAAATCAAGAAAATTAACAGAAAAATCGACACATCAAACGTTTTTATAACAACGTGTTTCCAGAAACAATTATATTATTCTTCTAGATAGTGTATACATGTATACCTATTTAAATACTTACTTTGATGAAACACACAAACACTGGGATAATTTGAATTGCAGTTCAAATATTTTCCCAATTTGTATGTTAGTTCGAATCAATACTTTAAATGAAGAATTTTCTAGTATATATTATCCTCGTCAAATGTAGTTGTGTATCGTTCGATCAATATAAAAAAGATAAAACTAATTAAAATAGATATATCTTAATGTTCATGCCAGCAATTAAGAGTTAATGAGACGGTGGTTTAAGTCTTATCTTTCTCGTGCCTCACGAGATCTTATCGGGAAACAAACGAGTGCTGCCGTCACCTTAAGTAAAAGATGTATCTGATTTAGAATATTGATGTGCTTGTAAATTATCACGGTTGCGTTCATTGCCCTGTATGTTACTGGAATGTAACAAATTATTTTTTGTTAAATTGTGATCAGCCACCATCCGATTATTTTATGTTCGGTAACAAATGACATTGCTGAATTCGTGTGTTCATTTTGGATCTATCTTGTGAATCGGACTCATTTTCAATGGGGAAGCTGAGAAATTAAATTAAGTTTTAGCATTATACGCGATACATCTTCGCTTTAATTCACGTTCCTAGGATTTTATAAATTGCAGGATGGTAAAAATAATGGATTTAAACATTTAAGAATTTCTCATTGTCGATAAAATACAGACAGGTTCTATGTCGATTAATGTATGTATGAATTTATTGATGGATCTTGAATCAAAATCAAGAGCGATTCTCCGTTCGTTATTTGAAATAAACTGCCTGGCAGACACAACAATTGTATTGAACATGTAGACTGAAAATATTCCATGACATGGCAGTAAAACTGTTTGCGTGTGTTTGTAATACTTAGGTATCACGGTGAAATGTTAGAAACTTATAAAATCATATGATACAATATTCTATTTTTTTTTTTTTTTTTTTGGTGTGTTGGGTTTAACGTCCCACCGACAGTATTTCAGTCATGTGGAAACCATGTCTGCTTGAGACAGATATAGTGCTGACACACTGCAGTATCACGCCGTAGACATGTGGCATGATACCACACCCAGTCACTTAATCCTGACACCGGGCCAACCAGTCCTGCAACTACCATTATATTCTGAGCGCCTTGCTATAACAGTGTCATGTTTACGTCTTTGGTATGTCGCGGCCGTTGATCGAACCTAATCTATTTTTACCGAGCGATCTGAAGCACAATCGGTACTCTGGCTCATTAATGTAATCCTTCCATACTTAACTGCTGTGACCCCAAACGACATCTGCCATTCTCAAAAGGCACCCTATTCGCATCATTCTCAAACCTCGCCCCCTTTCGAATCTCGATAATAAATCCTTAAATTTCCTTATACTTATAAGCAATTAGCTATAGTTATCAACCTACACAAAAAGTTCACCCACGAATCTTTTGATAGTCTTCAACAAAGTCTAGTGGCAGCTTCCGTTGTATTCATACAGATGATTCCATCTCTGCCCTAGTATTCTAAAGATCTTTTTTTTGCGTGGCCTCTCATACAGTTCTTTCGTAAGTATATATATTTTTAGAGACCTCCTGTTAAGATGGTTTTGAAAAATAAAGGATGATCTCCAGCAGCATTATGTTAAATACCATCAGAAAACTATAGCCTGAGTTAAAAGTAATCAAACCAAGGGCTATGTCAATTCAAATATGAAAAAGTTATTCGTGGTTACTTTACAAAATTGGAAAATGTATTCATAAAGAATAAGCAATCTCTAATAGACCAGAGTGGCGAGAAGGGTATTCAAACCTCACATGGTTAGTGATAGCGATATAGTACCTGCCATAACTTTTCCAGATCAATCATTGGTGGTGAAACACACACACACACACACACACACACACACACACACAACAAAAAACAGGGACAAAGGTTTCACAATTTTATGTATCTAAAGTATAGATCATAAATGGTTACCAACAAGATAGCGCCACAACTGGGACCATATCGAAAGGCTTGCCAAAATAGAACATGTTTTACAAGAACAGCTCATTAAAAGACTTTTACCAGACAGTCCTAAATGTGTTTGATGACCATAAATCATAAACCATTCATGTGCTTGACTGGGTTAAAACTTTCATAAATCTATATGTGCTTCCGGCACAAACAATTCACGTGCTTCAACCTCGGAATGTTAAGGGTATTGAGCCTCATCACAAATAAACAGCAGTGCTTCACACCTTTTTAAGGGAGCAACTTTCTTTTAAAATAATCAGATTTTATTTTCCTGCTTTGACTTATAACTCTTATATAACAGTTCTTTCAAGCGACAACCTAAAATTAGCCTTTCAAATTATTTCCCTTTGAAAATTTAATCGTAATCAGTGTTGATATTCGTTAGAATCATTCAATTCTAATGACAAACTCCGAGAACTCCGAGTGAACCTGTGTCAGATCATCACAGCTTAATTTGATGCGTTAGAACGTGTTATTGATAACAAAATGGAAATTCACCGAGTGTTAAAATGCACTGATGGGAGTTGTTTCTGGATAGAAAATTATTAATACTGACTCATGTAAAGAAAGTTACACGATCAAAATCCATTATTGAGAATCTGAACCAGGAAGCCAGTAATACACGAGGCAGTTGACCCCTTCATGGTTTCTAAGAGACGATCTAGCTAACAAAAGCCACATCTGGCGATGACATACGTGAAAAAGACAAATGTTTTGTGCGTTAATAGTTTCAACCCAAAGAACTAAATCATACCGCGGATAGCGCTGAGAAAACATGATTTTTTATGAAATTACGTTTCATTTATTTGGCTACTACAGTACATTAAATAAACGATGACCAAAGTTCAAGCGATACCAATGCATTGTTATAAACCCGCTTTAACCTTACGTGAACACGGTCTTTACAAGAAATAAATGAGCACAACGCTTGTTTAAATGGAATAATAACAATTTGCGCATTACCAACCTTACTCTTCCTATTACTCTTGCCTTCAGTTTTTAAGATTTACATCAATATGTGTATTTAAATAAAAAGGCAGCAAATGTAAAATAACAAACTTTCTTTATTTTAATTACGTATGGTACTTTCATTTCATATGCTTTATTCATATGGGTAAATTGATACTAAAAAACATATTCAAAATATATACTCACATGCACAGTCATGTAAATTTGATTTTGCAAAATTATTTAAGGAATTGTTTTAAAATAATATAATCAATGAGCTGGGCTGCGTTCAGTTAACCATAATGCTCGCAACTGTTTAGTATTTGGTTCCCTGCGTGGACTCTATACTCTATGATAAAACAGGGATACAACGTTAGAGAACTTTAACTGCAACTGAACCCGAATCCTCCGCTTGCAACGCGCTGATTTCGAATTTCCAAACTGCTTTTTATCTCTTTTATTCGGTATCGTATGACATCATTCGTGCTATAGCCTCTCATTCACAGTTTCTTTTAGTCCTATATCGTCTTGAAACTGAACAATTTCGATGTACTTGCGGTTTCTTTCTTTCTTTGTCGTTCTTAACTTTCCGTTATACATTTGGATACCAAATGGAACAATAAGAATTTATTCAACAATGTCAAAAAGCTGAACCTATTAGTTTTCTAGCTTTTAAATAAGTTTCTAATATTTTATCATACAGCATATACATAACCAATGTTTCAATAAAGCAATTAAGGTTTATGCTCTGTAATTCATGCTCTGTATATAATCCACAAAAACAATCAAAGCCATGCATATAACTTCACAATATAAGCTTTTAAAATGTCAAACCATGGAAATTTAAGGCAAATTGACATGTTATGACATATGACAGAAAGTATTTTATTACCTCCCCTTTATAATTTTGTTGTCATGAGTTATCTCCCATGAAAGCTACAAAAAAGTTATTTTCCATTTTCTTACGGTAAAATTTAGAAGTTTACATGAAATTATTTGTATTAATTCAGTTTTTCAAATTCACAGAAATTCTGTATTTAAATTAACTTCAATATTAACTTAAATACAGATTATCTCCCCTACGTCTAATAAAACCTGGAATAACTCTCGGTGAAATATTTTTGGATGTCTTCAAAGTGACAAAGTTTCATAGCAATATTTCCATCCAGTGGCAAGATATTGAATATGGGTATAAGGGGGTTATACCTTAAGAAATCATACTTATTTAGACACTCTTTTATACAATTTAATATTTAGTTTGTCTGTATTGACAGTTCATACGACAACTGGCTTTATTTATTTACAGCGATTTCGCTTATAGAGGGGCTATCTAATGTTAGACCCATGTAATGAACAGTTTCCATGATTCAATTATTATATATAAATATTACAGAAAAAATAAAAGTATTCAATTTCTTTGTTTCTTTCTGTTTGGAAATATAATGCAGTTAAATAAATGTACATGATATCTAAGAGTCAACATATGCAAGACTCTATGAAGTTGTGGTAAATTAAAATTATATTTGAATCCCTGTGAAAAAATAATAACACTATGAATAATAACTTTCTTGATCTCTTGTGACAATCAATAACCATATGTTCCGTTCTTTTCTATTCTCACTCTTCTGACAGTTACATAGCATACAGATATAAATGAAGTGGTTGTACCCTTTGAAAAAAAAAAAAAACACATTTCTTATTCACACGTGTTGTTTGTTTTCTGATTAGAACCACTTGTAACGTACATGCCTGCGGACCCGAGTGGTAGTGGGTTCGAAACCATTTGTGGCCAAGAAATTTTGGTTGTCTTTTATGCGCAAAGTACTGGTCCATCCAAAAAACCGTCTAGAGGGACAAGTATGGGTTCTACGAAGTTAAACTTTTTTCCAGTCGACGTGGAATAAAGTTATTTCCATCAGATTTAGTTTATTGCCTATAAAACATGGTCAACGATATCAAATGCTGTCATTAGATCTTATATAACCATACCAATCATTAAATCATTTGAATTTATTAAAGCCTGTATGATCTTAACAAGCATATCATTTTCATCTAAAATACTGAGTACATACAGCTTTCACTAATTGATTTTTAAAAGACTACTTTTCTAATGCAAATACTGTGACCTCTCTCTGAAACCATTCCGTAACAATAAGATGAAAGCGCTGAAGGCACTGAAGTTGTGTGTGTCTCAATTGGAAGATGGTTTGACGAGCTGCAGGTTTGCGGGGTAACTTAGTTTTTGTCAAATATCAAACTTATATTAACATAATAAACGATTGTTCATTGTAGGCTATAGAAATTGGGAGAGTAAGAGTAGTGAAGTGCTAATTGTAAACAGTCTGTTGAAACAAATGGTGCATTCATCTTTAATGTCTTGTAATGACCTTGTTAACGCAACGTTAAAACGGATAGGCATTGCGCGAGGATTTGACCCCTGTTTATTAAATCTACTTTGATAAATAAAAGAAATACGATAATACTGTTCTCTTAGCACTATCAGCGCTTTGATTTGTACTACTGAGCGACGGCACAGTTTCTATTTATAGATGCAAATCAGTGGCTCGGAGCCCCCTACTGTGTCCTAAGTAACAGCCATTCTATATAGAAGCAACAAATAACACCTGGAGGTACCTCTGATGTATATGAGATAGCTTGATGTTTTTATTAATAAGTTTCACGGATTTGTATCGGAATTCAAGCTTTCTATTTGGACCATTGTACATGTAACACCACCATCCAAATTCAGGCACAAGACACCTTTGCATCGAAAGAAACTATACTCCTCCGCATGGTAAATGAAAGTTACGCAACATCATAGGGAAAATAGTCCTTTTTCGCATTTATGCTACACACAATTATTGTGTCCCGTAAACGTAATATTTATTTTTTACTCAAAATTGAGTTTTCAACACTTTCAACAATTTGGCTGAATCTCAGCATACCTGTGTTGTAGATTTCTGTTCAATCGGTCGATCATTCATACAAAATGAAGAGGTTATTCGATTTTAAATGTAGAGAATGGGACCCCCAGAATTTAGGTACTATAGTTGTGAGTGACTACGTCACACACAACTAATAAAACAATAATAGTTAGAAACATCAGTAAATTGACATGGCTTGTGACAATTTGACCTTCAGTATTTTACCTGTATTTATATCTTTTATTTCCTATACCCCAAACCTATGGACATTTCTTCGTAATATAACTGTTTTAAGTTTTTTGCTTTAATTTCTCTTCGAATATCAATTCTATATTTGATAAAAATAATGAAGACGATTTACTTTTAGAACGATTTCGAGTGGTAACAACATCTCCGATATGCTAAATGCCTTATATTAAGGTCATACTTCAGTCTAACATTACAACAGTAAGGACTTATCGTACGTATCGAAGACAAACCAATTGGTATTGTTTGAATGTGTCAATTTGTTTTATGAGTTGATCAAAAGATACAGTATGGGTCATTAATAACGCAAATTTCATATGTACTGATATGTGTAGTCTTGAATCGTGTCACCGGTGTCGTATACAGCGGTTGTGACACACAATTTTCTCGACTTAAACATACACCGAAATTGTCAGGGTTTATTGTCAGTATCTCCAAAACGCATTATATAATATTGTCAGTATCTCCAAAACGCATTATAAAATACAACTGTACAAAAAGATCATTTTGGGGGGAAAAGGTGACAAAAGTAAAGGAATAACAATACAAAGTGCTGTACTCCGATATATTTAGAAAGATCATCAAACTTTATTTTATTCTGATCTTTCTAATTAAGTACCTACTTGCATACACACTTGTTTGTTTTATTTGCCCTTTTTGACATGTATTGAATAAAAACAACTTATTATAATAATGTTAACCTCTAAGGATACTATTCAGAAGTGGAAGTCTTTATCGATTCTGTATTTTATCAATATACATTTAAACGTCAGAAATAGTAAGTAAACCATTAAATCGTTTATCTTTTGCATTG
>CM037785.1:8054148-8104148 GCA_021229015.1 Solen grandis
TCGAGAAGAGGGAAATGGCGTCATCAGTAATTCGTTCGCTATGTTAAACGTGCAGAAACTCATAGAAATTTCATGTCGGAGAGACATGTCTTATACATATTATGAGCGTAACGTAGGATGCTTAACGTTTGCTTACCCATTCAACTTATATATGTTTCAAATATGTGCTAATATTTTTCACAATTATCTTTTTGTGGGTTTTAGCACAACAGAGGAGACGTTAGCTAGAAGGACTGACATAACCAGCCATTTACGAATATTAAATTCCATACCTGTTGCCTATTTATTTCTCGTGAACAAGTCAATCAATTATTAAAGTATTACTTTAGGGTAACTTGAACGGCACTTTTCATTTTCTCTTTGCTAGAAGTTTTGTGTAAATTAAAACGTTATTCGATTTCCTGCCATATCCTCTCTCACTATTTTAGTTTCGAAACGTCTAGACTACTTTGTACTGTAATCAGTCATTGAATTTGGATACAGAACATATTAAATGTCTGCAATTGTCTTCGTATCACATATTTATCACACAAATTTTCTTCATTTCCAATCAAAACCACCCCTTTGCACACCACTTGTATGCATGTAATTATGATTATTATTTCGCTTACAATCATTTTGTTTTCAAAGAATTTTAAAAATTCTCTTTTGTTTCGTTCTGCGAAAAATCAGGAAAGTAAGTAGATAGATAGATTCAACCGGTCGCAAAGGATGTTCATTAAATAGGTATCTTTAATCTGAATTTTGGATGAATGTTAAAGTGTTTTGAAGTCTGATAGAAGTAAAAAATGGGAAAGAGCTCCAATGTTGAACATACCGAAGACTACACACTGTATCTTGTCTGTAACATGGAGGATGATAGTGTTTTTGGAATTGCAGAATTGCAACATCAAAGGATGGGTTAAATAGAAAATTGAACATATTTAGACACCATCCTGATTTTGTTTATCCAGCTTGTTGGCTATGGACAGAATGTAAGAACAGATGTTAAGTGTTGCATATGATAAAAATATTAAAAAAAATGAATTTATATTGATATAATATTTTATTCATTATATTGATTTTGACCCAATCTCATTAATTATCATAATTTGCACTCCTCTACTATCCACGATTAGGATATAACAACATCGCCTTAGGGGTTACATCAGATTGACATTTTAAGTAATTTATATCACAGGATGAGAAAAATGTGCAGCTTGACCGGGACTCGAACCCGGGGCCTTTTGCTTACCGGGCTAATGCTCTAGCGAATGAGCTACTGCTCTACCGAATGAGCTACCGGTCGCTTAGACATCTTTCTACCCTATTGTGAGATTGATGCGGTTACTTCCCCCTGATAAACTGGGCGATTCTGTTGCCGCCGATTTTATTGGCTTATACAAAGGTCAATCTGAGACGACCTTCTATACGATGTGGTCAGATCCAGTTAGCATACTGAATCTGATTTTAATGAGATTGATTTTGACCCAAAGAAACAAACAAACTAGGTTGACGTCATAATTTCCGATAAAAAAACAACAAAAAACAACTAAATATCACAGTTAAGACCATGACTTGAGTGAAAAAAAGATAAACATCGCTTACACAGCAAATATCAACTTCTGAATAAATACATACCATGATGCAAAAGATTCTTTAATTTTAGGTTTGGATTTCCGTAAGATGAATAAGCACAACTTGATTAATGTACTTATGGAAGCTTCTACCATTACAATCAATAATGAGGATAATTTCACATCGTAATACATAGATAAACATTGTAATTATGCTCGTGGTTTGCAATTTATCGTTGAGGAGGGCTCTGACCGACCTATCACACGCCGGGTAGAAAGCTTCCTTACATGGACAAATCGAGTGACTAGATGTGTTGCAAGGAAAATAGCAAGACGTACTTGTTCTTCAAATCAGTATATAGTGTAAACACTGAAAATGAAGGATTGCGTTTACCTGTGGAAGTGAAATCTCCATTGGCACTTCCAGTCTATGACTTAAGGCCATACTTTTTCTCTGTAACAGGTATAAATCGTCTGTGGTTTAAAATTATACTAGAAAACTTATCTGTAGGTAAATTTAGGATCTGTTTATGTGAAAGCCACTGTGGAGGGGTTCAAAAGGAGGAAAAGTGACAGAAGCAAAAACGTAAAAAAAAAACATGTTTGCTTCGGATATGATTCGACCCTGCCACTTCTTTCATGCCAGTCCATTGATCTACTGACTCTGTCACAGAGGCCTAGTTCATGCAACTTTTATTTAGTTTAACCATACACTTCAAATGACACAGTGTTTATATATACAGATTTCAACACAACAGCTTTTGCTAATGATCGATACAAATGAATGAACGCGCCAGGAAAGTTGTGGATTTATCGAATACCACTTTCGAAAGCAATGTTTTAATATTTTTTTTCTGCGAATGTTCTGAGGATTCTAATTTCTTGGTTTGAATTTGAGGATTAAGGACGTTTCAGCGGGTTACAGCTGATTTTGATTTTGTTAATTTTTTTTTTTGAATTTCTCGTTTGTTTTAAGCAGAATGAGAGAAGAAAGCCCAAATTTTAAGATTCATGTGTTAAGTTTATCATTAAAAGTATATTTGCCATATTTTGATATTTTGAAGTTACAAAAAGTCACATTTTACTGTTTTTATGCAAAATTTGGCTAAATTTCAATAAAAAAGCAGTTTTAGTTAAAAAACAAACCTAGTGAGGTATGTATTTTTTTTACATTTTCAGAAAGCAATTATATCAGGACTGACTCTGAAAAAATAAAGGAAATTTGTCCGTTGATTTTTTTTTTATTTAGAAAAATATATATAAAAAATTACAGTTTTAGGATAGTTTTAGTTTTGACAGTATTATCATCTGTAACTTATGGAATATATTATAAGTTACAAATGGTGATAAAAATATCATTTTAATATGCTGTTACAGCATTTAGAAACGAAATCTTTCTTATATTTAATGCAATGTTGTTGTTTTTTTTTCAACAAATTTTAGCAAATAGTGTTGCTCTACCAAAAGTTTAATCTCTAAAACAAGCATAGTGATCCCTTATTCTTAATTCATATATCTTTTAGTTGAAGTTTAAAGTACTTATATGCAAATTGTTAGAAAAATCTGTCCATTAGAAAAAAAACGCTCAAACGCCTTTAAGCAGCATTAATGTTGATTAAGGTGACTTTAAAGAAATGTTCAGGAAAAACACTGACAACACCAACATCCAACTTCTAGTTTTTATTTGGATTCAAAGTATGTATGTACTCTTATAACGTAAATGTTATTCCACACGTAAAACTTATACATATCTCGCATAACGATATGATTTATCTCGTAATTATGGGATAATATGTCGTAATAACCAAATGTTTCTCGTAATAAAGACATAAGTAGCTCAGTATTTTGAGATCTTTTCCTCTAATAACGATATATTATCTCGTTATTACGAGATACCTATCTCGAAATGCGATATATAGTTTCGATATTACGAGAATATCTCGTCATTACGAAATGATAATTCGTCATTACGAGATAAATCATCATTTACGATATATTTATCGTAAAAGTGCGAGATATATTATTATTTATCAATTTATTTCAAGTTGACACTAACCCGCTATTTCACTTCAAATGACACTTTCCGGCTCTTTTCCCTGAAATTCGATTTCACCTTTAACTTAAACTTCTGATTGCGTTATCTTCATGCTGTTGTAACATTTATTTATCTTCCTTTGATGAAGAGTTGATGTAATGAAGTCGTTGATGTAACTTCCTGTTAGTAACTGGGCTGTATCATGTAGTAGATGCATATTGTCTTAGACGTGATGTAGCAGCGCTATATTTCACATGTTTACAAGCCCCTGAATGACTTTAACACTGTCGATGGGACGTAAAACTCAAGCAAACATATCGGTATGTTCTGCAAAGTTCTGCCTTTATATGCTTTATCACCAGAGTTGTTTTAAATCTTTATGGTCCTAACCAATATACGTTATCCTCAGGTGGTGCGGACGCTGTAACAATTATCATTAGCTATTAAAACTCCACATATTATGAGCAATAAAATACATAGAAAACCAAGATTGTGACTTACGTAACAGCTGCACACACAATATTGCAAAATAACACCGCATCTACCGGAAAAATAGGGCGCCACGTGTCAAACTGACTTACTTGGTATTGAAGTATGTCTGTGCAGTTATATAATAAACATATATTCATTTTATTTCATCGAAAAAAATCTTCGCTCGTAGTTGTGAGTATGTATATGTAATCTTTTGTAATACGCATGGTCTGCTGCAAAAGCTATTAACCCTGATCGAGATAATGAGTACTACATGAAACACATGTAATCATACTGTAATTATAAATCCTAATATTATAACAGTTTGTCAATAAACAGAAAACAAGAGGGCCATGATGGCCCTGAATCGCTCACCTGATTATAAATGAGCAACATATGTTGGAATTTTCATATTAACCATCTTTTTGACCCCACATGACCCACTTTCGAACATGTCCAAGATTTTTGGAAACAAGATTGGGCCAAAACCAAAAATGTTTTTTTTCCCCCCAATTAATTTTCCAAGATTTTATGGAAACAAACATTCTGACCAAGTTTCATAAAGATTGGGCACAAAAATGTGACGTCTAGAGTGTTAACAAGGTTTTTATAAGTTTTGACCTCGTGACCTACTTTTTGACCCCACATGACCCAAATTCGAACTTGTCCAAGATGTTTTGGAGAGAAATATTCTGACCAAGTTTCATAAAGATTTGGCCAAAAATGTGGCCTCTAGAGTGTTAACAAGGTTTTTATAAGATTTGACCTCGTGGCCTACTTTTTGACCCCTCATGACCCAATTTCAAACTTGTCCAAGATTTTATGGAGACAAACAGTCTGACCAAGTTTCATGAAGATTGGCCTTAAAAATATGGCCTCTCGAAAATATGGCCTCTACAAGCCAAATTGTTGACGACGCACGACGGACAATGGACGACGGGTGCCGGACGAAGGGCGATCACAAAAGCTCACCTTGAGCACGTTGTACTCAGGTGAGCTAAAAAATGTCTGGTTCACTCTCCATGTCATTCCGGGTTGAGGCTATTCAAAGTGGGTTGTTTTTCTAAACTGTATGTTCAGTTTATTACACAGATAAAGAACAAATCATAACATAAATAACAAATCATAACATAACATATACGTAATTGCATTTAACAGCATGAGGCATTACAGCGAACTGTACAAACATAAACAACGAAGACATGGGATTAACGGGGATAAATCAATACTTCAGTTAGCAATTTACCATAATATAACAGTTTCATATGCTATTATTTTTCGTTTATGTTTGTCAGTACTTTAATCATTTCGAAACTATAACTACTTGAGACAGATATTGTGCTGTCACACTGCAGTATCATGCCGTTGACATGTTGCATGATACTATACCCAGTCACATTAGCCTGACACAGGGCCAACCAGTCCTAGAACTTACCATATATGCTGAGATCTAAGTGCTATAGCGGTGCCATTTGCACAATATTGGCTTGGGATCGGACCCATTACTTCCAGATTCCGGGACTGACTCTCTAACCACTAGGCCACCGGGACCGGTTAATATATTTTAATACTTCTATTTACATATTTCTATAACTTGGCTATTACTCCCGTTTTCAAATCAGCGTATCCCGGATGTTCATACTGCAGAAAGATGACCTTCATTGTTCACAAATGTTCGCACGAATTATTAAATTTGTTTTATGTTTTATTCATTTATTTTTGTTAACACTTTGTTCTACCTTTGGATTATCTGAGGTGAAAATTACATCAAACACAACCTACCACATTACAGTTTTTTGTTGTTGTTTTTTTTAATTTTTAATTTTACTAATATGTACATAACATACATATGTTCACAAAGACAATTCTGAATTACCATTTAGGGATGTCAAAGATTAAAATAAATTCATATCGATATATCGAAATATAGGAATAAACAATGTATTGAAAACTATTGATATATCTATTCACCTGCCATCTAGGTAGAGAGATTTTTATTTCCATGAACTCATTTTCTGGTTAAGTTTGGCAGTAAATAATTTGGCTGGTAAAAACATTTTTGGTATTCGATATTTTAGAACGGAATCAACTTAAAATCAAAATGGTTATTCGTTGATATTTCGATATCTTAATAATCGATTACATCCCTAATCAAAACAATATGACATATATAAAGTACAATAGAGGTCTTGATATTTTATATTTCCCTAAATATTAAAATTCATATTCAATTACCAGTCAGTTATACAATATTAAAGCTTGTAGTACTTTGTAATAAAGAAGGAAAGGTAGATATAAATCTGTAGAAAATATGCCTGTACATATAGCATATTATTTGGGGGAAAAAAAAGAGAAAAAAATGTTGGTCAAAGTCAATATTGATGTTTATGATAAACTTCATCTTGTTCTAGTCTTAAATTGTTCATGAAAGTAAAATGTATAAATATTTTGGTCTTTATAATAAAAAGTTTAACAAGGGTCTTAAAGGTGTTCAACTGTTTTCAAATTCAGTTCTTCTGTTGTTATTACATGCAATATTACATTCAATATAATATTGTTGAGCAATATTTTTTATAAATGTTACAACATTAGGTTTTTGATTTGTATCTTTTATTTTAAAAATAAAGTATTTGCCTAAAATAATTACTGTATTTACAACAGATTTGAAATAATTGTTTCCAAACATGATATCCTTTATTTTAAAATAATTAGAAATTTGTGGACAGTGAGTATTTAATAAATTCCACAATTCTTTCCAAAAATCTTTTACAAAAGGACAGTTATAAAATAGATGAATCAATGTCTCAGGTTCTTGATGACAAATGGAACACATTTCACTTTCTTTTATCTCCATTTTTTTCAACAAATAATTCGTACCTAAAATTCTATGATTGATTCTACTTTGAAACTATTGCAGAGAAGTATCTTTGCAACATTTAAAAGGAATATTAAAATTTTGTAAAATATCTGAAGAAATTGTATTTCCACCAATAGTTGTGACCCATTTATCCACTGATGTTGGGACAATATTTTTAAGTTTCAAATTATCATAAATATTTCTACATCCTTTTTTATTTTTAAGAAGTATTGATAAAGGTAAGGGTAATAATGGTTCATCTAATTTGTATTATGGTGAATCAATTTTTATTTTTTTAATATATCTCTTAATAGAGTTAATAATACTGGCATATTCTAAAAAATTAGTTACATGCCCATGTTTATCAACAAAGTCATCAAAGGTTATAAAAGAACCATCTTTAGTAAGGAGATCATTAATTGTAAGTATATTATTTTCTAGAAATTTCTTTCTATAAAAAGCTTTTTCTCCGACCTTTATATTTATGTTTAGTAAGATATATTCTTCTGCTAACTCTTTTGGGTGAGTTGATTTTAGTGATGAAGTAAAATTATAGTATGATAAGTATACGTCTTTCCAAAATGGATTGTCGATAAATGCTATTTTTTCTTTGAACCAAATTTTAAATTTTAAACACTTTTAATGTTTGTTCAATATACAAGCATTTGCTTTGTTAAATTTCCTTATAAATAATATATCTTAACCCCCATTACTATAATCTCTATATGTAACTTCTCTTCTTATCTTATCTGGTTTACCATCCCATAGAAATTGGAAAAATAGTGTTTGTAAGGAATTGATAATATCTTTGTCTGGATTTGGTAATGCTAATATAAGATGGTTTAATTTTGAAAGTGCAAGGGATTTAATAACTGTAATTTTGCCTATTGGTGTTAGGATTCTATGTGACCATCTTATAAATAAGTCCTTAATTTCTTCAATTTTTTTTATCATAGTTTATTTTAGTCACACTGCAGTATCACGCCATAGACATGTGGCATGATACCACACCCAGTCACATTATCTTGACACCGGGCCAACCAGTCCTGCAACTACCCTTATATAAGCTCGCGAAATGAACTATTTATCAACAGAACACGGGAGATACCTCGGAATCCTTAGTTGGTCTTTCAGAGCGTTATATGTAAATATATTGAGAAAAGTGGGCGGAGCTTGTATGCATTTATTTATTTGGAATGGCGGTATGACTTCACCATTTTCTAATATATTTTGTCGCATACTTACGTCTTGTTGTTTGCAGCCGAAATCTTCCTCCATTTTTCATGAGAAATTGTGTATCGTGAGGAACGCTGACACGTAATATGTAAAATTTATGCTAATTTCATGTTGACGTTGTTGGAAGCTAAATATAGAACGAAAATCTACATCTTGAGTTACTGTCATGTTGTATGTTTCGCGTAAAAATGCATTTCTATGATTTTGGGTGGCAGTGAAAAACACTGGAAAGCTATTTTTGTGCAGGTATACTAGGATTCGGTTAAATTTTTTATAAGCAACTGAGACCTTAAAAATACTGCGTTAGTAAGAGCCAATAGAACTAGTGATACGACCTAAGGGGAACTATTATTTAAAAAGTAGTCTAGAATTATAATTATTATCTCTCTTTCACTATCATTAATTTCCACTAACGATTATAAACTGACTATTAAACTGTTTTAATATATTTATAGTTTGACAGTCTGTCATTTTTTAATATTAAAATGGCTATAACTCCTGACCTAAGTGGGCGATATCAGCCATAATACAACTCGACCAAGAGATTATGGCAATAAAGAGTGTCATAAAGATGGAAGATGATTGCTTAAGAATTGAAGAGGCTAGAGTGCAAACAAGTGTTCTTTGGTACACATAAGTCACCTGCTGAAGCTTGACTAGAAAAGAGTGATGGACAAGCGTGACGCAAAGGTGTGACTGACAGACAGACAGACGACTGAAAAGTGATCCCTATGTGTCACTTCTGCTTACAGCAGGTCACACAACAAACTAAACAACATACTAAAACGGACAGACGGACCTTCGTCGATCCTAATAACTCATCATGAGGACATGTGTTCAGGTAAGCTAAACAATAGTGAAATATAACCATATTTTTCAGAAAAGAAAATATCAGGATGTACGTACGTTTCTGTTGATTATACGAAGACTTTGTTCTAGAGGATGGACACAAAGCAGAAAGAGTCACGTGTGTGTATCAGCTGTCCTATACCTACTCGAAGTTTTGTCATTAACGTTGGTTAGTATATGCTTCTTGATAACCGTAATATCCATTTAAGGACAGGAAACATTATCAGCTTGTAAAAACAATTTCCATTTAACCCTAAATATCATTCAACATTCATATTGTATAAACAAAAGATAAGTTTTTACTACAGTGTGTCGTTTAATTTTGACTGGTTCATGTCAAATAGGTCATAAAGAAATTTAATAATGTTTATATCATATGCATCGACATCTGGGTCAGCGGGTGAAATTAAGGGAGGAATGAAAGCCGATCATCTCTCTATTAATACATTTTTATGCAGGAAGGTATAGAGTACAAGCTTGACTTTTGAAAATTTAATCTGAATTTAATCTGATAATGAATATATCAGTTTTTGAAATTACATGACTATTAATTTGTAATAAAAGATCATACTTATTTGTTAACAATTCTATACACATAAAATAATTATTCTGTGAAATTTATCATACCACTGGAGAAAATGTAAGACATATTTGGGCGCTGAAACATTACAGCATGAAAATAATACACGTTTATGTAAGCTTGATAGACAAACAAAAGAATAAGAACATGATTTTGTTAAACAATTCCGATTTCAACACTCAAGCTTATTCAACACCATATCGTCATTTCCACCTTAAGTAAGTGATGTATCATACAAAGTCCAAGAAAAGCATTCATAATTAGCAATAATGGATACAATGTTTCATTAGTTTAATTCGACGTTCAGTTAAATCTCAAGTTAAAAGAGGCAAATAGTCAAGCTTGAAAAACATGGAACAATTAGTTCCGGATTATGCTCCCCGAAGCTCTCTTGGAATATTAACCAGTCAAAAGAACTGCATGGAATCTCAGGAAGCCTTCTTGTACCATTTAAACCTGCAGGTTCGCACGTCTTTTCGTCTTGTGGTACATATATACAAAGTTTGAAGTTAATTCATCCAGGAGTTTTCAAATTACAGTACAGTAAGGGATAATAATAAAAATTGCACGTAGAGTTATGGTTTCTAGGCAAGTCACTTCTACTTCACTTCACCAGGTACTTAAGTTCCATGTTAGAAGTTAATCCATCATACAGTCTAGTTCTTCCAAACAAGCAAGTTGGACGGACGCCGGACGGACAAAGTGTCATTAACAATCACTTACAAGTATTAAAGGCACACGTGCACAATGTAGTTATTTTCTATATAGACAAAGAGGGAAGATTAAAATTAGAGAGCGAACAAGTTCAGTGGACGCCGCCCGTCTGCCCGCCCAACCGCTGCAGATGAATCCAAAATACGTCGTCATTAGACGACGGGCGTATAAACATTCTTTCAATAATTTGTTTCAGATGAATCTGCGCAAAATATCTCCCAAAACCAATGGCAACTATTTCTTATATTTCATTGCAGTAATCCAGTTTAGCACAAAATAAAATTAATACCGTCAGTAACATGTACAGGCATCCGCTATGGATTCATAAAAAGTTACATTTCTAAACTAAGAACGGCTTCAAAAACAGCGATTGTAACATTTCAACAATACCAGATTCCTTCATTAATTAAATATTTAGCTCGCTGGTATTCCGGTACAGACATCCATTTGTTTTCTCTGTCTGCCTAAAGAAGAACGCGTAAAGGCATTTCCTCAAACAACTAAATTGACGGACAGTATGATAATACTTCTCTCCGACACTTCAGACACAATTATTCATGCGCTATCTGTTACTTCAATCACTCACTTTCCTTTTTAGGCATACAGACAAAAACTCGAAAACGCATTAAGGTAACATAGAGATCCACTTAGACCATTGCTATTAAGACGTGTCAATACGTCTTCGAAATCAGAGATTGAGACACACCATGACATTACTCTTGACACTGGTCTTCGTGCACATTGAATATATACTTTAAAAACATATAAGTTTACACAGATATAAGATAATCATTAACGGATATGTAAAAATATTAGTATTGCATACAGTTTTATTTCTTTTTCTATTGTCTCTGAGTAAAAATGTTTTTCTTAAATACTTAGACAATTGTGTCCAACAGGCTTAGATATATCCCCACACGTTATGTGAAGGACTCAGACCCTATCATAGCTAATACCTTTCTACGTGTTATATTGAATCTAACGTATTTAAGTCTGCTCGTGTGGTCGCAAACCAAGAGAACACCAACAAAATTAACACCGTCCAGTTTCAATTTTAAGTATTGTATAAAAAGGTAAGCGAACGTGTGATATATGATCAATTCTTCCAGGAGAGTTCTCCACTGACACTGGTCTCATACACATGACCGATTATATCCGTATACAAATGGGAAAAGGTAACCTTGTTAGCATACTTCTGTTTGACCTTCAGAAGGTATTCGACACGGTTAAGCATTTCATTTTATTGATGAAACTGTAAACATCACGTATGACTGAGTCAGCTATTTGTTGGTTCCTATTTGTCCAACAGACATCAGTTAGTTGAAATATTATGCACTCAAAGTGTGATGTACCGCAAGGGTTAAAATAAGGGTTGCTTTTTGGAATATAGGCAGTTTGAATAATTGTTTTGCTGAATTATTTTTTGTTTCTGTACAAAATGATCATGGTAAGGAACTTTTTCTCTGAGCCCAGAATTTAACACCATTACTCTGTGGCTTGTAGGTAAAATATTGTTTCTTCATCTTGGAAAACAGAATCAATATATATAGGGTCATACCAAAGGTTAAAATCCCATCACAGTATTAATATCATCAGCAATTGTCAAATAGAAAAAGTCATTTGAGCTTGTGACCTGTTCTGCTATTAAGAAACCCAATGCTCGACTCAAAATTTTCTATCGTGGTGAATTTTGCGCTCATTACATTAAACAGGAGGACCATGGTGGTCATAGACTGTTCATCTGAGTGACGTAAGCCTAATCAAAACAGCTCTGGTCACTTTATTTTACCTGGTTACCCATTCAAATTTCGAATTCAAGCACAAAGAAATCAGATTATATTAGCACACTAGCCGACACCCTGGAGGCTTCATTTTTAAAGGATCAACTTTATTTAAGCAAATATGGTAGAGGGCTATGAGCTGACCATCTGTGTCCATTGATATTGAATTCTGACCACTGGTTTCATAAAAGATATTTTAGAAATTTCTATAAAGAGTATACAAGGAAACATACCTACCCCTAGGAGCCTCGTTTTTCAAGGGATCAACATTTTTAGCAATTATAAAAGACAGCAATGAGATGACCTCACATGCTAAATGAAATTAAATTCTAATCATTTTTTTCATAGAAGCAGGAGCTATTAACTATTTTATATGTCGTATTTAAGGAAACTTACCGGCCGTCTCATTTTTATAGGGAATGCATTTATTTTAGCAATAATGGTTGACAGTCATGATGTGACCATATGCTCCAAATGGAATCAAAGTCTGACCACTGCTTTCACAGAAGAAGAATTTTGAAATTTTCTTGAAAGAGTATAATTATAAGGAAACTAGCTGACCTCTAGGGGCCACCATTATAAAGGGGTCAGCTTTTTTTAGCAATCAAAGTAGAGGACAATAAGTCAAATTCTAACCATTAGTTTCATTGAAGAAAAAGTTTAACTTCTTATATAGATTGTATATGGAAAGCCGATCCCCTAGGGGCCTCATTTTTCAAAGAACCAACTTTATTTTGGTAAAGGGTCATGAGGTGACCAATTATGCCAAGTTGAATTTACAAAATATCTTGTGCTGTATCATATGCGACCATCCTGGACAAGAGGATAGTTACTAATATAATGAAAACATCGGCACTGAACACACACACACACACACACACACACACGAGACACAGCGAGAACAGATTGAATGTGTGGGTGGGAGTGTTTACTATTTTATAATTAAGGAATGATAATGAAATAATATGATGCCTACCAGGTTTACACTTCGCATGTGGAATCGGAGAAGAACGATACACGATTTGAGCAGGCTAAAAGAAACATCTCGTATGAAAATGAATCTATTCTCTTAGATATGAATGCGCGCTTCGACTTAGTGTCTAAGAATCAGTACTTTTGTGTTGGATAATAGGGTTTTATCTTAAACCCAGATAGTCTACTACTTATATTCATATATACCCATGTATTGTCATCATGTTGGTGTTATTATTTAAAGTTGTGCTGTTTATTGTTTCTAAGCTTATATAACCTGCTTATTTACTTGCTTATTTATTAAGATAATTTAATTTCTATAAATCAACACATTGTGGGAGAACACATCAACCGGCCTCATAAAGATACATCAAAGTATTGGTGTAGATTTATGTCAGATTTCTTCATAATGAGAATGCCAATCACATAATTGTTGACCAAATTTTTCAATGACATTGCTGGCAAGTGTGAAAAGATACCACATAGACAGTATTCAAAGTTTTCCCTGTCCTCTGTAGAGACATTCTTGGAATTGCAAGTCTTTTATCTTTTAGAATACATTATCTTCCACTGTTCCAGACCAAGATTGAAGAGGATGATTTGCTTGCTTTCAATATGTTAAACGTTTGAACTCGTCTCAATTTGTCTTTCCTTTCAGACACTAGGCCACTGCAGAATTAATCAAAATTCAGATTCAAGGAAGTTGTGTAATGTACTCTCCACAGCGACCAGTTGAACCTATCCACTTACTTTCCTGATTGATCGTATTATTAAGCGAATGCAAATCTTTAGATATCTCTGAATATAAATTGGTATTAAAACATATTGTATTATAATTATTCAACAAATGTGCCAGTTTGCCTCTTGCCAAAAAAAAGGAATAACGTAAAGTATTAGTATTCATATTTTGGTGTCAAAAATGAGAGGAGTAAACACGCATATCACAAATAGGGTAAAGTCTGCAAAATCACACTGTTTTCTGAAGAAGAAAAAATCATGCAGGAATTACAATCATGTGTTCACGTCAGACATTTTATGACTCTAAGTAATTGTATCATAAACATCCATTAAGACCGTAAACCTTCCTTGTGATTTGCGAGCTCATTGTCATGATAATGTCGTAGCACACCAATTGTCTATGACGTGATACCCCATTGAGGTATAACTATATCAGATTCATGCGAACTAAAGTTCCCAAATGACTGAAGTACTATTGGTGGAACATTGAGTCCAAACATGCAAAATCCCAGTCACTGCCTAAAGCGACACAGCCACCTAGCTAAGATCATTTTAATACGAGCTTAAGATATGCATACAGTCTCGTCTAGTTGATTTCTTTTGACGGATCAATAATAGACCCATACTGATATTCAGTCATCACCCTCCTTCTCATAGACTACGCTAGGCGACGTTAATTTCAACTGTCATTTCAGTGCGTCCACATCTATGGTTAACTTTGGTGCTTTTATTCAATTTCTACATGACAAAAAACACAAACCTTCTTGGAATGAGGAATACTGGCGCTATACCTGTCCCAGAATCATATTCATCAAATGAATCGTGGCACACCATTGTTATGTTAAGGTATATCAATGTATAACAAATATACGAAGAAACATGAATATGCATCTAAAATAATTACAGACTACTTTGTCAACCTACGAAAGAATATGAGAATAGCGTATGATCAAATCAAAACAAAGCATTAGTCATCTGAGAAGTAATTTGTTGGTCTTATCTTATAGCTGTTGTCATTAGAAACATAATTCGAGGGGTGAGAGCGAAACTATGCTATGTGCATATAAATATATAAGCATTTTGCCTAGTTTCGCTTTCACCCCTCGGTATTTTCTTTTGCAGTAGTATTTCATCTGTCCTCGAAGTGAACTCTATTGTACTTAATTTTTGTAATTCGAAGATACCGGAATGTATTAAATTCTCTTCATTAAGGACACAGGCGTTTTAACTGAATAAACTGTTATCTCAGAGCGTACATGCAAAACCGAGAATTGCATTTTGACGCATCAGACCTGATGCCATGGGAAATTTTGTCACCTTACTAGACGAGTAAAAACCTCAATTTAGCCGTCAATACTTTTAATCCAAAACTTGATTATTTAGTCTTCAAATGCCAGCAGCAAATGGTCGGGTATGAAATGAGCAGACGAGAAGAATGTCCAGAAAGAAGTTGATAATTGTTAACAGGGAGGGGGTGTCCTTAGATAAAAGGAAACAGTTATTTTTTTTTTCTGTTTTTGTTTATTTGTTTGTTTTCTTTTCTTAGTATTTATTTTGATGTCAGTATGATGCAGTGCTTCTTACTAGGATTATCGGAGGAATAATGAAACAAAGCTGTCTATTTGATATGAAAGAAGACGTCTGTACATGGTTCATGCAAAGTTGAACAGATATTCCTTCTGGAGAACAACATAACTTTGCTTAAAATATCAAATTTCGCACAAGGTCCCTGGGTGAATAATGGTCTATTATTTCCAGCATCGCAGCATATAAATGTTGGAAAATAAAATCATGAGTGAAAATAAGATTGTTTAGGAGAATAACATGAAACTATGAGGAAATATCCAATTGGAAATGTATCCAATGATAGCACACAATAGCTTGACCTATGCACATTATTGGCATGTAAGATAAAACACACAATCGACGCTAGCATTCGGTGCCGACATCAGCATGACCATTGAAATACCAATTCAAGTAAGAAGTTACATCTGCGAGAGAAACAGTTCCTGTAAGACAATCCTTGATAAAATAAGGTCAATTATTACACTTGTTACGCCAGTGGGCGAATTTTGGCACAATAGCATACTGTGAAGATGAATCTTAGTCTCTGTATACAGCGTCTGTTGTATTTAGAGCTGGAATGCACATGTAGAGCGAGGTCATATTCTGTATTCAGTATTTAATAAACACGAATGAGAACATTCTAAATTTCACTAACTTCCATCATCCCTTTTCCTTAACCTTTTTCCTTATTTTATATAAAACCAAGTGACCCCTGGGGCCGGCAACTTATTATCCCAGGGCCATCATTTGAACAAATTTTATTGAGGTCCATTAGGCCATGTTACACATCAAATATCTAAACATGTTCAAGTGTTTCCTGTGTAAGTATATACAAGGGCCATAACTGTTGGCCGAATTGGCCGATATCAGCCAAAATCGAACTTGACAAAGAGAATATAGCCCTAAACATCGTCATTAAGTTTGAAGACGATCTAGTATGTAAACAAGAAATTAATGACGGACGTCCGTTTAAAAAGGAAACCCCTTTGATTCGGACAGTTTCTAATATACTCTATATAGGGAGAGCCGTAAATAAGTTTTGGAACTTGTGGCTCAACCCATTTGCCATTGCCTGTTTTGTATATTTGTATTCTTGTGTCTATCATTTAAATCCTGCTTCCAATAAAATACGTTAAAACTATATAGACGATTTCAAAATTCTTCTTTGTGAACCAATGGTTAGATTTCAATTAACATTGGCACAAATGGTAACCTTATAGTATTCTACTATAATTACTACAATGAAATTGACCCCCTTAAAATAAGGTTCCAGGTGGTCGGTTAGTTTTCTTATAATACCCTTCTTCTTCTTAGAAGATGGAAAACATTGATCGGAATTGAATTTCACAACCGTGACATATGCAACTTCTGTATCAAATTCTCCAGGAAATGATGTTAATTAAATATGGCACTATGAACAAAAGTAGATATTCCTGATATGTGTACATTATCAAGTACATTTTATGTATCTAAGGAAAATAAACTAAAAACTGTATTTGGTGGATATGATACTTTTTTTAGCTCATAAGCCTAATTCTAATGGGAATCTAATTATAATATTAGCTGTCTGTGCTTGAGCACTATTTCTATGGTGTAATCAATGTATTAAGATGTGTAGATCGTTAGAAAATGTCTCCAAGGAATGACCGTTATGAAATATATGAAACGGCGTGATTGAAGCTTTCCAAGATCGTATCTGTATTACAAAATGTGTCATTCATCAAAGTAGGAAATATGTAGGAATATTATGATTATACAAAATATATCTCTTGTGATAAAAATGACAGAAGTGACACAGCTTTACTTTTATCTAGATGAAGCACCAATACCTCGCCCTCGATCCGTAGGACAATGTCTATAATGTTGTCATGTTTGAATGATTTATCACATTCAACAGAGACAGGCAGAAGGGAGGTGTGTCACTCTACATCAATTAATGTTCAGATGTTGGAATTCCTGTATGAGTTTTTTCATTAATATTTATAAAGGTCTTTTCAATCACCTTTCTAAATAAAACGATAAACAATAAAATAAAAATACTTTGTCAAAATCATACATGCAATTTACCAATTACTATTAGAGAACTGTTAAAGAATGTCTAACATTTACATACACACGTGAAAACTCCTATTTATTTTTACATACGTTAAAATGCACGATGTTTGTTTGGTTTAACGTTGCCACCGACAGTATTTCAGTCATTTAAAGACTACCTGAGACAGACATAATGCTGCCACACTGCAGTATCACACTGTAAACATGTGACATAATGACCAAGTCAAATTATCCTAAATCCGTGTAAACTTATCCAGGAACTACGTTTAAATGCCGAGTGCAAAGGAATGCAATGCTATTTTTACGACTTTGTTATGTTACGGCCAGAGATCGAACTCACGACCTCCCGATCCCGGGGCGGCCGCTCTAACCACCCGATTATGCTGGTCACACATGTATGACGTGCTTGATAATCAGGACACATACTTTGAAATATGTAAATATACTCAGACTGGTACAGACCAGATACGAGTCATGCACAACAGTCGACACACATTTCCATTTGGGTTGCTTTATTTTCATTATCTTGCAGCCTATTGTAATAACCAATGTCAGTGATTTTTGTATCCTTTTAAGCTCACCTGGGCACAACGTGCTTATGGTGAGCTTTTGTGACCGCCTTTTGTCCGCCGTCCGTGCGTTCGTGCGTGCGTCCGGCGTCAACAATTTCCTTTAAACAACACCTCCTCCTAAACCGCTGAATGGATTTTGACTTCACAGGAATCATCCTTATGATACCCTCTATCAAGATTGTTCAATTATTTTGATTGGTTGAAAAAGTAGGTCACAGGAGCTAAAATAGATTTTGAAAATGCAAACTTTGAAAATCTTCTTCTCAGAAACCACAAGGCCTGGAGTTTAGATATTTGGTGTACAGTATTGTCTAGTGGATCTCAACCAAGTTTGTTCAAATCCTGACCCTGGGGTCAAAATTGGACCCGCCCAAGGGGTCACTTGGTTTAACATAAGCTAATATAGACAAAACTTGAAAAATCTTCTTCTCAGAAACCACAAGGCCTGGAGTTTAGATAATTGGTGTGTAGCATTGTCTAGTAGATCTCTACCAAGTCTATTCAATCATCACCCTAGGGTCAAAAATGGCCCCGCCCCAGGGGTCACTTGATTAAACAAGGGCTACTATAGGAAAAACATGAAAAATTTTCTTCTCAGAAACCACAAGGCCTGGAGTTTAGATAATTGGTGTGTAGCATTGTCTAGTAGATCTCTACCAAGTCTATTCAGATCATCACCCTAGGGTCAAAAATGGCCCCGCCCCAGGGGTCACTTGATTAAACAAGGGCTAATATAGGAAAATCTTCTCAGAAACCACAAGGCCTGGAGTTTAGATATTTGGTGTGTAGCATTGTCTAGTGGGTCTCTACCAAGTTTGTTCAAATCATCATCCTGGGGTCAAAATTGGACCCGCCCCAGGGGTAACTTGATTTTACATAGACTACTATAGGAAAAACATGAAAAATCTTCTTATCAGAAACCACAAGGCCTGGAGTTTAGATACTTGGTGTGTAGCATTGTTTAGTAGATCTCTACCAAATCTATTCAGATCATCACCCTAGGGTCAAAATTGGCCCCGCCCAAGGGGTCACTTGATTAAACAAGGACTAATATAGGAAAAACTTGAAAAATCTTCTCAGAAACCACAAGGCTGGAGTTAGATATTTGGTGTGCAGCATCGTCTAGTGAATCTCTACCAAGTTTGTTCAAACATGAGCAAGGGGTCAAAATTGGCCCCGTCCCAGGGATCACTTGATTTAACATAGGCTAATATAGGAAAAACTTGAAAAATCTTCTCAGAAACCACAAGGCCTGGAGTTTAGATATTTGGTGTGTAGCATTGTCTAGTGGGTCTCTACCAAGTTTGTTCGAATCATCACACTGGGTTCAAAATTGGCCCCGCCCCAGGGGTCACTTGATTAAACAAAGGCTAATGAAGGAAACACTTGAAAAATCTTCTTCTCAGAAACTACAAGGCATGGAGTTTAGATATTTGGTATGTAGCATTGTCTAGTGGATCTCTTCCAAGTTTGTTCAAATCATCACCATGGGGTCAAAATTGGCCCTGCCCCAGGGATCACTTGATTTTACATAGCCCAATGATACCAGGTGAGCGATCCAGGGCCATTTTGGCACTCTTGTTTACAAATCGTATCACGTTGTTGTGCTGGAATTTATCGTTGATGTGACAATATTTCAGACCTATAAGTTGATCTAGAAACATATCTCAGTAATGTATGAAGAAATTGAAAAAAAAAAGAAAGAAATAATTCAATTAAATATTTTACCCGTATGTATAGATTTATACAGCTAGCAAAACATTCGGAAACCGCTTTAACGACGGTCACAATAGTCCTGAATGCATTTTCGTGTGGCGCAGACACATAGGGATCACTTTGTCTGTCGTCGTGATACTATTCTTCCGGGGCATAACTTCAACATTATTGCATTGATTCAGTTCAAACATGGAACATGGGTGATTTAGAAGTGCAGCACACACACACACACACACACACACGCACACACACACACACACACACAAAACGTAACTCTTGCACATCTCATTCTTGAATTATCCCCCTTAGTTGATTTTTTTTAAATGACCGGAGCATATCTTCAACACTATTGCATGGATTCATCCCAAACTTAGATAATGGGTACCTTATGAGGTGTACAAGTGCAGTGCATAGGAACCGTAACTCTAACTCACCCAATTCTTGGAATTATCCCCGGGCCTTAGTTTATTTTATATTTAAAATTGCAAAGAACACAACTTCAATTCACTCAAAACTAAGATCATAGATACCTTATGAGGTGTTGAAGTGCAATATATAGGAAACTTGCTTGATGTGCCCCAAGCATAGCGTGGCCAATAGATAGGGATCAGTTTTTAGCTCACCTGAGCACAACGTGCTCATGGTGAGCTTTTGTGATCGCCTTTTGTCCGTCGTCCGTCCGTCCGTCCGTGCGTGCGTCTTGCGTCAACTTTTCCTTTAAACAACTTCTCCTCCTAAACCGCTGGATGGATTTTGACCAAACTTAACAGGAATCATCCTTATCATCACCTCTATCAAAGTTGTTCAAATTATTTTGATTGGGTGAATAAGTAGGTCACAGGAGCTAAAAAAAGATTTTTAATATGCAATCTTAGAAAATCTTCTCCTGCAAAACTGTAAGGCCTAGAGCTTTAATAATTGGTATGTAGAATTGTCTTATGAACATCTACAAAAGTTGTTCAGATCATGACCCTGGGGTCAAAATTGGCCCCGCCCCAGGGGTCATTTTATTTTTCATAGGTTTATATAGTGAAAAACTTTAAAAATCTTCTTCTATGAAAAAATAAGGCCTAGAGCTAACATATTCGGCGTGTAGCATTGTCTAGTGAATCTCTACAAAAGTTGTTCAAATTATGACCCTGGGGTTAGAATTGGCCCTGCCCCGGGGTCACTTGTTTTACATAGGCTAATATAGGAAAAACTTTAAAAATCTTCTCCTATGAAACCATAAGGCCTAGAGCTAAGATATTTGGTATGTAGCATCATCTAATGGTTCATTACCAAGAATGTTCAAATCATAGCCCTATGGTGATAAATGACCCCGCACCAGGGGTTACTTGTTTTACATAGAGTTATATAGGAAAATCTTAAAAATCTTCTTTTATGAATCCATAAGGCCTAGAGCTTAGATAATTTGCTCACCTGAGCACAACGTGGTCATGGTGAGCTTTTATGATCGCCTTTTGTCCGGCGTCTGTAGTCCGTCCATCTGTCCGTGCGTGCGTGCGTCTTGCGTCAACTGTTTCCATTAAACAACATCTCCTCCTAATCCGCTGAAGGGATTTTGACAAAATTTCACAGGAATCATCCTTATGATGTCCTCTATCAAAATTGTACAAATTATTATGATTGGTTGAAAAAGTAGGTCACAGGAGCTAAAAATAGATTTTAAAATGCAATCTTAAAAATCTTCTCCTGCAAAACTGTAAGGCCTAAAGCGTGTAGAATTGTCTTATAAACCTTTACAAAAATTGTTCAAATCATGGCCCTAGGGTCAAAATTTCCCCTACCCCAGGGGTCACTTTATTTTACATAGGCTTATATAGGAAAAATATAGAAAAATCTTCTCATCAGAAACCACATGGCCTGGTGTTAAGATATTGGGTATGTAGTATTGTCTGGTGGATCTCTACTTAAGTTGTTCAAATCATGGCCCTTGGGTGAAAATTGGCCCTGCCCTAGGGGTCACTTGATTTTACATAGGAAAAATAGAAAAATCATCTCCTGAAATACTGCAAGGCTTAGAGCTTAGATATTTGGTATGTAGAATTGTCTTGTGAACTACTACAAAAGTTGTTAAAATAATGACCTTACCAAAGTTTGTTTTTAATCATGGCCCTGTGTCAAAATTGGTCCCACTTTAAGTATGTTCATATTATAAACCATTGAAAGCAATATTTCTCAGGTGAGCGATTAAGGGCCATCATGGCCCTCTTGTTTATGTAGCTGTTGGCGTCAAATGATATGACTGAATATATGCATGTAGTTGTAAGTTGTGGGTAGAACCAAAATAATTTTGTAAATTTTGATCGTTTGATTTTCGCCCTTCCTATGACAACTGCTGGAATGCAGACGATGTTTGTGTTCCGAGGAACCACCCACCTAGTTTACACAAAGGTGCTATTTGAGATATAAACAAATCAAAATAAATCAAACTTCCTTTCTATATTAATTTGCATGCTTACATTATCTAACAAGTACTTCTATTATATATGTTATTGCGATCAATATTATTATCATTAGGTCGGTTTTGAGCAATCGATGATTCAGTATTCCGATACAAGGCCAAACTTTCACCAACGCCTTTTTAGCTCACCTGAGCACAACGTTCTCATGGTGAGCTTTTGTGATCGCCTTTTGTCCGTCGTCTTGCGTGCGTCCGTCGTCAACAATTTCTTTAAACAACATCTCCTTCTAAACTACTCACTGGATTTTGATAATGGGACAGGAATGTTCATTATGGGGCCCTTTACCAAAGTTGTTAAAATTATTTTGATTGGTCAAAAATCTAGGTCACAGGAGCTAAAAATAGATTTTAAAAATGAAAATTTTAAAAATCATCTCCGAAACCACAAGGCCTAGCCTTTTGATTTTTGGTATGTACCATGATCTTATGACTCTCTACCAAGATTGTTCAAATTATGACCCTGGGGTCAAAATTGGCCCCGCCCCAGGGGTCACATGATTAAACATAGGCTAATATAGGAAAAACTTGAAAAATCTTCTTCTCCGAAACCACAAGGCCTAGCCTTTTGATTTTTGGTATGTAGCATGATCTTATGACTCTCTACCAAGATTGTTCAAATTATGACCCTGGGGTCAAAATTGGCCCCGCCGAGGGGTCACTTGATTAAACATAGGCTAATATAGGAAAAACTTGAAAAATCTTCTTCTCAGAAACCACAAGGCATAGAGTTAAGATATTTGGTGTGTAGCATTGTCTAGTAGATCTCTACCAAGTTTGTTCAAATCATGACCCTGGGGTCAAAATTGGCCCCGCCCTAGGGATCACTTGATTTAACATAGGCTAATATAGGAAAAACTTGAAAATCTTCTTCTCAGAAACCACAAGGCCTGGGGTTTAGATATTTTGTGTGCAGCATTGTCTAGTAGATCACAACCAAGTTTGTTCAAATCATGGCCCTGGGGTCAAATTTGGCCCCCCTAGGGGTCACATGATTTTACATAGGCTAATATAGAAAAAAAACTTGAAAAATCTTCTTCTCAGAAACCACAAGACCTGGAGTTTAGGTATTTGGTATGTAGCATGATCTTATTACTCTTTACAAAGTTTGTTCAAATTATGGCCCTGGGGTCAAAATTGGCCCAGCACCAGGGGTCACTCGATTAAACATAGGCTAATATAGAAAAAAAAACTTGAAAAATCTTCTTCTCAGAAACCACAAGGCCTGGAGTTTAGATATTTGGTATGTAGCATTGTCTACTGGGTCTCTACCACGTTTTTACAAATCATGACCATTGGTTCAAATTTGGCCCCACCAAAGGGGTCCCTGATTTTACATATGCTAATATAGGAAAAAAACTTGAAAAATCTTCTCAGAAACCACAAGGCCTGGTGTGTAGCATTGTCTAGTGGATCTCTTCTAAGTTTGTTCAAATCATGACCCTGGGGTCAAAATTGGCCCCACCCCAGGGGTCACTTGATTTAACATAGACTAATATAGGAGAAACCTGAAAAAAAATCTTCTTCTCAGAAATCACAAAGCCTGGAGTTTAGATATTTGGTATGTAACATGGGCTAATAGACCTCTACCAAGTTTGTTCAAATCATGAATCATACATTGTCTAGTGGATCTATACTTAGTTTGTTCAAATCATGGCCCTGGGGTCAAATTTGGCCCCGCCATAGGGGTCACCTGATTTAACATGGGCTAATATAGAAATAACTTGGAAATTCTTCTTTTTAGAAAACTAGAAAACACATGGCCTGGGGTTTAGATATTTTGTGAAAATTGGCCCCGCCATAGGGGTCACCTGATTTTACATGGGCTAATATAGAAATAACTTGGAAATTCTTCTTTTTAGAAAACTAGAAAACACATGGCCTGGGGTTTAGATATTTGTGAAAATTGGCCCCGCCCCAGAGATCACTTGATTTTACGTAGACTTATTTTGGAAAAAAAACTAGAAATATCTTCTTCTCAAAAACCACAAGGTCTGGAGTTTAGATATTTGGTATGTAACATGGACTAATAGACCTCTACCAAGTTTGTTCAAATCATGACCCTGGGGTCAAAATTGGCTCTGTCCCAGGGGTCACTTGATTTTACATAGCCTAATGATACCAGGTGAGCGATCCAGGGCCGTCATGGCCCTCTTGTTTTGTTTTTGTTTTGTTTTTGTTTTTTTCTTAATTTTTAAATCTAGATCTCTTACAAATGATGAAAGCAAGCAAGAAAATCGGTGCATCTGATTAATGAGTGAATTGACACATTGAGGCTAAAGTTCACAGAACATATCAGGGTAACCATCGTCGTCGGTGACCCATAAGCTCATTCTTTCATAATCCATAAATCAACCATAGGATTGCTCGTTATCGACCATTTGAAAGAACAGTCCTCTCAACCGATGCCTCGTGATATTTTGGGGTTATTCTACCAGTGAAATATGCCGTTCCTAAAGCAGACTTAACACATGGCGACATATAATTAATTGTAATAAGAAATTTCAATCGGCAATAGATGCCTGTGCTCGCTACACTCGCTCCGGCTTTCTATTGTTTTTAGAAAACAAAAACAGAAAATAGACTCTATACTACACGTTGAAAAAATGAGCATTTCACATAGATCGAGCTCTCAGGTGCATCGCTAAAACCCGGACATTGTTGCCACGTGTTTGACTGAGAAAATAAAAGTTCGATAAAAATTATTTTAGTTTAAATCAATTAAGATATGTGTCGCCATATATCAAAATTTTATATTTCCGAACAAAAGTTCCAACATATACGTAAATTAATTGGATGTAAAATATTTCGTTTCAAGTTTAGGTTATCATTTCATTTTGTGTTAAAGGACGATGAATTCTAATAATAAACACCATTTTCAGCTGTGACAAAGGTTCTATATAATCATGACGACTGTTCGAAATTTGATTCGTTACTAACCTATATGAAAATAATCTAAAAAGATACGGGAACATAGAATGCGTTTCATAGCAAAAGGCTAAAAGTCGTTTTCATACAAAATACTTTTGGTAAATTGAATACATTGACAATTCTGATGCGAAGCGCTCCTTTTTTTTCCAGGAGTAGATTGGGTTACTGTTCTGTTTCATAAATGATGTGGATTAAAATGGAAGTTATCAGCGCGAAATGAATGTAACGGAAGAAAAGGAAAATCGTCTTTAACACATTTAAAGCTGTTATGTTAATACTTAAACCGTCTGCTCGCATTCGTTAGCGCAGACTTGCATTGCATAAACACGCCTCTGAGAGTGGAATGATACAGGTTATAATCGACAGCGGTAATTATGCAACTGAACAATGTCTGTCTTTGATTTCCCGCTACTGAAGACTTGCGGCTTCGCCGACACAAACATGTGTGTTGAAATCCTTCCTTATGAAACCAAAATGGCGGTATGTGAAAGGTCATTGAAGTCTTTTTGGAAGACAAATTTGAAATCCACAAGAGATTTAATTTCAATGCCGCAACAAGATGTCTTTTGTTGATCTCAGGAGTAGTGTAAATGATGCTTCGACAGTGAAAACAAAAACGTTTAACAAAACCGTGTCTCTTGATAGGGTCAACGGCAGAGAGATCGAGATAAATAATATTCAGCACACTGTTTCATAAACACAAATTATTGGCTTTCGGGTGTATATGATGAATAAAAGTGAGACGATTTTAGGCTTAGTCCTAATAGAGACGATTTTACTTAGTGCTAATATGTGTGTGTGTGTGTGTGTGTGTGTTTTCTTGAAGTATTTAGTCTTAATCCTGAAAAATATAAATCTTCCACATACACACTTCAGTGAAACTTGCGTTTATTGGAAGGAGGAGGAAGGTTGTCAACAAGTTTGTCTGTCACTTTTCAGTGCAGGAATTCGCCATCCTCGGTACATATCGCAGGTCAGTACATTCAAAACACTGCCTTACATCCTTAGACAGGTTTCTTTGCGCTGTCTGGTGAGATGTGGCAACGCTAGTGGCCGTGTAGTAGTTGGAGAAATAATGTGATTGTTTCAATTGAAGTTAGCATTCACATTGCGCCATCTAGTGTGGTGTAACTTTGAGGGATTTTAGGCTTAGACGATATTTACATTTATCTACTATAAAGTTGAAGTTCAAAGTTGGAAATATAGTAGTAAGTTAAGTTCTTTTAGGACCCGGGATCATCTGTATCAGTCAGGAAATTAAATTTTAGTTTGTTTTCTCTCTCTGGTTCTTAAATTAATTGAACATGTATTATTGAAACAAACAATCATTGTTTTTAACATCTTTGAATCGGCTCTGTATAAATGCCATTACTTAACTTTAATTTCTCTAAGCAAACGCCTAGGAAAGACATAAGGAAAATATATAATAGTTATTTCGACCGCCGGCCTCGCACGCTACAAAAGAAAGTACTTTTAGATGTTGACTGAGAAATCAAGTTATAAAAGTTGTTTTTTTTTATTTATACATGATCTTTAAGCCTCAAATCTAAAATTAGACCTTAAAAATAAAAACTTCCTTCATTTTTACGTTTAGAAGTTGATGTCAGCCAGCTAGCATTCAGAAATTCCGTAGTGTCCTTGATTGAATGCAGTATTACAAAAATAATACTACACTCATAAACGTGATAAAGAGTGATGGTTAGAGCGACAACCTGGAACCAGTATACATATAGTTAGATCCCACTGAGAAATCATGTGGTTAACAAGTGGTATGGGGGTCACTTACAGTCACATTATCCTGAAACAAACCTTATGTAAGCTCCTATTTTTTTTTAAAGCGCGATCGTGAACTGAACTTAAGTCCTTCCGGTTACAGGGCGGAAAGTTTAACCTCTCGGCCAGCGAGACCTGTCTGTAAAACAAGCATAAAAATACTTTTTTATAGAAATGCATAAGGCCAAGTGGATTGAGCGTCCACCTAGAGATCGGAAGTATGTAGATCACAACAGAATTCCGTCTGTAACAAGGATACACAAGGAAAGGCAGATCTAATTATAATCGAAAACACGATGACGAAAGTACGATGACGAAAACGCTAAATCGCGAAAGTACGATGAAGAAAACGCAAAATTACGAAAGTACGATGACGAAAACGCGATGATGAAACACGATGATGAAAGTGCGGTATAACATCGCGTTTTCGTCATCGTGGTTTCGCGTTTTCGTTATCGTACTTCCGTGATTTCGAGTGTCAGATTGCTTTACTGAACAAAGAGTCTTTACCGATGTGGCTATTCTATCCATTTAAACAAGTTAAGCGAAAAGTGTACTGATATTTGATAAGCATGTAGAAAATAGAAATAAATAAACAGCATAACGTTGCATATCTTTACACAAAATATAATGTAAATAGGCATCAAATATTAAATCAAATATATATTTTATATAAATCATTCATGTTTATTCAGCTGAAAATAATAATTGAATGTATGGCAGAGCAGTCCCTATATTGGCAGTCCATAGTCCATGATGAGAGACAGAGAAAGAAAGTTTACAGAAGTATTAAACTAAAGTTGTCTCACTATGTTGATTACTTTAATAAATTCATAATAAGCCGTAAATATCTGCTTATTCAGTAAGTCTGTAGGTCTAAGAATATTTAAGTCTAAATAAATTAGACATAGAAATAGTCTCTTTCAACATAATTAGTTTTGGCCTGCACCTGCATACCGGAAGGCAAATGTGCGATGACGAAAACATGAAAATGAAAACACAAAAGTACGATGATGAAAACGCGAAATCATGTCGCATTTTCATCATCGTGTTTTCGCGTTTTCGTCATTGTAGTTTCGTGTTTTCGTCATCGTAGTGTCGCGTTTTCGTCATCGTTTTCGTCATCGTAGTGTCGCGTTTTCGTCATCGTAGTGTCGCGTTTTCGTCATCGTTTTCGTCATCGTAGTGTCGCGTTTTCGTCATCGTAGTGTCGCGTTTTCGTCATAGTAGTGTAGCGTTTTCGTCATTGTGCTTTCGCCATTTCGTGATTTCGCGTTTAAGATTCCTCCATTCATAGGCGAATATATATGTATGGTCCTAACGGAATTCTTTAGCTATCATGTAGGTAATGTCACAGAATGATGTTTCAAACTATCCTATCATCGACGGAAATGTAGAATAAATGCATTAACGCGAAGAAATGCTTTCAAACTCACTAAACAATCAATATGAGTTTGTTGTTTCTTCCCAATCACATGCTTTATATCTTTGAAAACGATCGTGTGTACTTTAAGTTGTCATATAATAAGACTGTAAGATTTTGCACGGCGGAAAACGACAAACGTTTTATTTTATTTGTGATCTTAAAATGGATACCACATAATACAGTCTGAGTTCGTGATACTACGCTTAAACGTGGCCGAAAACGTCGGATGGTTCACGGTGATCTTATTTTACACTGCACACTAAAATAATGACATTCAGGAAGGTGGTTCAGGATAAGGAATCACTTCTCGAAGTGGATTGCTTGCTGCGACAGGGAGCTGCAAATTCTGAACAGTTTGACTGTGCCATTTATAATAATATATTTTTATTGTATTTGGTTGAGGTAAAAATACAAATTGAAAAAAACAAATCTATATTTGGGGAAAAACTCGAATACGATTTGTGGGGAAATGTGGGGCGCGAGCACTCTGACAGTTCATTACGGCACATTAATATGTAACAACGAGTATATTATACTCTCTCGAGAGTGGAAAACTGTCACAGTGATTCTTGTAGAACAGTGTAAAGATATAAAAACTTACAGGAGTGTTGTAGATCAACATGGAATATATAGATGTACTTATATTTTGATCAAACATCTTTGTTCTTTTTTAGCAGCAGAAGTCAAAATACTTTCAGGTCATTCTTAGAGAACTCTTTACCACTCCAGACTAAAACGCATTATTTTTGTTTTATTTATTCCAAAATTGACCATGATATTTATTACATATAACATTTATTACATTCTTCGAACTGTGTAATTGAATGGTTAATTTTATGTGAAAGACTCTGCAAAGTAACTTTCTTTCATCTCTTTATTTTTACTAGAGAATCAACATAACTATCTTATTCCGATTCTAAATTACAGTGTCGAATTTCTGATGTCAGCATCATTATGTCTCTTAATTAGAACCCCTTTTGTGGAAATTGTAGTAATTGGTGAAGAAGGGATTGGCGCACCAACAGATAATGGAAAAAATAATAGTTATGTTAGAAAAAACATACACCCGTCCTTCTGTAATTAATTTGTGAAAACTTCATTGCATCCTTTGTGGAGAAACGTCAAGAATCGGATTTCAGTTTATCCTAATTATAGAAAAAATAAAAAAAGGATTTATAAATACACCCCTTTAGGTTTAATTAATATATATTTTTAGATTTTAAATATTCCAGAACTTTGGGATTTTGTTTTCAGTGTTTGTTTTAATTAATGTGATTCGGTTCATTCAATGAATTATTTTCAGTTTGAAACAAATATCTATTTCAGTAGCTGTAGACGCTCTACCTCAGTTGTTGATTTTTCCTCGATTATAGTATAATTAACAACACGAATAAACTAAGGCAAATAACGTCATCATCATAATAAAATTAAATAATTCTATTGCATTATACTTATTCATGTAGTTCATTTGATAATAATTAACAACTACACAATGTTTTCTGGAAATTAAAGGAAGTTACTGAGAAAAATCGATTGTTTCTGATGAGGTCCGATCGAACAGTATCGACAACTTACAGGAATCGATCTATTCCGGTTAGGACAAATTCCGATCAGTTCTATGGGTCGCCTAGTTCACACGGAAATAAGTTTTAAACCATATCAAGGTTTTACACACATTCCTGCAGAAGTTTGGGTTTTTTCAGAGCAAAGGTCTGGGATTATTTCTTACATATGGTAGGGTTTTTTTTTTTAAAGAAAAATAGGAGCGACTCATTTTGATTTTGTACATAGAAATCAAGTTTTATAAATTAGTCATTGGTTTATTTTATCTATTATATACTGGTTGTTTGATGACTTTTATACTAACAATCAATAGCCTTGAGAAAAATCATATATTCAAAGTTTGTTTTATCCCCGCTCGGTACACGTTACAGTAGTCTGCCGCGTTGACTGTATTCTATGGTTAAAACATTCAGTTATTATCCAGAAAAATATTTGTATCAATTGGATAAATGTAACTTGTAATATACCATGGTCTCATCACAACTGATTGTGGCAGGGATAACTCAAATGTAAATTGCATTGTGTTGATTATCCACAGGCAAAATGTTCGGAACTTCATTTATCGCCGTTTCTGAACAAGGTGGTATCAAGTTATGCCTATGGGATCAATTGAAAAATCAACATTTATCTGTTTGTATAATTCGTGCCATAAAATTTCATAGCCACTCAACGCGGATGAAAAAAGTATACATCATATTTGTTCTTTTCATTTTTTTTTAAAACTTATCAATTCATTCTAAATTATTAATATTTCGGACATAATTTAAGTCCAGTTACTTCGGAATATAATCCAATTAAACGAGATATGATATCAGGATTTTTTAAACATTAATTCCTTGTGTACTTTCTGAAAACTGTAGGGAACAGTGCATTGACCAAATCAATTTATTTCGTCCGCTTTCATCGTGATTCTTGTTCTATAATTGGTACCTGTCATATAAATAACAAATCATCCGGCGTCTTTAATGCGACCATTGCATTTGTTTGGATTGCATCAGCATGGGACATTTCATAAATGACAAATTCATAGAAATGAAAAGTAGGAACCTACGGAGACTATCTTCAATGCAGATCATATATATTTCTTGTTTAATGTTAAACCTCTTAATTGCCAGAATTCACGTACGTAGACCGCCGACCTAACTGTCACCACGCTGTCAATGCTCAATGTGTATGTACATTATTGATGATGGAAAAGTACTGATATAACATCGGTTGCTACTGGGACAGTCAAACGTTTGTGGCTGCTTATTTTGCAGCTACTTTAAACACGGTGATCGCTAACTACCTATAACCCGCTACGTTCCGTGATTACAATAGAATTCTGATGTAAGAGCTTTTTCCCAGGATGCATCAGAGTGTTTTCGCCAAATAACAGTGATATGCTACTGCACGCAAGAAAGAAAAAAGAGAACGGCGTTCTTAGCTGAAATAAAACCAAGAAACGAAGATTTTCTTGATTTTATGAGAGGTCGTGAGCCTAACACACCTAAAGATGAGTCTAATGTTAATTGAGTGTCTTATAATGTAGTATCAACGATGTTTATCTTTATAATGTAGTATCAACGATGTTCATCTTTATAATGTAGTATGAACGATAATCATTTTTATAATGTAGTATCAACGTTGTTCATTTTTATAATGTAGTATCAACGTTGTTCATCTTTATAATGCAATATCAACGATGTTCATCTTTATAGTGTAGTATCAACGGTGTTCATCTTTATAATGTAGTATCAACGATGTTCATCTTTATAATGTAGTATCAACGATGTTCATCTTTATAATGTAGTACCAGCGGTGTTCATCTTTATAATGTAGTGTCCACGATGTTAATCTTTATAATGTAGTACCATCGGTGTTCATCTTTATAATGTTGTGTCCACGATGTTCATCTTTATAATGTAGTGTCCACGGTGTTAATCTTTATAATGTAGTGTCCAAGATGTTCATCTTTATAATGTTGTGTCCACGATGTTCATCTTTATAATGTAGTACCAGCAGTGTTCATCTTTATAATGTTGTGTCCACGATGTTCATCTTTATAATGTAGTGCCACAATGTTCATCTTTATAATGTTGTGTCCACAATGTTAATCTTTATAATGTTGTGTCCACAATGTTAATCTTTATAATGTTGTGTCCACAATGTTCATCTTTATAATGTAGTGGCCACAATGTTAATCTTTATAATGTTGTGTCCACAATGTTCATCTTTATAATGTAGTGGCCACAATGTTCATCTTTATAATGTTGTGTCCACAATGTTAATCTTTATAATGTTGTGTCCACAATGTTCATCTTTATAATGTAGTGGCCACAATGTTCATCTTTATAATGTTGTGTCCACAATGTTAATCTTTATAATGTAGTGGCCACAATGTTAATCTTTATAATGTTGTGTCCACGATGTTCATCTTTATAATGTAGTGGCCACAATGTTAATCTTTATAATGTAGTGGCCACAATGTTCATCTTTATAATGTTGTGTCCACAATGTTCATCTTTATAATGTAGTGTCCACAATGTTAATCTTTATAATGTTGTGTCCACAATGTTCATCTTTATAATGTTGTGTCCACAATGTTTATCTTTATAATGTTGTGTCCACAATGTATATCTTTATAATGTTGTGTCCACAATGTTCATCGTTATAATATTGTGTCCACAATGTTCATCTTTATAATGTTGTGTCCACAATGTTAATCTTTATAATGTTGTGTCCACAATGTTAATCTTTATAATGTTGGGGCCAAAATGTTAATCTTTATAATGTTGTGTCCACAATGTTCATCTTTATAATGTTGTGTCCACAATGTTAATCTTTATAATGTTGCGTCCACAATGTTAATCTTTATAATGTTGTGTCCACAATATTCATCTTTATAATGTTGTGTCCACGATGTTAATCTTCATAATGTTGTGTCCACAATGTTCATTTTTTTAATGTTGTGGCCACAGTGTTAATCTTTATAATGTTGTGGCCACAATGTTCATCTTTATAATGTTCTGTCCACAATGTTAATCTTTATAATGTTGTGTCCACAATGTTAATCTTTATAATGTTGTGGCCACAATGTTAAACTTTATAATGTTGTGGCCACAATGTTCATCTTTATAATGTTCTGTCCACAATGTTAATCTTTATAATGTTGTGTCCACAATGTTCATTTTTATAATATTGTGGCCACAATGTTAATTTTTATAATGTTGTGTCCACAATGTTCATCTTTATAATGTTGTGTCCGAAATGTTAATCTCTATAATGTTGTGGCCACAATGTTAATCTTTATAATGTTGTGTCCACAATGTTCATCTTTATAATGTAGTGGCCACAATGTTAATCTTTATAATGTTGTGTCCACAATGTTCATCTTTATAATGTTGTGTCCACAATGTTCATCTTTATAATGTTGTGTCCACAATGTTAATCTTTATAATGTTGTGTCCACAATATTCATCTTTATAATATTGTGTCCACAATGTTCATCTTTATAATGTTGTGTCCACAATGTTCATCTTTATAATGTTGTGTCCACAATGTTAATCTTTATAATGTTGTGTCCACAATGTTAATCTTTATAATGTTTTGTCCACAATATTCATCTTTATAATATTGTGTCCACAATGTTCATCTTTATAATGTTGGGGCCACAATGTTAATCTTTATAATGTTGTGTCCACAATGTTCATCTTTATAATGTTGTGTCCACAATGTTAATCTTTATAATGTTGCGTCCACAATGTTCATCTTTATAATGTTGTGGCCACAATGTTAATCTTCATAATGTTGTGTCCACAATGTTAATCTTTATAATGTTGTGTCCACAATGTTAATCTTTATAATGTTGTGTCCACAATGTTAATCTTTATAATGTTGTGTCCGCGGTGTTCATCTTTATAATGTAGTGTCCGCGGTGTTCATCTTTATAATGTAGTGTCCGCGGTGTTCATCTTTATAATGTAGTGTCCGCGGTGTTCATCTTTATAATGTAGTGTCCGCGGTGTTCATCTTTGTAGTGTATGTCCACGATGTTCACTTCCCCGATGTTCATCTTTATACTGCTGGAAAACAAAATTTACTGTTTAAGGAACACTGTAAGTTTTAATAACCAATAAGTGCCACATGTTGTTTTCAGTGGGAGACACGCTTGTTTTGAGAGTAAAAGTATATATTTTAGCGTTACTTAACGTTTCAAATGTTTACCAGTTTTCATTTATTATTCCACATTCTTTCAAAATTAAATATTAATTTGGATAACAGTCAAATCAGATTGCTATTTGGAATTTTCTTAACTACCTTTCTGTCATTCTCGAATTTGTGTCGGTTATAATAATATTGGAGAGGATTGTCTAAACATTCAAACAAAATATTAGATATCGTTTTTCGTATCCCTCTTTGAATTTTTAAAGGGTTATACTGTATCTTCCGGTCATTTGAATTGAAACGTGAACATAAATGTGAATTTATACAAAATTAACTACATTATTGTACATCGGATAATACTGAGTCGTCAAAGGTCTTTCAAAAACGGTACATGTATATCTTCTTTTACCGCTCATTCTTGTTCAACATAACGTAATATTAATCGATATAAACACTTTTACTTCTCATGTTATATTCTAATAAGTCCATCTTACCGAGCCAGAATGCAATATCAGTTGTATTAAACTACTGCGCCAAAGTCTACCAAACACTTTGTATTTATACGACAAATAATAAGATTAGATACTTAAACTTCTTATGAACTATAAGCCTGCCTTCAGCAATCTCTGTCTTCAATCTATATTACTTTCCTCTCGAGAGTCATAAAGACGTCCTGTTGTTAAAGGGCGAGAACTCAGGATACTGAGAGACTGTCAGCAGGATTTACCTCAAATTACTATTATATGTATTTCTAAACCCAGTGCTCAGTAGGGTTGAACCCGATAGAGACAAAGGCCATATGACACCAAAACTTCCACACGTTTGCACGCAACTTTAGTTACTAGTAAGTCATCTGAACTCGGTCTTTGCTACATGATAACCCCGCCGGCAGTCTCTCAGTGCCTGGGGTGTTTTGATTTGCTTAAAAATTATCCGGAGTGAGGGCAAATACCTTACTTCAGTAAAATTGAAGCTGGTGTATTTTCTATCTGTTGCTGATAATGTGTTGACATTTGACAAGGTATTTGATAATTTAAGACACAAGTTTGTTCCCGAGTTATGAAATACTCTGAGAGGAATCTTAAGCTCTTTATCAAACAAAAAACGTATGATTTTTTTATTTTTTTTTTTTGGGGGGGGGTAGTAAATTACACATTATGGTTTCTAATGTGAAGCGCTACATTTTTTGCAAAAGTAGGTCTTCATGTATTTAAATTGGGTTGTTTTCTATTTCATAAATGTAGCCTTTAGTCAGTGTTTGATATAACAGACTGATATAGCGTTAGAGACAATCTTTCACACTTTCATTGAAAGTATTGGTAAATGACATTGATATATCTTTACAGAAGTCTTTATATTATAAATAATACATTGGCAATGGATAGAAATATATGGGAAAAACAAAATTTAAACTTCCAGATATTATGTTACGACCTTTTTGCAAAGTCTTGGGTGTAAGACATATTTATATCTACCGGTATGATACATTGTTGCTTTGATGACAAATGGACATGGTTACTGGATGCATCAATACTGCTGGTACTGCAGTTAACAGAGTAAACCTATCCATTTCTTCTCTTTTCTCTATTTGCTAATCTCTCCTATAATAGGATGCTATGCTCTTCCTTTGAATTGGTAAATTCGTTATAACACTTCGTTGACATCATACATGCTTTCCGCTTGCTACTTCTCTTCACTTCGCAAATTTCAATTTCTGCGAACCCCCCCCCCCCCCCCCCCCCCCCCCCCCCCCTCCCTTTCACTTCATTGCAAATTGATATTTTTGTCTTTGTAGATGATAATATCACAACACATTAAAATTAGAGGAAAGGAACCGCTTTGATTCCCATTGGAAACAACTTCTTAGCAACACCTTAGATAATGTTTAAATCTTAAATAGTATTTTCAACACGGACATAATAAGGTACGGATGCTTTACTTTACTTATGTTGTATGGACTTAAATAAGTTTACCAATATAGATTTTTATTGCTTTATAAATCTATGTAGGAAAGGCAACTTGTTTTTTTTTTTTTTTTTTTTTTTCGTCTTCTTCTTTATCTTATGTTTGTATTACTTCTTTTATATAATTTAAACTACCACTTTGTTAATAATTGACTCAAAGTTAAAAAATAAATATTGCATTTGGTATGATGTAATTTACATGTATGTTTATATGAACATAGTTATATACAGTTGTATTGTACGGAGCAACGGGGATGGCCTCGACCCTTTTGCTTCTATGACGAGGAAAATAAAGTGGTTAAAAAAAAAAAAAATAAATAAATAAATAAAGTATCAAAAAAAAAAAAAAAAAAAAAAAAAAAAAAAAAAAATGATATTATCATATATAACCAAACTGTATACTGTGTTGTAATTTATGCTCATTGTTTGAGAATACAGCCTTTGGTGAGCGCATAAAATGTCATCTATATATAATAACGATGCATGTGCTGGAGAAACACGCGTAACTTGACGTTTGAAATCATCAATGTCTAGACACACAGTTCTAGAGAAAGAAAAACAAAAAAACTTCAGTACAATCTCAGGCTCGAATCTCTAATAATATATAAAAAGAAAGAGTATCATACTGAATGTAAATCAAATGAAACTTCCCAATGTCAATTAATATAGATAATTCAGAGTCCGTGTATTCCGTACCAGTATCTTGGGGTCAGCTTATATAAGACCTCTTTCCTTTTTTTCTGTCATTGTAATGGCTAGCAATCATTTTCTGATTATTATGGCCATATTTTAGACCTTGCGATCAAGGATTTTCCACGTGGACCTTCTTTTTTTTTTTTCTTAAGCTGAAGAGACAACAGAGACAACATCGGAAGAGACATGGGTTGGATACAAGGAAGTCTAGGTGCGATACCCTAGCACATTTTGCGAATAGACCCTAGGTTCTATTACGTGCCCGGTGTATAGCACCGATACACGGGAGACAAGTTCCTGGGTAGAACCAGCACTGTGTACTCCGAGTTCTCATAGCAACCCCATTTTGCCGAGTGCCAGGCAAGGGTGCATCTGGTACCAGTTCTATACGTCTTTTATTTGACGCGGTCACCGGAGTAAGTGCCCCGGCTAGGATTCAAACCCGAGACCTCCCGAACGCAAAGCAGACACCCTACCGCTGAGCTATTGCGCCGGACCACTCATGATCAGGTTAAATGTAACTCCGTTAGGGACCAGTCCCATGGTATCTTTCAGGATGATGCGATATTGACATTAAAGGTAAATTCATTGAAGATTTTTAATAAAAAAATATATTAACATATAACATAATAAATTAATATATTAACATTTTCAGTATTAATATAATTATAACTATGCACTGCATTTGATATATTAACCTTAACATATCAAATCAAAAGTATAACCGTCCGACATTCGACATTTTGTTCTTGTTATTCCTTGTATCAAATGATTATCAACGCATATGTTTACAGGTTACGGTCTGTAAATCAATCATATATACGAGAAGCACTCAACTTAGACCAGTCTCTACCCTTTCAACAAAGGACCATTACAACCACTTCTACATAATAAACTTAATAAAAATGAAGCTTCAGGTTTATTTAACCCTTTCCCTCATATAGACTCATTTTGACGCACTCAATAGGTATCACATAAAGCCTGATCTGCATAAAACCACAGTTAAACCACCAAATTTAATTACAAAATCCTCATTTCCAGACCACTGAGGAGCAGCGAACAGCATAAAACCTGATCAGCCTGCGAGTTACTTTTTTATGCTGTTCGCATAGGTCTTTTCATGGTTTCCTGTATGAGGGATAGGGTTAAGGTAATGAATGTATAACACGTTTCATGATTAATTCCAGACTTTTGATAGTCAGGACAGCTTTTGAAATGTTGAATGAATTCATAAAAGTAAGAGGGTTAATATCGAAATTCCCAAATAACAAGTCACAATTTCACAAAAATGTAATGTCTTTGAACATTGTATGGCAAATGTTCATTATATCAAAAGTTTTGCTATGTAAAGGAATGGTGTGCAATTTTCGGCCATTTTATGGACAATCAAATGAATACATTGAAAACGAAGTTTTTTTTTGTTCAGTAATTTATTTTAAAATTTGTTTTTTTGTGTATAAGTCATTAAATGTTCATTAAGTGCAACTATTCATGAAAATCTCATTTTTTAATGTGAAAATCTCATATGTTTTAATATGAAAATCTCATATGTTTTAATATGAAAATATCATATGTTTTAATATGAAAATCTCATATGTTTTAATATGAAAATCTCATATGTTTTAATGTGAAAATCTCATATGTTTTAATATGAAAATCTCATATGTTTTAATATGAAAATCTCATGTTTTAATATGAAAATCTCATATGTTTTAATATGAAAATCTCATATGTTTTAATATGAAAATCTCATATGTTTTAATATGAAAATCTCATATGTTTTAATATGAAAAACAATTGAAAATCTCATTTTTTAATATAAAACATACAAATCTTTTAATTTTGCATAGCAATATTTTTTAATCTGAAAATCTCTCATTTATCAAAATTAATATGAAAGTAAGTATATCTGCCATCATGCTTGATATTTTTTTCTCCATAAAATCTTTAAAATGTGCATAGTTTCGCATATATTCTATCAACCATTCCACCCCGATATCTTAAAACCGGTTAAGGCTCTGCGTTAACAATGCTAAAGTATGTTTTAGGTTCTGGAAAATAAATACAGTCTGTTATTCGGTTTTTAAACCGAAATAAAGTCTGATGCTTAATACGCAGTTATTATTTACTAAAGAAACTAAACATAAATCCATACATAGATCCGAGTTTCGTCTATGACGCATTTCCATAATAGGGTAAACATTTTAGCCGCAAGACACTTTACGGGACATCTGTCAGACAACAAAAACAGCCCACGTATAGCAAGCATAAAACATTAAAACAGCAAGACTGCGAGGAAGCTGGAAGCGTTTACTGCCAATATATTAATACCGGCTGACTCATTTTCTCAACTGGTGACAACATGAACATCATTTGATTAATTGAGGCACAGAAAAACTCTTCCCGACTTAATCACTATTGATATTATTCCAAGATTTGCATATCACTTGATAATGTTATCCATCACTGAATGTAAGTCGGGAGATTCTGTAAGCTCCACAAAGAGAGAAAGAAAAGCATACAGTATTTGAAAATCCGAGCGAACTGGTTTTTGTCAAAAGAAAATTGATGCAATATTTGTTTTGATAAATCCTGCATTCGTTATCTGACTCAGATAAAACTAGAAGTTAAATTAAAGTACGTCCATTTTTTCCTTAAATAGACGAAAGTATAAACAAAACAGAAGTGTCAAATTAAAGGAAAGATATCGTCAGCGTTATGGAGAAAGAATTACTCAATTCAAACACGAAGCTACACTAGGTATTCACATCTCTGGTTTCAAACGTTGGGTGTAAATTTAGCGATTTGGAAGGTTATGAAAAGGGCTTCGAACCCACAACCTTCGGATTTACGCTCGGATATGATCTACATGGTTGGGTTTGGGATATCAGTGAAAATTAGAAATACTCACTATTATTTCTACATCACGGGCATGAATCAATCCTATCCTGATATACACGCATGTACTTAAATTCCTTAAAGGACTTGCTGTTCGTTTCCGAGGTCAGGGTGCTTACTGGTATAAAATTGCGATGTTTTTGACTTGAAGCAACAGCGGAACATGAGCTCCTAAATATAGGATGGGTATCTTTATATAAAGAAAAAAAATCAGATAATCTGAAAATAGATCATTAATAAAATATATAGGGAATGTTTGAGCATTTTATCTTTGAAATCAATAACAAAAAGAACAGACCGGGAACTTTGAAAATAGATCAGATGTTTCCGTGTAGAGATAAATTCACAGAAATAGATCATACTAAATAATGCATAGTGAAAGAGCATTATTTCATGCTATTAATGTAGTAAGGAGTGGATAAAAAGTAAAAATTGTTCACAATAAATCGTTGCCTAAACAATTTATTCCTGCAGTTAGAGAAAACGGCTTCAATAAAAAATATCGAAAATAATTCATTAACTGGTTATTAATAGATCAGCCAAATACCTCGTGTGTCAGACATAGTGAATGAATTACTGTCGGCTAGACGATAATAAATAAGAAAAAATACAATAAGTGATTTCACATGTATGTTTGATAATGCTTCTTATTTAGATATATAAAGTTCCACATGTAAACAGTAACTTTATTCAAAACTTTTTACAAATCATCATTTACACTTTATGTGATGACAGCTGTACGTTAGCCACCATCGTCGGATACCTAGCATAATACAGCAAATCTACAAGTAGATACTCTCGGTTTGTGATAATAATGCTTATGTTGATGTACTAGCTTATTTCAAAATTATGAAATGGGGTTGGACGACAAGTTCTACCAGGCTGAGCCTAGTCACAGTCCTTCCCCCATATTTTACACAATTCAGTTTCATCTAAGGAAAAGTATTAATATATGTACAGATGGACAGAAAAACAAGATACAAACGTTAGTGTGCAGAAAGGAAAAGACATTATGTAAATATTTCAATACATATCTATATATCAATATATGTAACAGATGTAGAAGGTGATGACAACTCCCCCTGCATGTGGCTACCCCCCCCCCTTACCCCCTCACGGCAGCATAGGCTGCAACGCCAGCGCACAAACATACATTAAATTATATTTAAAGTAACCAAATGGCACACAGTGCTATATAACAATATTAGCAATAATACTGATAAATGATTTACTGTCAGTCTAGTTATATGTGGATTAAGACACTGAATGTTTGGATGAAACCGGATAGAATACACAGACCTTCCACAAGCCATCTAGAAGTGAGACATATTTAAGCAGTATTCGGCCCAGTAAAATGTGAAATATTGTTATTTTAATCGTAAAGTATTTGATTCAAGCTTAGTGGGAGTTTTATATTTGTCTATGTTAACCAACGTATGACGTGCACTTTAGAGTGTTATTATTATAGATGTTACTGGACTTAAACTTGTATTTTAAATAAATGTGTATTTATATAATTTGTAATTCGACTACAGTATAATGTAATAATGACATCGTTGGACTCACGGTATATATTCCGTTATCATAATGTATATACATGGTATTTTCAACTGGCAAGGCTTCGTTTCCATGAATATCAATCATTTATTGACGAATAAAACCTCACGTAGTATTTGAATACGCTTCATTTAAGTTATAAAAGAAAAAGCTGACTTTCAAAAATCGAACGATTATTAATTGGTCAAATGATCCGTGCTGTCTCCGCAACTCATCAACTGAAATTCATGAGTACATGCGTATGAAGTTTTATTAATCAAATAACCCACGGTAGATTAAGAAACAAAAAGTGTATTGAACGAAGGTTCCAACGATGGCATAAATAAAACAAGTAAATGTGTGGACTTGGAGATAACCGATTTATTTATCTTTTCTCCGTGAATGACACTGACTGACCAAGGGTTTAAATATGATGCTGATATTTGTCTGAATATCAATACATGTTTCGTTTTACAAGTTGATGTCTGAGACAAAGAAAGGCTGACACGAGTTGCTAAATGATCTGCGATAAATGAAATTTTTTGTTTCCGAAAAGTGTATCTATCAAAATACACAAGTAAAAAAGTGGTTAAGATTTTTCATTTACATGATGATTTTCATTCGATATTATTGTTTGTTTAAGACAACACCAATAAATAAGGAGAGAAATTTGAGGTTTTCTCTGGTTAATGTCCGACGGGAGTACATGCCCGAAACTCATGGATAATTTTCCAAAATTTACGGATTTGAAGTCCATTATTATTGTGTCTAAATAAAGTAAATACGTTTTATTCTTATTCGTGAAGAGAAAGCACTTGACATAATAATGATGTACTTCATAATTCCAGAATAGTTTTATTATGTGCCCCTAAATGGATTGTAAGATAAAATTGTTATTACGTAATGTCTCCTGCCTGTAAATCATGCCATTGTAAGAAGAGCCACCTGCTGCCTGCCCGTCAGTGTTGTCTTTCAAGTAAAAAATCAGTTATTTTATATTTTGTATATATGAAATGAGAATATGTATTAATGCTTGACCATAGGGCTTGTGCAGCAGCTGTTCTTTTTTTTATTTTGCTGCCATGCTCATATTGTTTAATGTCGACGTACAATTGACTGAATAACTTGTGTTGTGCTGTTGTGTTGGAAGAAGTAGTGTGTTTTAATAGTTGTTATATAATCTGTTCGTTTTAGTTCTCACTACAATAGTGAATATCATATTTTTCTTTACTTCTGTCACACAGAGAGAAAAATATGCTGTTCTACCGGGACTCTATTCCAGAACCATGCCTCTAGGTTGCGACCGCAACTCCGGACCATTTACTCACGGTTATATATTTTGCTCTGTTATTGCACCATGCCATATCGTCATCTTCATAATCAAAACATGTTTTATCTTCGTCAATATTCAAGTCTTACATTTAAAGAAAATAGAACTGAGGTTGACTATTGTTTTACAGGGCCTCTTATTTCGAAAAGGTTTTGTTTTCAAGTCATTCAAATACTGCTTTAGGTGACATTTTGATTTATTAGATGAAAGAAAATACGAACTACTGTTTGTAGCAACGTTAAATGTCGCACAAACGCTAAATGTCGCACTTGACGTTTTATGTCGCAAGACTGACGCTAAATGTCGCAAAAACTGACGTTATATGTCGCATCTGTAACGCCAAATGTCGCAAAAATTGCACTGCCGCTATATGTCTCAACACCAACGCTAAATGTCGCACTCTTTTATAAGTGCTGAAATTAATAATCCCACAGAACAGCATACTACAGAATCGCAGTGCCAGATAATTGTTAATATTCATTTCGAGATGTTTCCCTTTTGAATAGGTAAGAGTGGAATCTCACGGACACTATAGTCAACAGTACAAACACACGGAGCAGTCAGGACAACTTCAAACAGTTTAGACTAGTTCACGTGGAACAGATTGGCAAAAATTCACGCGAAAAAAAATATGAATTTTTATACTCTATCTCATTTCATTTGTTTCTTCTCCCCCACTGGGTCTTTCGGTTTTTTATGTGAGGAAGCCTTCCAGTCGGCTTGCGGTAGGTCGGTGGTTCTACCCGGATGCCTTCGTGCATTTGGGGTCTTCCACCTGTAATTAGCTGGACGTCGCTATATGACTGAAATGCTGTCGAAGCGACGGTTACTCAAATAGTCAAGTCAACAACTTTGAATGAGAAATGGGTTTTGTATATGCACGTTTTACAAAGTTAAAAGTACAATTGATTATGGAGCTCAGTGGATGAAATGTAGGTCCTTTTCAAAACTTAAATATAAATAAATGATTAAAATAGAATACTATCATTACAGAGTAACAAATTAAGTTAAATAGTCCATAAAAAATAGGTAATTTTAACTCTTATTTATATGTGATTTTCACCCAGGGCTTCGAACCCACGCGGAGTGATACGGAGACGAGTGGTAGACAGAGTCGCTACCATGCGCCACTTCGGATCCTCATTGTAAAGGGAATTAGAACACCTATAACATTGTCCTTGGGCAGTTTAATAAAACGATTCCATTTCGTTTGAAAAAAAGCTCTATTTTGTAATTACTGAGTTATTTAGGTGTATTGTGTTGAGCTTCTGGGAGGTAAAATAACTATGTATATAACATAATTAAACGAAATGAAATTTATTTATTTACATGAAAAACAAAAACAATTGAATGTAGAACCAATTTAATACCCGTTCGAAAGATATTACAAGTGAGTATATAAAGCGTGGATTATGAGAGACAGAAGTCAGGCCCCAAGTAAATTTCTGCACAATGCAGTCTTTTCCTAAGTAAACTAAACGTCGCGTAAGGCGAACTCAATCGGCCTTTACCGTTGTACGGTTTAGGTTTCCATTCAAGTATGAGACTGGTAGTGGACTCTCATGCAAAGTGTTAATCTTTCTCTTTCTTTGTTTCCAGTCTTAATTCATTATAAACTTTCTTGCTATATTGTCTCGTTTATATATAAAAAAAAACTGTCTCAAAATATTTTTTACTCTATCTTCACTTCATTTGTTTCTTCTCCCCCTGGGAATCTCTCTTTCTTCAAATAATACAACAGTCACTCCGTCTCATACACTCACTATTCTCTCTGTAAAAGCCTCTTCTTCACTAGCAGCATTTTTTTCCATTACGTTTTTCTTTTCCATCTCTCCTGCAATGTCTCTTTCTTGAAAATAGGCCATACACCCATCTCTACATACACATTCTCCTTCGAAGTCTCAGCTTACATTTCATCATTCCCCCAGTCCTCATTTGATTCTGTATATTTATCAGGAAGCCGGTGGAGATTTTGAAAGAGGAAATAGTTTATGAAATGGTTTGACTGTTATTTGAAGAAAGATGGGAGAGGAGAGAACTTGCCCTATCTGTTCCGTGTGTTTGTACTGTTGACTGTAGTCTCCATTAGATTCCACTATACCCTATTCAAAAGGGAAACACCTCGAAATGAATATTAACGATTGTCTGGCACTGCGATTCTATCGTCCCACCAGCACTAACAGTGTTTGATTTTTATCTTGACATTATATATAGTCAAATATCTTTTAATTCTAAGATATGCACTCTCAACTTAAAATTAAACCTCACGAACAGTATTACGGATGAATTACAGACACATGAAAAAAGTCCATCACGGCCATTATATACAAGAGCGTCGTATCCAAATCCAAATAAAAAAAATGAAATTGTGATTTTATTCTTTTTTTTTCCAGCCGCTTTTCGAGACAGCAGAACATATTTGATATTGAGTATACACATTATTTCAACTCATCCTTATGTGCACAAATAGATGTAGAATAAAATCTAAATTGTTTTTATCTATATGCCAAAAAATCCTAGTAATTTATTTCATGTCTAAAAAGGTGATCGTTCTTGGTGTTTCGATACTTAAAACAATTTGGTGGTCCGCGGTGCTGTTAGGGTTGTATGCCGGATTCTGGGATACATCAATTTATTTCATGCAAACCAATAAAGTACTTAGTTCTATCAGTTGAAGGGCCTCTGTCGCCGAGAGGGTAAAGTCGCTGATTTTAACACTCACTAAGCCCCTCACCGCGTGGCTTCGAATCCCAGCAGGGTCATTTGGATTTTCATGTGACGAAACCTTCCAGCTGGCTTGCGGTAGGTCGGTGGTTCTACCCGGATGCCTCCGTGCATTTGGGGTCTTCCTCCACCTGTAATTAGCTGGACGTCGCTATATGACTGAAATACTGTCGAAGCGACGGTAAACTCAAATAGTCAAGTCAAGTCTATCAGTTGAAAATATTTCTTATTGTCACCGCACGTGCAGTGAGTGATACATTTCATATCACCACTGTCACCGGTCTGCTTTGGTGAAAGAAAATTGGTTATGTTTCCCCAATTTTAGGTGAAACCCCAATGTACGTACTGTATTCATTTATTTATTTTATTTTATATTTTTTTTTATCTTTTTTTTATGTTGAAATAAGATCGTCAACTTGGTATCGATTATTTTGTCGGAATGGCCAAAACTGTTATCGTACTCCATTATCAGTGAGCATTAAAAATGCAGAAAAGAAAATTTCAAACCGGTATAACTTTTTTGTTTGTGAACGTAACATAGCCTTGTGGGTATTCATTTTCTAAGAACGAAATTAAAAAGACTGTATTTTATTGTGCTTTATTGTGCAAAACTTTATTCCATCACCACCGTTGTTGTTGTTTCCGTGATCTAATATAAAATGTGCTTGTTTTTCGTAGATATAGAATGTATCTAACCTCAAAATGATATAATTTCAAAGTATTTTTTTCCGATGAGATATACTCCATATCTACTCAAAACAAACAATTTCTCAAACTGGCACAGTAAAAACTGGGCCTTTACGGTCATGCCCGGTTCATCTCGACAAACCCTATCTCACTGTTACGGGATACGTCGGGAGCTTAAACCAGGTCAATAATACTCGTACTACAAAAGAGTGCTCATAAAGGGGTGCGACATAAAGCGGTAGTACATTTTGTCGTTGACATTTGTCGTCACAGATGCGACATATAACGTCAAGAGACTTTGCGAAATTTAGCGTTGGTTGCGACATTTAGCGGCAGCCTTGCGACATATAACGTCAAGTGCGATATTTAACGTTGCTACACTGTTTTCATTTGTTTTGTTATAATCGAAACTAAACCAGAACACGTACCTGTAAGCGATATTTTAGCGAGGTCATTGCCCTGTTTCCTTTATCTGTGTTTGGCAGGAAAACCAATTACATGTACTATGTATATTGTGAAGGACGACATCAAACACGTATGCTTTAAGAGGAATGTGTCCTACAAATGAAACCGACCATACACATGCTACGTGTTTTTATTCATGTTTGTCACTTGATGAACTTTATGTTTCTTTCTTTTTCTGTGTTATTCATTTCCACTTGTGCCAACAGGATGTTCTATAATATGATATCGAAATTCATGACGCACCTTGTTTTAAATAAATGCTAATATTAAAATTCATATATAAAGTGAAGCACAACTACATGTATATGCTGTTGTAACAGACATAATAGCCTGTTGTTCAACTTGCCCATGGTAGTTCGTACTTTTTCCGTCATGTTTATTTGAACAAAGATATATGTATTCGTTTATCAAATACATGGTCTGTTTTTATTTTTTTAAAAATTGCTAGATTTGTTATATCGATATTTTTGAACTGTCTGAATGTTTAGAGGAGACTAACATTTTTGACATACACATAGCTTAAACTTGTTCTTATTTTCGGCGAAGCTGTCTAACCTCACTTCTGAACTACCTTAACCCTTTCCCTCATACAGGAAACCATGAAAAGACCTATGCGAACAGCATAAAACCAGATCAGCCTGCGAGTAACTCGCAGGCTGATCAGGTTTTATGCTGTTCGCTGCTCCTCAGTGGTCTGGAAATGAGGACTTTATAATTAAATTTGGTAAGGTTTAACTGTGGTTTTCTGCAGATCAGGATTTATGTAGTACCTATTGAGTGTGTCAGTCTATATGAGGGAAAGGGTTAATAGACTGTGCCGAATGAGTATTTTAAGGAGTTTCATTGGATATTCCTACAATCACGGAAAAAAGTAACTCACATTGTTGATACGACAACTACCTGAAACATATACTTCGTATACATGAAATTTTAGTAGTTCAGTTAAGTATTCTGACTGAATTACGGTTTCTTTGATAGATATACATCCGTTTTATCAAAATACTTCTCTTTGATGCACATTTTGAATTATTTTGACTTCCTGGGATGAAATATTTCACAAATTATGATTCGCACATGAAACGACCGTTCTACGTTCTCCATTAAAATATTTCTTACATACGAAATGTTTAAAAGCGTAATGTCTGCAACAATTATGAGATTTGCTTCAAACTTCGCAGCAATTTATTGTTGAATATATATGTAAATAAAAATGAACCCTTTCCATGTCGATTAGAATTTAAGAACTTAAGATCAAACGTTATGTATATTGGCACATAACACTAAATGCATAAGTACCTTGCAAATTTTAATATAAAGAGTTTAAAAAGGAAAAATAAAAGTAAAAAAAAAAAAAACCCCCCAAAAGGCAGTAATTCTGGCCTATTTATAGATGCTCTTTAAATCGAGGTTATTCATAACAGTTCCTGATCCTTACAACCATTTCTCAATCAGTGAATATGATTCCCTCTTGGATCTCCAGCCACGCGATGCTCCTCTTCCAATAGTGAGACACTGGCTGTTATTAGCAATGTTTGTACCAATATTTGTACCAATGTTTATATATTGCCAATAATGCCCCGTAGGACGTTGCCACCAGTCCCAGAAGTAAACCACAGACACAGACGTCTAAGTGGGGGCAATGGCATCTTCAATCTCTCCGATATCCGATTCATATTCAATATTTATACTCAGAATGTCACCTTATGACACGTAATATTTCTCAGATATTCATGATTTCTCGTTGATAAAATACCGCTGTCTACTCTAATTATGAACTCATTAACATGGTTGCCACGAGATTGAATGTACTTCGTAAGTTTACTGATCATCATTAATAGAATGTATCATTCATTTGGATGATTAGCGGAAATAGTTCTGATTATCTTGTAACATGTACGTATACTTCCATTTAATTCAATCGCTTGATTAATGAGGTTGTATGATGCGAGTGAATACTCGTACCTCATTGTAAAGTATATTAATAGTGATTTCAAATATAGCTGAGAGCCAAACACAGCTTTAACGACTATTGTATGTCAAGAAGGTGGTCTAGGTACCTAGCCACGTGTTTACCGCGACATATTGCATTGGGACAGCATTTCATCTATGTCGTGTACACAAAACCCAAATGTGACTGAGATATTGTCAATGTGGCGTAAAATCAAACCAAGCAGAGCAACAGTTTTTTTTAATTGGCCTTTTTCCTAGCGATTGTTGATATCGATCCCAAGAATGATGCGGTCAAACTGCCTGCCTGTTCACATTATGGTTTTTCATTTCAATTTGGATTTGCGTTTTGTTGACATTTGCATTTCATGTGCATGATAAAAATGCTTGAGTGAAGTTTTCATCGCGCATGATCAAATAAGGTTAAATAAGATTGTTTTGTCACGATTTTCAGAGGAACACTAAAATATTTTATCTCTAAGAAAAGAAATTCTTGATTTGTATTGGAGCTGTATTCTTTCTTCTTTTTTTTTTAAAATAAAAGCTAACGTCCTTGGCGGTTTCAAATATACATGCATGCTTAGAGTCGATGTGTTTAACTGACATACACTATAATTTCTTTTCTACGGTTGGAAATATTTTTAAGTGTTCAACATAACTACGTTAAGAGATATCTTAACATGATCATTCATCTTTACATACAATAAGGATACAATGGCAAATGCAAATATACCAAATAAATTAAAAGCTGACATAAACATACAATGTCATAGCTTACGCATCAGCTACAGTATTATATATTCAAAATACACCACCGACACTTAATATGTATTAAAGATATTCGACGTGAGTAAGAAAATAGATGCATGTTTTACCAAAAATAAACGTTCGGCATTATAAAAAAAACAAATAATATAGCTTGCGCACACTGAGTAACCGGCTACAATTTGTAAATACAGTACAGTCCAACTAAAAAAAAACATTAAGTTAAATATAAATTAAATATAAAGTTTTTTTTTAGGCAGATCACTGCTAAAGGAACTTTTTATATCAGAAAACAACAAACAATGCAGTTATCAAGTAACTTGGATCATGTAAAAGTTTTTGTATCAGAAAACAACAAAATTAATCATGCAGTTATAAAGTAACTTGGATTATGTAAAACAAAGAGTCCAAATTTAGAGAATGTGAACTGTAGAAAGTAAAACTGTCATCATAAGAAGGCGAGTTTTTAACACCATATTAAACGACACATATAGTTTACCCTCTCCATAACAGTTTTATATGGTCTGTGTTTTATAAATAATGCTAAACACGCATTTGTCGATATATTTAAGATCTGTTAATATGGCCATCAGTAAAAAAGGACGAAGGTGTAATAGAAGCTAATAATAAAAAATAAAAAGTTACGTGAACGGGATTCGAACCCAGAATCTCTGGCGTAGCAGACCGACTCTTAACCTACAACGCCACCAAGGCTTTCGGCTTTATACCCCTATCTCACCATCGCAGGATCGCTCGCGGGGACTCGCGGTATGAGCAGACGCGGTGCACCGCAAGTTTTGTTGACATTGCATGACGTAACACATTTTTCACGGTGTCTACACGGTATCTGTACGGAGTCACTACGGTGCATGGCGGTGTGACTACGGAGTGTGGCGGATCGCTGCGTGTTTGATGCGGACTGGCTGGAATTTCCTCAATAGCTGCGGATAGCCACGGTGTCACTGCGGAAGGGGCGGTGTGACTACGGAA
>CM037785.1:8104248-8154248 GCA_021229015.1 Solen grandis
CATATACAAAACTGGCTGACGTGATCTGATGTTTAAAGATTTTCCCAAAAATCGCGTGCAAGAAAATGTGAAAAAGATGTTAAAATGTTAAAATACTGATTAGATAAAGTAAAATACTCGTAATGAGAACCTCCATTTGAATTTTTAATATTTTAGCATTTTATGTAAAACCTCTTTTTTTAAATATTTAGATAGCTGTTTCAAATTTATGCAGGTTATTAAGAAAATAACAAATGGTTTTCTATGTTCTTGTGCCATTATATTTGGCCTTACAGCCGGTTTACGGTTGGTCGATGGCTCCACCCGGGTGCCGTTGTGTGCACTGGGGGTCTTCCTCCCTCCGTAATGTACTGGATGTTGCTATGTGTCTGAAATACTGTCGCAGCGGGGATAAATTAACAACAACAACAAACAAACAACAAATCAGTCATTATCTACAAATTTATTTTTTTAACTTTGAAGTTTTATTTTCATGCTCTTGTTCATAAATGATCATCTATGGACCATATAATCATTCGTTCACTGATGAAAATCATCCAAACCTAGTATCTTGGTCCAGGGAAGAATCTGGCCGAGAGAAGTTTAAATGCAGAAAACTAAAATCATATTTATGCTCTGAAAGCCAGTCTTTGTAAAAAATGCTATGATTGTAAGTTGATAAAATGGTATACTTCTGTATGGCATAGATATATGTATTGTCCTAACGATTGCCCATTTTAGATATTATGACTTGACTTGACTTGACTTTGACTATTTGAGTTTACCGTCGCTTCGACAGTATTTCAGTCATATAGCGACGTCCAGCTAATTGCAGGTGGAGGAAGACCCCGAATGCACGGAGGCATCCGGGTAGAACCACCAACCAACCGCAAGCCAGCTGGAAGGCTTAAATATTATACCTTAATATTGGTATTATTGGCAAAAGAACACATCGGAGCGAATTAAGTAAAGGGGAATAACTTAGTGCCCTTTAATTCCTTTGGTAAAAGGTGTTTGTTAGAAACATCTATAATTGGCAAGGCGCATTAACACTCGTATCTATATGTACTGCTCAATTGTGTCAATGATAAAAGTTGATTTTTCGGAGAACATGCGGGGTATGGTAAATACTAATAAACAGCGATATAATTGTCATTAATAATATTCTGTCATTTTATTTATTTTCATTTTTCAGTCAAATAGAAATGTATACATCACTTTCGATACCTAAAAGCACAGACAAAATAAAAATGAATGTCTGAGAGTTTAGCTTATGATAGCGGTGGTGGTGATTATGACAGTAATGTTGCCGCTAAGAATGACTGCTAATGCTATTGAAAGAACAAAACAGTGTCCTGTTTATTACTTTTTTATTTCTTACATTTTCATAAGAGATATTGAAGATATGTTTTTCTATCGCATGAGCACGCGATAACTGTTGTATTTGAACGTGCGAAATAAAAATATCTTCCATGTCGCATTTATGGCAAAGTAATTAAGTATTTAAAAAGCTGTAAATGCTATTATCTGGTAGACAATTTATACAATGTCATGTATTTCCATGTTTAATGTAGTCACACTTGTTGTTGCTTTATATATATGTGGTATATGGAGGTAACTGTGTAGCAAGTCAGTACCTTTCCAACCAGGGTTATCTCCCCGGAGTGACCATCCGCTATGTAAAATGATTATGTACGTAACTTTCATTTAACAGTTAAGTAATATGTCAATAAATATTACTCAATTATATTTCATGTATTTTGGCTCGTAATTTCGTTCACCTAAAATCCGGATTCCACTGAGCCCAGATCTTTAGTGGTCACAATACTCATGCGTAATAGGTTGAAAGTTTTTTCCCGTTACAAAAAAAAAAAAAAAAAAAAAAATTAAAAACAAACCACATATCCATACATTCCCCCCTATTATTTGGACAAAAATCTATCCATGTCAAAATAATATGTTTCCTTTATAAGAAACTTTGGAAAAAGTGATATAACCCTATTAATTTTGTGTATAAAGTTATATATGCAAAATAATTTAAATATTCTTTGTGCGGTTCACATATACATGTAAAAAGAATGTAGAACAAAAATCAAGCCCTGGACAAAATTGAGCATAGGCAGAAAGAACCCTCACCCCGGTGGCTGCGTAGTTTTCGTATTTTTTTTACAGGTCTGGCAAAATCCATTTTATCCTTGTTTTTAAAACATGAAAATCATATACTCTGTTAAAGATTTTATACAAAACACTTAATATTATCAATTTGAAGTTTTTAATGAGGTTTGGCAACAATGTAATTCTCTAATTAGCACATTTACATATGTAACATGATAAACCTTTAAAAAATAGACGCTGTCTAGTTATTGTCTTATTTAATATAAGATAAGAAAAATACATATTATACTTTCTGTATATGATATTGTTTTTTTTTTCAATTCTTAATATCACACTTTAGAGTCCAATAATCTAATTCAACTACAAGAGAATTTAGATGGCCCGATATACCAACACTTTTGATAGCATTTACACTGTTTTAATGAAACACGGGCTATAACTACATAGCAGCGTGTCTTGTCTTAACCACAACAGAAATGCAGACACTAAAAAAGCAACATCGTAAATATCAAATGGTTATCAAGGATTATCTAGTATTTAAATGAAAACTTGAATTTATTTTCTAAGTATTAACATAGAATATACCACAGGAAACTCCGCGATGCTTATATGAACATAACGAAACAATGAAGCTACAATTTGGAATCAGTTTGTATTATGCAATATAAGTACATGTAATTTACATTTGAAAAAGTAAAAAAACAACAACAAAAAACATGAGGAATAATAAAAATTCGACCAACTTCCGGTACAGATAAAATGAAGACTGCCTATTGATATCATCTGGCCATTAAGGCCTGTTTTACACCAGACGTCGTGTGATTTAACAGGCAAAAGGGGTTCAGACGAATTTGCAATATAGAAAAGTCTGAATGTCGAAAATCTAGTTTGCACGCGATTTAAGAATTCGAAAGGATGTGTTGAGACTGTGCTCTGATATCAAGCGATTCCAACTAGTGTTGTCGTAGGTAGGTGTAAGGCTGCAGCAAGGATGATGAGATAAAACAGTCTTTGAGGGAGCCAAGGCAACGGCAACAAACGGCATTATAAGTCAACAACAGACAGTGGCGTGAGTAGACAGCCCAGTATACAATGATAGACAATAATGTAACCTAAGTTTAACTTGCGAATCATGATGTGAAAATTCTTTTAATGGGTCTACCAGTCTTTAAGGTAAAGTCCCTGTAATGGTTCGGCTACGTCTTGGACCACTTAATCTCTACCAAGATAACCAAGGTACCCTAATGAAACATAAGGAAACATTGGTTATCTCCGTGAAAGGCTATGAAGTCCGAAATGTAGCGGAACCATTACAGGGAAGGTAGCACCACTTGCTTTTTAACTACATCAATATTTCGCGACATGGCAACACCACTATGTCTGAAGAGGACAATCTAACAATTTTAAATTGGTCACAGAGATCGTTGTCATAAAAATATCAACTAAGATGTCATATGATCTTATTATAAAGAGAGGCCTGAATTTTCTTAATGCTATTGTCATTTTAAATGGTGGAATGGAAAGCGAAATTCGTCCTCAAAACATAAGGCATTATTAACTTTTCCATAAAACAACAAAAAAACAAAAAAATAAAACCCCCGAAAAAAACAACAAAAAACGACAACAACAAAAAAAACACACACAAATTATTTCCAAATTTATCACCATTCAATATAAAGTAATATAGACAACCTGTCAACCTTAAATTTATTAGGACACTTAAGAAACAGCAGACCCTTGCCCCATGTTACATAATTTTGTCTTTCAGAAGTTATAAAAGCCCCAACTCTACCAAATATCAGAATAAATCCGACCAAAGTCTGACGTATCTCTCACACTGACCGCAATGCATTTCATTTTCAGTATGCCTCTTATGTCTTCACAGGTCTCTCGTTTTTTATATCTCATATTCGTTTGAGAATTCATTTCAGACATGGAATGATTGTATTACTTTGTAGGGTACACATCCGATTCATTTTCTGTTGGTGAGCTGGGTAACAACGGCGCCGAAGCCAAAGTGGACTCTCGAACAATTCTTCTTTGGAAAAACATAAGTCTCCTAATTTGACTGTTAGCTTCAAACAATTTCTTATAATCGTCAGGGGTTTCCACTGTCCGGACTATTTCCCAGCCATATTTTCCCATATGCTCCACTAAGGAATCCAAATTTGATTCGTATAGGCTTTTTGTTGTTTGCTCCCAGGAATTGCTGCTCGTGTCGACCTCGGAATATTCCTTTACAATATCCTCGATCATTGTAATCTGGTATAAAGGCGTTGGGTCATTCATACGTGAAGCTGGCTTCTCAAACACCCACATCAATGGCTTGGTGCTGGTTACCCCATATGAGCCAATCTCTTTTGTAGTCGAAGATTCAGTGAAAATGTCTGCTAAGCGCCACCCTGTTCCAAGCCACTCGCTGGTAGGTCCGGCCCAGTCGATGCTACTTTGGAATGAAATGCCTGTTCTTCTTGACACTAAAGGTGCGGATACCACTTGGTAGTTGTATCTCTCTTGAGTTGGAAAGAGAGGCAGCTCGAAGAAAATATCGACCGGCAAAACTGAAAATAGAAAATATCAACTAAATCTCGTTTAACCCTTTCCCTCATAGAGGAAACCATGAAAAGACCTATGCGAACAACATAAGAGTAACTCGCAGGCTGATCAGGTTTTATGCTGTTCGCTGCTCCTCAGTGGTCTGGAAATGAGGACTTTATAATTAAATTTGGTAAAAAGGGGTTTCCTTTTTTGGGAGATTTGCAAATAACGAAAACATGCCTTATTGTCGTTATTTCGCCTGTCGCCTTTCGGGGCGAAGACACGACAACACGAAACATCTCAGGCGAAATAACGAAATTTTAACAGGCGAAATGACGAAAAGTTTCGCCTTTGAATGTTTCGTGTCCGCGGGTCGAAACCGTTCGTGTTGGCGCCCTTTGTTTGTCGTGTCTTCGTGTCTTCGCCCCGAAACGCGAAAGGCGAAATAACGACAATGTTGCAGATTTCGTGTTGTCGTCCTTTGCGCAGAATATACTTATACGTAAGCATCTACATATAATGTGTATTAAAACATCAATTTTATTACTCAAAAGGATATTATCGGCGTATATATTCTGCTGCAGTGAAATAAAGCTATCTTCACCTTGCATTGTTGATATTTACAGCAAGTATGCATATGTGTAAACGTTCTGCGCATGTCTACCGGAAGGCGAAACCCGAAGCGTTGTCATTTTCGTTATTTCGACTTTCGGCTTTCGAGGCGAAAGGACGACAACACGAAATCTGCAACATTGTCGTTATTTCGCCTTTCGCGTTTCGGGGCGAAGACACGAAGACACGACAAACAAAGGGCGCCAACACGAACGGTTTCGACCCGCGGACACGAAACATTCAAAGGCGAAACTTTTCGTCATTTCGCCTGTTAAAATTTCGTTATTTCGCCTGAGATGTTTCGCAAATAACGACAATAAGGCATGTTTTCGTTATTTCGCCTTTCGCCTTTCGGGGCGAAGACACGACAACACGAAATGTCAGAAATCAGCCACCATAAATAAGTGTTGTCATCATGAAAATGAGTGATTTTGATGATATTTAAATTCAGATCATGAGATAAGTTTATTGTTTAAGCAATTTCAGGTTGTAAAAACTAATGTTGCATCCGATGCAAGCATGTTTTGGATCTCGATCACACTCAATTATGGTCCACCAGTAGGTTATGTCAATCTATTTTTCAAAATGTATATATTTTATATCTGTTTGTGTGTGAACACAATTTTGACATCTAAGTACAGGCAACATTAACAAAAACGTGCATGCGTATCTCATAAAGATGCCACTGGTTAAAGCCGGTCAAAGAATTGAATTGATTTTTTTTTTCGACACATCAATTCGAAAAATCGATGGAATTAATTCAAGTAAGTAAATGTTAAATAGTAAACATTCATCTCGTGCATGCTATTTCATTATAGACTGGGATTCATAATTACACAATATATCATCTAGCATAAAACTTGATTTAAAGATAATCTATATTATATACTGTAAATATCAAAAGAGTTTGCTTGAAAAAAAAAAACAACAACAAAAAAACAACAACAAAAAACAGGCTATTCGATGGATGACCACAAATGAAGATTAAGTTCGATTTGTCTTTTATATTATCATATTATTTCCAGTTGTTCGGTTTGAATGAAAATGCCAAAGAAATATAATTGTCCACCCCCCCCCCCCCCAAAACCAAAAAAAAAATTCAATGAAGTCAAAATAGTTTAGATCTGATACTTTCTTCTTCAGTTTTAAGAAACACATACGTGTGATAAGAATATAAATACCGAAATGTAATTAGTATACAAGACTAATTTTGTTGCAAAGCATCAAAGACGCCGCGCATGTTTTTGAAACACGACTTAAAGAAAGCAAAGTCATTCAGAATATTTTATTAACGTTTGTATAAATCATTTACAAACAGTGGGTCTAAATACTTCCACTAGGTAATGATACATGCCATTCAGACAAATATCCCCAGCTGTAGGCCGTTTGATTCAGATATTTCTTAAGTGTGTTCTAAACAATCCTAAAACAACAATAGTCTTATATTATCAAATTACTCAGAAATATAGAACAAAAAAGTACAGAAAATACTTTAATTATAGTAGACATTTATGTTTACAAGGCTTTACAACTTAAGATATTGACAATGTTCAGTTAAATTTACACAATTCAAGCACTTATACATTCTGGGACCGCAGATTGGCCTGGGCCGTAAATTAGACATGTCCGATACGGCCAGACGTGTAGTGTTAGTGTGTTTTTACACTTTATACATTATGCTGTAATATTTATTATTAAACCGTGGTATAATTGATTTTTCAAGTTGAAAGTATGTATCTAAAAACTTAATATATTAAGATCTCAAAACATCTTCCCATTTTTTTTCTTCTGAGCTTTAATGAATCAGGTTGCTTGCAAGGTCCGTTAACCCAATCTCCAAGCATTCGGAACACCTCGCCCTTTTCCTAGCGATTTCGTAGAAATGGGCGAGGTGTTCCGAATGAATCTCCAAGCAGAGTTGTCGTTCGTTCCTCACTTAACCATGAATGTAATGTAAGCCGATGTGTAAGAGAGTGCCGTTAACCAAGTCCCTACGAGTTTATGGAGATGTAATCAGATACGGATTAAATGTGTCGAGTTTCTTTTTAATAACGATAGAAGACTTGCATATTTCGAATCTTGTTTTTTATCAGTTAATACAAGTAATTGATTCACAAAGTGTGTGTGTGTGTGTGTGTGTGTTTTCAAACATATTACATGTTTTTATTTTACAATAATGACAGTGGTTGCTTCCTTTTTTGATTATGCAGCTCCATGGCTATATTTGAATCCTATACCATAATGATACCACATTTCCATGCGGCGTCAATAAAACATATACAGTTGTATGTTATAAGTATATAAATATATTCATGTAATTAGTATATGAATACTTACATGTAATTAGTATATGAATACATACATGTATAAGTATATGAATACATACATGTAATAAGTATATGAATACATACATGTATAAGTATATGAATACATACATGTATAAGTATATGAATACATACATGTATAAGTATATGAATTCATACATGTATAAGTATATGAATACTTACATGTATTAGTATATGAATACATACATGTATAAGTATATGAATACTTACATGTATAAGTATATGAATACATACATGTATAAGTATATGAATACATACATGTATAAGTATATGAATACATACATGTATAAGTATATGAATACATACATGTAATAAGTATATGAATACATACATGTAATAAGTATATGAATACATACATGTATAAGTATATGAATACATACATGTAATAGTATATGAATACATACATGTAATAAGTATATGAATACATACATGTAATAAGTATATGAATACATACATGTATAAGTATATGAATACATACATGTAATAAGTATATGAATACATACATGTAATAAGTATATGAATACATACATGTAATAAGTATATGAATACATACATGTATAAGTATATGAATCATACATGTATAAGTATATGAATACATACATGTATAAGTATATGAATACATACATGTAATAAGTATATGAATACATACATGTAATAAGTATATGAATACATACATGTAATAAGTATATGAATACATACATGTAATAAGTATATGAATACATACATGTAATAAGTATATGAATACATACATGTATAAGTATATGAATACATACATGTATAAGTATATGAATACATACATGTATAAGTATATGAATACATACATGTATAAGTATATGAATACATACATGTAATAAGTATATGAATACATACATGTAATAAGTATATGAATACATACATGTAATAAGTATATGAATACATACATGTAATAAGTATATGAATACATACATGTATAAGTATATGAATACATACATGTATAAGTATATGAATACATACATGTATAAGTATATGAATACATACATGTATAAGTATATGAATACATACATGTATAAGTATATGAATACATACATGTATAAGTATATGAATTCATACATGTATAAGTATATGAATACATACATGTATAAGTATATGAATACATACATGTATAAGTATATGAATACATACATGTATAAGTATATGAATACATACATGTATAAGTATATGAATACATACATGTATAAGTATATGAATACATACATGTAATAAGTATATGAATACATACATGTAATAAGTATATGAATACATACATGTATAAGTATATGAATACATACATGTATAAGTATATGAATTCATACATGTATAAGTATATGAATACATACATGTATAAGTATATGAATACATACATGTATAAGTATATGAATACATACATGTAATAAGTATATGAATTCATACATGTATAAGTATATGAATACATACATGTATAAGTATATGAATTCATACATGTATAAGTATATGAATACATACATGTAATAAGTATATAAAATATACTTGTCATAAGTATATAAAAATACATGCATAGTAAATAATAAAACAATATCTCGGCAGATTAATACCGTGGTTCTGTCGACTGGTGATAAATCGATATATCTTTGTCAATCTTAGATTACGGCTGAATGCTATATGATAAATGTTAATGTCAATTCCGTTACGAATGAAGTTACCCATGTAACTATAGATGCTTATTTTTAAATATATTCGCAATGCCCATATCGGGTTTAAGTAATGATAAATGGTGCCAAACGTTTAAAAATGACTGCAATATGTTTTACTGAAGTTTACAACAAAGTGAAATTCAAACAAACGAAATATGAATTATAAAACTTATGCTTTTTTAAGTGGCAATGGTTTTCCTGTAACAATTTGTAGATATTTTGATATACTTTAAATTTCAAGGTGAAACATTAGGAAACCTTGGTTATCTCCGTGAAAGGCCATGAGGTCCGAAATGTAGCGGAACCATTACAGGGACTACCTTAACAAAAAAAAAAAAATAAATAAAAAAAAAAAAAATAAAAAAAATAAAATAAAACATAAATGAACATACCTGGGGTTAGAGACGAAGCCCAATTTGTACTCTCTCCATCCCATGAGTACACCATTTGTCTGTACGCCAACTGTGGTCCAGGTACGGTCATACAGACTAGCCGCCCTCCCCTCTTCGACATTTCCCCGAGAGCTTCCCAAAGGGATTTACAGGACACATCATCCCCAGCAACTCCGTACGAGTCCTGGTAAGGTATCACGCTTATTTGAGATTTCATCGTTTGCAGTTGCCACATCTGTGTTGGTTCATCGGGATAGAGTTGTCGAAACATACCCTGACACCGCATCTGCCTCACGCTTTCGTCACTTGTAGAACATATAAGAAAGGAATCGAACAGAACCATGCGGTAGCCCTGCTGGTACAACACAAATAGATTGTTGAAATACTGATCAAGATTGGTTAATTCTCCCGACGATTTTTGCTTAAATAATGAGAAATTTGAATAAGCTTTAGCCGAGGCGTTGATAACTACATGGTGATAGACCACTTGGTGACCGGAGTACGGATCCTGTGGAGGCAATTGAGGCCCGGCAGGGGGCTTGGGACGAGATGATGACCCTGAACCCATATCGAGTCGTGTGTGATGCTATGTCACCGCCGTCTGAAACAAAATAATGTGAGAACCATCGTTTAAAGAACATAAATAGACGTACCTTATTAGACATTTTTCTAGCCTTCAGTTTTTTAGAAGAAATATTTTCTAAAGTCAGACTGGATTTTTTACTCTCTATTCTCTATCACATTACCGCCACTTATCCATACATTCGCGTTGAAAAATAGTACTACTGGTTGTAGAATTCAACATTGCAGTTTTGATAAAAGTTAGATATATTGCAGGATTGTGAAAGCATTGGGTATAATCACAATTTCTGTGCAAATAAAACTGTAAAAGAAGCAAGTTTATAATTCAGTGTTCATCCGCAGTTTCATTCATTAAACTACCTATAAATAACCTTATTTGCACCACAAATTTACGTCTGCGGATTTTTTTTGTAATACTTATTTTTAGCTCACCTGAGCAAAGCTCAGGGTGAGCTATTGTGATCCCGTGAGTGTCAGTCGTCCGTCGTGCGGTGTGCGTCGTGCGTCGTCAACAATTTTTAGTGTTTACACTCTATCACCTTTATTTCTTAAGCAATCATCTTCAAACTTAAAGACAATGTTTATGACCATAATGTCTCGATTGAGTTCGATTATGGCTGAGATCCGTCAATTAGGTCAGGAGTTATGCCCCTTTTAATATTCAAAAAATGCCATATTTCACGTTGTTTACACTCTACCAACTTCATCTTTTGAGCAATCATCTTCAAACTTTATGGCAATGCTTATGATCATAAGGTCTCGATTAAGTTCAATTATGGCTGAGATCCGTCAATTAGGTCAGGAGTTATGCCCCTTTTAATATTCAAAAAATGCCATATTTCACGTTGTTTACACTCTACCAACTTCATCTTTTGAGCAATCATCTTCAAACTTTATGGCAATGCTTATGACCATAATGTCTCGATTAAGTTCAATTATGGCTGAGATCTGTCAATTAGGTCAGAAGTTATGCCCCTTTTAATATTCAAAAAATGCCATATTTCACGTTGTTTACACTCTAGCATCTTCATCTTTTAAGCAATCATCTTCAAACTTTATGACAATGTTTATGACCATAAGGTCTTGATTGACTTCGATTATGGCAGAGATCCGTCAATTAGGTCAGGAGTTATGCCCCTTTTAATATTCAAAAAATGCCATATTTCACTTTGTTTACACTCTAGCATCTTCATCTTTTGAGCAATCATCTTCAAACTTTATGGCAATGCTTATGACCATAATGTCTCACTTGACTTTGATTAAGGCTGGGATCAGTCGATTAGGTCAGGAGTTAAGCCCCTTTTACTATAAAAAAATGCCATATTTCACGTTGTTTACACTCTAGCATCTTCCTTTTTTTAGCAATCATCTTCAAACTTTATGGCATTGTTAATGACCATAATGTCTCGATTGAGTTCAATTGTGGCTGAGATGGGCCATTTAGGTCATGAGTTATGCCCCTTTTAATACAAAAAAATGCAAGATTTCACTTTTTTTATCCTCTACCAACTTCATTTTTTTCAAAAATCTTTTTTTAAACTTTAAGACAATGTTTATGCCCATAATCTCGCAATCGGTTTCAATTATAACTGATATTGACTAGTAAATTTAGGAGTTATGCCCCTTTCACCATAAAAAAGCCAGATTTCACTTTTACACTCTAGCATCTTTATTTCTTAAGCAATCATCTTTCTCAGGTGAGCGATCAAGGGCCATCTTGGCCCTCTTGTTTTTACATTATTGTGTTATATATTTAGATTTTTGTAATTCTAGCATTTATTCTTCTATTATTTTGCGTTTGTTAAAAAATAATGTGAATATGACACAATGGATTTTTCCTTGGCGTGCAGGCTGTGTAGAATCTGGGATACTATACAGATCGGTCTTTATCATACTAGGTTTAACAAGGGACATGTGAATCGTACAATACAGAGAAAAATCAAAGCGTTGATAACGCTGAGAGAGCATAGTTTTTAATATGGTGATGTTTTGTTTATCAAAGTAAATTCAATAAACTAGGATCAAATTTTCAAGCGATGCCAATAAACAATTTTTTAAGCCGGCTTTAATCTAGCGTGAACATTGCCGTTACAAAAAATGATGAACACACCATTTATTTCAATAGTCTGCTAACGTTAAGCACATCGCTTCTCCTACTCTCCCCGTTTTTCTTACCGACAGTTTATAAGATTTTATTAATAATATGGTTATCCAAATGAAAAGGAAGCAAAACTTAAAACAACAAATTTCATAATTTAATAAATGAAAGTGTTTTTTTTCTATTCCTTTTTTATATAACATTTCATTTTATATACACATGTAATTAACATAGGTAAATTTATGATATTCAGTATTACAAAACATTAAAAAAAATGTTTCCCGGCTAAGACTCAAACCCACAATCCTCCCTTGTGACGTCTGTCAATTATATCCAGAATATCTTACGAACTGAACCAATAGTACAGCATTTACGTAGCGACGAATTATTCAGCTCTTTGACTTTAACCTGACGCTGGAAATTCCAGCCATTGATAGTTTATTTGCTATTTATTCACTTGTGCATTTACTATTTTATTACAATTTATTAAACACGTTATCTCAAGCTCAATTATCAAATTTCGACTTCTATGATGAAATCGTATTGAAATAAACATGAGAATTATCACGACTTAGTAATAAGAAAGAAAACAACGTTATGAAATTTATCTCCAAATAGTGAAAAGGAGGGAATTCTAAACATAGCTGTCTAATATCCGGTGCAGAAATATGTGCTACCATAAAGAACAGGGTTGCGTGCAACCCTGTTCAAAAACCAAGATTTTTGCATGCGCGTGTATCCAATACAGAAATATAATGTATGGTCACATGCTTTAACGAAGCGTCTCTGATTGGTCGTAATTTACCAGGTATAGAATAATGTCATTTAATTGACATACTCATAAAATAGTAATCTAATAAGAGAACTATCATTTCGAACTATTTTTAGCCTTTTTGATAATACTTTGCATCAATATTAAACCATCCGTGCAAAGTTTAGGGTTTTCTTCCCGATAGAAAGAAAGAAAGTATTCACAGAAGAGTTTTGAAAAGACTATTCAACATGTACTTCTGCTGTTCACTGAGCATTGGGGAGCCCTAAATATTACTAGCTAAACCAGAATTATAAAATACCTTTTTTAACGAACAAGGACAACATTTCTCTCATTAAGAAGTTCTGACTATTTGACTTGACTATTTGAGCTTACCGTCGCTTCGTCCAGCTAATGACCCCGAATGCACGGAGTCAGCGACTTTACCCTCTCGGCCACGGAAGCCCCGAGATGAAGATCTACAACCTGGTCAATATCATTAACATCAGTTTTTTTTATCATGTTTGGTTATATACAGTATAAATCAAAATAAATATATTTCTGTACTGAAGAATTAATTATTTGAGATTTCACAATGCTTTTAAAATAGAATGTTATAAGATAAGAAACATTATTTCAAAACTGACTTTCATCCCACCAAATAAATATAGTAAATTGATGGTAGAAAATGGATTGTATGTAAGAAAAAAAAGAAAAGAAAAGAAAACGAGGATGAATTTATGTTCAATTAAGTAATACTTATTGGCATAGATTCTATTTTACCAGATCTAGAATGTTTAGAATTATTGAATATTGAGTGCATGTTACATGTTACTCAAACCTGCTGTATAGTTCAAAAAAACTTTTGTTTTCCGGTTAAATTTGTAATAAAATATTGATGCATACGTGTATTTATGTTTAGGATCAACGATGAATTATGTTCAAATTGATTGAATAAATAGTATATTGGTAGAAGCAGACTGACAGATGGATGCACGGACGGACAGACAGATAGATAGATTTACATTATAGTTGTATATTTGTTGAATATAGTGGGCACTAACAGGCAGTTTTGTCCTGTTATGATACCTAAGAGGATAACACGAAAGTTTTCTACCTGCCAGATACTAACTGAATATGTGACAATTTTTCAGAAAAGTTTCGACATAGCTAAGTGGATAAGTGGCTGGCAGAAATATGCCACCATAGAATTCAATATTTTTAAACATACATTTTTATACGAACTATATAAATATCGTTACCTATCGGTTATACTGTATCTTCGTCAGAGTAGAATCCAGTACACACATGGTCAAACTAAGACTACACATAGACACAGTATTTAAATATGTCAATGCTGTTCAAAAGAACGTCTGTTAACAATGTGGGGCAACTAACAATAATATTGTATCGATATATCGGGCTATGGATATCATGTTACAGTCTTATTGCTTAACTGCTAGTCCGTATATGAACAGAAAAAAGTTAATCGTTTGGTGCAATGTATTGCGAAATGTTCAGGCTTCTTTTGTGATTATATATATGTACGAGTATCATATAATCAATCAAGTGTATATGCTGATTTATTTTGTCATTAGTGTGGTACCTGACAATGCAAAAATAACATTACTTTGGGTAGAATGATCATTCGTATACCCTGAATATGTAACTGACTGTTATAGTTTGAGCCCAGTGGGGTATTTATGGAACGATTTAGTGAAAGAACGGGTCATTATTTAGTACATCGATCAAAATACGTCAATATACGTATATTTCAAATAAACATGCACATTTATTCTACGAAGAGACTATTGTTATGCTTCAAGACCATATAGAACAAAGGTCTTATCTTATAGTATAAATATAAACGTGTCTATTTTAACATGATTTTTTAAAAATCTGTGTTGATTTGTCTTTGAATAAAATAATTTAGCAGATTAACTCTACATTTAAACATGATTCTAATTTAAGATTTGTCCACTTAGAATGGCATATGCACGTGCTACCAAGCTCGAATTCAAACAACACTACTAAGCGCTAAGAGATATTAAATTCTTGAATTAAGTAGAAACGATCCACCATTTCCGTTTACGAATTTTTAAGTGCGTTACCAGTCACCTTAATAATTATCAATATTTGTACAAAAATGGTATATATGGTATCTTATTAGAAAAACAAAAATGTTGAAATTTAAATATTTCTAAGTGCTTAGGATACCTGGTGAAATTCGTCCTAGTATAAATCTAGATCAGCATGCCGATAGGCAGATGAAGTTTTTCTGTCACCTTTAAGACAAAAGGTTGCCACTAAAGTATTGTTTGGGGCATTTTAGTTGCCTGACATAATGCGTGTACACAAGTGATGCTTGATGCGTGTACACAAGTGATGCATGATGCGTGTACACAAGTGATGCATGATGCGTGTACACAAGTGCGACATGATGCGTGTACACAAGTGATGCATGATGCGTGTACACAAGTGAGGCATGATGCGTGTACACAAGTGATGCCTGATGCGTGTACACAAGTGATGCCTGATGCGTGTACGCAAGTGATGCCTGATGCGTGTACAGAAGTGATGCATGATACGTGTACGCAAGTGATGCATGATTCGTGAACACAAGTGATGCATGATGCGTGTACACAAGTGATGCATGATGCGTGTACACAAGTGATGCGTGTACACAAGTGATGCGTGTACACAAGTGAGTCTGCGAATGATTGTATACAGCCGTCTCCAACGTGTATAAACGCTGTAAGGGATTCATTATGTACGTGTATCTACACTTGGAAAAAGATTAAACATTCCCAGCTTTTTTTAATAGTTATTTCAACTTGTCTCTTGGTCTCTTTGATATCAAAACACTGGTAAAATGGTAAACCAACAGTGTGGCTATAACTGATTAAAAATTTAAATACCAAAAACGTTACATATCCAATACAAATCATCTTCACCTAAAACAGATGTTGGGTAAAGTATGGGGTTGCAGATTCTATCAGCATTTTTTGTTACAGTGTGGTAGAAATGACAACTTTATAGGTCAATACAAGGTGAACCTTCCATGTGAACAAATGGCTGCCTCGATCGGCCTATCTCCGGTCCGCTAGATGCCCGGACTTGAATCCACTGAAGTATATCTGGCGTCGGATACAGAAAATAAATTGCGCTGACAGCAGCTCTGTATCGCGGGTGGTTAAGGATGAGACGTAGGGTGGAGGCAGTCATCCCTGTTGGAATGACTTCAGTTTTCGCATTTGTCGATACGTTTAATCAGTTTTACGATCAGTTCACGAAAATTGAATGCTACTGGTCTTCGATGAGCGCTGCACTCGTTTTGGTTTTCGCAGGCGTTGGAAATTTAGAGAGTACACATGTACTCTCAAACCCTGATTCTCCTTGCGATGGCCGTTTAATTTGAGTGTCCTTTTAATCTAATTATATATATTTTGTATTTTGATATTCAACATTTTTTAAACTAAATTTTTTTTCTTTTCTTGCCAAAGAAACAACTGTCTGTTTGCTTTGCTATAGTTAAACCTTTCAGTCCTATGAGGAGGCTACGTCACACAGACACCGTGCTGACCCCTATCACATTACATTGTCACAGTTCTACAGCTACAGTGGCTTCTTTGTTGAAGGCTAAGCAAAGAGAGCTATATCTGTACTGTCTTTCACGACGTTGGCACGACGCGGTCGGGATCGAACCCAAAACCTTTGGGTTGAGGGTGTTCTAAAAGCTCTGCAACTGAAAGCGTTTCACTATGTTTATCTCAATCACAGAATAAAGAAAAAAGTATGAAAACAGTGAACCATTTCTTTTAGCTCCATTGAACTGTGTGATTTTTTTTAAAATATTTTTGTTCGTACAAAGTTGAATAAACGAGCCGAGACACTTTAAACACTTATCAATCTAAAATATACTGCTTACAAATGTGTATCAGATTTCAGCTAAGTTATGTTTTATATGCCCCGGATGGTCTGGTTCATAGTCCTTGAATTATCCAAAATGACAAATAATTGAACAACTGCATTGTACATAATTATATTAAATAATCTTACACACACTTGACGACGTCTCGACCAAGGTCGGTTATCTATAATATTTAACAAGTATGTATAAAGCTACGTCTCTTAACCCTTTCCCTCATATAGACTCATTTTGACGCACTCAGTAGGTACCACATAAAGCCTGATCTGCAGAAAACCAAACTCAAACCTTACCAAATTTAATTGTAAAATCCTCATTACCAGACCACTGAGGAGCAGCGAACAGCATAAAACCTGTTTTATGCTGTTCGCATAGGTTTTTTCATGGTATCTTCTATGAGGGAAAGGGTTAAACAACGACAAAAAATGTTGCTGGATACTTTTCAATGAAATATATATTTCATTTGAATAGAGAATTACCTGTCCAGTGTAGGAAAAAGACCAGCTGTTAAGAATCGTGTTACTTTATTTTACAATTATGTCAGAAAATAGTGACACATTTAGTATAAAATACTTGAAATGTAGCCAATGTATATACAGGTAATTAAGGTTGTTATGTAAAATTATATAGCTGCATATATTTACCAAAGGATTTAGAATGACACATTTTATATGTTTCCTGAAAAGATAAATAAGTTAACGTCATATACTATTTCAGTGAAATAAACAAACATACTTAAGGCGTTTGTTCAAACGCTTTTCTATTTTTCTAGAATTTACAAGAAAAATAAATCCCTAATGAATAAATGAAAGAATAAATATGCCCGCAGTACAGTATTTATTTTCATCATCAACCCTATTTATTGCTCTTCCCTTTTAGTCAGATTTCGATGATTTATTTCATTCAATTAATACTTTCATACAAGTGTCCATTGTATACTGTAATTTGGAGCTCGTTAACACAAACCGTTTTAAAAAGAAATCTTTAAGAAAATGTTTTCAGTTTAAGTATTCCCAAATTCAAAAACAGATAGAATCTGTGTTACTTGTGTAGCTAGAAAGAAAAAAAAAGAAATACCATCCTCTGCAATATTTATATTTTAATAGATAGAATTTATAAAGTGTGTGTGTGGGGGGGGGGGAGAGATATGTAAGCACGATAATACATGTGTTGTACAGACATGTCAGCTGTAGTCAACCGTGCAGGCTTGAAAACGTAATTAAATAAGCATAACAAATAAAAAGATATGAAAAGAAAGAGCATTTGATACGGAAGATATTTTCCTGCATATGGCTGTCTGTATAGTCCTGCTAGCGATGTCATATGACTGTCTGTATAGTCCTGCTAGCGATGGTCATATGACTGTCTGTATAGTCCTGCTAGCGATGGTCATATGACTGTCTGTATAGTCCTGCTAGCGATGGTCATATGACTGTCTGTATAGTCCTGCTAGCGATGGTCGTGACAGTCAAGTATGAGGACCGGATTTTCGGGGCAACAAAACAAAGGAATACGTATGTTAATGAAACATACTTTTAATTACAAAATGTTTGATATCTCGTTTTTGTTTGCTAAATTTATTACCAGTGTATTCACTGTTATCACAATGACACCAATAAGCAAACCAATTTATTGATATTCATATAAAGGTAAATCACAAATTACTATGAAACACGTGTATAAATAAGATATTGATATTGACTAAATCGTATTTGTCGAAGAATTTACGTATATTATACGCATAAGTACAGATGTCGGGGTGTTTAGTTGCATCCGAGGACATTTCTGTTGGATAGCGTGGCCGCCTGTAGCAGCGTCTCCACGTAATTCCGCGCACGTGCATCGCACATCACCATGGCGGCATCTAGGCTGCACGTGATAACTTCATCATACGCGCTGAAACAGCAGTGATGAAGACAAATCAGTTATTCTATTTGTACTATCAAAAGGTTGACAATATGCATTTAAGACGTCAATAAAAAAATCATAAACGAATTTATCATTAAACAAGAAACAGAACAATGAACAATGTGGTATGAACAATGAACTAAGCACGGTTGCGTATGGAATATAGAATAAACAGTATACGCCATCTGGGGAGGGTGAGATAAAACAATATTCTGTATGCTCTATGATGTGACAATAAGTTTGTCAATAAAAAATCGAATTAATTGTCAACTTTTATTGTAATATTCACTCTGATGATGTCCTCAGTGTGGCCATACCACGTGGTATATGACGTAATTCTAAGCGAGTATAGATTGCCTCGAATTAAAAAAGAAAACTTTTGTAAGTATTTCATTTATTCACCTATTTTAATGGGATATATCGCATTCGAAGCGAAAAATTGTACACTACTCAAAAGCCCAAATCATTGGATTCTTTTGTTTTCTAACATTCAGGACAACATAACCAGCGTTGTACTTTACGTGTTAGCAAACGAAATTTCACGAACACGGAAGGTTTTCCCGAATGTTAGAAGAAACAACAACTGGACATTCTACAAGAGAATCATTGGGACCTATGTGTTGGGTACAATTTTCCGCTCTTTTGGTACAGAAATAAAATACAGCAATTTTCCCCTCTGAATCGATGCAAAATATGCTTTTCGCGATAGCTTAAAATGGCGTCATACACCACGTGGTATGGCAACACTGTTATAATAATAATAGTAAATGAATAATTGGATAACAATAGCAACACTGATATATAGATGTTCCTTACTAGGAATGGACAAGGCGGACTAGAAACCATATCAGTTATTAGAAAGTAGCAATTACTCGTACCTACTTCTTGGTGCAGGTAAATCCTTACATTTGACTTTCTCGGGCGAATTTTACCAGGATAACATATGGTTGGTTCAAGTATTAATTGTAATAACTAGTTACCAGTATTTTTAGAACCTTATTTACTGTTGTAGTGTTGGATTTAAATGTCGGTGCGACAGTATTTGAGTCATAGAACGATGTCCAGCTTATAGACCATTTTACGAAAGGATCGGCAATAATCGGTATAATTCGCTGATTTAAATTGACCAATCAGTGACTGGGGAAGTCTCAAATGCATGTTTATTTCCCATTGATCTATGTGTGAAATTATACACCAGCTTGTAGATTAGGTGTTCGGGAAGTTCTCGTTGGTTTACGTAGGTTTACGTCTCATATCGAAGTGAAATGGTCTGCTGAAGATCTCGAGTGTAAGACCGCAGACCAACGCATACCAGCTTAAATGCCTCCTCATATATAACAAATCCGAATAACCCTGCCGAACCGACTAGAAACTGTATTGAATATCATTTTGCATTCATACCTGCATATCCCTCTGCTAACATCCCCCTTCCCATACCCGGGGTTGGACACGACTGTGTCAACCATCTTCTGGAACAGCTGGAAGCAGAACCCCACAGCACGCTGCAGCTCGGGGCTTGAGGCGCACACATTTGTCTCGTCCATCTCTGTTTATTAAATCATATAAATATAAGTATGTATTTATACCACCTTTATATTACTCATGCATTTGAAAAATATATAAACATATGTTTTTAAATTCTCGGTAACCACAAGACGCAGAGAACCACTGAATCTATTAAAATACATGTATATGGTTAGTTTGTACATGTATCATTATACTGGTAATGTCAATGCACTTTGACTCTAACTGTTGATTATTCTCTCTTTCTCTCTCTCAATTATCTTATTGACACATAGGACTACAAATCTAGTGGTTCCAATCACCGTAAGTATATTTCCACTCAGAATTTATTCTGATTATTAACTATCTATATAACTGGAGAGTGCTGACTGCATTATGTATCGGACCCACCTGTCCGACAGAAGAAACTGGTTGTTGAGGCTAGAGTACGGTACGGGGCTAGTGACGCTCTGCTACAGTCGCCCTTCACTTTCATCAGGCATGTCATGGATCTGCGCGTTCAAAATAAAACAAGTCTTTATTAAACTGAACAAACTTTGTAACAGTTAATTACTCATTACGATATGTATCTTAACCGGCTAAACATTTTCAATTACGTGTACAGGAAGAATGGTATAGAAACGTAATAAATAAATAAATAAAGAAAGAAAGAAAAAGAAAGACATTTTGAAAATATTAATGGAAATTCTGAAAAAAAGGAAGTAAAATTTAAATAAAAAGATAAAATGGATATGAAACGTAAATGATACTAAAGGAATATAACTCAAAAATACAATTCTTGAATCGAATCGCAGAGTTATCTTCTCTTCAAGCATTGACAAGACTCGGCAACAAGACATGAGCACAATTTAAGATTATCGCAGACACCTACCTTTTTGTTACATGAGGAGAAAAAAACAACAGCATTTATTGCACATTTTTCTTTATCTTTTTTAATGAAATGTTCAAAAATGTATAAAAATATTATTTTTCTATCTTGTTAATTCCCTGGCCTTACAAATTAAGATTAACTTCATTAATTCCATCGACAGAGATACCTAAAACCCAATCGTATCAACTCGGCAATCCCCGGCCTAACCCGTTAGATATGTTATTTCGAAGAAATGGGCGAGGTCTTCCGAATGACCTAAACCTCATGGGAGACTTATAACATTTTTTTCTCGAATAAAAATCTTAACGCAATAGTTTTATTGTATTTTTAAAGGTAAAGATTCATGTCATCTAATCTTTGTCATGTTCTTAGCGCTTAGTATTGTTCATAGTATTCGAGCCAGGCTGTCAAGTTAGCAGGGTTTTTTCCCCGAATGCTTTATCTAGCATTCATATATGATTAATATATACATGTATACAGTCATACCCCTGTTCACAAAAGTTCCGCACTATAGATTGTCGCAAGGAGGGATCCAGCGGGTTGAAGTACAGACTGGGTACCAGATCCAGAGCGGGTCCAAGACATTGATCTACCTCGGACAAGTCGCAACCCGAGGGCGCCGAATCTTAAATAACAAAATGTATGCGTTTATATTGAATAGATAATGAAAAAAGTAGCTACTATGCCAATTTTGTGTTCGCGTTTCAAATATTTCAAAATGTTAAAATTATTTTATTCGGCGTAGCTGGCTGTCTAACCCCACTTTTACCCGTTTGCAAATGATGACGCAAGATGATTCCAAATGAATATTTGAGCGATTTTCATTGGTAGAAAATGTCAATACAATTGTTTATTAATATGATAACTAGCTTAAATATATAGTTCGTATTTACAAAATTTGAATCTAGTCTAGAACTAGGAGATCTAGTTGTTTTATCAAAACACTTCTCCACGTTATAAGTATCTGCACTGTATAGTAGTGTTTATTATAGTCCGATTCATTGAAAGGCGGTTACAGTGGCTTTTTACTCCACGAGACTTTTCATAAACTGTGAGAGGCTTCACAGATGATAATTCGTATTCTACATTCTCTATTACTTTAATCGCCATTAACGCCGCGTATCTTTTTTTTTAAATATTCTAAGTGTTTTCTAATATCTATTTTTTAAAATAAATTCTACATCAAAAAGCTTAATAAGTTCGATAAACACAAAATACGCATATTAAATTCTACACAAACATTAACATGTTTGTCCTCAAAGGCTTCAAAGCAGCACAAAGAATATTTTATGTGTTTATCATTCAATTGGTCAGTGAAGAAACGGACCCATATACCATTAGGCAGCGGACCCCGTGAAACATAAATACTAATCATTTTGTCTTTACTGAATTGCTATGACAAAACAAGCGTCATAGCAAGCTGTCTTTCTTTCTTTCTTTCTTTCTTTATGTTCTGTTATGTTCACACACAGGATTCTTTTCTCTTAATGTTTAATTATTGGTGTCCGTATTTCTATGCGTCTTTACGCATAATTTTATTACGTTAATGCCATATTCATTTTTTCTTTCCATTAAAAAAAGAAAGAAAAAGATAGAACACTTCTTCTAAATAGAGTTGGGGTACAAAACAAATCTTCAAATATCAAAACTTAAAATTCTCACCTTATTAAGTTGGCTCATTTCGTCTTTCTGGTGTTTGTATTCTTTTTGTTTTCTGTTTTATCTTTTTTTCTTTTCGAAATCTCTTTAAGGTTCGGATTCAAAGTTAGTAAAAATATAGCTTATGTTCAAATGCGAAAACTAAAAAATACTGACTTTTTATCATTTACAGGCAACGAAATTAAACATAAAGCTTTGTATTTTTCCCCAATAGATATCTTGATTTTTACGAGTCAATTTGTAAACAAACCCATTCGTAATTCTTTTTTGTGTGTGGTCAATTCGTAAACAAACCCATTCGTATTTCGTTTTTGTGTGTGGTCAATTCATAAACAAACCCATTCGTATTTCGTTTTTGAGTGTGATCAATTCATAAACAAACCCATTCGTAATTCTTTTTTGTGTGTGGTCAATTTGTAACCGTTCACTAGACAATTTAACCATTTTTACATAATTCGAGTATAGTTGTTGTTTCATGCATGTATGTACTACTACTACTACTACTACTCTCTCCACACACACACACACACACACACACACACACCACACACCTTTATCTTTTCCCTTTCTTTTTGTGTTCACTCAGTCTATGAGCCACTCTTATTATATCTACTGTATATGGTCCGTTTCAAATAATATGCCCTTTATTGTACATATCTTGATTAAATATAGACGTTCTGTTCTGTGTTATACACAATAATGTACATTTATTTTTAAATTGTACTATTTTTGAGATTATTCTCAAGTATCGTGTACTTCTATAAAATATGATTTATTGCCAGTTTGTTTGGAGGCTAAACTGAAAAAAACTTTATGGTGAACTTTCACCATATTGTTATATTTTGTTCATGAAATGTCATAGAAGATACATATTTTACACTTTTACACTGGTTTTACCAAATATTTTTTTACGATTTTTCAAGTTTACAGCATTTGTTGAAAATTTCAAAATTTGAAGTAGGTCAAATGAAAACATTAACGTTTCTTTGAGGATGTAGGATAATTATAATTATAATATTACAATTACATATTTACCCTACATATAATTACCGACTCGTTGATGTTTTCGGGCAAATTTCGTAAAAAAATAATGTAATAATTTGCTGAATTTGTATCGGAATAATTAACTGTTTATGGATTGTTGAGACAGCATAAAAATATGACAAAAATAACTTTCAGTAAAAGTCTAAATAAATTTACACTTAAGTCAGTGTACGTAGAGCATGTTGAGCACAACCCTTTTTCAATTTATAAATACTGCCATAATACTCATAATAACTTAAAACAAAATTAATAATAAATTAATTTATGCAATGAAAGTGTGTTATAAATCAGATTATATCATTTGCATTTGTTAGCAGATTCTCCTAATTTTGAATCCAATCCATATTCATACCTTTAATCACATTTAATTGAGTTAAACATATTATTCAGTTTAGTTTAATCTTATGTCATTCTGAAATGAAAATGGGAAAACGAGTTCTTACAATTAATAGATATTTCTTACATTTCACCTGGGAAGAAATTCTTCGCAGTTAGATACGTTGTTACAACTGGACAATGGCGCTATTTCAACGACATTTGCACAAATAATGGTTTTATCTCTACTTTTTGTAATGTATTTAAACTCGAATATACATGAAACTAATTTTGTAATATATTCACAATTTCGGTCTTGAAAAGGAAGTAAAAGTAACAATTTGAAACTAAACAATGCCAATTTGATAAGTTTATTTGAATTTTAAAACATAAAAAGACTTAATAGAATAGAAACTTTCTACATAAATATTAATCTTACATATGGTGTCAGAATAAATTTATTTCATTAAGTTTATTTAAAATTTCCCGATGATTTATTGATATCTTTTAACAATATTATGAAATTAATCCATGATTTATATTATTCATTGAAAACTTGTCAATTTCCAAAATGCAGACAGAAAAACATCGCCTACAACAAACTTACGGTATAGAGAAGTGCTGTGCGTAAACACCCGATTGTCAGCAGAAAATGATAACTAATTTAGAATATGTGTTAGTCGACGTTTTTATTCAAACCAAGTAGTTATTCTGTATTAGGTGAAAAAGAATCTGACTTACTGGCGACGTACATAACGGAGGCGCAGATGAATAATCCCGCCTTCCACATATTTGATGCTGTACTACTACCAAACTCAGGAGAATGTAATGTTCGAGCAAAGCCCACTCTTATAAATATTAGCGTATTGATGCCAGCAATAATATATATGATTGACATTATGAGCGTAATAGGATATTAATGAAATGTCAGATCGATTATTCAATTATTTTGCTTTCAAGTTCAAAAGGATGGTCATTCAATATTCCAGTAACAATTCCATCGCCTGGAATCTGAACGGAGCAACCCTATATTATCACTGACGAAATGGTTGCCCTGAGGTGAATCCGTGACATCATCAAATGCTAATTGCCATGCACACGTGTATGGAATTGAACCAGTCATTAAAATCTAATCATTGCTTGGTAATTTACAGACAAGAAAAATCGAACAAAATTATATAAATAGTCATTATATGTTAGCACTTCACACAAGAACACAATTTATTTAATAAATCATGACACATGTACAGGCAATACACTCAACTTGTACAAATATAATAATAATAATAATAATAATAATAATTTATATTGTGAAAAAACACCCCCCCAAACACAATACACACATCCATTAACATTTACACGTACAGGTAATACACACATCCATTAACATTTACACGTACAGGCAATACATCCATTAACATTAACACGTACAGGCAATACACATACCCATTCACAATTAAACGTTCATTTGGGCTTTTTCTTAAAAAAAATGCACATATGTACCCTAGTCTCTAAATAAAACATAAATAAAGAAAATAAGGGGTCACTATGCTCGTTTTAGAAATCGAGCTTAAGGTAGGACACCATTATTTACTAATTTTTGTTGAAATTACATTGCATTAAAAATAGAAAATAATTTAAGGACATATTAACCAAAAACAAATCTACTCTCTCTCTCTCTCGCTGTCAATGTGCATGTGTATGTATGTGTTTGTAGAGAAAGGGAAATATCATTTACCTATGTAATCTAAATACAGTTAGGAGTCGTTATGTCGACATCGCAATCTCGACTTTAAGTATATCTTGACATAGTTTGAAACTCACCTGAAACTATGTGTTTATTTCGACACGTGCTGACATGCTTACAGACGTGCGAAAATTCAGTATCGCCGCAGTAAGCCTCCACGCAGGTGATATACAGTAAAGCTCACTTACAACGAACTCGGATAAGACAAAAAAGACTTAATACAAAATAAAAATAATTCCCCGATTACTGCCTTCTTTATTTCTATGGACCCCACTCGCTTAAGATAAAATAATCGGCTAGGACAAAAGAATATGCAGGTCCCTTCAATACTTCAATTCACATGTAAAATGGTTCGGTTTCCACAAATAGCCCGCTATTACCATAATTTGGCAAGTGTTCACAAACAAATGGCATTCACCTCGGGCGGTAAACAGCACCCGACTATATGTGTCTCTTTATGTAAGTATCCTATATCAATTTAAGCCATAAAGGCATAACGCACATACATGCATTATATTCTTATTACCCTAACCTACAATAAAATCGTGTTGAATATTTCTTGTTGTATTAAAATCCTCGCGTCCTTGATATTGTTCAGGCCATGTATAGTTCGTCGAGAAAGGTAAAAAGAAAGGTCATATCACCTGAGAAAGAAATAAGAAATTTTAGATAGAATTAAAAAAGGAGAGAAGAAAAGTTGAAATCGCCAATGACTTTTTCAAAAGTTCTTCATAGATATATACTTGTGAATATCATACAGGGAAATAGACATATAGACATTTTTTAAAAAAAAACAAAAAAAAACAAGGTCATAGCTGTTCACAATTTATCCTATTTTATTACCATTCATTTATACATGTACTTGGCAGAAAATATAAAATTAAGATTTACTGTTTCTTTTAACATTAATTCCTTATTATTTTTGTTGTTGTTGTATTGGAGTTTTCCGTCGCTGCGATAGTATTTCAATCATATAGCGACGTCCAGCTAAGTACAGGTGGAGGAAGACCCCGAGTACACAGAGGTACCCGGGTAGAACCACCGACCTACCGCAAGCCAGCTGGAAGGCTTCCTCACATGAAAAATCCGAAGTCCCTACCGTAATATTTGCCTCAACAAGACAAAGTGGCGCGCACAAGAGTGAAGTCCCTAGCTCCAAGGTCAATGTTACACTTAGAGGTCAAAGTTCATACTGCTGGATTTGCTTGTCTGGGCTGTTACCTACACGTGGATTGCAGGATTTTCAAATATATTGGCAGCGATGTTTGCCTAAATGAGACGAAGTGTTGTGCACAAGAGTTGGGTCCAAAGTTCCAAGGGCAATGTCACACTTAGACCTTAGTCATTGCGCTGGATTTGCTTGTTCCTGGATCAAACGATTTTCAAATGATTTTGCAGTAAGAATCACCTCAATGAAACGTGTAACAATAAAATGTTGGGTCCCTATCCCTATCCCTATCTCTCACGAAGAGGTGAACGGTGCAGCGTAGGTTGCGGGATCGAAATGTCGCCATTGGGCATCTAGTTTCATTTATATAAGAGATTTTATCTACACTGTTACTTAGCTACAATTTTTAGGTCTCCATTAAAATTAACAACAATTATAAATACCAAGCTACTTGCATATATTGTTGGTATGTTATGCTTGCTTCAATTTTCACTGAGTTCTACCTCATTTGTTACATTTCTTGCATATATTTTACTTATTCCTCAACTACTATCGGTCTGATTTTGATTTAACTTCATAGCATTTATAAAACCAACACTAGTTGCACTTATCCTTGGCGCATTATGATCGGCTTTATCTTAACCCTTTCCCTCATACAGACTCATTTTGACGCACTCAATAGGTACCACATAAAGCCTGATCTGCAGAAAACCACAGTTAAACCTTACCAAATTTAATTACAAAATCCTCATTTCCAGACCACTGAGGAGCAGCGAACAGCATAAAACCTGATCAGCCTGCGAGTTACTCGCAGGCTGATCTGGTTTTATGTTGTTCGCATAGGTCTTTTCATGGTTTCTTCTATGAGGGAAAGGGTTAATTGAGTAATTGCCCATTGTTATATTTATTGAATATTTTTGTCATCTTCAATGATTTTTCTTGTTTTAATTCAAATTCACAGCATGAATAAGTACCAAGCTTTGTTCTTTATTCGAACCATGCGACTCGTAGACTGAATGGAATTGCTTTCGCGAAAACCGGTGATATCGCGAATGCGGTTCTAGTTTTGTGTGTGTTTAAAATTGAATGTTTATTTGATTCCGACTCATAAAAAATTAAAAACACCCTATTACAAGCGAAAACAAACAATCCTATACTATTCCAAATCAATAGGAAATAAATAAACAAAAAATATGATATAGATAAACACGTGTATATGTATTAAAGCGCATACTTTAACATATAATTATAAACTCTTCAAAAATAGTTCCATCTGAAAAGTTAAAAATCATGTTGTTTATGTTTTGGGGGTTTAACGTCCCGCCGACAGTGTTTCCGTCATTTAGAGACTATGTATATTTGAGACAGATATAGTGCTGCCACACTGCAGTATCAATCCTTTGACATATGGCATGATAGAACACTAAGTTGGGGGCCGCCGTGGCCGAGCGGTTACAGTCGTGGACTACAAATCTCTCAGCCCCTCACCGCTGTGGGTTCGAATCCCGGTAGGGACTTCGGATTTTTCATGTGAGGAAGCTTTCCAGCTGGCTTGCGGTAGGTCGGTGGTTCTACCCGGGTACCTCTGTATACTCGGGGTCTTCCACCACCTGTTATTAGCTGGACGTCGCTATATGATTGAAATACTATCGCAGGGACGGTAAACCCCAATACAACAACAACACCAAGTTACATTATCTTGATATCGGGCTAACCATTCCTGGAACTACTCTTATGTACTGAGTGCCAAGCAAGGGAACTATACCGGTACAAATTGTATATCACGACCGGGGCTCGAACCAACAACCTCCCAGGGGACGTTCTAACCACTCGGCCACCGGGACCGGTTATGATATCATGTAAAACAGTGATTAATGATGTCAAGTAAATGTACTTTGCAATAAATTCATTATTTCTGTTAGAGCTTCAGGTTTTGTCCGACGACGATATTGTCCATTGTCGAAAGTTACCGACGGGAAGGCACATCGATGAACTGCCTGACGGAGGGGTTCAGCGATATCTGACGGTGGAAATCTCAGGAGACCAAAACTTTCGACATCACTGATGAAAATGGTGCGACAAAGTTCCTGTAAAATGTAACATTTATTTATTTGAAAACATTACTCAAAGCTACAAACAGCGTTATCTTTGTATCTCACCGTCTGCCTGACAAGATATACGGGATGTATGTGTATGGAAAATTATACCACGATCTCATGGCCAGCATGAAGTTATCACATGGCGGCGGTTTTGCAGGACCTTAACAATAATAAATCTGTAGTATTAAGAGCAGGTTCGTTGAAAGATTCAAATATTGAGTTTTGTAAAGGGATGACATTTAAACGGACGTCAGAAACAGCAAGAATATTAGGAATTAATTTATATAACGAAAAACAATATAATCTAACACAAAATCTTTATCCAAAGCTAGATGACTTTAGGAATTGTTTAAAACAATGGCAGCATAGAAAACTTACACTTATGGGAAAGATTGTAGTTAAAAAAAAACATTTGCTTTACCAAAAACTAGTATACCATTACTACCATTTACAATATTACCAAATCCACCGAAAGAGATTATCGACAGAATAATGAAAAATATATTTTTTCTAAACATTTATGGGACGGCAAGCCTGATAAGATAAAACGTGATGAAATATATTTATTATAGAGATGGGGGTTTGAAATTGACATATATTTAATATATTTTTAAATGCATTAAAGGCTAGCTGGGTAAAATAATATTAGATACAGAAAACACGGAATGCTGGAAAAGTATACACAAAAAAATATTGACAACCTTGGAGGAAATTATTTTGGAAGGCGAATTATTAGAACCCTGTGTAAAACATACATATAAAAAGAATATATTTATACGGATGCTTTAATTAGTCGGTATAAAATAAAGAAACATGAAAATGATAGTATAAATCACATTGTAATGGATTATTTAAATATAAATTTTGTAACGAAAACTATCTTTTGGAAGTCAAGGTTCGATTTTTCCGAACAAATAAATATTACGATTTTGAATATTATTCTGAAATATACAATATTCCAAAAGAAGTTTATCTTATATAGCAGGTTATACAAAACAATGTACTGGAATATATTTTGTAATAGAAAATAGAAGAAAATCATTAGTGGATGCAATAGATAAAATACAGTAACGCAATATGCATAAGACATTAAATTTTGAAAAACAATAAAGGAATCGGCTGCTGAAGGCTCTGGGCTTACCTGGGGGTTGTTATTAACCCTGTCATTTTGACAGGTGTGGGTCACGTCGTCACATGGAAGCGCACAGCCTGCGACTTTGCAATCTTCATCAGTAATGCAATAATTGGATTCTATATCAGTCATAAATTGTCCGTCGAATCGGATACTATCTGTATCCAACAAAGACAACTCGCCATTTCTTTTTAACCCAACATTTCGCGGCACGAGGTCACATATATGCATTTTCCCATCGTATAACTCTTCCACGTGGTTTATCAAACGGATCAGTTTGATCGCTAACGCCGCCCGTTCCTGCCAGGACCGTTGATTAAATAAGTTCACCACGGTAGTCGGGGCGTCAGGAATTTTACCATGAAACATAACGTAATTCAGTATCGACAAGGGCGGGGTATTCTCCACAAAGTAAACCTGGCCACATGTCCCATACAGTTTGGGCATGTGTAGTTCTTCAAGAACCACCAATGTAATATACTCAAGTTGATGTCCGAGGGCATACAAATCACGGAGTCGTGCTTTCTTATTTTGGTCCGAAATTGTCTCATTCATAAATGTTTTAAAATGACCACTCCATTTATTAGCAAACTCATTTTCTCTTCCGTTTATGTTTTTCCCTAAATATCGCGACACATGTTTTAGTGTGCTTTCAAATGTTCTATTAAAAACACTGCCAAGACGTTCATTCTCATTACTGAAAAAAATGGTGACGCCTTCTTTGTATTGGTCAATGGTCAGCCACGATTTCATAACAACGTTGGTCACTTCCTGGTCAGTATCACACCCTTTGCACCCCATCAGAACCACTAGCTTGCCAAATTTGTCGTTTGCACATTTGTCAAATCTGAAAGCATCTTCTTGGCAGAAGTTTGGGGCACATGCTGCCAGTGATATATCCCTGATTGTACATTGAACACTGCAATGTCAATAAAAAACATACTAAGTTAAGGTAACCCATCACTAATTTATAATCCTGGTCCTTCAGATGCTTAAAAAGACTTCAGTGCAAATGCTAACATCCATTGACTTGGAGATATATGCTCTTTTGCTCAAGTCTGTAAAGGCTTGGAATTACTATACAATTCCCATTATCATTTGATGGACTATGATTACAATTGATTGTTGGACGAATTGCCTTAATAGGCATTTAAGGAAATTAAATAGATGAAGTCACATACAGAACAGTGGATGAATTATATGCATCAAATATAAGGTTTTAAAATGGTAAAGGAAATAACAATATACGACATTCAAATGTAGTAGAATAATATCAAGGCATTGACCGTTGAAATTAAAGAAAAAATTAACTGATTCTTGAAGTTGCAATACTACACGAAACCTATTCTATACTATAAGGTGAAAAAGTGAAAATTCAATCTTTTTTTTTCGGAGGAAAGGGAAGATATTGCTCCTGTAGTTCAAATGATTAGCCCGACTGATTTCTAAAGCTAAATCTGAATCACCTATAAAATTATTAAATGACGGTAGAAAATTATTTCTCTTTTTCTGTCTCTCTTACGGAACTTTACAAATTTCTTCAAAACTTAGGCACCAAATAAGCTTTCACGTGATGTTCTTCAAAACATGCAATAGGTTAATCAGCCTATTGAGTAGAAAGATAAAGATATTTTGAATTTGTAGTTATTTAAATCAGTGTCGTGTACTACGTATTTTAAGAGAACTAGTTTTCATAGCGCACTTTGATGGACCGGCAAACAAAGACCTATTAAATAATAATTTGATATATCTATGCGGTAAATTATGATATAAAAACAGCAATACAATACACTGGCAATCTCATATCCTAATTTGCGCTCCTCTACTATCCGCGATTAGGATCTGACAACATCGCATTAGGGGTCACGTCAGATTGACCTTTTAAGTAATTTATAAGCATAAGCAAGTGCTCGATTTTAAACCATTAAGCAGCTTGTTTCTAACTGACTTCGGTAAAACATTTTTCACAGGGTGAGAAAAACGTGCAATTTGATCGGGATTCGAACCTGGGGCATTTTGCTTACAGGGCGAATGCTCTACCGAATGAGCTACCGCTCTATCGAAAGAGCTACCCGGCCTCTTAGCCATCTTTCTACCCTGTTGTGAGATTGATGCGGTTACTTCCCCTGATATACCGAACGATCATGCAACCGCCGATTTGATTGGCTTATACAAAGGTCAATCTGAGACGACCCTCTATATGATGTGGTCAGATCCAGTTAGCATACTGAATCTGATTTCAACGAGATTGATACAATGCAATACATTAAGAGAGTAAAATGAAATAAATAGATATATGATAGCCAAAACCTTATTTATAAGTAATTGATGATAGATATTTGTTCTGTAACCACACACACACACACACACACACACAATATATATAATGTATATTTAATTGACATTTATATTTGATATTCCGGGCTGAATACTAACTCGAAACCGCATCGTCAACCCACATAATACACTCACAAATAATGTGATTAAAAGTTTTTCTTGTATGTATATATTTTATTTTTCTACAGAAAATGCACAATTACATTTTTATGCCGGATTTAATATGAATTCTAAATAGTATTGAATATCCAAATTTAAAATCTAACCAGATCGGCGATGAACATGGACGTTTCATAGTTGGAGCACTTCTTGGCATGGTAATGCACTATGCCAGACGCACACAGGAACAGGAAACCAATCAGAGAAAGCTTGGCACAAGTCCTTTTGATTAGAGCCCATCTGCGGGATCCCAGCAGTCGTGGAAACATTGTCAACTCTCCGATTGAATACTTCATTAAATAATGGATTTAGCTGGCTTTGTTCTCTGTAAAGAAAATAATTGTATGATTTATGAAAGCAGATCCGAAAATTCTCCCATATTCAGCATACGAAGATAGGGAGATAAATATCTGTCTTACGCGTGAGAAGACATGGTTGTATCTATGACGTGGTGTATCTATGACATGGCTGTATCTATGACATGGCTGTATCTATGACATGGTGTATCTATGACATGGCTGTATCTATGACATGGCTGTATCTATGACATGGCTGTATCTATGACATGGCTGTATCTATGACATGGTTGTATCTATGACATGGTTGTATCTATGACATGACTGTATTTATGACATGGCTGTATCTATGACATGGCTGTATCTATGACATGACTGTATCTATGACATGACTGTATCTATGACATGGTTGTATCTATGACATGGCTGTATCTATGACATGACTGTATCTATGACATGGCTTTATCTATGACATGGTTGTATCTATGACATGGTTGTATCTATGACGTAGCTGTATCTATGACATGGCTGTATCTATGACATGGTTGTATCTATGACGTGGTTGTATCTATGACATGGTTGTATCTATGACGTGGTTGTATCTATGACATGGCTGTATCTATGACATGGCTGTATCTATGACATGGTTGTATCTATGACGTGGTTGTATCTATGACATGGCTGTATCTATGACATGGTTGTATCTATGACATGGTTGTATCTATGACATGGCTGTATCTATGACATGGCTGTATCTATGACATGGTTGTATCTATGACATGGTTGTATCTATGACATGGTTGTATCTATGTCATGGCTGTATCTATGACTCTTAGAATGGAATTGAAATGAAAGTCTCAATCGTTTTCAATCTTGAAAAAAAATTGAAAAATAGTGACAAAATATTTGAATATTTGAAGAAAAGGCTATAGAATCATGGAATGGGGAAATGAAGTTTTAACCTTTTGGGAACGCTAACTCTTCGGTCCCCCGATTATTTCTTCATTTTGTAATTTTTAAAAAAAAAATCGAAATTCGTTAATTAGGCTAAAAAAAAAGTGTATTCCTAGTCATTCCAATAATGTGCAGAACAAAATGCATAAGGCTGCTTATCTAATGCCTAGCTGTGTGTTCGTTTGATATTATTATATATATATATATTGGGTTTAACGCCCCAACAACAGTACATGTATTTAAGTCATTTGGAGACTAAAATACATGGTTGTATGTGTACATACATAATTTATTTTATATACACATGGAATCGTATGAATGTCACGCTCAAATGGCTTCATAAATAAGTAAACCGAACACAGTACAGATGGACTTGACCCATAACATCGAGTCATTTATTGATTCAAAACCATTACTTAGATATAAGTCAATAAACGCTCAAAAGGTGGACTTCTTCTGGCAATCAATACTTGTAAAGTGATTGTAAACGATCAATGTCTATTTCGCGGGTCGGCCGCGCGCGACGCGTTCCATCTCCAGTTATTGTTATAGTCACTTCAAATAGTTTCATTTTAACTTTTCTGCCAGGCGATAATTGGAAGAATATTAATAAAGACATATGAATGCTGCAGAAAAGTGCGTGAATAATATAATATAATATAATATAATATAATATAATGCGACGGTATAATAATTTAAACTCATATACTGCTACCCTTTTATGAGAAAAAGTAAATAAATCCTAATTAGATAATGATTTTATACACTTTTTATTTCGTATAACAGCTTAATTGATAAAGACTTGTACATGTAAACTTATTAAACAAGGCATAAAACAAAGGATAATCAAATTTTGTTTTCCATTGTCAGCAATGCATTGACTTGCCATATTTTACATGTATCATTTATGAGTCGTTTATAAATGTTGTATTCTAATATCAATTCTAACATCATGTAACGTTAAATAATTCATTGATATCAGTATGAAATGTCAAAGATGATGAAATAATAATTAATTAATCGCCAGAAAGTTACACACGACTCATACGGTCAGCCTACACATAGCACTGTCAAATATGGTGAAGCGTAATAGGGTATCCGACGATGAAGGTGTTATGGGGATAGATGAAAATAGATAAACACTTACAGCAGGAGTTTCAGGGAACCATTTCACGTGCATAAACTCATCACCTTTGCACAAACCTGCTTCAAATTTAAAGAAGCAGGGCCTGTCTAACTCTACATCCGGTTTATTGCCGATATTTAAGCAGCTCAATCAAATGAAGATTTCAACACCTTTTAATTATGTTTTAGCACTGAAGTATAATGAAATATTTGGAATAGATTTTTTTCCAATTCAGCAATCATTTATTGACAATGACATTTGGATAGAAAATTTCTGCTTCATCAAGGAAAGGTAGAGTACGGTTTCATGAACTTGTTCGTTACAGTAAATTGTTTTATATTGTAAGTTTAATGTATGTATATTTTTTTTCTTTAGTTTCTTTTTGACAGTCTATCAACTATCACTGTCCTGCGCGCGCCATTTTCATCGCACATGATATAGTTGTAAAATGTCTAAACAAGGTGGCTGTAATGGTTTATTTGATAGACACTCGTTTTTAAAACATATTTTTTCATATAAAGAGAGATTGAACTTTTTATTGAAACGCCTTCCAAACGATTAAATCGCCATCATTATCATACGCATGCAGACGACTGTGTCAACATTTGTAAGTTAGAGGACAATGAGATGTTTTTTTTACTCTTTTTTAGGTATAAATACTGGTATAATTTTGATTTCTCACTAGCTTAATTAAAACACAATCAAGTCTCTTCATATGCTTCTTGTCTTAAAATTGTTTTCAACATGAATTTCTAAACTTTTACTCAGTGACCCCGTGTATTGAAAGAGGGTTGTTTCAAAGGCGTTATTAACAGTCTATATGAACAAATTCCACAGTACTGTACTGTAGTCAATATTTAACATGACATCCTTACAGGATTTCAGTCTCATTTTAGGATTATTGTAATAATGACCTTCTTTAAATCCTCAGTGAATTAATTTCTAATAATATATGATTTTTTTTTGTGTTAAAATTGATTTTTAAATAAGATATTTAGCTCTACTCTTATAAAACTAAAATGCAGTAAAAGAAATTTTAGAAAATAAATTGATAGATATACCAATGAAATTTACCTTAAATTATCTATGCATATCATATATCAGTATGCTGTTTGAATCTGAATCATATTTTATTATAGAAATGTAAGCAAAAATATGTTTCAAAATCATTATTTAAAACTTATAAGTTCCAATTCAGTCGAATTGTTGAATTCTATAACAAAATACAAATTTTGCGTGGAAGTTACCTGCAAAATAATTGTCAAAATTGAAAAATACCGGTCGATACTTTGTGTGCTTGAGCAAACTGTTAGCATAAATATAAAAAATTAAGGTATAGCCGGTAACAATATTCCATTCCGCGTAGGCTGCGGCAGGTCTTATACGTAAATATGGATGATATAATATAAAATTACTTGAAAAATGGGTCTGAATCAAAGGTTTCAGTCCGCCATATTGTCAGTTCGCATTACCACAAAAGTCACGTGATTCGCTGGCTAAACTATAAATGTACCCAGTAACATTGACTCTGAACCGTACTTAAGGCACCACGTGTGCTGCCTGTCAAACGGAGGATAGTTCCATAACGCGACAAATTGTTATGTTTAGGGGAATTAAAAAACCTTAACATCAGTTATATGTTTACATATTACATACGTGTATATTAATATTTGTATGTGTTTGTGTTCTAAAGACTACTTTTCTCGCACATGTCGGTGGTATGTAAACTGCTACCTAGGTTATCTATATACTTATGGCACATTATCCCCCCCCCCCCCCCACACACCGATGTTATTAGAATATTCATACTTGTGATTGGATTTTTTTCTTTCACATCTTAACCCTTTCCCTCATATAGACTCATTTTGATGCACTCAATAGGTACCACATAAAGCCTGATCTGCAGAAAACCACAGTTAAACCTTACCAAATTTAATTATTAAGTCCTCATTTCCAGACCACTGAGGAGCAGCGAACAGAGTTACTCGCAGGCTGATCTGGTTTTATGTTGTTCGCATAGGTCTTTTCATGGATTCCTCTATGTGGGAAAGGGTTAAACGGTTCAAATGCTAATAGTTTTGAGGACGACGGAATTTTAATTCACGCGAATTTCTTTTTCACGCGTATCTCTTTAGCCTTGAAATAAGCGAGTTTCGGCTTTATTTTTTTTATATATATTTTATATATATATTTTTTTTCATAATGAAACTTACTTGGTTAAAGTCAATAAACTTAACAATCAAATAAATGAAAATCTATGACGTGATGTTATTTATAATTCTTGAAGAAGAAGAAGAAGAAGAAGAAAAAGAAGAAGAAATAACATTTAACGCTAACGAAATTAATAAATATTTATAAATTTGAATAAACTTTGATAATATTAATTATAACCTGATCAAACTTACTTTTGACTGTCTCTGCTTTTCAGAATCCTGACAGTGGTTTGTTTCACATTCAACACTAAAACTTCCCTAATGTCTTGATGTTTGTCGGAGTATTATCGTTACCGACTCTGGCGACTCCGTGTGTTCTTCAATAATCCGAAGAAATGTCAAGGAACCTAATTGACTTTCATTAACGGTTCAAATATCAATCAACGATACACAAAAGCCTGTTGTTAGGGGAACATAATGTCAAGACTTATCATATCCTGTTATGGTCTGGTTAATCAAATGAACACCTTAAAATGAAAGGCTATTGTTAGTTTTAATGACGTTTTGAAAATACAGTAAAAACCTGATTATTAAGTCTCTCTCTCACTCTTGTGTTTTTCTTCAATCCTCGGGAATATCGAAGTTAGTATTGAAACACTTGCTATTCTTTTAATTGCATAAATAGTGAAGTAGTCACCTTGAAAAAATAAGAACGGATTGGATTGGACGAATGGATTGACATAATTATAGTATATCGTTTCTTGTAATGATCAGATATATGTGTGTATACAGCACAAAGGACACGTGGTAAAGACACCCATACTCTTATTCAAATCAATACATCATCCAATTTCATACTGTTATGGGTCATATATGTTTTCCCTTTTTCCCGTTATTTTGCCCTGGTTGAGTAAACCTTGCATTATTTATAGACTTGAAGGATGGTTTAACAGTCCGCTTACTTGTATAAGCATTGATAACCCCTAGATACAGTCGCCTACACACTATAGATTTATCCAGAGTCATTGTACCGAGCCATCTACACTTTCTATAATCAAAATCTGCCACGTGTCGTCCATTAAAGAAATAATATATCTGTACCCATGTTTTGTTGTGTATTTAAACACAGGTTTGGGGTTCTGTTGAGGATTATTATATCACGAGGGCGTTGCCCGGGTGAAATAATTATTCACACATGAACGACAAGCATGGGTATAGATAAATTATTTCGATTTTAACACATTTTTCGTCATTTTTTATTTGAATTACTTCATTGAGACTAAGTAACTGAAAACCAAATTATTTCCTCCAGCTTGCCGATCGATTTACCTCCCACATATATACAGATTGACAGATGAAAGAAGAGAAAAACGCTCATAATCTGTAAAATGTAAATTATTTAGTTAAATTTATTTGTTATTCACTTTAATTTAAATCATGTTTTACTAAAATGAAAATATTCAAATGTGTAATCTACCAATTCCCATGACATCATCAAAACGTTTTACTACGATGTTTACGTTCATTCATAAATTGTTACGAGGGAGTAAAATGTAATAGCAAAAAATCGCTGCGAGTTTTTTTTTTTTGTTTTTGTTTTTTTTCTTTAACGAATTTACACACAGTTTATTTCGACAGAAAGATACGAGTCGTATTAGTATATAGGACAACATATTGTCTATTATCTGAGAAAGATACTCTTTTCACAAAATCTATTACATTTCAAGTGGTAACCCCATTTTATGGGCGAATCGGTTTCAATTTTGACATATTTTATAAAATTCATTACTGTTAAGAAATTTTATATATCCAAAATATTTTTCTTCTAATACCAACATATTTGGGACAGCACAAAAGAAATGATACCGTCTATTTCAACTTTTTTTCAAATTACATAATTTGCATATTCTATGTTTATGAGTTCAACACTCAATTTCTAGAAGTGTAAACTAAGGAAAAAGTGGCTTAGTTGCTTTTTTTAAATTGTCTGTTTGGATTTATTGGACTTATTTCTCAAAACCAAAATCTTTTTTATATTTATAATAATACGTACATGTATAATGCATTTGGCTGTTTAAAAGAGAATCGTTCTGTTCTCCTATATTAACCACGTATTGCGTGACGTAACCTGAATACGCTCCACAAGGAGGATCATACTGAAATATACATGAAAATTATCGCCATTTAGTAATAAGACAGAAAACAAAATTTGGAATAATTTTTCTGCGTATTAAAAAAAAGGGGGGGGGGGGGGGTTATAAATTTAAGTGTCTAAATATAGCCTCGAATTGTTTTCCGAATCGAAATGTGTGCTACCATAGAACAGCGTTGCAAGCAATCCTTTTGAAAAAGAGAAAGAGAAGCTAACGTGAAAAGCAGTGAATACAAATCTCCACAAGGTAACAGAACCCACAGACGTCACGGAGAGTTTGGCATTATTTTATGGAACATTAATGGCTTATCAAGAAAAATCTCAGATCCAGACTTAATTGACGTTGTTTCCAATTGTGATGTTATATTAACCGAAATGTCAACAATAACCAATTATAATTTAAAGTTTAAAGGTTACTGTATGGAGACATATCTCCAGTATCGCTATTAAAGGGCAACATTCGGATGGTATTTCCTTGTTTAATTGTTGATAAACGCCAATGTGGAATTGTTTGGCTAAAATTATATAAAAGTCTTTTTCAATTTAATGAAGATGTATTCATGTGCTGTACAGATATAGCACCGCGCGATTCAACCAGACTTTGACCATTTTTATCAAATTGAACTTGATATCGAAAAATTTAGATTAATCGACAATGTATTAGTCACTGGCGATTTGAATAAGTAATAAAATGATGACATGGTTTTTGATCGATTTTTTTAGATGAAAACACACTTTTACTACCAAAGGCATATACCAAAGGGTAAACAAAGACCATTATTTGTGCTTGGCCGTTAGAGATCTCGCTTGATTGATCTTGGCAAAACAACATTTATCAATAACAAATGGGCGACTAATTAAGACAAATCGATAGTTTAATTTACATTTACTAATAACAGAGTCATGAGAGTAGTTGAATACCTTTTATTGCACATTGATGACTTTGTATATAAAAGCGACTTTAATATTTTACCACTGAATGTCCTATTTGACCATTCTGCTTTTGTATTGAGCAAGTGCTGGTTTAGCCGAGAATGTGATGATACACGCAAACTATTTTTTTTAAAGCAAGAAATATATTCATACGTTATAGGATGAAAATAAAACCACTTTCTTACAACAAAATTGAACAGAAAAAAAACACTTTTCTTTTTAAAATCTGAAAGCAGTCGAATATCAAAACTAGCAAAATCTGACCCCAAATCATTATATATATACTCCATAATTGACTTGAACTTTAATAGCTTGTATGGATTGATACCTCCAGGTAATCAAAATAACGCTGACGATTGTCATGGTCATTATACTTATGATATCGACTTAGACCCTGAAATTACAGACATGAAATAAAACAAGCTGTGTTTTCACAAAACAACTCAAAAATCCCTGAATGATATTTTAAACAACATAAGCACAAACATAAATGAAATTATAACCTTTGATGAAATTCATATCTTTTACTTTTATTTGCCGATGATGCTGCTGTATTCGTTTATGAGCCCGGTCTTGCAATCAATAATATTGAACGACTTTGTAGTAAATGGAATCTAAAGCTTAATGTAAACAAAAAGGTTAATGATTTTTAAAATAGGTCGACCCACCAACCATATTTTCCTATTTAATACATAACTATAAATTGTAAATTAGGTGTTCAACTGTTAGAAATGGGAACAGGAATCGGACACAGAAACACATTGAATAACATGTATCTTTTTCACTGCATGATTTAAATTAAACAACCAACTTGACCTCCCACACATATGCTTAGTCTTTTTGACTCACTTATATATTACCAATATTGAACTTCTCGCCTGATGTATGGAGTAGTCATTCAGGTCAAAACGTTGAAAAACGTTGAATCCGTTTTCTAGAAATTCTGTAAAAGAATACTGGGCGTTAAACAGTCAATTGCGCTATATGGTGAACTAGGCCGAGTTAAATTCCAATGTTTATACATAGTTAACCCTTTCCCTCATATAGACTCATTTTGACGCACTCAATAGGTGTACCACATAAAGCCTGATCTGCAGAAAGCCAAACTCAAACCTTACCAAATTTAATTGTAAAATCCTCATTACCAGACCAATGAGGAGCAGCGACCAGCATAAAACCTGATCAGCCTGCGATTTACTCGCAGGCTGATCTGGTTTTATGCTGTTCGCATAGGTCTTTTCATGGTTTCCTCTATGATGGAAAGGGTTAACTAATAGTAGTTAAATAATGGTTAAACATAGTATCGCTTTATGAAGGAACAATAATACGCAAGGTTTACAATAGGTTAACATGATACAAGTCAAGGACTAACATACAATGGCAATAACTGGGCAATAACTGGGCATATAGGATAAAAAATATGCTTAACCCACTTGGATTATCATATATATTTGTATATGGGAACATCAACTTAAAGTAAACGTTAATTGTGGTATTATCAAACAATGTATACTAGATAATTACCAGTAGAACTGATAAGCATTCGAATCGTCTAGAAAGATACTGTTCACTCGAAGAATACCGTGAGATCATCAAAATTAAAAAATCAAAGCGCTTGAGAAATTAACTGTTTATGTTTTATGCTGATTCATATTTTCTTATTTAGGATTGGTCTGTAACAAAATGAAACATATATTTGCCTATAGTAAAGTTTAACTGCATAGAGACAATTCTTTGTTATATAATTTAGGTTGGTCTTATAAATGTAAAAGTAATTTTCCTATTATCAAAGCAACCATCTTATTTTCAGTTACAATAACCCTAGATGTAAACAGACATCAGGTATAATGGTCTGTGAATCAGTTCTTTTGTTCAAACAGCTTTTGAAAATAATTTATATCCGTCATTAAGCAAGTTTGACCATCTAATATCAGAGTAGGTAAGTAATTAGTAAGTAATTACCCGGTAACTGCCTTTAAGTAATCGACTTTTTTCTTTTATTTTACATGTACATCGTACATCGAGCCTGTGCTCGTGTGTGTGTGTGTGTGTGTGTGTGTGTTATTTTGTTGCTATAAGATGTAATATTTTAATGCAAATAAGAACATTGTATTGTAATGTTGTAATGTATTCCTCATCAACTTGTAAGGATACACAGAATAATGAGTGGAGGAAGTTCTCTTTAGATAGGAAAGTTACCAAGGTGATCTATGATCTAATGCATCCTGGTAAACCAGCAGGTACCTGTAAATGATCGACATTGGTCTTAGACTACATAAAATGAATACATCGGTTAAATATGTTTGCTATTCAGTAAACCACAATGTTCACTCTTTACACAGAGTAAGAATCGCTTGAGTTTACCATAAATAGCAACTTCAAGCAAGGTCTTGCAAAAACGGAGAGGTAAAATCCCCAAATTTCCGAATTATCAAAAATATTCAAAAATATCAAAATCAATTCTATTAAAAGAAGATACAACCTGCCGTGATAGGCTCTTAATAACAAACGACAATGAGCCAATGTAGGTAATATCAAATACCCTTTATCCCTTTCCCTCATATAGACTCATTTTGACGCCCTCAATAGGTATCACATAAAGCCTGATCTGCAGAAAACCACAGTTAAACCTTACCAAATTTAATTACAAAATCCTCACTTCCAGACAACTGAGGAGCAGCGAACAGCATAAAACCTGATCAGCCTGCGAGTTACTCGCAGGCTGATCTGGTTTTATGCTGTTCGCATAGGTCTTTTCATAGTTTCCTCTATGAGGGAAAGGGTTATAGTGTATTGTGGGTCAGTTATTTCGATCAAAATAATACTGTTTTCCTTTTCAACTCTTATTCACCCTTTATAAATTAAGATTTTAAATAAATCATTATTTCACTACAACTCTACCTTTCAAGAACTAATCTAGCAACTTCTATTAAATACTTTGCACTCACTTTTTTTTTTCAAAGTAAAGACAATTCTTATGAAACCAACTGAAGAAGTAGGTCAAAATCAATTTTTTACAGCTACACCGAAATAAGTCAAATGTGTACTCTTCACGACTATACCTTTGCTGTTGCTTTTTGGTACGAAATTGATAGGTTTGCCTGCGTCTTTTGCGATCTTCAAGCCGACTTAAGGGTTGGCATGCATTGCGGATCTTCTTTGGGACTTGCGAGTCAATTCCCATATGCGAGTCAGTTCCCATGTTGCGGGTCAATGTTGCGAGTCAATTCCCATGTTTGATTAATTCAACTGTTTGGAGAAGCTATATGATGTTTTGTCTCTTCGTCGCGGTAGGAATGAACTATTACTATAATTGGTCGCATTTTCCATGTTCTTTTGCCCAACCTATGCGCTCAATCGAAGATCAATTTCCTGGACGAAGTTAAACTTATTTTTCAGGATGAATTTCACCAGCTTGCCACAATATTTAGCATCGCCTTGCACTGGTATACCACGAAACAATTAATTTTCACTCATTGATCGTGATCTGTTATTATGGTATCCAACTCCTTAATCAAAGGCTTTTTGTTTCCCTCTCTAGACCGTCACAGACTTCATGAACCGATGATCTCCACGTTGTACCGTTTCCTGATTCAACATGACTACGGTGACCGGACAGTAGATGCATATCCGACAAAGGGTCTGACTTGTGTCTCGTATGTTGTTGCTTTGGCACTGAATGGGCTCGGGCTGAAAAGACATGGTGGAATTGACCTTAAAAATGATATTTTGGACATGATATCTTAAATGGTTTTGCTACCCATCACTTCAAAATTAAGTGTGCACTTGTCCATTTCAACTGAGTAATTACGCAAACCAAACACGCACCCAACGACCACAAATTGCTGTATCACAATGAATATCAACTACTGGTTAATACGAAAGACTCACGATCTACAACGTCATTTAAACCAGTATCAGAGTGCCTAAGGAAGATCGATATATTGTTTAATGATGATGACGATAATTGGTGAAGGCGATCGTGATGTGGACGCTCGTCGTGGTCAGATATTATTGAACTTTTATAGTAAGTGTTCTACTTAAATGAAAGGAAGTAACAACTTGATTATTTAAGTGAGTTGTGATTTATTCATGTGATAAATAAGTCCTTGATGGTGAGATGGATATAATGCTATTTAGGTCATCAGTATTTTGTTTCTTTTGTTGTTGTTGTTGTTGTGGTGGTGGTGGTGGTGTGCGTGTGCTTTTTAGTTTGATTATTTTTATATTTTTATTTTATTTTTGGTGTATCTGGTATTTTAGTTTTGTTTTTTTAGCTTTGGTTAAATTTACTAATCGTAGTGCGTAACTTAATTTATGGATAGAATCTTATCTAATCCGTCATGTGTTTAAGTAAAAGGTGATATGATGGATTGCATGAAGTTTAATAAAGCCCAACGGCCACTTAGTCTAATCTAACAATATATTTTGCTTGACCGTGTACGGTTCTTATGTAAAAGGTCAGCGGTACAGACAATTTGGCTCGTAAATTACATCGTTTTACGTTGGTGTAACGTTACAAATGCACAGGGAGGTATCAAAGGTCGATAGTTTGCCATATTTTCTATCATACTGAACGCATTTGTATCGGAATTGAAGATTTCTACTTCAGATAACCTAATATGGGTTATTGTAATACCATAAAATGAAGGAAACCTGTATAAGCAATTAAGAAGTATCTTTATAAAAGATAAACGGCGTTGATGGGGATTTAGGTAATAGAAATTGAAGACGGTAACACAAATATAAGTTCCGACACTTCCACCGCAACCGTCGGAATAAACATTAAAACACGGCGCTGATATGCGCAGTGTATTTAAATATGGTTTAAAATGTTTGCAGTGGAGGAGCACGTGACCTCTTTCTCCCCGCACTGTAACAGAAGTGGAATGCTCAACACTGGAACCAATATTTAAATCAAGTCTTTTCGCCCAATATTGTATCGAACCAACAAATTTATTGGTCAGCTTGCAGTTTCGATTCCTGTAATGGATCATGAAAAGATACAGTGATATAAGAACTAAATAATTATTTTATAACAAAGTAATATATATTTACTAGCACAAAAGTCCTGTAATTTAAGCTGATTTAGGTGTTAAATGGTTCAAAGTGCGACGAGACCCAAATCTATAAATAGCACCATATGTAAGCAGCGCCCGACAACAGCCATCTTTGAAAAAGGTAAAGTTTTACACTTTTCTTCCTTATTTTATTTTTTAAATCAAACTGCTTTAATGTTACAGTACGTGTAAGTTTTTCAATCGTTGTATTTGAATTTTATTCTGCCTGTCGCACCGAGGGCCAAACCAAAGGTAAGCATGATTCTATTTCTGAGTGCTGTCTGTTAAAAACAAGAACACCACAACTGCTGGTGTTATGCCGAGTATTAGTGTAGGTTTAAGTTCAAGGTAAGGTATTTATTTAAGTAGTTTTTATGGGCTAACGTGAAAAAAATATGATTGATTCCTTTCTTCTCATGGATGCATCTATATTAAAGACAAACAACAGTAAGCACCACCAAGCAATCTATGGAACGTTGTCTGATGCTTGCTTTAATTCAGTTGCTGAGATCAATAATTCGGTACACTGTAAATTATTATCTGGTCATTGCTGTAGATGTTGAACCTGGAGTACAAAATGGCAAAAGTTGTTAACAATCTCGTAGAAACCCCCAAAATGAAGGAAATGTCCTTTTAATACATAATATATGCATTTATATTTATTTTCAGTTACATTACGCTTATCAGTAATACATTTAAAATTCAATTGTACCACATTAACAGTTATACACAACCGTACCTCTGTTATTTATTTACAGTTACATTACCGTTATTAGTGAAGCATTTAAAATTCAATTGTACCACATTAACAGTTATACACAACCGTACCTCTGTTATTTATTTACAGTTACATTACGCTTATCAGTAAAACATTTAAAATTCATTTGTACCACATTAACAGTTATAACAACCATACCTCTGTTGCACTCATTAACATATAATGCTAAATTATCAGCGTCCGCTCTCCAACTCGAACAAACATGAACCCGTCTTTACCAAACTTGGTTACAAAGTATGATTGCACAATATCTTGGCCAATTTCGATAGCTAGATGCTCCAGAGTTATGGTCCTTGAATAGATAAATCAAAGGACCGATAATCCTGAGAGCTTCTAATTGAAAATACTGCTACATTATCCTAGCTTATAAGTTTGTGCAAGGTAAATCATTGGATTTTGAAACTACCGATACTTAACAATTGAATGGAATAAAATCTTTCAGAACAGATACTATAACGCTCTGCTATGATACTGTCATTATTTAGGTTTATTAAAGTTTAGACGGTGGCAAACTTAATACGTAGGTCAATCTTTACGAACTACATTCCGCATGTTTATTAAAAAAATCGCAATGTTGCTCTATCCGGAAACACAAGAGAAAGATACGAATATATCACGATGTTATACAGACAAAACAAACTAGCCTTTTTCTTAAGGAACATTTATTTTGAAATATGGGTTCCGGAGACCGATATCGTAGCAACGAGACTGCATTCTGAGAATTCATAATGCACAATAAATAGTGTCTCTCGAATTCTCACAAACATGAACCAATCTTTCTCAGACTTGGCCACAATGTATATACCCTATAATCCAGCTAAGAGCTATTACAGATGGTGATTCATTGCTACATTGCTAGGGCGCATTTAATGATTAATGAAAAGGTTACCATGATGTCACATGAAGGCAAAGGTCACAAGGTCAGTAAGACTATGTTTCTAATCACGAATTCACCGATTGTTCTGAAGTATCTACTTTCAGTCGGATGTAACATTAATTTTATATCAAAATTAGGACAGGAAGGGTCGTCTCAAAAATACAAGTACTTGAACAATGTAATACACTACTATATCGATTACTTTGTTTGTAAAATGCTTAATTGACGATTTTAATTTTTAATTTTATTTAAAATAAATTTATTTTATGTATCCTGTCTGTATGTACGTGAGTAATGTCATGTTAGAAAATATGTTTAAACAATCATTTATCACTAGTCCTGTTGGATGGGTTGTCAGACCGCCCACTCTGGAAACGGGAGAGGGTCAATTCCATCCTCGGCTGCGAAATACAGAAGTCGTTTAACTAGTACTGATGTAGTACCAATACGTGAAGCTCGGTAGATGCAGAATTGGTTGGCCTAGTGTCAGGATAACGTGACTGGCTGCGCCATTATGCCACTTGACTCCGACGTTGTACTTGTAGTGTGGCAACATTATGCATTATTTAGTCCCCAAGAAACTACAATCCTGTCGGCGGGCCGTAAAACCCAAACGAAAAAACTATCATATGCCAACTTTACAAAGTTCGTATTTAAAAGTTGAACATTCACTGCTAGACAGTAGATTTTACCCTTTGAGCCATGTTTATACACTATTATAAAAAAACAACAACAAATAACCGTGCTATTTATGTTCATAATCCGTATGGTAGCGATAACTTGTACGAATTTTGTGATTCGAAACAAAATAAATGCGTTAAAATAGAAAATACAAATGCGAAATATCATTTAAATGACTCCGCACAGAGACGACCTCGTGCTGCACGTGCTATAAAAATCTTATCCTTCACGCATCGAGGGAAGTAATGCGGAGATCCGTGACTATTCAATTTGTATAAGGATAAGATATTATGACCACAAACGAGGATATAACTATAGTTCGCGTGTTGGTGAATAACGTCATGAAAACAAGAAGTCGTTATTACATGCACTTTTATGCTAAATTAAAAACATTTCCATCATGTGTTTTGGTCATTTTGGTCAATGTTGTCTTTGTCATTGAAGTCATCATCCTTCCAGCTTTGATTTAGAAGTAAAATAATTAAGTCTAAGACCAAAGATAACCACAGTACTTCACATGTGTAACTTTAAAAAACATATATGTATATGTGTACTAATTTATGTAAATTCGTGTCAACTATTTTGCCTCCACAAAAGGATTTTGGTAATTCATTGTTAACATTTAATTGCATCATTTTTCCAACCAAACATTTATTAAGTTATGCATAAGACATATAATAGTAGGAAAATTAAGAAGTACAAAAACATGCATGGGCAGAAAAAATGATACATTGGGAATGGTTGATGATTTCAAACTTAGATTTATATTTGCTTAATTGGTGCGTGTGCTTTTATCGACTAATGTCCACTTATCTTACGCCAAAACTGCTGTTCTGGGGGGGGGGGGGGGGGGGGGGGGGGGGGGGGTCGCGCACTTATTCACCGAGATGTTTTCAAGAGATACTCTAAATTAGATTGCTTTAAATACGTTCAAGAGGTCAGACACCACACGTCAATTGCTGTTTAACGAAAGTTGTTTATTTGTAGGAAGTTCTCTTCTCATCACGTATTGTTTCTCTGTTGTCTTAGTTTAAGCGCATATTTGTGTGTCATTCTACAATAAAGTATTGAAGAAAACACATGGTTACAATAATCAGGAAAATTTGTGGTCTAAGGATGACTTATTTGATAAAAGTTTGTGCGTTCTATTGTTGCGTCATTTGGAAGTGCCAGGCTCAAAACCGTAAGCATACCATTCCGTGATAACCTGACATTATCAGCAAAAGTTAAGCTTATTTTACGTTTAGCTCTGAATTGCAGATGGATAAGTCACACGTAGTATGGATATATGTTCATGTCACTTTTTTTATTATTTTTTTTTAAACAGTAACTGCTCGATTACTATGATTGCAGTACTTCCCGAAATAATGAACTACCTTTCCTGTGTATTTCGTTTACTGATGTTATTGGAGTCCTTTATTCTGTTGCTATTTTGACTACCATAAATTTGTCTATTTCTGCCACTGGTAGCATAAGAACTGAGGACATAGCAATACACAGAGGACGGACGTGAAAAATGAAATGTTTGAACAATCACGTGTCTCGGGAAACTTTTTCTCCCTAAAGCTCATAAATCCACAGACTTTTTCTTCGGTGTGTAATAATGAACATCTCTGCAGGACATTGCATAGACCATCTCGTAATTTCCTTAATTTAGGCAAGCGTTTATCACTTGAATAGTATCATGCAAGGTAAATTGTTACATACACAATAATACTTAATGTGCCATTTTGTCTCCTCCTTTTCTACAAGTTGCTTGTAACCGTGAGCCGTTGACGTGGCTCCAAGCCCAAGAAGCGTGCGTTATAGCCGGGGGCGTGCCCACCGCACCAAGAGACAATGTTGATGAAGAGCATGTCTGGAGCCCAGAGTACATCTACCTCGGGGAAACAGTGTATGGAAGTATGTGTTATATACAGCGGATATCAATCTGATTTTCTTTTCATCTTATGCTAACCGATGACGAAAGAATTCGAGCCTGCTCACACGCGGATGAATC
>CM037785.1:8154348-8204348 GCA_021229015.1 Solen grandis
GTTATACCTACAAACGTGAATATGGGTTGCTTAAGTTTAGTTAAGTTTCCTTTATCTGAAGCTGCATATGCATAAATTATATTTTTTTAGACTGGCATGTTTCATGTAATAGGAAATACATTCGTATATTCAAATCAAAAGAGGTGTGTGGTCGAATTTGAAGTATATGCTTTTCATGAACAGCGAGTTTGGGGCAAATGATGTCTTGTTAATTTGCGTTAAGAGTTAATGTAGTTTTGCGTTCTTTTTACATTGCAAATATTTTTTGTTGTTGTTGTTGTTTTCTGACGAAGTAGCGCCTATGCTAGGATATGCACCTGATGCTATAATGACTTTGGTGTGACTTTCCTGTTTTTGAAATACGTAGGCAAACTATGACGGAAATCCGAATGTTACCATTTGATGATTTTTATTGTTTTCCCCATGTTAAGACACTTAGATGATACAAGGGGAAACGCGTAATGTTACCGGTGATAATTTTTAATTATAACATCACACACAGTCTGAAAACAGCTGGTCTCGAATAATCGCTCATAGAAAGTAATGCCTATATACATCTTTCAATCATTCAGACGGAAAAATGTTTTCAATGACATTAAGATGGTGATTTACACCCTTGTTTGGTATAAAATTAATGACAAATGCAACTAATTGTGATAAAATGGAATGTCAATCGTTGATAGATATTTCTCGGGTTAACAAGCCATGCTATCACATCCAATAGAGTCTCATAATGTTGCTTAAAGCCCTCGGTTCCCAAGAATCATGGCGTCCTCGTCGGGAGCGAGAGGTCGCAAGATTGATTCCCGGCAACAACGAAGTTTTAAAATATTCATGGACGTCAGAAAGAGTGTGACTGGGTGTGATCTACGGCGTGATAAGACAGTGTGGCAGCACAACATTTGTCAGTGTCAATGTCAGTGGGAGGTAAAACCAAACAAACATTAATTGATATTTCTCAATACATTTATGTATATGCACATGAACATGTATGTATATGCCGTTTTTCAACACACCGTGTACCAGGCATGAACGATTACACCATTCAATACATGTATGTGTATGCCGTTTTTCAACACACCGTGTACCAGGCATAAACGATTACATCATTCAACACATGTATGTATATGCCGTTTTTCAACACACCGTGTACCAGACATGAACGATTACATCATTCAACACACGTATATATACATGTATATATGAAAAATATAGTTACTGTTATTTCAAGTAACGAAAGAATATTTTATGCTTCTTGTTACTAATCATATATAATTTACATTCTCGTACAATACAAAAACACGTGAATATAAATTATATAATTTTAGCAACAAATAAAGGTGGTAGTAACACACACACACACACACAAAGGGCCCATTTAAGGTTTTTAAATTTACTTAGATAATGCATTCCTTTGAATTGTTGGTAAAAAAATTCCGCAAGATTCATTTATAGCAATCCATATACAATGCATACATCTTGGTCATAAAGTACAAAAAGACTAGATTTTACAATAAATGTTTTATTGTGAAAAAGTACTATGTAGAATGCTGGGATAATGATTTTGTCTGTCTCGTTGCCATGGTAAATCCAGGTCAATGTCGTCCGGGTATCTGATGTATCTGGTATCTAGTACTTGCCTGTATAAGAAAAACATGTATTCAAATTATATTATATTATATTATAAGAACATTGGTATACCCTGCACATTATAGGAACATTTGGTAAACCATGCACATTTCGTATACCATATGAATATAGATATTAAAGTGTTTGTGATTGATACACTTTATTGTTTTGCCTGAGATGATGATATTTATATTTCAAGTATTGTGTTAGTTCATTTTATCATAACACAACGTCACATGGACTAAACCAGGTTAGCCAAGAATTGTCTTTAAAAAATATTGATGGGGATTAAAGAAATGTGAAATGAAGAATGATTAAATGATATATAAATTACTATTGACACAAATCCTCTCCCTTTCTCTAACAGTTCCGCAACACGTTTCGTCACCATAATACTTACGGTATCCTCCGTATCCGCCATAGCCGCGACCCCAGCCGCCCATACCACCGAATCCACGGCCGTATCCTCCGTATCCGCCGTATCCACCCATACCGTATCCGCCGTATCCACCCATACCGTATCCGCCGTATCCCGCCCAACCCCTCAACCCACATAGCTTGGATAGAAGCCGCCGTATCCTCCTCCGTATCCGCCATACCCGCCATAGCCTCCGTATCCTCTACCCCATCCTGAGTAACAGTCATTCATTAGATTGTTTAAATCTCATGTCTCTGTGTTAATAATACATGCTTATGCATTTTCTTTTTCCATTTTTTACTGCTGACATGCAGCAATCTAAAAAAAGATAACTGGATTTGCTCTGGCGCCTATTGAAGACGCTTTATACGCAATTGTATATAAGGATCTATTATAAATTGGCATCATAAAGTAAAGACCAGATGTCATTGTGTATGATAGCACAAAATGCTGACCCTTGAAGTATTATTATAGTATGCTGCTACCTCAGTTGACAGTCTACATTATCGTATTCAAAGGCATCTCACATGTAAACACTTGTATAATTTCGTATTTTCAGGTAACTTGAGTAGTTTCTCAAACTTGAGTTATGACTTTTGTATACTCACATACACATTCAGATTATAGTATTGCTCAAGACCTTAATCCTTAAAGATTGATAATATCTAGCATTCGTACAAGGACTAAGGAGCATTATGAAAATGCTCGTGTCCTCGGAGAAAATATTAATTACCTCTGCTGTTAACTTTTGAATTCTCCAGGTGAAAAAATAATTAATTGGAACGAATCAAATGAGAGGTTTCTTCCAAAATGACACGTGTTAATTTGCTAATTAATGGTTTTCAGCAGTATGTGAATACATAGTGGGAGGGACTAAACTATTTATGCAAGCACGTGTGCCCATGCGCTTGTGTACATTTTGTCACTATATGGGATCAATAAGTTTTTTTCTTAACACATTTTGCCAATTACTTAAATTAGCAGTACATCGGAATTTCTGAAATACTGTCGCAGCGATGTTAACCTACGAAACAATAAGACAACAATAAAAGTTGACATACCGTAATGAGCCGAGACGGCTGCCACCATCAAGGTCAAGGCCAAACACACGAGGGTCTTCATTGTGGTAGATGTGAAACGCTGAAATAAACATGTCTCACAGTCAGTTTCATGCCATGCTTATAGTGATTTAGCGCCGAATGTTTTATATACATACATAATAAAATGACCTGATGTACAATATTGATAAGATAGTGAGGAATTAATTGTTCACTATCTAGAAATGACAATTATTGCCGTTGACAATGATTTTGCTGTATTTGATATCATTGTCGTGGGAAATTTGTCCTTAAACGTTTTGAAAATTTTTGTTGATTAAAACTACAAATGATTTATGTTAAAACAGATAAGTGCATAAAATATGGTGAAGTTTGTATTGCATTATGAACATTATAAAAATAAAATCTTTGTCTTGATAAGTCTCTTTCCCGAGCATTTTCTCTTGGTAGTATTTATAAACTTCATACATTCACAATAACAAATATAACTTTTTGATACAAAAAGATGGTTTTTATAACAGCTGTAAGGTTAATATCAAATCGAATAAAATGTGTATGCCTTAGTCTCCGAGCCATATGACACGAGCCCCGAATGGAGAAAACCGAAGCAGTACCAAGTCTTGAGTTGCACAGACGAAACGTTTCGAAGTGTTTTTACTTTTTGTTGAAAAGAAATTGCTTTGAGACGTCTACACAGCACAGCCCTGACTAAAGTAGTAAGTAGCAAACAGTTTAAAGGTAGCTTGACTCGCAATCTGAATTCGTTTAATGCTAGTCGCATCTGTAATTGTCACGATAATTATATCACGTGACTAAAAGTAACCGACCAGTAAAAATATGTCACTGATTAAACCATCATCTCAAATGTCATCGAAATAAAAGAAAAGTTTTAGCTCACACATTTACATCAGAGTACCATACACCAGCAGAAGCCATTAGTTACCGGTAACTATGGATTTTGAACCCAGCCGGAGGAAAGACTTTTTCAAGAGCGACCAAGGGTAAAAACTAATGCAAGCAAGGAACCGTCTGAATGCATAAGTGGCGAACACGTGTTGTAAAATCCGTTATTCAGTGACAAAAGTGTGCCAACATAATGATGGAGCCATTTACCTATTGAAATAATAAAACTGAACAGAACAATGGGAGAGAAGATAGATAGTTACCATGGTAATGTGTTTGTATGTAAGCTTAATATGAAAATACTATATTCTGAGAAATTATTTTTTTCTATCTATACTTCGTTGTAAAAGAAAGCGTGTACTCAAGATTTCGTAAATATAACTATATTATTTCTGTCCAGAGTATCTTATGTTTTGACTTTTCTAATTAGAAAAAATGCCCACAATTTTGGTTATAAAAAAGACTGAGTGCACACTTCATTTTGAAACATAGCAAGTATATGAAGACAAAATCAACATATAAATAAATGAATGTTTTAGAGAATACAAAGGTTACAGTAGGTACTTACCGTTTGGTGGGAAGTAAGTCAAGCACAACTGGTAGGGACCGTTTTCGCCATTTATATACCAAACCTGTAGTAAATGCCCCCACTTACTTCGTCATCATGATCAACTCATTGTTTTGTACATCGTTTGACAGATAAACCTATTGATCGATAATGATTGATGGGGAAATATGCCGCCCTACCACGGGGTCAATGTGGAAGGTAATACATTGTTGGTGGGGGGAGGCATTCGTCATTGTGGTGTCTGAAACCAATCACAGAGGTTCGATGCTCTGACACCAGAAAAGAACATACTAGTAACAGATAGCAGCTCGTATATGTCAAAAACGCACAAACACTGTTATATATAACAATAATTTTTTATTGCTATATATAACTTTATTCATCATTCACACTCAACAAAAGTATGGTAATATTGACATAATTATGTTCTTCTTGGCGTCAAGGGGAATCTACCAGTTTATTCATATCCAGTTGAACTCTCGGAGTGACACCATGCCTTGCTTACATTTTTTTAACTGTATTGTGAATTCTCAGAATGCAGTCTCGTTGCTATGATCTCGGTGTCCGGAACCTGATAACTCAGATTTCAGTATACATGCTATGAAATAAGCCATATTATTTCTATATAATATCGTGAGTTATTCGTATCTGACTTTCTCGTACAAGTAACCAAGATTAGTTTGGTACGAAATTTCGACATAAAACTCCTCATATAATTCAGCTGATTCGAACCCCGATATAGCTTGACCTTTACATATATACTTAAGATGAATATGAAGAGAAATTAATATTTATAAAAACAATCCATTAGTCTTAGACCGAATCTCAAAATACCCCAAATACGCAAACAAGACAGTAGGCAGTAGTACCGCAGTAGTACAAAATGATAAATTAAAATATATCATTTTCAGATATGTTAACTGAATTTCAAATCATACATAAATTATACTATATCAGGAAGTATTAGCAGTACAACATGATATGGACATTTCAATTTACAAGATTCACATTAGTATATTAGGAAACGCCTAATACATGAAATTTAAATTGATAATATAATTCAAAAGGAAAACATTTACACGTACAGCTACGAATACATTACATTTTTTTGGTAACAGAAGGGACACATTTAATGTATACTCCAGTAGCCGGAATCAAAATTGCTTTATCTGGCATTGTTACTAATTCATCATATGTTTCTTTTTCTACTGCAGTATATATACAATCAAAATCAAAACCAGGCTTCCTCTTTAATGCAAACAGATGTTTATGTCTGAACGTTATGTATTTCTTATCATTATTCGCGTGTAAGTGTCAGTCAAAACGCATATGGCGCTGCAATACTGTCAATTAATCATTGCCCCGCCCTGTAGGATCATGGATCTGTATTTATTTTGTTTGGGACATGCTCATACTCACCCTTTGAAGGTTGAAAACATGTAATTGATGTAAGCAATCATTAATTTGTTAAATGCATGGATTTGGTACTAATTTATACACATTCAATTTGAAACTAAAATCATATGAACCCCCTTTACCAACACTCACACACACACACACATAGAAATATGATTCAAAGTACTGTGAAATCAGTCATTTGAAGGGACATGAAAGTAGAAATCATTAATATAGGTTAAACATTATTCTAAATATAGGTTCAGCGTCGTCCGTATCGGTATTGCCTGTGATAGAGAAACCACCCATTTATTGTACAATCACGGAATGTTGCTTTGGGTGACCAAGCGTCTGTACTTAGAACCAAAGACCTAAACTCAAAGATAAGCAACTCATATAAGCGTGTGAAGGAAATCTCGTATACCCTCGTCGCCACCGCGATATTGTGAGTGAAGAACATGGTAAACTTCAGCTGACTGTAACTGGTATAACGGCGGATACAAAGTAAAATAATGACTGTTTAAATCCGAGAAAAATCAATATAAGGTCTGAATGATTGATTAAGGACTGAAAGGGAAATATTTCAAGAAGGAAATAGTTCAATTAATAAAAAGAGATAATCATTGCTAATATTTCGGCAAATATTGCCTTTATGACGAAAATGTGAAAATTATGCTCCAGCGTTTATGTTTTACTGTCGCAATATTTTTTAAAAGCATTTTTCCTCTTTATAAAGGCAATATTTTTTGTAGGGAGTTACTTTATTTATTTATTTATTAGTATTTAAATGGTTAGAGCCCTGGAATCGAAAAGTCGTGAGTTCGATCCCCGGCCGCGAAATACCAAAGACGTAAAAAATTGAGATCCCTTGCTTGACGCTCATCATATATTTAGGTATTTCCAAGAATGGTTTACCCGGTGTCAGAATAGTGTGACTAGGTGTCTACGGCGTGAAGCTGCAGTGTGACAGCACTGCATCTGTTTCAAGCAGACATAGTCTCGAAATGACTTAAATACCGTCGGTTGGACGTAAGACCCAACAATCAAACAAACTAGCATTTATTTACTTTTAACGGATTATTTTCTAAAACAAAACAAAAGTGCTCTAAAAATATTCCCGCAACGCTAGAACATGTATCTAATACAAATTTTGGTATATTTGTGGATTTTACAGCAGTGTTGGTCTGTTAAAGTTTTTTTCTTTTTTCTTAACAGGATGTCCATTTTAGTCTTTTAATTTGACAATGATGACCTATACAATCGTCAACTCTCGTTAAAATCCTTTTCTTTTCTTTTTTTGCAATGTTTTCGACAATGTCATTAATAACTGCAATCATTAAGTACTTTACAAGTTAAACTATTATTTTATTTAGCCACGCTTTTACAAGCGCTACGTTCGAATGCTTCGCAAGGGTCTTAGACCTTAGGGGTCAAGGTCATTTGATGAAGGTCAGGGTACCTGACTGGTAGAGCTTGTCAAGGTGCATGCACCTGTAAAGTTTGAAGGCTGTAGGTGGATGGATTTCCGTGTTATGGTCAAGGTTGTGACAGACAGACATCAGACAAACAGACAGACAGACCAAAACAATATGCACCGATCTATCGATGCGGTGGCATAAAATAAATGTAAAAAAGGACCAAAGGATATGACAAAAATACCATTGTAATGTTTTAGTTAAATAATATACGACCAGACAATAATGAAGAATCGTTGTATTGACCGGTGTTTTGCTATCGCTTAGTAACACAGAACTGGATTTTCCGCGGAATACACCTGCCCCAATCTCCTTTTTGCACGAGAATATACGGTATTTTGCCGAGTTTCTTATCTTTGGGTTTAGGTCTTTGTTTGAACTCATAGACGTTATACACATAGATAGTTAAAAATCAAATTCTTAGTCAATGGTCATCTATGTACCTGTTGCTTTTAACCCTTACTGGACTTTATATATCATATGAAACTGATTACCTTGAGGGAATATTTACATAACGCTCAAAATGCATTGCGTCAGATTATCTGCCAGTATTATTCAATCTTTAATTGTTTCTTTACGACTTAATTGTCTTTTCAAGAATCTATAATTAATTCCCTCCGCATTTAAGCATTAATTAGTGCGACACGAGATGCTGGACAAGAACTATTGTTCTTTATGTTTTGTACGTCGGTGCTGATGAAAATAGAATGTAACAGATTATATTAAAACCTATTTAAATTCAGCATCTAACCTACATAGATTTTACATATCATTATCAACACAGTAAAAATAGAGTGAACAGCTAGCTAGCACATTTTATTATTTAATCATATCAAAATTCCCTTAATGAATTGAAAATAAACATAACTCTACATAAAAATTCGTTTTTGTGTGGGTTTTTCCTTCTTTTTTTTTTTTTTTTTACAAAACAACACATCATATGTTTTCTCTTGAAAAAACAACAACAAGTCAACTGGTAGCTATTTCATAAAGTAAATTAATGGCATACATGAAAATATGTCGGACGATTGAGCATGCTTTACTTATCAAATACAGAAAGTGCTTTTTCAGTCTTAGATATATCTCATGCTTGGTCTTACGTATAATTAATGCGATTTGTTGGAATGAACTCAATTGAAATTTGTAAGTATAACGAAGATAGAAACGATTGCTGGAATATCAGTTTTTGTCATATCTGTAAATTCATAGTCATACCTCCGGATCTCGTCGTCATGGCATCTACGTGTACACCAGCTAAAACAGTTTGCAGGAAGAATACTTGGAACAAAACCTAAGGTAACCTATCATAATTTAATAACCTTAACCTTTCAATGTGTTTTTTTCCAGACTACTAACTTGCTTATGTTATTTAATTGCCCATCATTTTGTTGGTCAATGAATAGTCTCCGATAAACTGAGGACTTAGGACTGGCACAACCCTCTTTGGAGTTGTGATAGGGAATCTGCATAGTCGCTGCTATAAAAAACACTAGAAATCGTCAGTACTGTCGGTTCAAGTCTTGTGTCTTGTTTTTTGTTTATTTTTTGTTGTGTCTTTTTTATGTAAAGAAGCCTTCCAGCTGACTTACGGTAGGTGCAACTACCTTGGTGACTTTTCATTCACAATTTACTGGACTGTGTAATGGCAACAACGTGCAACTTACAAGATTCTTTGATATATGGGTATAAATTCATTTCAAATTGAGCCACGAATCATTCCAGCGTTTTCATATCGTCAACTGCATGTAAAACTTTAATAGCTGAAGCATCTCAAAAAGCCTGTCTTCGCTAGTCAGCTGTTTTCATGTTGAATAGCACATTGTCACGGGGTAATGAAACTGATGCATATTTCGTTAACCTTCTTTATATTTTATATATGTGGGACTTGCAATTGTTGCAGCGCTGAACTAAACACGTGTATAAAAAGACCTCTCATTAAATACTCAAGGCTTTCAGTACATAACAAGGGAGTATCTTATTAAGGCATTCATTATCGTGACGCATCATTAAATGTCTCTTTGTGTTTTTCTATTGGCATAATCTGCATAGAGTGCTTTATTGCATGAAATAAAATATTTGCATATTTTGTCAACTTTAATTATGACACTTTGCCCACAAAATGTAATAAAACGGGCTATATATAGGTTCAATTGTAAAGGTTTATTGTCGTTATTGATTTTTGTCATAACTACAAACGTGAATATGGGTTGCTACAAACGTGAATATGTGTGGTCGAATTTGAAGTATATGCTTTTCATGAACAGCGAGTTTGGGGGCAAATGATGTCTTGTTAAATTGCATTTAGCGTTAATGTAGTTTTGCGTTCTTTTTACATTGCAACTATTTTGTTCTTGTTGTTGTTGTTTTGTTGTTTTCTGGCGAAATAGCGCCTATGCTAGGATATGCACCTGATGCCATAATGACTTTGGTGTGACTTTCCTGTTTTTGAAACACGTAGGCATACTATGACGGAAATCCGAATGTTACCATTTGATGATTTTTATTGTTTTCCCCATGTTAAGATACTTAGATGATACAAGGGGAAACCCGTAATTTTACCGGTGATAATTTTAATTATAACATCACACACTGTCTGAAAACAGCTGGTCTCGAATAATCGCTCATAGAAAGTAATGCCTATATACATCTTTCAATCATTCAGACGGAAAATTGTTTTCAATGACATTAAGATGGTGATTAAATGCAACTGATTGTGATAAAATGGAATGTCAATCGTTGATAGATATTTCTCGGGTTAACAAGCCATGCTATCACATCCAATAGAGTCTCATAATGTTGGTTAAAGCCCTCGGTTGCCAAGAATCATGGCGTCCTCGTCGGGAGCGAGAAGTCGCAGGATTGATTCCCGGCAACAACGAAGTTTTAGAATTAAAATCCTTGCTTGGGACCCCGCATTCATGGACGTCAGAAAGAGTGGGACTGGGTGTGATCTACGGCGTGATACGACAGTGTGTCAGCACAACATTTGTCAGAAGGTAAACAACTCATATGTCAGTGGGAGGTAAAACCAAACAAACATTAATTTATATTTCCCAATACATTCAATACATACATGTATGTATATGCCGTTTTTCAACACACCGTGTACCAGGCATGAACGATTACATCATTCAACACATGTATGTATATGCCGTTTTTCAACACACCGTGTACCAGGCATGAACGATTACATTATTCAACACATGTATGTATATGCCGTTTTTCAACACACCGTGTACCAGGCATGAACGATTACATCATTCAACACATGTATATATACATGTATATATGAAAAATATAGTTACTGTTATTTCAAGTAACGAAAGAATATTTTATGCTTCTTGTTACTAATCATATATAATTTACATTCTCGTACAATACAAAAACACGTGAATATAAATTATATAATTTTAGCAACAAATAAAGGTGGTAGTAACAAACACACACACACACACACACACACACACACAAGGTGCCCATTTAAGGTGCACAAGTATACACGTTTTTACACGTGCTCAACTGACATTCAGTTATAAACACGATACTTACTGGTAAGTGGTACATGCATTCCTTTGAATTGTTGGTAAAAAAATTCCGCAAGATTCATTTATAGCAATCCATATACAATGCATACATCTTGGTCATAAAGTACAAAAAGACTAGATTTTACAATAAATGTTTTATTGTGAAAAAGTACTATGTAGAATGCTGGGATAATGATTTTGTCTGTCTCGTTGCCATGGTAAATCCAGGTCAATGTCGTCCGGGTATCTGATGTATCTGGTATCTAGTACTTGCCTGTATAAGAAAAACATGTATTCAAATTATATTATATTATATTATAAGAACATTGGTATACCCTGCACATTATAGGAACATTTGGTAAACCATGCACATTTCGTATACCATATGAATATAGATATTAAAGTGTTTGTGATTGATACACTTTATTGTTTTGCCTGAGATGATGATATTTATATTTCAAGTATTGTGTTAGTTCATTTTATCATAACACAACGTCACATGGACTAAACCAGGTTAGCCAAGAATTGTCTTTAAAAAATATTGATGGGGATTAAAGAAATGTGAAATGAAGAATGGTTAAATGATATATAAATTACTATTGACACAAATCCTCTCCCTTTCTCTAACAGTTCCGCAACACGTTTCGTCACCATAATACTTACGGTATCCTCCGTATCCGCCATAGCCGCGCCCCTCCGCTTCCACCCATACCATATCCACCGTATCCACCCATACCGTATCCACCCATACCGTATCCACCCATACCGTCCCCAGCCTTGGAACCCCTCCTCCGTATCCGCCATACCCCCATACCCCCCCCCCATCCTGAGAAACAGTCATTCATTAGATTGTTTAAATCGTTAAAATGCTTGCATTTTCTTTTTCCATTTTTTACTGCTGACATGCAGCAATCTAAAAAAAGATAACTGGATTTGCTCTGGCGCCTATTGAAGACGCTTTATACGCAATTGTATATAAGGATCTATTATAAATTGGCATCATAAAGTAAAGACCAGTCGTCATTGTGTATGATAGCACAAAATGCTGACCCTTGAAGTATTATTATAGTATGCTGCTACCTCAGTTGACAGTCTACATTATCGTATTCAAAGGCATCTCACATGTAAACACTTGTATAATTTCGTATTTTCAGGTAACTTGAGTAGTTTCTCAAACTTGAGTTATGACTTTTGTATACTCACATACACATTCAGATTATAGTATTGCTCAAGACCTTAATCCTTAAAGATTGATAATATCTAGCATTCGTACAAGGACTAAGGAGCATTATGAAAATGCTCGTGTCCTCTGAGAAAATATTAATTACCTATGCTGTTAACTTTTGAATTCTCCAGGTGAAAAAATAATTAATTGGAACGAATCAAATGAGAGGTTTCTTCCAAAATGACACGTGTTAATTTGGTAATTAATGGTTTTCAGCAGTATGTGAATACATAGTGGGAGGGACTAAACTATTTATGCAAGCACGTGTGCCCATGCGCTTGTGTACATTTTGTCACTATATGGGATCAATAAGTTTTTTTCTTAACACATTTTGCCAATTACTTAAATTAGCAGTACATCGGAATTTCTGAAATACTGTCGCAGCGATGTTAACCTACGAAACAATAAGACAACAATAAAAGTTGACATACCGTAATGAGCCGAGACGGCTGCCACCATCAAGGTCAAGGCCAAACACACGAGGGTCTTCATTGTGGTAGATGTGAAACGCTGAAATAAACATGTCTCACAGTCAGTTTCATGCCATGCTTATAGTGATTTAGCGCCGAATGTTTTATATACATACATAATAAAATGACCTGATGTACAATATTGATAAGATAGTGAGGAATTAATTGTTCACTGTCTAGAAATGACAATTATTGCCGTTGACAATGATTTTGCTGTATTTGATATCATTGTCGTGGGAAATTTGTCCTTAAACGTTTTGAAAATTTTTGTTGATTAAAACTACAAATGATTTATGTTAAAACAGATAAGTGCATAAAATATGGTGAAGTTTGTATTGCATTATGAACATTATAAAAATAAAATCTTTGTCTTGATAAGTCTCTTTCCCGAGCATTTTCTCTTGGTAGTATTTATAAACTTCATACATTCACAATAACAAATATAACTTTTTGATACAAATAGATGGTTTTTATAACAGCTGTAAGGTTAATATCAAATCGAATAAAATGTGTATGCCTTAGTCTCCGAGCCATATGACACGAGCCCCGAATGGAGAAAACCGAAGCAGTACCAAGTCTTGAGTTGCACAGACGAAACGTTTCGAAGTGTTTTTACTTTTTGTTGAAAAGAAATTGCTTTGAGACGTCTACACAGCACAGCCCTGACTAAAGTAGTAAGTAGCAAACAGTTTAAAGCTAGCTTGACTCGCAATCTGAATTCGTTTAATGCTGGTCGCATCTGTAATTGTCACGATAATTATATCACGTGACTAAAAGTAACCGACCAGTAAAAATATGTCACTGATTAAACCATCATCTCAAATGTCATCGAAATAAAAGAAAAGTTTTAGCTCACACATCTACATCAGAGTACCATACACCAGCAGAAGCCATTAGTTACCGGTAACTATGGATTTTGAACCCAGCCGGAGGAAAGACTTTTTCAAGAGCGACCAAGAGTAAAAACTAATGCAAGCAAGGAACCGTCTGAATGCATAAGTGGCGAACACGTGTTGTAAAATCTGTTATTCAGTGACAAAAGTGTACCAACATAAGGATGGAGCCATTTACCTATTGAAATAATAAAACTGAACAGAAAAAATGGGAGAGAAGATAGATAGTTACCATGGTAATGTGTTTGTATGTAAGCTTAATATGAAAATACTATATTCTGAGAAATTATTTTTTTCTATCTATACTCCGTTGTAAAAGAAAGCGTGTACTCAAGATTTCGTAAATATAACTATATTATTTCTGTCCAGAGTATCTTATGTTTTGACTTTTCTAATTAGAAAAAATGCCCACAATTTTGGTTATAAAAAAGACTGAGTGCACACTTCATTTTGAAACATAGCAAGTATATGAAGACAAAATCAACATATAAATAAATGAATGTTTTAGAGAATACAAAGGTTACAGTAGGTACTTACCGTTTGGTGGGAAGTAAGTCAAGCACAACTGGTAGGGACCGTTTTCGCCATTTATATACCAAACCTGTAGTAAATGCCCCCACTTACTTCGTCATCATGATCAACTCATTGTTTTGTACATCGTTTGACAGATAAACCTACTGATCGATAATGATTGATGGGGAAATATGCCGCCCTACCACGGGGTCAATATGGAAGGTAATACATTGTTGGTGGGGGGAGGCATTCGTCATTGTGGTGTCTGAAACCAATCACAGAGGTTCGATGCTCTGACACCAGAAAAGAACATACTAGTAACAGATAGCAGCTCGTATATGTCAAAAACGCACAAACACTGTTATATATAACAATAATTTTTTATTGCTATATATAACTTTATTCATCATTCACACTCAACAAAAGTATGGTAATATTGACATAATTATGTTCTTCTTGGCGTCAAGGGGAATCTACCAGTTTGTTTATTCATGTCCAGTTGAACTCTCGGAGTGACACCAAGCCTTGCTTACATTTTTTTAACTGTATTGTGAATTCTTAGAATGCAGTCTCGTTGCTATGATCTCGGTGTCCGGAACCTGATAACTCAGATTTCAGTATACATGCTATGAAATAAGCCATATTATTTCTATATAATATCGTGAGTTATTCGTATCTGACTTTCTCGTACAAGTAACCAAGATTAGTTTGGTACGAAATTTCGACATAAAACTCCTCATATAATTCAGCTGATTCGAACCCCGATATAGCTTGACCTTTACATATATACTTAAGATGAATATGAAGAGAAATTAATATTTATAAAAACAATCCATTAGTCTTAGACCGAATCTCAAAATACCCCAAATACGCAAACAAGACAGTAGGCAGTAGTACCGCAGTAGTACAAAATGATAAATTAAAATATATCATTTTCAGATATGTTAACTGAATTTCCAAATCATACATAAATTATACTATATCAGGAAGTATTAGCAGTACAACATGATATGGACATTTCAATTTACAAGATTCACATTAGTATATTGGGAAACGCCTAATACATGAAATTTAAATGATAATATAATTCAAAAGGAAAACATTTACACGTACAGCTACGAATACATTACATTTTTTTGGTAACAGAAGGGACACATTTAATGTATACTCCAGTAGCCGGAATCAAAATTGCTTTATCTGGCATTGTTATTAATTCATCATATGTTTCTTTTTCTACTACAGTATATATACAATCAAAATCAAAACCAGGCTTCCTCTTTAATGCAAACAGATGTTTACGTCTGAACGTTATGTATTTCTTATCATTATTCGCGTGAAAGTGTCAGTCAAAACGCACATGGCGCTGCAATACTGTCAATTAATCATTGCCCCGCCCTGAAGGATCATGGATCTGTATTTATTTTGTTTGGGACATGCTCATACTCACCCTTTGAAGGTTGAAAACATGTAATTGATGTAAGCAATCATTAATTTGTTAAATGCATGGATTTGGTACTAATTTATACACATTCAATTTGAAACTAAAATCATATGAACCCCCTTTACCAACACTCACACACACACACACATAGAAATATGATTAAAAGTACTGTGAAATCAGTCATTTGAAGGGACACGAAAGTAGAAATCATAAATATAGGTTAAACATAATTCTAAATATAGGTTCAGTGCCGTCCGTATCGGTATTGCCTGTGATAGAGAAACCACCCATTTATTGTACAATCACGGAATGTTGCTTTGGGTGACCATGCGTCTGTACTTAGAACCAAAGACCTAAACCCAAAGATAAGCAACTCATATAAGCGTGTGAAGGAAATCTCGTATACCCTCGTCGCCACCGCGATATTGTGAGTGAAGAACATGGTAAACTTCAGCTGACTGTAACTGGTATAACGGCGAATACAAAGTAAAACAATGACTGTTTAAATCCGAGAAAAATCAATATAAGGTCTTAATGATTGATTAAGGACTGAAAGGGAAATATTTCAAGAAGGAAATAGTTCAATTAATAAAAAAGATAATCATTGCTAATATTTCGGCAAATATTGCCTTTATGACGAAAATGTGAAAATTATGCTCCAGCGTTTATGTTTGTACTGTCGCAATATTTTTTAAAAGCATTTTTCCTCTTTATAAAGGCAATATTTTTTGTAGGGAGTTACTTTATTTATTTATTAGTATTTAAAGGGTTAGAGCCCTGGAATCGAAAAGTCGTGAGTTCGATCCCCGGCCGCGAAATACCAAAGACGTAAAAAATTGAGATCCCTTGCTTGACGCTCATCATATATCTAGGTATTTCCAAGAATGGTTTACCCGGTGTCAGAATAGTGTGACTAGGTGTCTACGGCGTGAAGCTGCAGTGTGACAGCACTGCATCTGTTTCAAGCAGACATAGTCTCGAAATGACTTAAATACCGTCGGTGGGACATTAGACCCAACAATCAAACAAACTAGCATTTATTTACTTTTATCGGATTATTTTCTAAAAGAAAACAAAAGTGCTCTAAAAATATTCCCGCAACGCTAGAACATGTATCTAATACAAATTTTGGTATATTTGTGGATTTTACAGCAGTGTTGGTCTGTTAAAGTTTTTTTTTTCTTAACAGGATGTCCATTTTAGTCTTTTAATTTGACAATGATGACCTATACAATCGTCAACTCTCGTTAAAATCCTTTTCTTTTCTTTTTTTGCAATGTTTTCGACAATGTCATTAATAACTGCAATCAATAAGTACTTTACAAGTTAAACTATTATTTTATTTAGCCACGCTTTTACAAGCGCTACGTTCGAATGCTTCGCAAGGGTCTTAGACCTTAGGGGTCAAGGTCATTTGATGAAGGTCAGGGTACCTGACTGGTAGAGCTTGTCAAGGTGCATGCACCTGTAAAGTTTGAAGGCTGTAGGTGGATGGATTTCCGTGTTATGGTCAAGGTTGTGACAGACAGACATCAGACAAACAGACAGACAGACCAAAACAATATGCACCGATCTATCGATGCGGTGGCATAAAATAAATGTAAAAAAAGGACCAAAGGATATGACAAAAATACCATTGTAATGTTTTAGTTAAATAATATACGACCAGACAATAATGAAGAATCGTTGTATTGACCGGTGTTTTGCTATCGCTTAGTAACACAGAACTGGATTTTCCGCGGAATACACCTGCCCCAATCTCCTTTTTGCACGAGAATATACGGTATTTTGCCGAGTTTCTTATCTTTGGGTTTAGGTCTTTGTTTGAACTCATAGACGTTATACACATAGATAGTTAAAAATCAAATTCTTAGTCAATGGTCATCTATGTACCTGTTGTTTTTAACCCTTACTTGACCTTATATATCATATGAAACTGATTACCTTGAGGGAATATTTACATAACGCTCAAAATGCATTGCGTCAGATTATCTGCCAGTATTATTCAATCTTTAATTGTTTCTTTACGACTTAATTGTCTTTTCAAGAGTCTATAATTAATTCCCTCCGCATTTAAGCATTAATTAGTGCGACACGAGATGCTGGACAAGAAGTATTGTTCTTTATGTTTTGTACGTCGGTGCTGATGAAAATAGAATGTAACAGATTATATTAAAACCTATTTAAATTCAGCATCTAACCTACATAGATTTTACATATCATTATCAACACAGTAAAAATAGAGTGAACAGCTAGCTAGCACATCAAAGTTTGATATTATTTTCTTTCATTATTTAATCATATCAAAATGTCCCTTAATGAATTGAAAATAAACATAACTCTACATAAAAATTCGTTTTTGTGTGCGTGTGGTTCTTTCCTTCTTTTTTTTTTTTTTTTTACAAAACAACATATCATATGTTTTCTCTTGAAAAAACAACAACAAGTCAACTGGTAGCTATTTCATAAAGTAAATTAATGGCATACATGAAAATATGTCGGACGATTGAGCATGCTTTACTTATCAAATACAGAAAGTGCTTTTTCAGTCTTAGATATATCTCATGCTTGGTCTTACGTATAATTAATGCGATTTGTTGGAATGAACTCAATTGGTGAAATTTGTAAGTATAACGAAGATAGAAACGATTGCTGGAATATCAGTTTTTGTCATATCTGTAAATTCATAGTCATACCTCCGGATCTCGTCGTCATGGCATCTACGTGTACACCAGCTAAAACAGTTTGCAGGAAGAATACTTGGAACAAAACCTAAGGTAACCTATCATAATTTAATAACCTTAACCTTTCAATGTGTTTTTTTCCAGACTACTAACTTGCTTATGTTATTTAATTGGCCATCATTTTGTTGGTCAATGAATAGTCTCCGATAAACTGAGGACTTAGGACTGGCACAACCCTCTTTGGAGTTGTGATAGGGAATCTGCATAGTCGCTGCTATAAAAAACACTAGAAATCGTCAGTACTGTCGGTTCAAGTCTTGTGTCTTGTTTTTTGTTTATTTTTTGTTGTGTCTTTTTTACGTAAAGAAGCCTTCCAGCTGACTTACGGTAGGTGCAACTACCTTGGTGACTTTTCATTCACAATTTACTGGACTGTGTAATGGCAACAACGTGCAACTTACAAGATTCTTTGATATATGGGTATAAATTCATTTCAAATTGAGCCACGAATCATTCCAGCGTTTTCATATCGTCAACTGTATGTAAAACTTTAATAGCTGAAGCATCTCAAAAAGCCTGTCTTCGCTAGTCAGCTGTTTTCATGTTGAATAGCACATTGTCACGGGGTAATGAAACTGATGCATATTTCGTTAACCTTCTTTATATTTTATATATGTGGGACTTGCAATTGTTGCAGCGCTGAACTAAACACGTGTATAAAAAGACCTCTCATTAAATACTCAAGGCTTTCAGTACATAACAAGGGAGTATCTTATTAAGGCATTCATTATCGTGACGCATCATTAAATGTCTCTTTGTGTTTTTCTATTGACATAATCTGCATAGAGTGCTTTATTGCATGAAATAAAATATTTGCATATTTTGTCAACTTTAATTATGACACTTTGCTCACAAAATGTAATAAAACGGGCTATATATAGGTTCAATTATAAAGGTTTATTGTCGTTATTGATTTTTGTTATAACTACAAACGTGAATATGGGTTGCTTAAGTTTAGTTAAGTTTCCTTTATCTGAAGCTGCATATGCATAAATTATATTTTTTTAGACTTTGGACTGACATGTTTCATGTAATAGGAAATACATTCGTATATTCAAATCAAAAGAGGTGTGTGGTCGAATTTGAAGTATATGCTTTTCATGAACAGCGAGTTTGGGGGCAAATGATGTCTTGTTAAATTGCATTTAGCGTTAATGTAGTTTTGCGTTCTTTTTACATTGCAACTATTTTGTTCTTGTTGTTGTTGTTTTGTTGTTTTCTGGCGAAATAGCGCCTATGCTAGGATATGCACCTGATGCCATAATGACTTTGGTGTGACTTTCCTGTTTTTGAAACACGTAGGCATACTATGACGGAAATCCGAATGTTACCATTTGATGATTTTTATTGTTTTCCCCATGTTAAGATACTTAGATGATACAAGGGGAAACCCGTAATGTTACCGGTGATAATTTTAATTATAACATCACACACTGTCTGAAAACAGCTGGTCTCGAATAATCGCTCATAGAAAGTAATGCCTATATACATCTTTCAATCATTCAGACGGAAAATTGTTTTCAATGACATTAAGATGGTGATTAAATGCAACTGATTGTGATAAAATGGAATGTCAATCGTTGATAGATATTTCTCGGGTTAACAAGCCATGCTATCACATCCAATAGAGTCTCATAATGTTGGTTAAAGCCCTCGGTTGCCAAGAATCATGGCGTCCTCGTCGGGAGCGAGAAGTCGCAGGATTGATTCCCGGCAACAACGAAGTTTTAGAATTAAAATCCTTGCTTGGGACCCCGCATTCATGGACGTCAGAAAGAGTGTGACTGGGTGTGATCTACGGCGTGATACGACAGTGTGGCAGCACAACATTTGTCAGAAGGTAAACAACTCAAATGTCAGTGGGAGGTAAAACCAAACAAACATTAATTGATATTTCCCAATACATTCAATACATACATGTATGTATATGCCGTTTTTCAACACACCGTGTACCAGGCATGAACGATTACATCATTCAACACATGTATATGCCTTTTTAACGATTACATCATTCAACACATGTATGTATATGCCGTTTTTCAACACACCGTGTACCAGGCATGAACGATTACATTATTCAACACATGTATGTATATGCCGTTTTTCAACACACCGTGTACCAGGCATGAACGATTACATCATTCAACACATGTATATATACATGTATATATGAAAAATATAGTTACTGTTATTTCAAGTAACGAAAGAATATTTTATGCTTCTTGTTACAAATCATATATAATTTACATTCTCGTACAATACAAAAACACGTGAATATAAATTACATAATTTTAGCAACAAATAAAGGTGGTAGTAACACACACACACACACACACACACACACACAAGGTGCCCATTTAAGGTGCACAAGTATACACGTTTTTACACGTGCTCAACTGACATTCAGTTATAAACACGATACTTACTGGTAAGTGGTACATGCATTCCTTTGAATTGTTGATAAAAAAAACCCGCAAGATTCATTTACAGCAATCCATATACAATGCATACATCTTGGTCATAAAGTACAAAAAGACTAGATTTTACAATAAATATTTTATTGTGAAAAAGTACTATGTAGAATGCTGGGATAGTGATTTTGTCTGTCTCGTTGCCATGGTAAATCCAGGTCAATGTCGTCCGGGTATCTGATGTATCTGGTATCTAGTACTTGCCTGTATAAGAAAAACAAATATTCAAATTATATTATATTATATTATATTATAAGAACATTGGTATACCCTGCACATTATAGGAACATTTGGTAAACCATGCACATTTCGTATACCATATGAATATAGATATTAAAGTGTTTGTGATTGATACACTTTATTGTTTTGCCTGAGATGATGATATTTATATTTCAAGTATTGTGCTAGTTCATTTTATCATAACACAACGTCACATGGACTAAACCAGGTTAGCCAAGAATTGTCTTTAAAAAATGTTGATGGGGATTAAAGTAAAGTGAAATGAAGAATGATTAAATGATATATAAATTACTATTGACACAAATCCTCTCCCTTTCTCTAACGGTTCCGCAACACGTTTCGTCACCATAATACTTACGGTATCCTCCGTATCCGCCATAGCCGCGACCCCAGCCGCCCATACCACCGAATCCACGGCCGTATCCTCCGTATCCGCCGTATCCACCCATACCGTATCCGCCGTATCCACCCATACCGTATCCGCCGTATCCACCCATACCGTATCCGCCGTATCCACCCATACCGTATCCACCCATACCGTATCCTCCATAGCCACCATAGCTTGGATAGAAGCCGCCGTATCCTCCTCCGTATCCGCCATACCCGCCATAGCCTCCGTATCCTCTACCCCATCCTGGGAAAGTCATTCATTAGATTTTTTAAGTCTCATGTCTCCCATGTGTTAATTATACACGCTTATGCATTTTTTTTTCCATTTTTTGCTGCTGACATGCATCAATCTAAAAAAAGATGACTGGATTTGCTCAGGCGCCTATTGAAGACGCTTTATACGCAATTGTATATAAGGATCTGTTATAAATTGGCATCATAAAGTAAACACCAGATGTCACTGTGTATGATGTATACAAAATGCTAACCTTTGAAATATTATAATAGTATGCTACTACCTCAGTTGAAAGTCTACATTATCGTATTCAAAGGCATCTCATACGCAAATACTTGTATAATTTCGAATTTTCAGGTAACTTGAGTAGTTTCTCAAACTTGAGTTATGACTTTTGTATACTCACATACACATTCAGAATATAGTATTGCTCAAGACCTTAATCCTTAAAGATTGATAATATCTAGCATTCGTACAAGGACTAAGGAGCATTGTGAAAATGCTTGTGTCCTCGAAGAAAATATTAATTACCTCTGCTGTTAACTTTTGAATTCTCCGGGTGTATAAAAAGAATTAATTGGAACGAATCAAATGAGAGGTTTCTGCCAAAATGACACGTGTTAGTTTGCTAAGTAATGGGTTTCAGCAGTATGTGAATACATAGTGGGACTGACTAAAATATTTATGCAAGCACGTGTGCGCATGCGCTTGTGTACATTGTGTCACTATATGGGATCAATGAACTTTTTTTTTCTTAACGCATATTGCACATTACTTTAATTAGCAGTACATCGGAACTTCTGAATAACTGTCGCAGCGATGGTAACCTACGAAACAATAAGACAACAATAAAAGTTGACATACCGTAATGAGCCGAGACGGCTGCCACCATCAAGGTCAAGGCCAAACACACGAGGGTCTTCATTGTGGTAGGTGTGAAACACTGAAATAAACATGTCTCACAGTCAGTTCCTTGCCATGCTTATAGTGATTTAATTGCGAATGTTTTATATACTACATATTAAAATGACCTGATGCACGATATATTGATAAAATAGTGAAGAATTAATTGTTCACTGTCTAGAAATGACAATTATTACCGTTGACCATGATTTTGCTCTTTGATATCACAGTCGTGGGAAATTTGTCCTTTAACGTTTTGAAAATTTATCTTGATTAAATTTCAAATTATTTATTTTAAAACACAGATTATTGCATAAAATATGGTGAATTTTGTATTGCACAATGAACATTCTAAAAATAAAATCTTAGTCTTGATAAGTCTCTAAGATACGAAAATTGCCATTTTCCGAGTATTGTCTCTTGGTAGTATTGATAAACTTCATACATTCACAATAACAAATATAACCTTTTGATACAAATAGATGGTTGTAAAACAGCTGTAAGGTTAATATCAAATTGAATAGAATGTGTATGCCTTAATCTCCGAGCCATATGACACAATTGAGAAAACTGAAGCAGTATCCAGTCTTGAGTTGCACAGACAAATGTTTCGAAGTGTTGTTACTTTTCGAAGAAAAGAAATTGCTTTAAGACGTCTACACAGCACAGCCCTGACTAAAGTAGGAAGTAGCAAACAGTTTAAAGCTAGCTTGACTCGCAATCTGAATTCGTTTAATGCTGGTCGCATCTGTAATTGCCAAGATAGTTATATCACGTGACTAAAAGTAACCGACCAGTAAAATTATGTCTCTGATTAAACCGTCATCTCAAATGTCATCTCACACATCTACATCAGCGTACCATATACAAAAGCAGAAGCCTTTAGTTACCGGTAACTATGGATTTTGAACCCAGCTGGAAGAAAGACTTTCCAAGAGCGACCAAGGGCCGTTAAAACTGATGCAACCAAGGAATTGCCAGAATGAATAAGTGATGAACACGTGTTGCCCATGGGAAAGATATAATTCATTTTTTGTAAATATTCGTTATTCGGTGATAAAAGCGTGGAGCCAGAATTGAACTGAACATAACAATGTGATATTCGATAGACAGTAACCATAGTAATGTGTTTGTATGTAAGCTTAATATGAAAAGACTTTACTCTAATTTTTTTTATTCTGTCTGTCTATACTCAGTTGTAAAAGAAAGCGTGTACTCAAGGTTTCGTAAATCAAACCATGTTATTTCTGTCCAGTGTATCTAATGTTTGGGCTTTTCTAAATAGAAAAAAAAAATGACCACAATTTTTGTTATAACCCCCCCCCCCAAAAAAAACACACCAAAAAACAACAACAACAAAAAGCAACAACAACAACAAAAAACTGAATGAACATTTTGAAACATAGCAAGTATATGAAAACAAAATCAACACATAAATAAATGAATGTTTCAGAGAATACGAAGGTTACAGTAGGTACTTACCGTTTGGTGGGAAGTAAGTCAAGCACAATTGATAGGGACCGTTTTTCGTCTTTTATATACTCAACCTGCAGTAAATGTCCCCACTTACTTCGTCATCATGATCAACTCATTGTTTTGTACATCGTTTGACAGATAAACCTACTGATCGATAATGATTGATGGGGAAATATGCCGCCCTACCACGGGGTTCATGTGGAACATAATATATTGTTGGTGAGGGAGGCATTCGTCATTGTGGTGTCTGAAACCAATCACAGAGGTTCGATGCTCTGACACCAGAAAAGAACATACTAGTAACAGATAGCAGCTCGTATGTGTCAAACACGCACAAACACTGTTATATATAACAATAAATTTTTATTGCTATATGTAACTTTATTCATCATTCACACTTAACAAAAGTATGGTTTTATTGACATAATTATGTTCTTCTTGGCGTCAAGGGGAATCTACCAGTTTTTTCATGTCCAGTTGAACTCTCGGAGTGACACCATGCCTAGCTTACATTTTTATAATTATTTTCTTAAAGAAAATGATAAATATGATTTTTTTTTCAGAATTAAGATTTTGAAATTGGAGAAATTTCGTGGAAAAACATTTTAAGACTCGACTTGATACATTTTTCATATCTTAATGTTTGGCGTCTACCCGTGGTATCCTAGACAGAGGGACAGAGATAGAGAGAGTTAATCCGATATTTCGATCAAATATTGGAAATACATGTACACATGCAAATTGATTTGACCCTAGAAAAGAAAGGCGGTGTTGATGACCAAGATTAGTTTGGTACGAAATTTTCACATAAAACCCCTCATATAATTCAGCTGATTCGACCCCTGATATAGCGTTACCTGCATGTATATGAAATATAAAGAGAAATTAATGTTAATAAAAACAATCCATTCGTCTTAGACCGAATCTAAAAACACCCCAAATAAGCAAATAAGGCAATAGGCATATCGAACCGTAGTAGTACAAAATGATAAATGAAAATATATGTAAATTGAATTTCAAATCAATCGTTTATTCGCGTAATATACATAAATTATACTATATCAGGAAGTATTAGCAGTACAACATGATATGGACATTTCAATTTACAAGATTCACATTAGTATATTGGGAAACACCTAATACACGAAATTTAAATTGATAATGTAATTCAAAAGGAAAACATTTACACGTACAGCTACGAATATATTACATTTTTTGTATACTGAAGGGACACATTTAATATTAGTCCAGTAACCGGAATCAAAATTGCTTTATCTGCGTTGTTATTAATGAACCATGTGTTTCTTTTTCTACTGCAGTATAATATATAATCAAAATCAAAACCAGGCTTCCTCTTTATTGCAAACAGATGTTAATGTCTGAACGTTATGTATTTCTTATCGTTATTCACGTGTTAGTGTCAGACAAAATGCATATGGCGCTGCAATACTGTCATTTAATCATTGCCCCGCCCTGAAGGATCATGAATCTGTATTTATTTTGTTTGGGACATGCTCATACTCACCCTTTGAAGGTTGAAAACATGTAAAATGATGTAAGCACTCATTTAATGTCATTAATTTGTTAAATGCATGGATTTGGTACTAATTTATACACATTCAAATTTGAAACTAAAATCATATGATTTAAAAGGCTAAAACCCCTTTTACCAACACTCTCCCCCACACACATAGAAATATGATTATAAAATACTGTGAAATCATTAAAGGCTCATCATTCTTCCAAAAACAGTGTATATTTCTTCGGACTGAAAAGCAAAGTGTGTATTAAAGATTTGTTAAGGGATGCAGTTTGTACACACACGTTGACGACAACGTTACAGCGATGCATAAATAAGAAAGACTCTTTTACTTAGGTCATTCCATTGTTTGCAAAAATAACTAATTTGTATATTCCGCATTATCTTCGTCAATTTGCAGATCTTCCGTATGTCTCCTTTAACTAATCACGAGTGCATAAACTGGTGACGTAGCAGAAAAACAAATTGTGATTCGACGACTGGTTATTTCCGATTACAGACCGTCCTCGGGAATACTTGAAAGACTTTTGGCATCCATCCAAAATATAAAATTGCTTAATTTGTTCAACATTTTCAATGCGTTTAACTGTTATTTTACAACAGATAGTTGCTCATTATGTACTATTTGTATAAGTCTACAATATATCAATGATATCTTTTTTTTTTTTTAAGAAAAGTGAATCATTATGGAATATGATAGACCTTTAATGTGTGCGGGACACTAATTCTGTTAATTTCGTGGAAGAGGATATCCATGAACCTCCACGAAAACCTTTTTATAAAACCTCATGTTCTCTAGAACATGAATCCACGAGAAAGTACCCACGAAATTATATTAATCAATAAAAAATAATGATTGTACAGCACATTTGAATAAATGGAAAATAGGTAAGACATTAATGATTAATGATAAATCGATATGTACAAACACTATTACGCAAAAATATGTTATCATATTACTGAGTCATGTTTTAGATGCGTGACTGCTATTATGACGTACAGTGGATGACAATAAAGCCACACGGTCTCCACGTGCAGTCGATGAGTGTACCATTACAAACTGTTGTGGTTTACCTATGCATGGCAATATGTTACTGTTATGATAATTACATCTTGCAAAAACCGATGTGGTCATTCCTCACACTTCCTGGTATGTCTAACTATAGTTGGGGAAGACCTCCGTCCTATAACCGAGAGGTCGTATGCTCGATCCCCAGCCGTGACAGTATCGTTAGAAATGCCTTGACTTGTCTATTTGAGTTAACGTCGCCTCGACAGTATTTCAGTCATATAGCGACGTCCAGCTTATTACAGGTGGAGGAAGACCCCGAATGCACGGAAGCATCCGGGTAGAACCACCGACCTACCGCAAGCCAGCTGGAAGGCTTCCTCACATGAAAATCCGAATGACCCTGCCGGGATTCGAACCCACGCGGTGAGGGGCTCTGTTAAAGTCAGCGACTTTATCCTCTCGGCCACGGAGGCCTCCGTTAGAAATATACATGCATATCCATTGTTCTTGGCGTTCATGGTATAAGGGTTGTTCCAGGACTGATTGAGACGTTGTCTTGGGCAAGTGTTTCAATAAGTTTTTATAGCCTGGTTCCTGGCTGGGGTACCTTCCCCTTATACTACGTTATCTGTATCTTGAGGACGACAGGGAACCAGACTACAAAACATATTGAAACTGTCTGTGTAGCAACTCGTCTCAGGATAGTGTGACTGGGTGGCGGTGCAAACTGTCTCCGGCGTGATATCGCAGTAAGGATGTACTATGTTGTTTTATGTCGGCATAATGTCGAAGGGAAGTTAAAGCAAAGCATACAAACTAAACGTACTGAAACTTTCTAGGAGCGCCAAACAAGGGAATTTAAGAGTTCCATGTGCAAAGACTTTGTTATGGGTGCCTTTCCAAACTCTTCGGTTGTTAACCAAGATTAGACTGGTTCAAGAAAAAGGTCAAAATTCATTTTTATACAGCTTACGCCGAAAATAATTAATTATGAAAAAAAATCCGTTCCATTACACCAATGACCTACATCACTGCAACGCTTTTTGGTGTTGAACATTAGATTTATGATGCTCAACTCAACAACAAAGTTTGGTTGACAGAGCTGTGGTGTTTTTAAGTCACGACCATAATAACTTATTACGTAGAATAAATATACAGGTACACATGTGCATCTGTCATTCAGTACTTTTGATAGATTAAAACAAAGTATTGTGTCCTTATCTCAACTTAAGCTGAATCAAATAGATTCCGAAATATTTAGTTGTATAACCACAAGGCAACGAAGGCTACGATTGTCCATGTTGCTTTCCGACTGACGCGTAACCTCATTAATGTCAAGAAGACCTCGCCACCTAGTGGGCAGAAGCAAGTGTAGATAATTTTGACTGAAATGTGTGGTGGATATAGTATGATATGGCGGTATCGGTAGCTAGCTGTCGACATTGAATATGTTTATGTTTATCAAACACGAACACATTTTTGGCAGTGATTGTTTTGACTGCGATTATACATTAATAACCTGAAAATACAAAAGTTGCTTACAACAAAATACTTTCACAGTTGCCGTTGTATCTCAGTCTTCGACCTTTTTGATCGTCATCACCATTCGATCCTGGTCAGTCCTGGAAGTGTATTAATGTGCTGGGTGCTAAGTCATTACCCGATACTAAATAGTACCATTTTTAACGACATTGGTTTGTCGCGATTGACGTCCAAACACACGACTCCTTGGTTTTAGGGCGGATAGTTTTAAACACATAGTTTGGGGACCTTAGCACTTACAATACAAATGTATAAAATGATATTAAAAATCAGCCCCGAAATTTTCTAATAAAAACAAAATAACTTGAAAATGAAAAAGAAAATATTAAAAATAATATCGTAGAAATTCTAATTTTACTTATTTATGAGGTTTGAATTAATGAGGGAAAAACATTCAAACGATCTGTTGACAAACTTACTGAAGAGTTGATTTTTGAATGAATTAATGAATTAATGAAAAAGAGCGAATAGAATACATGATGAAGATGACATACACAAGCTTAAATGTTATTGACACAACTCCTTTGCTAGGTGCTCTACATACAAGTGTACACAATCAACGAAAATTATGCTGAAATGCTCTATGATAATTTCTCTTTCATTCTGTAATTCTCGCACTTCTTCCCTGAAAATGATTTTTTCCGTTACTTTTCACGCATTTTTACTATTGTTTATGGCTATGAATGTACATATTGCTATAAATACTGAGTTGAGATGAGTATAAGAGTTGTTCAAGGACCCTCAGGAAATTGTGGGTTTGTCTGAGAGACCGGACTTTATTTTCTCCATGTAGATCAAGTCCCCGAGGAACGATGAACCCAAACAAATAATAAAACCCCGAATGACACGCAGTATTCATGAATACAATAAATGTCCCCAAGTGCTTACAAAAATTGAGACATCGGTGACACAGTGCAGACCTGGCGAACATGCCTCTAATGGGCGTGTTTATTTTCAAGAGCAAATCATACAACTGCGGCTCCACGGGTCCAATGTATAACCTACAAAATTACGGGAAAATGATCCATCTGTTTAAGACAGTGAGACCCTATATTTTGTCATCAGTCATTTTTCTCCCCGGCAAGCAAACCATTTCGTACATTTACTTAAATGACTCGAAGTTAGTGCTTATGCAATGTCAGGATACATTTAGTATTCTTCATTTGTTAAATAGGTGTTGATCTCAAATATAACAAAGCTTAATATTGAAAATGTTGAAAAAAAATTAAATGTAGTTGTTCTTTATAATAATGATGATGACGACGACGATGATTATGACGACGATGCTACTACTGCTGTTGAAAATAATTATGACGTAGTTGCTGTTGATAAAGATATCAACAACCTTTATGCCATGAGTCACCAGTCCTGGAACTACCCTTATATGCTGAACGCCAAGCAAGGGAGCTATAACAGTACAATTTATTACGACTTTGGTATGTCGCAACCGGAGATCGAACCCACGACCTCCCGCACCTTTACTCACTTGAAATACGACAGGAAGTAACACTGGTAACCCATTTCGGCAATTTGGTATAAACGGTTCATAATCGTAATATGTGTACCTTTCATCAAATAAAATTTTTGTGTGGTTTAGAAATTTATTATTTCTGAAAATAACCATGAAAAGACCTATGCGAACAGCATAAAACCAGATCAGCCTGCGAGTAACTCGCAGGCTGATCAGGTTTTATGCTGTTCGCTGCTCCTCAGTGGTCTGGAAATGAGGACTTTATAATTAAATTTGGTAAGGTTTAACTGTGGTTTTCTGCAGATCAGGCTTTATGTGGTACCTATTGAGTGCGTCAAAATGAGTCTATATGAGGGAAAGGGTCAAAAGAAAAATGTGGACAGAGTTCAGGAATACCGTGAATACAGCCCTGTTTTCCTCGATAAAAAGTCAATATTGACAACGATATAAAACAAGGTATTATTAATAATTGCTCATTCTGACTAGCAATATAAACAGAAAAAATACTATTTTTTTTATTTCATTAAGCGATCAGAGACCCAAGTCATGTAATGCATTGCAATAAACTAACGGAAATAAAAATGCCAAACTCTATATTTATTTGATGCCACACCGAGCATTCACCTCACCACATTGGTAAGCGTGGTCAAGTCAAATTTATCTTTGGTTAGACCTTTAGTGGTTGATTAATACGGAATATGAACTTGATGAATTGCTAATGATTATTGCTCATCCAAATTCTCAATAATTTTCCGTTGACAGGCGAACAATAGAAACAAAACAAAGCATCTCTTGATATTCATATGTATTAGAAAATATGACAGTTATGTTTCTTTGAAGCAAACCGAGGGGTTTATAAAAAGGACAGGTGGTTATGCATATCACCATTCTTGTAAAACCGTAGAACAGGTAAAGTGCATTGGTTTCTGCACTTCTTATCTTACCGAATTCTTTTTTTAATACTTCTAAAGACAGCGTGTTTGTTTCATATGTGTTATTACATTCTTTTTAATGACTTAGGACATTTTATGAATTAATGCCAATCTTTGAACGATTTTTATTTCTTTCGCAATAAGTATAGTTTTAGGACGATTAACTCCGAAAGGGGCCAGGTTTTATGTAAGCATTTTAACGTTAATATACAATATATTAAACTTTTCACTGAACTAAAATGTAAAACTTTGGTATATCGATGAGACAACTATACCTACAATGTTTCGTAATTCAGACACAATGAAGACCGCCGTGATCTTGATCGCTTTGTTTGCCGCTGTTTCCGCTACCTACATTGGAGGTTGGTGGGATGATGACGATGACGATTATTGGCGCTGGGGCGGCGGTCGTTACTGGGGAGGCTATGGCCGACCATGGGGCGGGGGGGGGGGGGGTTCGGTGTAGGTGGCTATGGAGGCTATGGGGGGCCCCATGGGGCGGCTGGGGCTATGGCGGTTACGGAAATGGATATGGTGCCGGTCATTGGGGAGGTCATGGATGGGGCAGGTAAGTTGGATAATTTGGTTTTCTTCAGGAAAAACGAAATCAAACACTTTTTTGCACACAAATTTAAAACTTTCTCCACCTTATTTTTAAGGATGTCATCTCTTGTAAGTACAACATAATGTAAATAAAATGAAATTTTGTCTCTTATCGCATTCAATTTTATATATTTTTACAGTTTTTCTTGTTCACAGCTAGAGCTTATATGGTCGTGCATTTTCTTTTGCTTAGCCGTATACTTTACGTTAAAATCCATATAAAAGGAAATCTAAAGCTAACCAGTTATGGTGTGAAAGAACTACGTGTCAAGATTTCTTCCGTGGTTCAACATTTCTTCTGTAAAATAAAGGACATTGTGTCAAATGTATCTAGCATAGACACGATCAATATGTAAATTTCCCAGATGGAGACAAGGTTTGATAATGATTGCTGTTTAACCCTTTCCCTCATAGAGGAAACCATGAAAAGACCTATGCGAACAACATAAAACCAGATCAGCCTGCGAGTAACTCGCAGGCTGATCAGGTTTTATGTTGTTCGCTGCTCCTCATTGGTCTGGAAATGAGGATTTTGTAATTAAATTTGGTAAGGTTTAACTGTGGTTTTCTGCAGATCAGGCTTTATGTGGTACCTATTGAGTGCGTCAAAATGAGTCTATATGAGGGAAAGGGTTAAAATGAGTCTATATGAGGGAAAGGGTTAAACCACAGGTCGGTCACAAGCTGCTGTAAAAGCGGACCATGGTTTCCTTTGGTTTTACAACAATATTTATGTTGGGACCTTTGTCTCCAGGAGATAAAACAGTGTTGTGGTATCAAGTCATGGACAAGTGTTATGTTACCTCTACAGTCATATTACACCGACACTAGGCCAGCAAGTCCCGAGACTCCCTCATGTGCTTAGCATCAAGCATAACGACATTGGTATGTTGCGGCTGAGTTTCGAATTCTCGACATCCAGTTACAGGGCCTAAACATACTGAGAAAATACATGACAAAACAACAACAACAACAAACATAGTAATTGTATACGTGTGCTGCTGATAATATATTTATAAATCTATTTCTAGATACCCATCTTGGGGATGGAGATCCTGGGGGTTCTACAGGCCTAAGGGACAATACTATGGTAACTATGGAGTCTTATATAACAAAATAATAAACAAGTCACCGCATATTGTTCACATATGCTCTGATAACAACAAGATAAGCATCAGCAACAACAACAACAACGATTTAATTACATTTAATATATTGATACCGTAGACAATGATTTCAGCAACTAAACGGAGTATACATTGATAAGAAAATATTGACGGAATTGTGTGTGTGTGTGTGTGTGTGTGTTATATTTTACAAATATTTCTTTTATAGCAGTTATTGATTTTAGTATAAAGATATTTCATTTCACATATCGTGTTAAAATGGGCTTAGGCCACAAGTTCAATACCAGATTGGGCCTTTGCCCTAAATTCGGCCTTCTCCTTTTATTGCTTTTAACTTCTTGAGAAAAATATGCACTTCAAATATACATTGTTTTAAATACTGAATACAGCGGCTAAAAACATTGATATTATATGCATTCTTCAATTACCTCACATCTTTTTTTCCCAACATGAAATACATTATATAACAAAAATATATACATATGTATACATTATATAACAAACATATATACGTATTACATAATATATACATATGTATACATTATATAACAAAAATATATACATATGTATACATTATATAACAAAAATATATACATATGTATACATTATATAACAAACATATATACATATGTATACATTATATAACAAACATATATACATATGTATACATTATATAACAAAAATATATACATATGTTTACATGATATAACAAACATATATACATATGTATACATTATATAACAAAAATATATACATATGTATACATTATATAACAAAATATATACATATGTTTACATTATATAACAAACATATATACATATGTTTACATGATATAACAAACATATATACATATGTTTACATTATATAGCAAACATATATACCTTTATTATACTGCGACGTCAAATTCTCTCTTCTGATTGGTCAATAAGTCGTGTACATAATGTCATGCACACTGGGTATATGTATGCGACGCATCATCATTATTGATTTACGCAGAAACTGGACTGAACTTTGCAGTATAATAAATCCGTTATACAGCGGCTCGGGCGACATGACTTTCCTCAGCCGGGAATAAATAGTCATGTACCCTGTCAAGAAACTGTATAACTAATAATGTTTACATTATATAGCAAACATATAAACATATGTATTCATTATATAACAAATATATATAAATATTTGTATACATTATATAGCAAACATATATACATATGTATACATTATATAGCAAATTAACATATGTATACATTATATAGCAAACATATATACATATGTATACATTATATAACAAGTATATATACATATGTATTTCCTTTTTTTCAGGCAAGAAATACTGAACACGGACCTGGCTCTACAACATCCACGTTGACGTCTATATAATATTGTAACTGAGATTATGTGATTATTTTGCTATAATAAACTTATTATGAATACATTCAGTGTTTTGCATTAACACATTATCTACGATCCGGCTATTCTGTCAACTTGATAATTTCTGCTCTTGCTTTACAAACAATATTTTTGGACGCACTCCTATCATGAGAGAATGGGAAATGGCAGTGAGAGAGTATTTATGTGCATTTGCGAATACTTTTAGCCCCCCCCCCCACCACACACACAAAGTTCCGTTTCTGGTAATAAAAAAGAGGTTCGGTAGGTCGGGATTTTATGTATCATTTTTTTTACATGAAATGAAAGGTAAAAAAGGGAAATATAACAAAAATATCTTAAATATATGCATCAGTGGTTAAATGAAATGGATATACCATGAGTTGTATTTTGTTTATGGCAAAATAATCCACGAACATATATCTTGATAATAGAAAGATGCTCGTCCTCCTGTTTCTTAAAGGTATAAAATATATGCATGTATGATTGTTTAGGTATATAATAGTGGTGTGTTATTTGTATTGGTTTGGGAAAGGGTTAATGTCCTTTCAACAGTGCTTCGGTCATTTCAGATATAAATTAAGCTGCCAAACTGCGATATCAAGGCGTAGACAAATAAATAAGTAAATAAATAATAAATTAATAGCCAATGCTACCAGGGAACAAACCATGGAATAGGCACTGTATTCGAATTTTCGCTTCTCGGAATATCACAGCTTTATTGTATGTAAGAATGAGAGCGCCGTGGTCCAGTGGTAGCGTATCCGACCGCGGATCTGAAGGTTGTGGGTTCGAACCCCGTTGGAGGCAAGATATATACATGACCTTCCCAGACGCTAAGTACCGTCGAGGGGGATTAGTATAAGTTGTAAGAACTTGTTTCCCAATCGACGTAAAATAAGTTTAAATCTTAAATAGATCAGTATAAACCTTATTGCATGTATATTCAGATCTAAAAAAAGTAAAAGTAATAAATAAATAAAATAAATAAATAAAAGGGAAGACATTCAGAACAACTTACCCATTTCTTTGAAGTTACTAACGGGAAAGGTCGGGGATTGCCGATTAGATACGCTTGGTGATTACCTTCTGGTTTGGTATAAATCAAATTAATGTATAATTATGTAGTTGATTAGATGTCATCTGTTTTAATTTGTTTTGATTCAGCACTTTTCACCAGAGCGATAGTGAATGGTGAAATGAAATTAATCACATGTTGTCACATATACCACGGTGGTCTTACGTATATTTAAAAAATTGAAAACAGTCGGCTTACTGGAACAGACAGACAGACGGACAAACATGTACATACATATATAAGACATGGGGATGGGGAGGGATAGGGGACAAAGGGTTAAGGGGTCATTCTTTCGGTTGTTTTTACGGGGTTACCTTTTTCTTGTGTGGCCATGAGGACAATGATGAAAAACAAAAACAAAAAAAAACACAAAAAACAACAACAACAAAACACACACACACACACATACACACAAAAACAAACAACAACAACAAATAAACACAAAAAAACAACAACAACAAGAAACAATAGGGTAGCCAAATAAGATTTATTTGTAACCACTTTCCTCCATCCATCCATCCATCCTTCCACCCATTAATATATCTAAAGTAAACGAATGTTAATTATAGCTATGAAATATCTCCAGTTTTTCTGAATGAATAGAGAGATAGAAATAATATACAATGAAAACATAAAGTAACTTGACATTTTTTGTCTGATGTTAAACATATTTATCTTAAATCAGTATGTATTTATTCATCAACGATACACGTAAAACCCCATTACCGTCGGTATTTCTGACAGTATTAAGCAATATCGAAAAAAAATGTTGTAATTTCATTGTTTTTCTTCCGTGCAACATCTTTAATTATAGAAAAAAAATCATTGGACAATATTTTGGACGATAATTAATGTTTTGTGGGATTGAAGCAGTAACCACGTACCTCTTTAACATCCGACTATATGTTGTTGCTGTTTGTGCAGGCTTACCATTCACGTGATTAGTAAATGTCAACCATGACAAGACTGACTCTTCTTCAGTTTGACTGACAGACGGGCGGCGTCAGCTGCGGTCAGTCACATTTTCTTGTCTCCTTCCTCAATCTTAAGGTCACGTGACCACGTTTTTCGTTTTGCTTCATCGGTCAGCGCTATGTGAAGTACTTAGATAGAAATTTTTGGAAAGATAGAAGGACTGATGAGTTGGTGGGAAGTAGATTATCAAAATTAATGAAGAAACACTACAGAGAGAGAGAGAGCGAGAGAGAGAGAGAGAGAGAGAGGGGGGGGGGGAATGAGAGAATAAGATAAAACAGATTACTTTATACTGAAAAAAAAAATCAGTCATACTTCTCTTCTTATTTTCTCTGGAAAAAAAAAAACAAAAAAAAAACAGCACCATTTTTTTTGTTATGAATATTCTCCCTCCCTAATAGCAAACAGTTCCATCAAAACACTTGACGATGGCGAACTATGTCAAACCAAGGGACATACTGACAATATAATGATATAATGACTGAAAAGTTTTTTCGATTACCTCCCTTGGTAATTCGTTTTATTGAAAACCGGTGGATATTTTTACAGTGAAGATTTGAAGAAAAAAAAATCATATCAACAGTTATATATTGTATTTAATTTTATGCAATTTTTTTTTTTTTTTTTTTTTTTTTTTTTTTTTTTTTAAATCTCATCGATTCTTGGTTTCTTTCTTTCTCTCTTTCTTTCTTGCATTTTTTTTTTCAATTTCTCTTTCTTTATTCTGGAATTTCCCTTTCTTTTTCGTTTCGATAATGGAAGCAACACGGAATTTAAAATGATTGTTATTCGATAGTCGTTACTGTTTATGTTTTATGGTATGGTGTATTCTTTCTCCTTGGCCGAGAGGGTTAAGTCGTTGACTTTAGCACTCACTCAGCCCCTCACCGCGTGGGTTCGAATCCCGATAGGGTCATTCGGATTTTCATGTGAGGAAGCCTTCCAGCTGGCTTGCGGTAGGTCGGTGGTTCTACCCGGATGCCTCTGTGCATTCGGGGTCTTCCTCCACCTGTAATTAGCTGGACGTCGCTATATGACTGAAATACTGTCGAAGCGACGGTAAACTCAAATAGTCAAGTCAAGTCAAGTCCTTAGTTCATCATTTCGTAAGAGACGTTAAGGTGCGTGTGTGAAGTCAGGGGAGATCACTCGTCAGTCCATTGCTCAACTTGAGGAACCTTGACTGACGTCCCATGAAAACGCCAAAGATGATGTGCTCCAAGCTGTATGACTTCGTATGGGTTGTCGGTTCGATCCAGAAAAGAAATCGAGCAGAATGAAATGAAAGAGCTAAAAAACAAAAACAAAAAAAACACAACAAATTAAACAGAAGGCGAAAAAAATAGCCATAATTCCCTCAAACAGAGTTTATTTAATTCAGAGCGACCTGCAGTAACAAAAGAAATTTCATTGGCAGGTCTAAATATGCACGTAAGCAGCTCTTTCTTGACTCCAGCCAGACCCGGTCACGTTCACAGAAAGACCTGCTCACGTGCATACACGGTTAAAAACGTGAAATGAACATACATGTACATTGTCGGAATCGTTCACGGGTGTGTTCGATAGTGGCCCGCCACATCTTTTCGACTTGTTTTTCCATTCTACCTTAAAGGGCAACTTAAAATATATGTAGACATGGATTTTATCAATTTTATGAATAAAAGTCAAAATGTACACACTTTGTATGGCTATGAAGATATCAATTACCAATACAAGACTTTTCTATGGAACACAATTGTCACCTGTTGAAGCGTGACGGAAAAGGGTGTGACGGAAAAAGTGTGAGTGACGGACAGACAGAAAGACGGATAGACAGACAGACGACGAAAAAATGATCCCTATGTATCACCTCTGTTTACAAGTTAACACAAAAATTAATTATTAAAATTTTATTAAAATACTACTTTAGTCATGTAAATAGACTTACTTAGGCGAACTGTAGGTTGAAAATAAATAAAGGTCTACAAAGAATAACAGACGAATGCCTTTAAGCAAGATTGCATCAATATATATATATATTGTTTGTACCTACATGGAAAACGCTATTTATATGATATCTTTTACCAATATATATATATATATATATATTTTTTTTTTTTCATGAAAATTGAATCAATATGAAATATAATGGGCAAGATAAATGTCATGTGGATGCATGTACGGGGATCCCTCCTAATACAGTCGGTAGGGATACTCATGAAGGGGATGTATTGTCTGGTTAGATCCGACACGTATAAAGCTGTGTTGGAACGCGGCACTATAGTTCCCGATCCCATAGTGCGTCACGCACTGCTGGATAGCTAAATATGTTTGACTTTTCCCTCGATACCAAGAACAAAGTAAGTCTCTTAAACGCTCCGATATCACAATTTCTGCAAGTCTTGATTATAAAGATTAGAAAAAGAGTTATCAATTCGCAAAACGTGTAACTAAAGTTTTGTTTATTCATATAAAAGGGTTTACTAACTTTTTTTCATTTTTCTCGATTTACCTCGTATCTACTTCAGGTGTTGCTGACAGACAATGAAATACGATCGCAGCGACAGGGAGCAATAATAAAAATAAAAAAAGCTTTCAATCATATCTACAATCTCCCCTGATTAACTTATGATAAAGAATCAAGAAATCAATATTTATTTTCATGATTACAACATTATTTACTCTCAACTTCTTTTCTAGTAAATTATTTTAATCATTATCTTTAATTTTGAAATACTGTCCGTGTGTTCGACTGTATAATATTATGTGTAATGCATAATAAACAACGTTTATCCAAAGTTGATTTTCATAATCAAAAACACACATTACTAAACCAAGCATTAACCAAGCTATACTGAATAACAGAAAGGACCGTAATTTGTCTAGAGTATCGTATAAGCTGACCACAATATTACTGGACATGAGAAACAAGAAATATCTTTAAAAAAGATATTCGGCGTAGGATGAAAGAAAAACGAGATTTTCATTCATGCGTAAATATACTTTAATTAAGAAACTTATAAATGGAAATATATGTAAAACACATTTCAAAGACTCTAATGTTATGATAGGTTATAAAAGCATTGTTGTAAATAATTGTAAAAAAACATGTCTAATTTTGGTAGTGAACAATGATGAATGGCAATGTTTTTAACAAGGTTTATTTTGCAAATAAGAAAATAGTCCACGACATGTGTACAACAACAGGAATGTAGCAAAAAAAAGTACAATTTTAAAATAATGTCTATATATATTCAAAACAAAATGTACAGTAAAGAATGACTAGACTATTATACAAAAGACACGACTGACTATTATCGTAAACAGGCTTACCTGCACCATAAAAAATTGTAAAATGATTAAAATCAGAATATGAAATGATTTGATATAACAAATATTTCAGAGTACCTCCAAATGTTCTTATTTAAAAGCAGTGTAACGTTATAAATTATCCTATGAACTATAAAAAAATCTATGATAATCCGCTGCATAAAACCTAATTTAGTTCCAGGCTGATCATGTAATGAGCAGTTATCAGTTATATGACAATTATGATATAAAAGCGTTATTAGTTGTTTTGGTTTTGGCGAATTAATTTTCAATGAGAGCATCTCGGCAGGCTGGAAGAATTCAATATACATAGTAATTAAGGGGTTTCATGTCATAACACGGTGGATTCTTTTTTGTTGTTTTAAATCATTTTCACAAAGTAGCATTCCTCAATTGATGGATAAAGGATTGTATTTAACTTACTGAAATCACTTTCATGTTTACATAAAAAAGAAAAGTAATAACACCAAGCTGAATGATATATACAAGCTGCACCCCTTATTTACAGTAATTTTATAGTCCATAACGATGCGTTAACCAATAACAGGAGTCCTTTTATTCAGCTTAGAATTATTTACCGCTGTTAGCGTACATTTGATTGGTTTAAGATGCGAGTTGAAATCGAAATTATACAGCTACGCCGAAAAACTGTAAACCTGAATCGCCTAGTGGGGATCTGATTCCGTTTTGATTCCATATATAACAATAATGTACATGAGAAAGATTGGTTTTAAAAGGTCGAAATTTTATATTGTCGTATCAATGAGGCAATAAATAAAACATTATATCTTAATTAAAAATCATTTTTATTGCACTGTTTTATATTCTTGAACATGTAAATAATAATGACTAGGACAAAGCAAGAAATTAATTTTAAATATAGACCACACCATGACGTGAAATACATCAAATATAAGTAAAATATTTATAGAAAAATTAAAATTTAAAAAGATTAAAATTTTTCTAAAAATCTATATATTACATAATATAAACGTCATCTTTAGAAATAGCACAGTAAATATTCATTTAAAAAAATCAAAACTTATCAATAAATGTGCATAAAATAAATTTTTTAAAAAAAAAATATTTACCAAAAAAAATTTCAGGGGGAAACTAAATATTTACTATAGACGAATTTTTTATATTTACTTAAGACAAAATACTAATATTTACTACAGAGGAAACATTTAGTATTTTCTACAGAGCAAACAAGTAACAAATACTACAGAGGAAATACTTAATATTTGCTACATAAAAACACTAAATATTTATTACACTTGAAACACTAAATATTTACTAAAAAATATACGTAACATACTTAAAAGAAAATCATTTTATAATTACTGAAACGAACAAATTCAACGGTCTTTACGAAAATGAAACTAAATGATTACTCCAACACATTTAATATTCAATTATATTCACTCTTATTCAATATTTCGGCAAATTTTTGCCTTTCTCAAGAAAAAGAACATGAATTTTTAGCAAGTTCTACGTTATAGACGTTGAATAGTCGCCATGTTGTTATTGCTATATAGCTTGTTTATTGTATTATTTCCCTCTGGAGAATCAACATATTTACTTTTATTATTCTTTACGAAACTGAACACTCTTAAAATTTCTAAGATATAATATACGTTGCTATATTATATAAAGAATTAACATAATATGTATGCATTAAACAAGCATTTTTCATTTTGTCTTGAATTTTGTCTCAGTTTGCACATTCTTATACGTTTAAGATCGCAACATTTATTGCTAATAGTATGTTTAAATATTGGTAAGTGGGATTGAACGTCTGTCAGTCTGTCTGTCCTTATTTATTATCTTTTTTATGTTACCGAAATTAGAAAACATATTTTTGTAAATGGTACTTATGCCTTCCTGTGCCAATACTTTGAGATTCTTGAAGGCTCCTTGTATCTGTGCTATGTGACGGTCAGTCTTGTTCACAGTGGTTACTGTTAAATTGTGACAAAAACTAATCATACCCATGTTCCCAAACCCATTGATTAATACAAACTGAATGAATACAAAAAATAAGATAATGTGCATTGAATTTAGTAAATATCTTTTAAATTTCTGATTTACTGTTGATGTATGAATCATAAATAACATATTGTCGAGTGGAGAACTATTTTCATCTAGTTGTTTTCTTTGAATTCGCCAAGTGAGTTCCTGGTGAATTTCACAAAATGTTACATATATCATATGACGCTTTACACATGGTTAGCTATGCACATAAATGGTACAATTTTATATGACGCTAAGTTTATGTTCATCTATACGCTTGAATGGTGCAGTTATAATATGGCGCTATATCCATGGTCATCTATGCGCCTGAATGGTGCAGTTATAATATGACGCTATATTCATGGTCATCTATGCGCCTGAATGGTGCAGTTATAATGTGGCGCTATATTCATGGTCATCTATGCGCCTGAATGGTGCAGTTATAATATGACGCTAAGATCATGTTCATGTATACGCCTGAATGGTGCAGTTATAATGTGGCGCTATATTCATAGTCATCTATGCGCCTGAATGGTGCAGTTAAAATATGACGCTATATTCATGGTCATTTATGCGCCTGAATGGTGCAGTTATAATATGACGCTAAGTTCATGTTCATCTATACGCCTGAATGGTGCAGTTATAATATGGCGCTATATTTATGGTCATCTATACGCCTGAATGGTGCAGTTATAATATGGCACTATATTCATGGTTATCTATGCGCCTGAATGGTGCAGTTATAATATGGCGCTATATTCATGGTCATCTAAAGGTTTTTGTTATTAAAATGGGTTTCAATATCATCTGTATGTTCTTGACTTCTAATACATGTAGTTTGTTCGCTCCTGCTATTTTTTCTACAACAAACCAAGTTCTGCCTTATCTCTGGAATTCGTATCATGTAAATTAATGGATCGAAGATAGAATTGCTGACAAAAATACACTTAATAATGTAGATAATTTGTATGAGTGAGCCATGATCTTGAAATGCAAAAAAACTCAATAAAGCCCACAAGATAGGCATTTGACATCCAATATAGGTGACGAGTATAAGAAGAAAAGTGATCGCTGTTTTCTTTAGGTTTCTACTCTGGTTTGGAGATTGATTCATTATCCCTCTAATCTTACAGAAAATATTTGCATATAATACTAGGAAAACGAAAAAGTTGATTTCAAAAATGAACTCAGATCCCAGGAGAAACCAGTAGAATGCATCATCAGGTAAGAGGATACTGATTGTTACTGTACAGCCACATAGAATCCAAGTTATAGACCACCAGTGTCTTGTATCGCCCGCGGGAAGAAATCCGTTGGTACTGGAGTGGTTTGAAAACTCTGTTGAAGAGATCTACCGCCAGTGACAACATAGTTATAAGAGCAGTCCAGCGCCGGCCTTAAAATCCTGAACAAATAAGGGCAGTCCAGCGAGCCGTTTGTCCAGGGTCTTTCTTGTCAATAGAGTGATGACCACCAGCAGGTTCAACACCACACCTGTCGCTGACACACACATTTCTAGTATAACTATGCTGAGAACTAGCAGTTCCATTTTGCATCTCTTGTGAGAAGTACTGGTGTTTTATGAACTCTGAATCATTTATGTTTTGTATATATTGTATTAGTTTATCAACAACATCACAACTTCTTTCGTAACTGTGTCCAAAATCACCATAAATTATGCAACAAATACTACTCATACATATAGTTCTCAGGTCATTATAACATATATATAACATCTCAGACAGGAGATATGGATCGAATTGAATAGGCATCAGCAACTCTAGGCCTCTACTATACCCTTAGTATGAATAACATCAGTTTGCCCTTTCACGATAATTGTGGCTGTCCAATTTAACAATTATTATCAACAAAACTCTATAATATTTCCAGTAATGCCAATGTAAACTATTCACACTGCATACTTTTTAGACAGCTGGAACTGAAATTTTCTGTAAAACTCACAAAAACTTTGCTTGATTATATTTTTCCCATTGGAATTTCCATTACGAGTAATTATATCGGCCGCCTTACACATGATTATACCAGGCATCGAGTCATGGAATTCATCAGCACACTGTACATGACATTCAAATGTTGACAATTAGTGAAGTATGGAACCTTGATATAGACCATGCTAGTTATTTTAGAACTAAGCATGGGTGATAAGTCAAATATTATACAAACTAGAGCACCAAGGCCGAAGTATCGAAATAAACTTAATAAAGGAAAAATTTAAGTGTTTCATGCTAGTTCTTGAGATGTGATAGCTACTACTGTTTCGGAAATTAAAGTCGAGAAAGTAAATATAAAACTACAAAAGCACAATGATTGCCTCCGATGTTCTCTTAAAGAAATGGCGAGGTGTTCCGAATGCTTTAGTCGCAGCGGTCTTGATGCTTCGTCTGTTCATGGAATCCTTCGCATGATCGAAATTCCTGATTTTAAATACGAACTGCACATTTTCTTTAACACATTGTTAAAAGTGCGTCTTGAACTAGCATGTTTTAACATATTTTAGAATTTGCCCGCTATTTCTATCCAAATCAGTGAGCCTGAAATTTCAAATTCCTGCCGATTTAATTTGTTAAGAGTTCGAGTTTTTGCGAGACTTGTCTACTTAATTGAGATTTAACTGTTAAGAGTTTACGGCGAACTGCGCATGTTATTATTTCAAATTATACTCCACCCTATTCACGTGATAGTCATATATGGCTGTGTTTACTACACCAATTCCTACACACGATGCGTGAATTCCACACTGGCGCATGTTGACGTCATTTGTAATTTAAATAATCCTATTGATGTATACATTTAACACAAGAACGAGGAGCTTTGGAAATAATTTCGCATAGTGATGATTACCAGCTCGATCCAAATGGACGTTGAAAGAAAGAATAAGATGCTAAAATAAATCTTAAGATACAAGGACAGTTTGTTTGTTTGTTTGTTTGTTTGTTTATTAGGTTTAATGTCCCACCGACAGTATTTAAGTCATTTGGAGACTAGACAGATGTAGCGCTGCCACATTGTAGTATCACACCGCAAACGTGGCATGATACCACAACCAGTCACATTATCCTGACACCGTCAGTCCTAGAACTACCCTTATTATGCTGAGCACCAAGTAAGGGAGCTATACCAGTACCTATGTTTACGAATTTGGTAAATACAAGAATTGAAATTGATATAACGTTCATAAACAACTTACAGATTATGTATTAATTATCCTAGGCTGACAGCGGCTTTCCTAAACGATTATTATCTACATATTTCGTTCAGTTTAGACTTATTTTACATCGATTACGAAACAAGTTCTTACAACTTATATAAATCACTCTCAATGACTCTGGTGACGGCGTATGTGTTCATTAATGTGGGAGGAAAACGAAGAGCTTGGAGAAAATCCACGTGTCTGGACGGGCGACCACTGTACCCTCTCACGTACGTGACCCGGAATCGAACCCGGGACGCATTGGTGAGAAGCGAAGCGCGTTAACACTACGCTATCCAGGCACCCATATTTCGTCCTTTCCTTAATGTCAATCAATTGCTGTTTTCTGGTGTCTTAATTAATTAAATCAAGATAGAAAATAAATAAATGAATAAATAAATCACTCAAATTTCCGTGCTTTTTGATTGAAACCTGAAAAAGAAATGAGCCAACGGCCGAAAAACGCTCTAAATTTGTGTTTTACATCCATATTTGGAAAGCACGTGCACGTGTGTGAATACTTAAACAACACGCTGACGTAACACTTTTATGGCGCCACCTCCTAATATAGCAGTGTGACGCAGTAATAGGGCGGGACAAACTCTAAGTTAGTCAGTGTTTATTCGCTCGTTCTGGCTTCTTAACTGTTAAATTCTCTCTTAATAAACACTAACTATTACAACGGGAGAAAGTCGTTAATGTTGACTTTTGAATTAAGATAAGGAAATAATCTTTATGCTGTTTCGATTCTAAAATAGACTATGTATTTTTCTCTTCTGATTCTTAATTTTACTTAATTGATTCAAGGTAGTTGGTAACGTGTTTGAATTAAATAGTTTGGCATATACACAAGTAAACGTCCCTCGTGACTTCGGAAACTCCCACAACTTTTATTGTTATAATCTACATCTCTGAATATGACGTATCGGATTAATTGAAAACCGTCAGAGTTAACATCAGAGAAAACATCAGTAAGTGCTGTTGTCGATTAATTAAAAAAAGATTTAGTTTTTTTCCACCAAATTCTTCGAAAAAATAAGGTCGGTAGGTCGGTTTTATTTTTTTTTTAACTTTTTTCCCATTTTACTTTATTTCTTTACAGGATGTGTTGAAAAACAGCGTTATGCAACCGTGATAACCCGAATTCTAGGTGTGTGGGTGGGGGTAGGGTCGGTACAAAAAATAGGGTCGGTTTGGTTAGTTAGTAACAAGTAACTTTTTTTTTATTACGCCTTAGTATTTTAGTCACTTAAAACTTATTCCTTATGCGTGGATTGGGAAACAATTTCCTACAACTTGTACTAATTCTTCTTGGACCAGTGCTTGGCGCCTGGGAAGACCATGAAAAACTTTTGCCAAAATCGGGGTCGAACCAACAACATTTGAGTATTTTAGGCATTGTTTGCTGAAACAAATCCGGAAGGAAAACAGTGTAGATTTACAAACACGCACGTAGAGTAAATAATCTGACTTAGTTTGGTTCACTTATTTTCATTCCCGGTGTTAATCCAGGGTCTCCTTAAGGTAATTCATCCATCATGAAATATAGATCATAGTCCATCAAGTGATCGTGGGAATCTTATATACTTTGAGCAATAAGCCTATAATTTCAAGTCACTGGATACTTGCATCAGCACTGAGGTCTTTAAAGCATTTGAAAGATCAACATTAACATAAACAATTTTAAATGATACAGATACATGTGTATTTAGAAACCACCTTTGTGTTTTTATTGTTTTGTTCGTAGTAAAACTGTGTTTTTATTGTTTTGCTCGTAGTAAGACTGTGTTTTTATTGTTTTGCTCGTAGTAAGACCGTGTTTTTAGATTGTATAAATATCATTTTTGAATAAATATCATTTTATTACTACAATTAATTTCATTGTTATGATAACTTTCTAGAAAGAGCAATATTTCACATGGGAACTGAATTAGTTGTAGAAGTGTTCACATTTCATGATCAACAAGGCATTATCAGGTAGCTGATGTTGAGAACAATAAGTATACAGTGCAATGCTTAATTATACTTGTCATTTATTGCATTCATGGCATATCGTATTACTGTTGATCCAAAACAGGTCAGTTATTTACATTAAATGCTTCTAAGGATCACGTGATCGACTCTCATGGTAGGTGTTAACTCGTTGTTTGTGGCCAAACCTATTTTTATTCAAATAAAAGTTAGGGTCAGGGAACTATCCATTCAGTAAAACTACCTCGCTTGCCATCGGCAATGGGCGATTACATAACGCCCTCGGTATTGGGGAATACACATTTCATTCAGACAGAGGCTCGAGTGTAGTTGACTACGTGTTATTACAACCAAATGACTTTGAATATATTACCGAATTTAATATTTTTGAGCCAACAGAATTTTCAGACCATTCGGGGATAGTGTTTGCTATAGAAGCTCGTAACACAAAAAATATAAATGATAATAACAAAAAATCCGAAGATAACATTTTTGTCCAATTCGATGATTCAAAAATTGAAGAATTTAAACAAAAACTACACACGAAACATACAGAAATCATTAACTTGACAGAAAACATTGATAATACAAATAATGTAGACCAATTAACAAATAACTGTATAAGTTAAATACAACATTGTACATTTGATATATTTGGTAGTTATAGAAGTACCTGCAATGAGAGAAAGATAAAGAAAAATAACCAAAGTAAGAAACCATGGTTTAATGGGGAATGTACGGTGGCACTGAGGTGACATGTGCAATAGTTGTTTTTTTTGGTATTGTTTTCCCGAGTTAATTTTTTTTAACTCGGGTAAACAAAAAATATTGTTTTCCCGAGTTAAATTTTTTTTTAACTCAGGAAAACAAAAAATATTGTTTTCCCGTGTTATTTTTTGTTTTAACTCGGGAAAACAAAAAATTAAGTCGTGCCCACGACTTAATTAGCCAATCAAATCCTCTTATTATGTTGTGGCCACGACTTAATAAGTTGTGGGAACGACATAATTGGCCAATCAGAGCCCTCAGTCAGAGTTAATGGCCACAACATAATAAGCGGATTTGATTGGCTAATTAAGTCGTGGGCACGACTTAATTTTTTGTTTTCCCGAGTTAAAAAAAAATAACACGGGAAAACAAAAATGACTTTGTTTTCCCGAGTTAAAAAAAAATTAACTCCGGAAAACAATATTTTTTTGTTTTCCCGAGTTAAAAAAAAAATAACACGGGAAAACAAAAATGACTGTTTTCCCGAGTTAAAAAAAAAATTTAACACGGGAAAACAAAAATGACTGTTTTCCCGAGTTAAAAAAAAAATTAACTCGGGAAAACAATACCAAAAAAAACAAACTATTGCACATGTCACCTCAGTGCCACCGTAGGAATGCTATACAGCCAGACAAGAATTTAAAAAAGCGAGGAATGCTTCTAATAAAGATAAAAAATGCCATCAGTTAAGACAAAATTATGTTAAATATAAAACGATATATAACAAAATAAAGCGTAAAAATAAAAAGAAATACCAAACTAAAGAAAAATTAGTCTATCAAATTTAAGCAAATCAAATCCAAGGGTATTTTGGAAAAAGTAAATAGCCAGTATAAAACACAAAGCAAACAAGCACAACATTTAAATATAATTATTTGATCATTTTAAAGAATTGTATACAAATAACAATCAAAGCATTAGTTGTTTATTGGAAAACAATGAAAACGAGGACAATGACACAATTATTTTTGATGAAGATTTAGATGCTGAAATTACAATTAACGAGTTACATAAATCCGTTAACCAACAGAAAAATAAACAAGGAAAAGAGAAATTTACAAACTTTTTGATTTTATATCACCTTTCTTGCTTAAACTCTTCAATAGATTACTTACAAATGGCGAGTATCCTAAATGTTTTGGAGAGGGAATAATATGTCCTATATATAAAGGTGGTGATATAGAAGATGCCAAGAACTATCGCGGGATAACTTTAATTAATGTTTTATCAAAAATATATTCGCAAATATTACTTAAGAGACTATAACTAAATGGACTGGCAAACATAAAAACATTATTGAAAACCAGTTTGGCTTTCAGAGTGGTAAATCTACAGTGATTGTATTTTGCATTTCACTCTATTATAACGAAAACATTGTCAGATAAAAAAAAAGTTGTATTGTATTTTTGTTGACTTTGAAAAATGCTTTGACAAAATTGATAGAATCCACTTCTTCCAGAAATTAATAAATGAAAATATAAGTACAAAATTCATTAAAGCCCTTAAAAGTATGTATATCGTTTTGAACGCGTGTGTGAGACATAAATCCCAATTATCCCAATATTTCGAATCAAATATCGGTGTTAAACAAGGAGATCAGTGCTCAACCATATTATTTTTATTTTTCCTAAACGATATAATTACAAGTTTTGATACTTATATTGATGGAATATTTACATTAGAGGAAACCAAGATCTTTATGCTATTGTTCGCAGACGATGCAGTACTTTTTGCCCATACCCCTCAAGCACTACAGTCTCTCCTAAAAAATCTACACACCTATTGTGAGAAATGGGATATTAAAGTTAATACTAATAAGAAAAATAATGATTTTTGAAAAAGGTGCACAATCAAATGATAACTTCATATACAATAATAATATATTAGATCGAGTTAACTCGTTTAAATACTTGGGTATTAATTTATTTAAAAATGGAAACTGGTATCGATCACAGAAATAATCGGCTTCTCAATCACTTCATGCATTACACAACCAACTCGATTTAAATATAAGTGATAAATGTAAACTTTTTGACAGTTTAGTAGGCAAAATTTTAAATTATGGTTCTGAAGTTTTTGGATATCACGAAGCAAGAGATATTGAATTAGTACATGGACAATTTTTAAGGAGAGTACTTGGCGTTAGAAAAACTACAAACCTTGAATGCGTATACGGTGAATTAGGACGTTATCCTATGAAAATATTTAGGAAAATCTCTTTGATTAAATATTGGATAAAAAATCTTCAATCTGATAATAACAGTTTTATTAGGAAAATTTACAATATGCTAAAAGAAGACACTTCAAAAAATAATAATTATAAAGGGTTGAATTGGGCTTCACAAGTAAAGAAATTATTGGAAAATATAGGAATGCTGAACATTTGGATAGATCAAGATCAGGGAATTATAAATTTATTGGCATTTTTAAATAAATATAAAAATTGAATTGTGAAAAATACCTTGATAGAAAAAATATTGCTAGATTTAGAATAGCCCTTACCAAATTCAGAGTATCATCACATAACTTAGAAATAGAAAGGGGCAGACATCATAATATACCAAGAAAACAAAGATTATGTAAAAATTGTAACATGAATAAAATAGAAAATGAGTATCATTTTTTACTAGTATGTCCAAAATTTTCTAATTTAAGACAAAAATACTTTAATAAACAATACACTCACGGGCCAAATAAGTATAAATTCAATAGCATTATGACCTCTAATTCGAATAGATCATTAAATAATCTTGCTAAGTACATATACTTTGCTGAGAAAAATAGAGTATAACAAACTATAAAATATTTAATAGCAGGTTCATATGTATTTTAATTAAAACGGATTCTGTTATTATTTATATACCATGCAAATATTGTTGTTTTATTTTTTCTACAGGTATACAAAATCTTATTTGAAATTTGTTGGAAAATATATATGTTAATACCCCCCCCCCCCCACACACACACCTCCTTCTACTTTTGAATTAATGTTATTAAACAAGTGTACACGATCGACGATAATTTTATTGATATGCTCTATGATATTTCCTCTCGTTCTTAACAACTCTTCTCTTAAGATGTGTTTTTT
>CM037785.1:8204448-8254448 GCA_021229015.1 Solen grandis
TCCGTTGCTTTTCACGCATGTACGTATTTATGTTTACCATTGTTTATGGCTATGAATATGCATATTGCTTTTTTATGTCAATTAAGATATTGTTGCGACATGAAGTCGTTAACATAGCCCTGCAACCTTAACACTGAGCGTTTTGTCAGGTTTCAGGATAATATGACTAGGTGAGGTATGCAGGACGACAACACCATAACTACATCAGGTGAATTACGTACCTACTGACGTTGGAAACTTACCAAAAGCCAATAAACACATTTCTTTTAACATCTAAAATCTCTAAACTCGTGTGTCGTTTTCTTAACTCCTTATGCCTTAAAATGTATGTCACCGAAGTGAGTACATACTGATACTGACTCTGTATTTATTCAATACGAAAGAAAAGTGCAAGACTCTTTCACATATCCGATCTATACTTGGCATTGAAATTGCGTCAAGCACCTGTACCGAGGTGTAAAAATGATTGAAACGTGCATTAGATAGACTGGATTGACCTTGTGTAATTACTGTTTCTTTGGTTAACTGTATGCACTATGAACATAACAGAGAGAGAGAGAGAGAGAGAGAGAGTTTAAACATGGTTCGGTCAACGTTGTTCTGCATATGTGAGAAATTTAAATTAAATTTAGGTAACTTAATTTGATTCGCTCCGAAGGTCGACAGTTCGATCCCAGGCACGACATACGACAATCGTAAAAATGGTACTGTTAAAAAATTCTATAATGTCGCCAAAATTTGGGATTCAAAATACGAGACTTTTTAGTGTATTTTTGTTAAACTTGTTTATTTGACGTCGATTGGAAAACAAATTTTTACAATTTATACTTATCCCTCTCGACGGTTCCTGGATAGGGCCATTTCGGCTGGGTAGGCCAGACAAAATCCTTGATCCCCAATGCGGTTCGAAACCACAACTTTCAGATCTGCAGTCAGATATCTCATTACTAATCCCCAGCGCCTTCAAGTGTATTTCAAGAACTAGTTTATGTGGTGTCCCGAGCTACTACATGATATCGCAGATACGACGGAGTATATAATAATCATGTCTCATGTAGACATATTATAATTTTACTTCCTCTTCTGGTTTGCCCTTTGTTGATTTATATGTTTGCTGTGGTAGAATGCCACTTAAACATTAACAGTTACGACATACAATATTTGTCTCATAAAGACAAGTCCAAAAGAATGCAAATGCAAAGAATAAAAAAGCAAATATCAACTGCCTACCTTTCAAACCGATTTCAATTTCTGCATGCATGAAACATCAGAAGTGTATATATGTGTATCTTTATTGCTTTCAGTATCCTAGTCAAACACAAATAAAATCACGGAGATGACGTTACATTGTGTCGATATAAAGAATTAACCACTACAAATATACCCCGAATAAATCATTATCAACTTCCGGCAAGACTCGGATATGTTCGGATAGGTTTATATGTGTGTATTCGAATAGGTTATTCATATACAATGAAGTTTGAAAATCCGCAAAAAATATATGGCGAATCTTAAAAGCAAAACGGAAAACGGTTAAACATTACTGGGAAATCGTTTATTGCACCCTTTACTATTAATACTGAATAGTCAGAACATAAATGAACATCTCAGTGAATGTTTACTTGTCTTTTTTTAATTCATTTGAGTAACCAGCATATAATAAAATACACAGTGAACAGCTATAACTACTGGCTTTCAGAAATCAGAGTCATTCAATTGTCCTCTAATCAAATTTAAGTAGCTGTAGAATTAGGCATCTGCCAGGACTCAAGTAATGATACACAAAACTTACAGAATTAATTGAGTATCCCTTTAGTTGTCTATAGATTTAAAGGTAATCAGGACTTTGTCCATGTGTAATTAAATAATGGCGAACACACACAGTCAGTCTGTCTGTCAGAAGAAGTATGTAGTAACGAAGTATCCTGGGCCGAATTACATTTTATTTCAAGGAAAAAAATGGATCATGACAGTTGATTGGTCTTTAATTTCACGATCGCTTTATTTATTTATTTTTTTTTCTTTTATTTTTTTTTCTTTCGAAAATGAGTACATGTATATCGCCGATTCATCAATTCCCACAAATCTCCTTAAAATATTCATGATTCATGATAATTCGGAATTTGCAGGAAAACCTAAAAATAAAGAAAAAAAAAAGAAAAAAAGAAAAGAAATGCTCACTTAATTAAAGGCCATAAACAACAGTAATTAATCGTTGGTTAAACAAGAATAAGTATGTGTACTCTTCGACCATCGATTCTTAGCTGGACGTAACTATATGTAAATTCTAGCAAAACAACAACTACCTAAGTATATTGATTGAGAACCTTATGGTACAGTTCATGGTTGTAAGGTGGATAGAACATCCGCCTCGAGAGTACATAATTTAGTTCTTTTTTCGTAAAGACTCGCCGATGAAGTCCACATATGGGGCAGGGTAATGAAGCGACGTCGAAGTTCCAAGTTGACTTCACAAGAAATGCTCAAACAAGTTTAATTATTAACACCAGCAACTTGGATGAAGCGTTAATCGATCAAGTTATTGTCAAAGATGGATCACAGATAGATCATAATTAGATTTCAAAAGAGGCAAAACTGTATACCAAAATTTAACACGAATCTGGAAAAACATGACACTGCTTGATGTCTTCTAAAAGACCAATGAAATATCTGAGTCAAAAATGCCATCTGCACATTCTCGAACAACCCACAGAAGCAAATAGGGTTAAACTTTTTAACCCTGCGATCTTCATAAATTGGTTGCATTTAAGCTTGTTTCATGAATTCAACATAAATATCTTTTAAAATAACATACATTGATCGCTGTAGAAAACAAAACATCAAGCGAACAACATACATATTCAAACTTTAAATCACATAAGAAAACGGTTTCATTGCCTCATTGTTAGGCAATTTTCCGTCGTCACAATTTCTCTCGGTTGTCCCAGTACTTGGTATACATGGCAGCGGATTATAAACTGGTTATCACAATGGTTCTATAACGGATGGTGAACCCTCCCAGACAGGTGTCTTTTACTGTGCAGTGAGGAACAGATAGCGGAGCCGGAAGTACAAAAAACGATGGTGCAGACAATCGAACTGCATTAACATACTTCTTTGAGACTAGCATATGGCATGGTATGATGTTACCTTTTGATTTAATCCTGAAATTGTATATGTTTTACACTGTAAGTTTACATGCATTTACATATTTATATTTGCCTGTCTATCTACATGTAGTTTCTATCGTATGTAAGAAATAACCGTCATCGTATGTAATGTTGCATATATTGTTTATTTGCAAATGATCATGGGCTATGTCGTCTATATCACACATCTGATACGCCAAACATCGGGTAATCACACATCGGATATGTCGAACATCGGATATATCAAACATCGGGCCCATCAAACATCGGATATATCGACTATATCAAACAAAATATGACATATACAGAAGTTTTACATATCTGGGTAAGTTATTAACGAATATCATACTATACCGATTGAGATCATCCTCTGTACCTCCCTCAGAGTCGCCGTTACATGTGGCAATCGATCACGGTCGAACCACTACACAATTTTGTCACCTTAAAATAAGGGTAAATCTTATATCAATTATTCAGTAAAATATACATCGTTCATTATTCAAAATTGGAAAGTCGTAAAAATCGTTACAATAACAATAAAACATAAGGGCTCTCAAATGAGGAGCAAACTGTCCTCGGTTGTAAAGTGGTCTGAGTAGACGCCTAGGGAACGGCAGATCTTTGGTTCGTCACCGAGTGCGACATACAAGATTCGTCAGACAAACCATTACATTTCAGGGCCATGTAAAGCGTTAATTATTACAAATGTATTACATTTCCTAGTGTGAACATTGTAAAACTGGATGTTCTTACAATATAATTTCAGGGAAATCGTATAAATTATTATGCGTTTGATAGAGATAATAATCAAACGTACACAAAAATGTATAGCCATACATATAAGTTATTCATTTAAACGTCGTTTGGGAAACAAGTTCTTACAATTAATACTATCCCTCTAAACAGTTCCTGGGTTGGACCAGTACTTGGTGCCTGGGACTGGTATTGAAAATCTTTGTCCCTCACAGGGTTCAAACCTACAACCTCCGTATCTGCAATCAGAAACATTACCACTGGACCACGGCGTCCATACACTTTGTTTCAATTCTGGTCAAGATTGCTCAAAAAGTGATGATGCGGGTGTTCGACCTGTGACCCAAGACCCACTGGTCCATTTACATTTTTTCTGAGCTCTTATGTCTAATACATTACATGTATTTCCAAAACTAAACACATATAGTAGCAAATTTGTAAAACCAGATTAGCATTCAAAATTCAAGAGCCATAACTTTATACTTACTGGACCAGTATGCCCAAATATCAAGCCAGGACGACAATATAGATATAAATGTTCATTATAAGTTTGATACTTCCGTAGAAGATAATGTATAACGACATCGAAACTGTTTGTTGTTACAACAGCTTTGATCCAATATATTTATAGACCATAGAAACTAGAATCGCTATCGCGATATTATCGGTTTTCGCAAACGCAATTCCATTCAGTTCACGAGTCGCATGATTCGAAAAACATATTTCTTCGTTCACTGGCTTGTTGAATACTGTTAACAGTGATCTTTCAAACTTTTTTGTGTCGCAATGTTTAAGCAGACTATTTACCCAAAAGAATATTTTTGAGTATTACCTGTCAGTTACGTAGTCGCAAACTTGAAAACTTTTTTACGGAATTCGGTTAGTGCCACGTTAGATGTGTGAGTTGCTTTATGACGGCGACAAACGACAATTGTAATCGATAAACAACAGTTGCAAACGACAAACAAAAGTATAAAATGAAACAAGACAATGCAACATAACACTCAACATTATTACGAACTAATGTTGCATTGAATTACTATCATTTTCATGAAATATCGCATTAATTTTAGCGTGTCGTTCGTTTCAAATTGATGTCACCAAGGAACAGAATGCAAAAAATCGAATAAAAACCAGACTTTAATTAATCATTTATCGAATCTTTCCACGATTTGATCTCATATCGGAGCAGACACATTGATTTAGGTATTAGTTAGCTGTTATTGGGCATGTCAAGCTGCCGTTTTGTAATCCATTTTCTTCCGCAACATATATGTTATTTTATACAGCGCGTTAAAAATACCATGATAACTAAATATATGCATATCTAACCTGATCAATTCCCCTGTACATCCGGGTACATGACCATGTAGAGGGGGAGACAGGACAGCATGTTGGAGGTCATCTCTGTCCTCGCCACAAACATTTCTATAATCACGCTCTTAAGGTGTCAGTATATCCCCAACCTCAAATAGTTGTTGAATAATAGTTTTAACTTTTACTTTACATCGATTACAACAACTTATATTAATCACACTCGATGGCGGCGCATGTGGTTATTATTGTAGAAGGAATCCCGAGAACCTGAGAAAACCCATGTGTATAGACGGGCGACCACTGTACACTCTCACGTACGTGACCAGGAATCGAACCAGGAACGCATTTGTGAGAAGCAAAGCGCGTAGCCACTACGATGTCAAGGCACCAAAGAAACGGTGAATGTTATTGCATTAAAAAAGGAACTATATAATGGCTCACGTTTATGTGTTGCTTTTTATGTCATTCTCGAAGTTTCATTGACGTCAGGTCACTGCATGGCATTTGTAACAATAAAGCAAAAGTTTACCTATCATATGACATTTATATCTTATATAGTTCTTAGAGAATCAAGTGTCACATAAAAGTGGCCGAGTTATTTTCTTCGCGATGTGTGAACACCTTGTCACGAATAGTATACTAGTCGAAACTTACTCCGATTTATATTTTTTGTAACTAATTTTCGGTTTTTAATAGCTGTTCGAGGAAATAAGTTTCGCATCGTTGATGATGCATCAACATTATTTAAGCAGGTAACAGATTGAGAAAATAGATATTTTCAGTATTCATTGGGCATGTATTTTGGAAAATAGATATTTCCTGCAAGTCTGAAATCTACGGTGGCATAAAAGGGACACGAGATATGTTTTATATCGCATCACACTCGATAACTAATGTATGCAAACGCTACAACTACTGCATACGATCGCGATAGCTGTCGCATTTGTAACTGTCATTCGCACATGATAATAGTATCAGCGGTAGAAATTGCGTGCCTGCGCACGCGATATAAAGTTAACTGCCAGGTCCCCTTAAAGGGATGGCATAAAAGGGACATGGAAAATTTTCATATCATATACGCACGCGATAAGTATTTCGTACAAACGCGAAAGCTACTGCGTGTGAACACGAAAAATATCGCGTTCACACGTAGTTGCTATCGCGTGTGCACTCGATATAAAAATATCCCCTTTATGCTACCGTACCTTTATGCCACCATAGAAATCGGGGTACTTACAAGTTTCCTTAAGTAAATATGAAGTGTGTAAATGATAATACTTTTTAGTTCCTCCTCATGTTTATACCGGAGGGAACTCAGTTTTGCTCTTCGTCTGTCCGTCCGTCCGAATGTCTTACTGTCCGTCCGTCCAACCGGAAATCTGGATCCTCGCCAGCATGACATATGGAGGTTATGTACCTCACCGATAGGGGACTAATGTGATATGTGTGACACAACTGACTTATTGTTTGGGCTTAACGTCAAATTGATAGTATTTCAGTTCTGAGGACATTGTCTACATTAGACAGTTACACTGCGACATAGTGGCATGATACCAAACCTAATGACACCCACAGTATATATTCCGTTATCACTACCGTTTATGCTGTAGGATTTTCAGACTGGCTAAACTTCGTTTTTATGACTATTAATCAGTTTCTAACAAGTGAAACCACAAGCAGTATTTTGAATACTCATTGAAGCTACAAATGCAAAAAAAAAACAAAAAAAAAAACATCGGCCCGGAGGAGGGGCGTGACGTCACCTCCATATGGTAAATCGAAAGCTGCCTTTCAAATCCGAACACTCGAACACTATATGCAACGCGCCGTTCCTATGGTCAAGTTATCCGTGCTGTTTTCCGACACAGATCCAATGAAATGCATTATTATTAACGTATAGGAAAGAAAAGACTGGATAATAAGGCAATTAGGAAGCATTTCAAAGGTCTTCTTTCAGTTACTTTTTGACGCGGCATCTGTCTTGTGTATTAGCCTTTGATATTGAGACATGAAATACACTTAAAAACAACTAGTCATCAACCTCATGGGGAGTAACTCTCACACGTAACATACGTACAAGCTCATACTACAGTTATTCCCCTTATTCGATATATTTCTTATTAATCGAGTCAAGCAGCTTGCCGTGACTAAACCGATTCTATCGGATCTTGAACCGAAATGTTATAAATAAATGTTAAATACAAAATCTATAGATATATTTTCTGAAAAGGGATGGAGTTTGATGCATCTTTTGGATTTTTCCCCTTGTAACTGACCATACAGAATAAATGTATTAAATTAGATTCAAATGAAAGATGTTCACCCCACATTAAATGTAATTATCGTATATAGTTAAGTGCCATAAAATAACGCAACATATGATAACATTACATGATATAACATATGATGATATAGCACGTAACATTTCAGAACACAGCATAACATTGCATGTAACATAAAATAGCCCACCATAGCATAATATAACATGACACAACAAACCATGAAATGACAAATCAAAGCATAGCGTAATATAGCACGTAACGTATATCACAGAAAATGATGTAATTTAGCAAAACAATCTCTCATTCATGGTACAGTCAGTCAATATAATAATTTGTAATATTTTAGTTATTGAACAAGCGCAGATTAATGGAAAATGGGAACCTTACACTTCCCTTACACATCACATAAACATAACAAACATATCATAACATAAAATGATACTATATGGCTGGAATTAAATGTCTTTCGTACTAGTGTTAAACAATTGTTTTGTTACATTTACATGAGCGGATCAGAAGCAGGAGCGAACCAAATATTCCCTGAGATTGTTTTTCCCCCCTTTTTTATTCCGTTAGGGGGTTTCCGTTTCGACACCACCAACAACAATTACAGGGAAAGCAGTGTTTCCCAACTGCGGTATCATAATATCTCTGACCCGCGCGCGAGGGAATCTTCATACATAAGCAACTAGCTAGTGAACTAACATTGAATTTATAACAATGATAATAATAATAATAATAATAAACTTTTAATGAACCCGATGGCGAAACTTATTCACCCTATGTGGCACGTTGTTATTTTACGGCATCCGCATATGTTTCAGCAAAGTCTCCTCAGTCTGTAAGTGTGACAGGACAGGAAACAGTCTTATATAGATGTAATCAAAGTACCGTGCATTCAATGAATTTACATTCATATAATTCATCTGCAATTTGCTGTGTTGTATTGTATGGACAATTGTTTTTTCACACATTTAAGTAACTTTTTAATTTGTTTTCGATCAAAATTTAAATATTTTCCATTAAACTAGATTTTTAGGTAAAAGCTGATGTTTGGGTATCCTCGGGGTATAACAGTGACCCTTGTCCTTAAAATAACCCCTTCTTCTTTTCCAAGAAACCTACATGCGTACCAAAAATGTCTTTCATTCCTTACAAGAGAAATTGGGATTTTTAGAAAAATGTTTTTAGTTGCACGAAAATTTGCCCCATCAATCCATTTAAACATCACACTTTAGAGCTTTTTACGTGTTAATATCGTTACGATACCTCACTTCAAACTTTTTTCTATTTTTATCTCAACCTTGATCCTGGCATTTAACTAACTATCTCATTTAAACGTCCATATCTGTTCCCTGCAAGCTACTTATGTACAACAGTATGCTCACGGTACCTCATTTCTGACAACTTACTTAACTTTTTCAGCTATTGTAGCAACTGTGATCCTGTCCCAGACAGCAGTCACAAACTTCATCAGTATGCAAGGTATGACCAAATTTGACCATGATAATAGTTAATGAGCGAAAACCTAGTCCCTTAAATCCTCCCGTGCAGTCGTTTAGATCTATATATAGGTACAGGCAACGTTCAAGTGACCTCTGATAAATACCCGCGTTTCATCTTTTGCAGGTAAACCCGCTAAGACAAAGCATAAGAGCATATGCACCAGTACAACCCTCATCCTGTTACTATGAATCAATATGAATTAACACGTCAGATCTGTTGCTGGGGCTCTTGAAGGCTACATAATTATACGGTGGATAGTTATCATAAAAGGAACAAAACGATAACAAGTATACATGTGAGGATGTGACAAAAAGAAATGATATATTTCGACTACTTATACCCGCATATTCAGTGTTATTTTCAAGAAATCAAGGGTAAAGTAAATATAAGGTAACAAAGAAATCGTTATAAATATGTATTGAATTTGTGTATTCATTACTAAACAGGACTTGGGGGTATTTTAAGGATATTGACCATTATAATAGTGTATGAATTGACGGTTATATAATCAACTTACATAGAGTTCGTTTAAGGTAGTGGGATCCTAATGGACACTTTTGCAAAACTCAATGTTTCTGTTGTGTTTGTAATTTTTATTACATTTCTGACTTTTTTGATAAATTTAAAGACTTTTTACCATCCGAAAAGGAAAATAATCCCGGTTTTTAAAAGTGACCCTCTCGCCCTGTCAGAGCCTCTGAGACTTCAGACCCTATACATGTTCTAACATCAAAAAATCATGTTTTTGATATTCTTTTTCTACATCAAACACTATAAATGTGTTTCAAAAACATTAATTTGTAGAATAAAACATTGATTTAAGCTTTTTCTGGTCTAATAAATTTTTTTTGTTTATATATTCCATACATGGTTTAAGAATTATGCATGTTTTTTCTGCTTGTCGATAAACAATAAATCACATTTGGTTCAATTTTTTTTATATTTTTAATTCAAGTTTATGGAAATTGTTATTACAATAATTAAACACAATCATTGTGTCACATCCTAACCAAAAATTAGGAAGGTTTACCACACCTAACTCAAGAAATGTCATGTTTTATGTAATGACCCCCTTTCCAATCATGGCCGCCAAAAATTGTAGAAATGAGCAAAGGAAATATAAGACACACTAGCACAAGTAAAATTAATAGCACTATAACTCTTAATATGCAAAATGATTGTATTAAGTATAGATAACAAGTAAAGAAATTGGAGCAATGTCAATTGAAAGGTCAAAGGCCAATCTGTTGTTCATCTCGACATAATCCGTAAAGTTCATGAGTAAATAATACCGACAAATACTAAATATTATATTGCAATTTGAAATGCCAAGATTGATGAATTATACAATCAAAATGTATACTTTTATGCATTATTAGCTCGTCTGTTTTTCGGAAAAAAAAGTCGAGGAATTGTGATCACCCTGGTGTCGGCGGCGGCGTTGTCGTTGGCGTTGTTGTCGTTGTCGGCGTGAAATACTTTAACCTTGGCCATAACTTCCACACTACTGCAGCTTTTCTAACGAAACTTCATATGCTTATTCATCATCACAAGGGCTACAATCTGACTAAGGGACATAACTCTGTGAGGCTTTTTGACAGAATTATGCCCCTTTATGGACTTAAGAAATAACAGACGAGCGTTGGCATCCGTGCGTGGTGCTATTTTCTACCCCTTAAAACTGGCCAAGTCCGTTTCAAAGCCATTGGTTCTGATATTAGTTTTTCAAATCTTTGAAATATGACACAATTTTTGGAATCACTTCATCAAGAATCTCTTTTGCTGAAATTACTCTGGGCATCCCCTCACTATTCTTGGCCGTGAATGTGTCCCTTAGTCCATCCTCCCCAGAGCGGATGTAAATCGCCTGAAGATGTTTTAGGCTCAGTCCAGAACCTGCGATGTTCTCTGCAGTTGGGCGCTTGAGATTCCACGGCTAACCATGACGTCAAGTGACCTTATGTTTTTTTTTTTTTCTGAGTTGAACATCAGAGCATGATACACTGCAGTAGGAGGGTAACTGTAGGCCATGATATCCAACTTGTCACAGGCACTGAGCAGTTTGGTAAGGGCAGCCACATCAGAACAGGCATCATGCGCATTGTATGACATACCCAAGATGTTCTTGGCAAGGTCCTCTTGTTTATGAGACTGATTTGGATACAGTTTTTTAAAAACAGGCAAAGAATCCACAAACCCAGCAGTGCATTCAAGAAGTAGTTGTAAACAATTATTATTGACACATGCTGACACCAGTACAGGGAAGTCGAAGCGGCGTCCATTGTGTGCCACAAGGATGACTCCTTGAAACTGCGACAACCATCCACAAAACATCTGCAGACCCTGTTTGGCAGATACACATGACACACTTTTCCCTTGCAAAAACATATTCCCATCTTCATCAACAGAGATCCCGGTGATACGCTGGGCTTCTGCAGAGATCAAGGTTTCGGGCTTGACATATGTTGAGAATGACTGTCCTGACACAGTATTCAATGCAGCAATCTGTGTTATGTCAGGCATTTCACCACCACGAACTGAAATGTACAAACATTCAAGTATCAAAACAATAAAATGCTTGGAGCATGACAGGCTAGGTACATGTATAAAGGTCTGCTTACCACAAACATATAGTACATTTATTACATACAATTCTAAAACTGTCTGTTTGATGGGTTTAACATCCCACTGACAGTATTTCAGTCATTTGGAGACGATGTCTACTTGACACAGATATAGTGCTACCAAACTACAGTATCACGCCATAGACATGTGGCATGATACCACACCCAGTCACATTATCCTGACACCAGGTCAATCAGTCATGCAACTTCCCTTATATGCTGAGTGCCAAGCAAGGGAGCTACAAGCTACAACACTACCATTTTTCACGACTTTGGGATCGAACCTGCGATCTCCTGCACCCGAGGCAGATGCTCTAACCACTAGGCCACTGGGGTTGGTTTCAAATTGTTTATCTTTGTGAAAAAAAAAAACACATCAAAATTAAACAATAAAAGGAAGAGTTATTGTCTGAAACATATTTTTAACAAAATGTAATCAAAATTCATTTAACTATAGAAACAAACAACAAATTGTGATCATACTGAGGTCTGTTGTTTCAAGGTCAAAGGTTACAATAGTTGGTGAGCATTCCAATTTCACCGGGTGGAAATTTCCCTTCGGAATGGCATCAGGGAGCTTTTCTACATCGACGTCCGCAAGATGCCCTACACCTGAAAATATCAAAAATTGAGCAATTGATATAAAATGATTCACATATATCCAAAACAATTTTCACCAAAAGTAAAAGAGAGACAGATGCTGACACTCTATGGATCATATTAGCTCCACCTTTTTTTGAAAACAGACCCAAGAATTATTAAAAATAATTTGTCAAAATGGAACTCCTATGACCTTATGTATTATTTTGGAATAAAAAAATTTATACATGTGTGCTATTGGTCATTTTTTTTAATAAATTGAGCCACATGGAGGCTTTAAAATTCAACACATATTTCTTTTCTAAAATGAAAATATTGGAATAAACTCAAACCTGACTGATATGAGATTCCTTCCAAGGCTTCGTTAGCACCTTGTGTGGAGGCACGTTCTTGCTTCAACTCAAATCTGCGACGTTTTACTGATGGAAGCTGCTGTCTCTGTTGCTTCAGCAGACGTCTCGGTTTGGCACATGACATACAAGTACCCTCCTAACCCCTTCTGTAATTCCCCAACTACATTATATAATGTTAATGGCACTGGCCCCATTTTACAGTGTTCACAATACTGTAAATTTTTTAACAAAACGCCAAACTCCACTAATCGTCTTCCCTCTCTCCACCCACTTCCATTTCCACGACTACGGTGTTCAATGTTAGGACACTTTTCCACTTTACAGTCCTCTCGGTCACACAATAGCGTATGAGAATAATTGTGATCATATTTTACATAACCATGCAATAACCTTTCCTTCTTTGGCTTTAAATAACGACCGCGTTTATCCCTGGCCTTCATAGTTCCTGATGTGAATGCTAAAACACGGCCATGGAATTCACAACAATGTCGTCACCGGAAGGACATTCCCGCAAATGATTCTTTATATTTTTTTTTAAATGTGGCTTTCGTGAATTAACAGTTTAAATATAATACACTTTTATGTCCAAACTAAGCTATTTTCCATAACATAATTAAAAAATTAGGAATATCTAAAATATTATAGTCGATTCCGTGCGGTGCCGAACATTGCAACATCGGCAATAGTCGGAAAACGGAAAATGTCGGCCGATCGCGGTATACCTCATTAGGATCTCTCTGCCGTAAGCATAGATTCTATTTAATTCATTGTAAACGGTAATGTTTTATGTATGCAAATTCAAAGACATTATATTCAAAACAATACTTCAAACGTGCAACATTTTAAATAACCATGCCCTATGTAGGGCCCCCTTGTTTCGTTTTCGAACCTGAACATGTATACACTCGTATGAGATAGGGATATAGTGGGATGGTCTACATAGATTAACAGAAAACATGGGAATTCGTGAACTTCGAATGCGTCGAAGCTAAGGTTTTACTTACTTATATATTGTTCTAATTCTTTCTTTTCTCAATTAATTACATACAATTACTACTTAAATCTTGTTAAATGAAGGTCGGGTTGGTTTCATGTCAACCGACTGCGAAGTAACGTGTTACAGGAATGGATCCCAAGTCAGGTTTAGTAGGAGTTAGAGATTTTCTCTGTACATAGATACATATGTTTTAGACATGTACTCTTTGGAAAATAATGGAACGTTCATGACAGAAAAATATTATATGCAGAACTGTAGTCATTACGCACATCAGGAGGGGTGGTGGATCACGACTTAGGGTCCGAGGAATTCTCCCCCCCCCCCACACACACCATGCGTAAAATGGGCATAGATATGTTGAGCATAAATTTATTTCGTTTCCGAACCAACTTTTAAATCATTAATTAAATTTAAATTTCCAAAACCTAAATTGTTTAAACTTTAATAAAGTAGCTCGTTCATAAATGATCATTGACTAAGTTTATGTGTGAATTATGTTTATCAATATCCATATCATTGCCACCCAGTGCACCATTCCCTGATTGTAAAATATTAGGTGTTTTTCCATCATAGACAATAGCGTTACTAACGATATTGAACTTATATTTAAATTTATAAAACCTATATTTAGAAATTCTATTTTCGTATGCCGTCCCATAACTAATCACATTCCTTCTTTGCGCATGTGCTCAATTCACATGCTGAGGTTACGATTTCGCTTCCCGGAACTGATAAATGGCCATGTTGTGGAACATGTCACGTTGTTTTGCAAACACCTGCTTCGGAAAATTCGTATTCTATATTTAACCGGTTTCCCCGTGGTGCGTTGAGGAAAACAGCGTTTCCCCGTGCTATGTGACCTACACTTACCGAGTTTTTTTGTCGGAAACAAAGACTTCTTCAACATTAACGAAGGAGAAAATAAACACATTTCTATCATTATTTAAGGAAAAACCTTAAACCGGTTGACAAACACATTAAACTTATTGTGCAAATTGGCCGTTTTGATATATATCCGATACCGTGTATACCCCCAGGCCATACAAAACACTCATGAATGATGACGCCGTAAGCATGTGGAATGATATCACACCAAGTCACCTATCCTGACATCGGGCAAATCAGTCCTATAAATATCCTTATAAGCTGAGCGCTAAACAAGGGAGCTATACCAGTATCATTTCTTTACGACTTAGACATGTCGAGGCCAGGGATCGAACCCACGACCTCCCGCCCCGAGGCGGACGCTCTAACCACTAGACCACCATGGACGAATATGTTATCTTTGAAATTGTGTATTAAAGTGTATGGGATGTATGCCTATATACTTAATGCTATTATCAATTGCAATTACTCAATACATTTTTTTTTGTAATCACTTCGTTGCATAATCGCCGCTAACCTTCTAACACACGATTTCGTATTCTTGTGAAAATATGCAAAATAGTGCACGCTTTAAATAGTTCCTTTGTCCATTCATCAACTTGAGCGACTTGTATTGTTTTGTAATGTATAGTTATGTTCTTCACATAAAATCTGTTGGGCATGGTCCAAATAGTGAAGCACGTATAATTGGGGTTATATAATTTTTAAAAAATTTTTTTTTATATAGTATTGTTCTATGTACACTGTTTCAAAGACATTTGATTCAAAACAGGACTTCAAACGCCCCTTGAAATAATGTTCTATTTAAAAAGCCATACCCTTTTTAGAGCCCCCTACTTTCGTTTTCAAATATGAACATGTATGTACCCCATTATCGGGAGCGTCATGTGAGCTACGAGATAGCATATTGGGAGCATGCATAAAGGGTTTACATAGAGTAAGAGACATCATGGTAACGTAGTGAATTTCGATCGTAAGATCCCAAGGTTTTGTTCTATTCTTTTTATTCTCGGTTAATTACATACATTGCTACTTAAAACTTTCCAAATGGAAGGTGGACTTACTGTCACAGCCAAGGACTGCGGAAGTCCGAAACGAGAGACGGTTTGAATAAGGTTCGGTTTCCATCCCTATCTCAAAAGTATATTTTCATATTGTATTTGATCTAATGAATATGTTTAAACAAACAAACAAACCGATTAAACTGCCATATGGCACAATTTGGCCGGTTTGTTTTATCTGAAATAATGTCTAACCATATCGGCAGTCTCTCTGCAGTTAATCTGCGTTCTCACCGTTAATTCAATGATGTAAATAAAGTACTCGATGGACAAAGGGCCGAAAAATCGATCAGAGATCACTTCAAACGAGTGATACGTATATGCGTGTCCACTTTCTAATTATCAGCAACCTGGTTCCGAGACACGGTCAAATTGTTTAGCGTGTACCAACATGAAAAACAATTTCTACAGGCTTAACGAAATATTGCTCGTGAATACATATGTGCTGCAACACTTTAATTTGATCTCAAGACAACAGTGCCTAATTTACCATTTTCTTATTATACATATCAATGAAAGACTTATGATTTCCGTATAGGGTCAGTACCAAACCCAATTATTTTGAATATGCATATTATTATGCATACTGACTCGAACTTTCAGAATCCTAGTTAGAACACTACAATGGTCATTTTCAGTAAACGATAGACACACGTTTAAGTTTGCCATATAAGAACTTGTTTTTTGATAATAGATAGCTCCGCTAGCTCCGCTCCATGTAACTATCTTCAGGTGTAGTTTAACAATGTCCTAATACACACGCTTATCTTAAACCTTGCATTTCAGCATACAATAGGCCTAAGTACTGAATTTCTGGGAATTTATGATAAGTTTAAGTAAAGGAAAGTGACTTGAAATATCCCATTTATCAATTGCTGTTACTGTTATGCTGGTGTGTACTGGCCGTCGCTAGTGGTGTAGCATATCACTGGGAAATATTAGTTAACCTTCATTATGAATTGAAAAGCAATGCCAAAGCGTTTAAATGGTTGATAGTTTGTATACAAAATATCCAGTTACCTTCCGAGCCCTCATTTCATTATTTCTGACGAATGCTTTGTGTAGATGCATTTCTTTAATAGAAAGGGTGTTTATCATTTGTTCTATTATATGCATGCATTGTGTATATGCGCATACAATTTCGACTTTGTTGAACAGAAATACGATGGCCACAGCGGATGTCTCTAGTGAAGGTTTATCAGAGGAGACGTTTGAATATCACTGTTCTGCGGGATGCTTCAAGAAAAATCTGGTAAGAGAGGCAGTTAAGGCTTGCACGAACTGTAATAAATACTTCTGTCCTGCTTGCTTGGAGACCCATAACAGTTTACTTGACAACCACAATATTGTGGAGCCGACCGCCTTGTTAACCCCTCAGCCGACATCATTGCCAACGGAACAATGTAAGAAGCACGCCGGAAAGACGATCGATGTTTGGTGTGTTCAACATGATGTGGTGGGCTGCGTTAGCTGTATTCTTTTCGAACATAGGTATATTTATTCTTCTCCTTTCTTTTGCTATCTCGCACACGCTTTCTTAATTTTTAAATTCGATGTTCCTGAAATAAAGTTTTCTTACCAGCAATGTATTTTCGTTAAAATATTGATATAAATTGTTTTGAAATAATTAAACGATGCGTGGAGTAATATTATCTTACTCAAAATACGTACACAAGCTTATTGACGTATATCATTAGGAGGGATAAAAAAGCACATGGTCTCAATTTTAGATTTCACTGGGGGAATCTTTAACTTTAGATTTCGACGGAGCTGTTCGGGCATCACCAAAAGGCAACGCCGCATATCCAATCCTCCAAATGGCCATTATATCAATTGAATTCGATGAACGTGAATAATAATGCATGTTTTTATGATGATTAAATCGATTTCAGCATTTTTGAAATAAATACATTGTACCTGTGAATTTTTTTTGTCGGAATTAGTATTAGTCTCTGTAGAAATGAAATTGTTAAAGTAAGAAAAGATATGAAAATGTATCATTCATTCCTGCAGGAAGTGTCAGATTGTTCTGTTTTGTTTGTTTTTTTATTTTTTTTATTTTGTGCGCTATTACCCCTACTCCCCCCCCCCCCACAAATTTCCATATATATCAAAAGTGTAGTAGGCAGACACGTAGAAATATACAGTGGTAATTGATATATGTACACGTATTGATAATTAGCAACTAGTCTGTCTTATGTTATAAGTCTATGTGCATATCCAGTATTGTTCAATGTGCCTAAAATAGGTATACGATATAGGCGAATACAGCTGAAACATAAGGAAAGAATAAAAACAATAAAAATATCTTTTTAACCTCCATTTCTTGAAACCCTATTCATTATGTCTAAATATAGATTTTACTGAATGGCAATCGATTATTTTTTTTACGCGAGAAAAACCGACTTAACGACTATTGTAATACATGTATTTTATCACATTATATAGTGTTATATAAAAAAAACTGACTTTTATTTACATTGATATAGAAACAATTATTTTCATGACATAATTATTTTTTCAAGGGCATGTGAAAATATCAAGGACATCCCATCTGAAATACATGTAATCTACAAGCAGGACGAATTTGAAGGAGTGAAAATGAAATTAAAGAAAAACCTCGAGTACCTTAAGAGTAGACAGATTTTTATAAACGGAGAAAAAGAAAGTTTATCTGTCTTGAAAAGCACGCACATTTCTAACATTGAACAATATACACAGAGACTTATATCAATGATACAAAATTTAGAAAAGAAAGCAAAAGACGATCTAAATGCTAAATTTAAAGAAATTGAGGACAAGGTAAAGAGATTGGCTGACGACTGCAGACGCTTTGAAGAAAACATACGACAATGTTTGGAACAATTTGATTCATGCATTGACAATAAGTCCCAGCTGTTCATTAACATGAAGAACGCACAACGAACCCTCGCCCTCGCTGACAAGAACTGCCGGGAACCATTTGTAGCAGAAGACAGCGTCGTCTTCAAACCAGACTCAAACATTGAACAGTATCTATCCGGGCTGCATTCTTTGGGAAACAGCAGCAATGTTACACGTAGATATAAGCTAAAACAGAAACAGGAGATCAACGTTAAGATGAGTAATGATTCTGGTGAATGTTATATAGATGGGTCCTGCCTCCTGCCGGACGGATCTGTTGTTGTAACAGACCGTAGCAACAAGAAACTGAAACATGTGGACATCTCTTCTCTTTCCGTAATAGACTCCTTCACGGTACCCGGTAAACCGTACGATGTATGTTTGGTTGGTCAAAAGGAGTTAGCTGTGGCTCTGTGGAAAAAGGAAATACAGTTTGTTGCTCTTGGGACGGTAATGACCTTGTCTAGAACAATTGATGTAGACCATAACTGTTATGGGATAACTTACCGCAACGGAGAAATGTATGTTTCTGATAGGGTTAACACTATATATGTATACAACATGCAGGGGTCTCTGTTGAGAAAACTGACTAACATTACATCATCAAATTGTAGATATATGGCCGTTAGTAGGGACGGGGAGACAGTTTATAGTGCATGTTCATCTGGTGGATTGGTGTGTACAGACCGACACGGCAGTCCTTTATATACTTACACAGATAAGATAGAGTTCTGTCACGGTGTATGTCTTGACAACAGATCCAACATGTTTGTCTGTGGGTTCAGCTCAGACAATGTGGTACAGGTGTCTGAGGGCGGGAAGGAGGTGGGGGAGATTCTGAACAGCTCGAACGGATTATGCTGCCCACAGTCACTGTGTTTTGATACCAGTCGACAGAGGCGGCTTGTTGTAACACAAGCATCAGATACTGTCCTTGTGTTTCATTTGGAGCTCCAAATCTGAGTCCATAGCAGAAAGCGTTGATATTGAAAATAATACATGAATTTGAAGGGAAAGACATTTTTGTATTGTTGAAGAATCAATTTCACTTGCTTTAGTTTAATTATTGTTGAAGAAACATTTTTACTTCTTTTAGTTTAATTATAGATCAAAAACATTTATATAAATAATATATATAGTGCGGCTGTTCTTTTAAAAGCGTCGTTGATAAAGTGTTATCACTCTATTCAATATTATCGATTTTAAAGCAAAAGAAAATTAGTATATTTTATGTCGAATGATTCACAATATTTGCAAATCATACATATGGATATGTTTGTATGCCCCCCCTCCCCCCCCGTTATTTTAATTTGTCTTTAATGTAGTTATTCACCACTGACCATAAATGTTAGAAGTTTGACATCCTGCAGCAGTTGGTACTAGATACTGCCTCAGGGCAGTTATTTTATCACGTCTGATGTGTTACAAGTACATGTTTATCTCTGTTTTTTTTATTTCTGATCAAACACAAAATACCCACTAACATATACTCTGAAAAAGCCGTTATCAAGACTCGGGGTATATTCATACAAGAGTATTTATCATTCGATTATGCTTGATATATTTTTAATTTCAGCGAGAACATATTTGGTTATTGTTAAAAAGAATCGCTAAGCCAAGTTGAAAGAATCGTTTCTTTTCTAAATTAAATGAGTAACAGAGGAACATATAGCCCTTATTGTATTGTGTATTACCATTACCTTTGATGCTAACTGAGTATCAATAAAATTATTGAGTAATCATACACATGTTCAACTTTTGTTTTAATTCAGTTTGGAAACCAAAATAAAATAATTCTTTAGTGCTAACATGAAATAATGTGATATAGATCAGCCGGGATTTTTTTTTGATTTTTTTTATCATTATTTCTTTTAAAGGAAATGTAGCAGCAGTTAGCATAAAAATAATAATAATAAAACAAAATATCCTCTATGTGTCTTAATACACTGATGAAAGTGAAGTCTGGATATATATTTATTAGTTTTCAGAAATCAGAGAGTCGCTCAGTGAAAAGGATCCTCTAATATGAGTGCATCATATCAAATTGAAGCAGGCCGTAGCAGCACTGGGTACCTGACAGGAGATACGTAATGTTAGGCAAAACTTGAGTCTCCTATATTTTAATTGAGTTTTGTTACCCATCAATTTGAAAGTAATTGCGTATTTGTTCTTTTTAATCAAGTAATTACTCAAATACGCAGTCTTTCTTTTCCCCTGTTAGGAAAGTACAGTACGAACAATGCTGAACCGACTGACATGTATCATGTGCTGTCAGAATAAACGAACTCGGGTTATAAACATTGAAAAAAGTATGCCAATTTCAACACTAGGACTAATGAGTAAACATTTAACCAAGAGCAACATGACTGAAATATAGAGTTTATTTTCATAATATTCACAGATATAAAACATGTCATGTGCAAATGTATACCATCATGTGTACTTTTGGAATATAAACTTCTTCTTATCACATATTCTCGTATTAGAATCATGTCTCGGTATTCCGTAAATTCTGATATTACTTTCGATGTGTGGATTGATATTGAAGCTGGTTCACCCTGATTTTATATCGTGGCCTAGTATTTAAAAAAATTCGCATTGTAAGTTGTGGGGTTTGATCCCCGGCCCGACATATCAAAAACGTGAAAAATGGTATTGATTCATTTCGCTTGTGTTAAGCGTTCAGCATATCAGGGTAGCACGAGTACTGATTGGTCCAGTGTCAGGTTAAAGTGGCTGTTAGTAGAATCATTTCACTTATCTACGGTGTATTATCGCAGTTCATTGCATGTCGTAAGTAGACAAAGTCATCACTGAACTACTGTTTGTGGGTATTAAACAAATATTGTTATAAGAAAACTGTAATTTGCATATCTAATGTAGACGTGTATCATACTTTCTTAATCTAACCCATCTTGTTCAATTGTGCATCCAAAAATTTAGATTTGTAATAAATAAGCTGATATTTGCAAATTTAGTGTCATAAAACGGTTTATAGTGATATAATACAAAGGTAAATAAGTTTATACAATGTGAGTGTTTATATTGATATAATACAGATAAATAAGTTTATACAATGTGAGTGTCATAAAAATATTAATTCCATGCAATATTTAATTAAGAAGACCGTGCGCATTTATATACATGACCACACAGATTGATGCAATGAAACATTTTCTTTAAGTAGAATTGAACTGAATGATATAGCGCTAAGTAATATATGCGAATAACCTGTGCTACTACCTGATATATTTTGTTCCTCTCTCTCTTGCATAGATTAATAAGATGCAATTGTAATTACATTTCAATATATTTTTTTTGTATTAAGTGTATTTAGAATTTGATTTACGTTTATAGTCACCCAGGAATGTATCATTTATATACTGACATTATCGGATTTATTTTCATATTTAGTTATATAATGGATTTTACATTATTAAAATTGGTTCATTTTATACAAATTTCTTCAGTGTGTTTGATTTGTAATATTACACAGACTTTGTGAACTACTTTAGCCGCGGATATGCAAGTCTCCTGTTACCCGAGAATGTTTGTGTTTGCGAATCTTAATTGAATTACAGAATAATCTTGTCATTTTGTGAAAGAGCTTTACATCAAAGTCGAGTTGTTACCATGGAAGCAATATTAATTTTTACGATAGCAGACGTTCCTTGCTGTTTTTCTTGTGACCTTACGCGTATCTTGACTTGTCGATAAAGGGTACAGTGTATGAGCGTCCGTTTGTAGGCGGGAAGTAAATAGTTCGATCCCCAATTGCGACATGAAGTCGTTAACATAGCCCTGCAACCTTAACACTGAAAGTTTTTTCAGGTTTCATAATATGACTAGGTGAGGTATGCAGGACGACAACACCATAACTGCGTCAGGTGAAGTACGTACCTAATGACGTTGGAAAATTACCAAAAGCAAACAAACACATTTCTTTTAACATCTAAAATCTCTAAACTCGTGTGTCGTTTTCTTAACTCCCTTTGCCTTAAAATGTATGTCACCGAAGTGAGTACATACTGATACTGACTCTGTTATACGAAAGAAAAGTGCAAGAATCTTTCACATTCCCGATCTATACTTGGCATTGAAATTGCGTCAAGCACCTGTACTGAGGTGTAAAAATGATTGAAACGAGCATTAGATAGACTTGATTGACTTGTGTAATTACTGATTTACTTTGGTTAACTGTATGCACTAAGTACATAACAGAGAGAGAGAGAGAGAGAGAGAGACAGAGAGAGAGAGAAAGAGAGATAGACAGAGAGAGAGAGAGGGAGAGAGTTTAAACATGGTTCGGTCAACGTTGTTCTGCATATGTGAGAAATTTAAATTTAATTTAGGAAACTTAATTTGATTCGTTCGGAAGGTCGACAGTTCGATCCCAGGCACGACATACGACAATCGTAAAAATGGTACTGATATATATAATGTCTCCATACTTTGGGATTCAAAATAGAAGACTTTTTAGTGTATTTTTGTTAAACTTGTTTATTTGACGTCGATTGGAAAACAAATTCTTACAATTTATACTGATCCCTCTCGACGGTTCCTGATATCGCAGTTACGACGGAGTATATAATAATAATTTTTCATGTAGACATATTATAATTTTACTTCATCTTCTGGTTTGCCCCTTGTTGATTTATATGTTTGCTGTGTTAGAATGCCACTTAAACATTAAACAGTTACGACATACAACATTTGTCTTATAAGAGACAAGTCCAAAAGAATGTCGGTGGGACTTTTAACCTAAAAAAGCAAATATCAACTGCCTTCCTTTCAAACCGATTTCAATTTCTGCATGCATGAAATATCAGGAGTGTATATATGTGTATCTTTATTGCTTTCAGTATCCTAGTCAAACACAATTAAGTTCACTGAGATGACGTTATATTGTGTCGGTTTAACGAATTAACCACTACAAATATACCCCGAATAAATCATTATCAACTTCCGGCAAGACTCGAATATGTTCGGATAGGTTTATATGTGTGTATTCGAATAGGTTATTCATATACAATGTAGTTTGAAAATCCGCAAAGAATATATGGCGAATCTTAAAAGCAAAACTGAAAACGGTTAAACATTACTGGGCAATCGTTTATTGCACCCTTTACTATTAATACTGAATAGTCAGAACATAAATGAGCATCTCAGTGAATGTTTACTTGTCTTTTTCAATTCATTTGAGTAACCAGCATATAATAAAATACACAGTGAACAGCTATAACTACTGGCTTTCAGAAATCAGAGTCACTCAATTGTCCTCTAAGTCAAATTTAAGTAGCTGTAGAATTAGGCATCTGCCAGGACTCAAGTAATGTTACATAGAATTAATTGAGTCTCCCTTTAGTTGTCTATAGATTTAAAAGTAATTGGGACTTTGTCCATGTATAATTAAATAATGGCGTACATACACAGTCAGTCTGTCTCTCAGAAGAAGTATGTAGTAACGAATTACATTTTATTTCAAGGAAAAAAATGGGATCATGTCAGTTGATTGGTCTTTAATTTCACGATCGCTTTATTTATTTATTTTTTTTTAATTTTTTTTTTCTTCTCGAAAATGAGTACATGTATATCGCCGATTCATCAATTCCCACAAATCTCCTTAAAATATTCATGATTCATGACAATTCGGAATTTGCAAAAAAAAGCTCGCATAATAAAAGGGAATAAACAACAGTAATTAATCGTTGGTTAAACAAGAATAAGTCTGTGTACTCTTCGATCATCGATTCTTAGCTGGACGTCACTACATGTAAATTCTAGCAAAATAACAACTACCTAAATATATTGATTGAGAAGCTTATGGTACAGTTCATGGTTGTAAGGTGGATAGAACATCCGCCTCGAGAGTACATTATTTAGTTCTCTTTTTTCACACAGATGACTTACGACTGGCGAAACCAAAATTTTCGTAGAGACTCGCCGATGACGTCCACATATGGGGCAGGGACGTCACAAGAAATGCTTAAACAAGTTTAAATATTAACACCAGCAACTTTGATGAAGCGTTAGTCGATCAAGTTATTGTCAAAGATGGACCACATATATATCATAACTAGATTACAAAAGAGGCAAAACATTGTACCAAAATTAAACACGAATCTGTGAAAAACATGACACAGCTTGATGTCTGCCCAGAATCAAATATGGTGTTTAACCAATCTTTTAACCCTGCGATCTTCACATATTGGTTGCATTTAAACTTGTTTCATAAAAACAACATAAATATCTTTTAAAATAACATACATTGATCGCTGTAGAAAACAAAACATCAAGCGAACAACATACATATTCAAACTTTAAATCACATAAGAAAACGGTTTCATTGCCTCATTGTTAAACAATTTTCCGTCGTCACAATTTCTCTGGGTTGTCCCAGTACTTGGTATCCATGGCAGCGGATTATAAACTTGTTAACACGATGGTTCTATAACGGATGGTGAACCCTCCCAGACAGGTGTCTTTTACTGTGCAGTGAGGAACAGATAGCGGAGCCGGAAGTACAAAAAACGATGGTGCAGACAATCGAACTGCATTAACATACTTCTTTGAGACTAGCATATGGCATGGTATGATGTTACCTTTTGATTTAATCCTGAAATTGTATATGTGTTACACTGTAAGTTTAATTTTATATATTTGCCTATCTATCTAGATGTAGTTTCTATCGTGTGTAAGAAATAGCCGCCATCGTATGTAATGTTGCATATATTGTTTATTTGCAAATGATCATGGACTTTGTCATCTATATCACACATCTGATACATCTAACATCGGATATATCTAACATCTGATACATCAAACATCGGATAGGTCGAACATCGGATACATCAAACATCGGACATCAAACATCTGATACATAGAATATATTAAACAAAATATGACATATACAGAAGTTTTATATATCTGGGTAAGTTATTAACGAATATCATACTATACCGATTGAGATCATTCTCTGTACCTCCCTCAGAGTCGCCGTTACATATGGCAATCGATCACGGTCGAACCACTACACAATTTTGTCACCTTAAAATAAGAGTAAATCTTATATCAATTATTCTGTAAAATATACAGTTTATTATTCAAAATTGGAAAGTCGTAAAAATCGTTACAATAACAATAAAACATAAGGGCTAGCATTGTCCGATTTTTCTCAAATGAGGAGCAAACTGTCCTCGGTTGTAAAGTGGTCAGAGTGGACGCGTCGGAAACGGCAGATCGTGGGTTCGTCACCGAGTGCGACATACAAGATTCGTTAGACAAACCATTACATTTCAGGGCCATGTAAAGCGTTAGTTATTACAAATGTATAACATTTCCTAATGTGAACATGGTAAAACTGGATGTTCTAACAATATAATTTCAGGGAAATCGTATAAATTATTATGCGTTTGATAGAAAAAAAATTTTCATTTAAACGTCGTTTGGGAAACAAGTTCTTACAATTAATACTAATCCTTCTAAACAGTTCCTTGGTTGGACCAGTACTTGGTGCCTGGGACTGGTATGGAAAATCTTTGTCCCTCACAGGGTTCAAACCCACAACCTCCGGATCCGCAGTCGGAAACGCTACTACTGGACCACGGCGTCCATACACTTTGTTTCAATTCTGGTCAAGATTGCTCAAAAAGTGATGATTTGGGTGTTCGACCTGTGACCCAAGACCCACTGGTCCATTTACATTTTTTCTGAGCTCTTATGTCAAATACATTACATGTATTTCCAAAACTAAACACATATAGTAGCAAATTTGTAAAACCAGATTCGCATTCGTAATTCAAGAGCCATAACTTTATACTTACTGGACCAGTATGCCCAAATATCAAACCAGGACGACATTATAGATATAAATGTTCGTTATAAGTTTGATATTCCGTAGAAGATAATGTATAACGACATCGAAACTGTTTGTTTTTACAACAGCTTTGATTCAATATATTTATAGACCATAGAAACTAGAATCGCTATCGCGATATTATCGGTTTTCGCAAAAGCAATTCCATTCAGTTCACGAGTCGCATGATTCGAAAAACATATTTCTTCGTTCACTGGCTTGTTGAATACTGTTAACAGTGATCTTTCAAACATTTTTGTCGCAATGTTTATGCAGACTATTTACCCAAAAGAATATTTTGAGTATTACCTGTCAGTTACGTAGTCGCAAACTTGAAAACCTTTTACGGAATTCGGTTAGTGCCACGTTAGATGTTGTGTTGCTTTATGGTGGCGACAAACGACAATTGTAATCGATAAAAAACAGTTGCAAAAGACACACAAAAGTATAAAATGAAACATGACAATGCAACATAACACTTAACATTATTACGAACTAATGTTGCATTGAATTACTATCATTTTCATGAAATATCGCATTAAGTTTTGTGTGTCGTTTCAAATTGATGTCACCAAGGAACAGAATGCAAAAAATCGCATAAAAACAGACTTTAATTTGATTCATTTATCGAATCTTTCCGCGATTTGATCTCATATTGGAGCAGATACATTGATTTAGGTATTAGTTAGCTGTTATTGGGAATGTCAAGCTGCCATTTTGTAATCCATTTTCTTCCGCGACATATATGTTATTTTATACAGCGTGTTAAAAATACCATAACTAAATATATGCATCTAACATGATCAATTCCCCTGTACATCCGGGTACATGGCCATGTAGAGGGGGAGACAGGACAGCATGTTGGAGGTCATCTCTGTCCTCGCCACAAACATTTCTATAATCACGCTCTGAAAGTGTCAGTGTATCCCCAACCGCAAATAGTTGTTGAATGTTAGTTTAACTTTATTTACAATGTACTTTACATCGATTACGACAACTTATATTAATCACTCCCGATGGCGGCGCATGAGGTCATTAATTAAGAAGGAATCCCGAGAAACTGAGAAAACCCATGTGTATAGACGGACGACCACTGTACCCTCTCACGTACGTGACAAGGAATCGAATCAGGGACGCATTTGTGAGAAGCAAAGCGCGTAGCCAATACGCTGTCAAGGCAACAAAGAATTGATGAATGTTATTGCATTAAAAAGGAACTATATAATGGTTCACGTTCATGTGTTGCCTTTTATGTCATTTTCGAAGACAGGTTACTGCATGGTATTTGTAACAATAAAACAACTTTTATAGTGGCTGTACTATTAAACAATCTCTAATCAAATTTATGGGAACTTTAATTTGTCCCAAATTTACCGCATTAACTAAAAATATGTATTAAATAATTTTGTTGCACTTTTTGTACAAAGGGTCGAGACGCGACGCGACAGGAAAGCGCGCGCGATTCCGAAATGGTTTTAACTTTACTTTGGGGCGCGGAAATAAGTTTCGCATTGTTGATGATGCATCAACATTATTTAAGCAGGTAACAGATTGAGATAATAGATATTTTCAGTATTCATTGGGCATGTATTTTGGAAAATAGATATTTCCTGCAAGTCTGAAATCTACGTTGGCATAAAAGGGACACGATATATGTTTTATATCGCATCACACTCGATAACTAATGTGTGCAAACGCTACAGCTACTGCATGCGAACGCGATAGCTGTCGCATTTGTAACTGTCATTAGCACATGATAATAGTATCAGTGGTAGCAATTGCATGCCTGAGCATGCGATATAAAGATAACTTCCATGTCCCCTTGAAAGGATGGCATAAAAGGGACATGGAAAATTTTCACATCTTATTCGCACGCGATAACTATTGCGTACAAACGCGAAAGCTACTGCGTGTGAACACGAAAAATATCGCGTTCACACGTAGTTGCTATCGCGTGTGCACTCGATATAAAATATCCCCTTTATGCTACCGTACCTTTATGCCACCATAGAAATCGGGGTACTTACAAGTTTCCTAATGTAAATATGAAGTGTGTAAATGATAATACTTTTTCGTTCCTCCTCATGTTTATACCGGAGGGAACTCAGTTTTGCTCTTCGTCTGTCCATCCGTCCGAATGTCTTACTGTCCGTCCGTCCCACTAGAAATCTGGATCCTCGCTAGCATGTACATATGGAGGTTATTTACCTCACCGATAGGGGACTAATGTAATATGTGTGACACAATTGACTTATTGTTTGGGCTTAACGTCAAATGGATAGTATTTCAGTTCTTCTGAGGACATTGTCTACATTCAGACAGGTACACTGCGACATAGTGGCATGATACCAAACCTAATGACACACACAGTATATATTCCGTTATCACTACCGTTTATGCTGTGCTTTGGGAATTTCAGACTGGCTAAACTTCGTTTTTATGACTATTAATCAGTTTCTAACAAGTGAAACCACAAGCAGTATTTTGAATACTCAATAAAGCTACAAATGCAACAAAAAAAAAAAAAAAAAAAAAAAAAAAATCAGACCGGAAAGCGTGACGTCACCTCCATATGGTAGATCGAAAGCTGCCTTTCAAATCCGAACACTCGAACTCTATATGCAACGCGCCGTTCCTATGGTCAAGTTATCCGTGCTGTTTTCCGACACAGATACCAATGAAATGCATTATTTTTAACGTATAGGAAAGAAAAGACTGGATAATAATGCAATTAGGAAGCATTTAAAATGTCTTCTTTCAGTTACACTTTGACGCGGCATCTGTCTTGTGTATTAGCCTTTGATATTGAGACATGAAATATACATAAAGACAACTAGTAATCAACCTCATGGGGAGTAACTCTCACACGTAACATACGTACAAGCTCATACTACAGTTATTCCCCTTATTCGATATATTTCTTATTAATCGAGTCAAGCAGCGTGCCATGACTAAACCGATTCTATCGGATCTTGAACCGAAATGTTATAAATAAATGTTAAATACAAAATCTATAGATATATTTTCTGAAAAGGGATGGAGTTGATCATTTGATGCCCTTCTATATTGAATTGATTTTTCCCCAATTGACATACGGAATATAATAGTTAATTAAATAATAAATTGATAATATTACATGTTTCAATTACTACTAATAGAGTCATCAACATCACGCATAACATTATGAATTAATTGTTTCTGAAATAAATCTAGTACAGTATTTACAATCTAGTAGTAAATTTAAATATAGTTAATACTAATAATGATGACAAATTCTTAAATACATATATTAACATATGTTGAAATGTGGATGTAAGTCTGTTTCCTTCATGGTACTGTGTAATATATCACCTGGAATTTTAGTATTCATAAATAATTTTATACATGTGCAACTCAAGATTGTATGTCTTTGCTTCAATATATACTAAATATGATATACATGCGGAATTAAATCTTTTGATAAAGTTAAAAATTTCAACAGAAACATGCATCAGACAAGAACAAAATACTCCCTAGCATAATATTTTTTGAAGAATTCCTTTTATTACGTTAGACGTTTCATTCACACACCACAAAAACTAGGAATCACGCACTAGTTTCCAAATGCGTCATATTCTTGACTAGCATTAGCAACTATCATCATTAAAAGTCATATCTGAAACCAAGCTTCTTCATGGTACAGTCAGTCAATACTATTTTGCAATTTAGTTATGAAATTCAGCTAGTTGTGGAAAGTGTGGACTATCTAAACTGCTCCACAACATCCATAACATTGACAAAATTACATAAAAATTAATTACAAACTGAACTTAAATGCCTTCGTGTATCAGTCAGATTATATTTTGTATATTTTAGTATTGAATGCGCAGATTGCGTTGAAGTTGGCACTTACACTCCCAGCAAAACACAAAAACCCGTGACAAACCATCATCAAAATTACGTTAAAATGAACTACATGGCGAGAATTAATGTCTTCGTGCTCGTTGACACAATTTTTCGTTATCATTTTACATAGAGGAAAAAGAGAGCGAACCATAAATTGACCTGAGATGAATTTTTTTTTTCCTTATTATTACTCGTATGGGTTTGTTTCAGAATCAACAACAAACAAACAATATCAGGAAAAGTTTGTTTCCAATCTGGTTTCATATACTAAATGGACTGGTTTCTAACTATCTTAATAATATATTGATCCTGCAAGCTACTATTTTTATTTTGTTTTTTATTTTAAACCAGACATTAAAATCATCATTATAAACGTAAGTTACATACATACAAAACATTTTTCATAACAATACTCAAACCTGCAACATAAATAACATATGCAATGTTAGTTTCACCTATGTTGGGTTTAACTAAATGTTTCTCTTTCTCTAGTTCTGCGTCTCTCTAGCTCGTTTCTAAAAAAATAATAAGCCAGAATAATTACTTACTAATAAATTTGTTTTCCTATCACGCATTCTCCTAAATACTATCTATAATCTTTCTGTATAGTTCGGTTTCAAAAGAGTTATGTTTAGGTAAATATTTCTACTTTTCAATTCATTTTGATTAAATCTAAACCTTTTTTTTTTTTTTTTTGTTGGTCATGGCTGATGTTTTTCTTCTTTAATATACCGCATTTAATAAGTTAGAAATATTTTCCATTTCCTAGAGTGTATTTCGTATTTATCTCTGTTAATCGCTATTTTTTCTTCTATTTTGACTCTGTTTTTGAGATATTCCTGAAATATGTTAAATGATGGTTTTATTTGATTAATTTTAGCATAAAATATAAAATATTTCATGACTATTATAAGAGTATTACAAGCATTATAATTCATATTTTTTGTTGTTATTCCTAACAATGCTTCATTTTTTCTTACAACAATATCAATAGATTTTGATTTTATAAAAGTATTTAATGAGTTCCATAGAGGCTGTACAGTATTACATTCCCAGAATAAATGTTCAATCGACTCAATTGATTCATTACAAAAATCACACAGGCTTGAAGATACATATTTGAATTTGAAAAGTAGTTTGTTTGTAGGGATTATTCTCATCAGAAATTTGTATTGGAAGTTTCGTAATGTTGTGTCTATTGTCGACTTGTAAATATTATTATATATCTGTTTCCATGGGAAATTATGAGGATTTATACAGAGTTCATTTAACCACTTTCTTTCACTTGATGGGGACTCTTGACTATTTGAAATAATGTTGTAAAGATATTTATTTATTTGTTTAATATTTGTTTTTTAATTTGAATTCCTTCATTTTGAATTTATTTTAATTTTAATTTTGAAATTATATTGTTTTTTCTATTCATATAAATGTTCGAAATATTGAATTCCTTTTTCATACCACTTTTTGTAAAAAAATGTCACTCCATTGGTTTTAATTAATTTGTTATTCCATATAATTGTTTTACCTATTGGGTTTTTGCAGAAATCTGTCTGGGTATGAATTTTTATCCATGCATGTAAGACATCGAAAAGGAAGGATTTTTTATTATCTATTTTAGAAATTATGTTTTCATCAATATTACATTTAAATATGAGATCAGTGCCATACTGTTTAAGTTTCATATTGAAAAATGTTTTCCATGGACTTACATTTTGTTTATCTATATATCTTTTTACCCATCCAGCTTTCATAGAATACATGAATGATTCTATATTTGTAAGTTTTAATCCACCTTGATCTTGGGGTAAGAATGCTTCTTTTTATTTTATCAGGTTTTCCATCCCATAAGAATTTAAATATGGTTGTTTGTACACTATTTATTGTTGTTTTATTTGGATTGTTTAAAATTGATAGTGGGTATATCAGTTTTGGCAGGGCAAATGTTTTAATAACCGTGACTTTTCCCATCAATGTAAGTTTCCTATGTTCCCATTGTTTTAATATCTTATTGAACTCATGAATTTTTCTATCTATATTGTATTTGGATGTTTGTTTTATATCATTGTAAAGGGTTATACCGAGAACCGTTGCACTTTCTGAAGTCCAGACAAAAGGCTGTCTTTTACAGAATTGGATGTTAGTTTTATTTAAAGATCCAACTCGTAGGATAATGGATTTATTTATATTGAGATTAAGGCCGGAACATTTTGAAAAATGGTTTAATGTTTGTATTAAGTTTTTAAAGGATGTTTCGTCACCACTGTTGAAAAATGTTGCATCATCAGCAAAGAAACACTGTTTTATCTCCGTTTTATTGATAACTATTCCTTTTATATCTTTGTTATGATTTATATTATTTGTCAGCGTTTGTATACATAAAATAAAAATAAAAGATGATAAGGGACATCCTTGTCTCACTCCTTTTTCCCCTGCAAGCTACTTATGTACAACAGTATACTCACGGTACCTCATATCTGACAACTTACTGAACTTTTTCAGCTATTGTAGCAACTGTGATCCTGTCCCAGACAGCAGTCACAAACTTCATCGTATGCAAGATATGACCAAATTTGACGATGATAATAGTTAATTAGCGAAGACCTAGTCCCTTAAATCCTCCCGTGCAGTCGTTTAGATCTATATACAGGTGCAGGCAACGTTCAAGTGACCTCTGATAAATACCTGCGTTTCATCTTTTGCAGGTAAACCCCCTAAGACAAATCATACGAGCATATGCACCAGTACAACCCTCATCCTGTTACTATGAATTAATATGAATTAACACGACAGATCTGTTTGCTGAGGCTCTTGAAGGCCACATAATTATACGGTGGATAGTTATTCATAAAAGGAAAAAAAAAATGATAACAAGTATACATGTGAGGATGTGACGAAAAGAAATGATATATTTCGACTACTTATACTCGCATATTCGGTGTTATTTTCAAGAAATCAAGGGTAAAGTAAATATAAGGTAACAAAGAAATCGTTATAAATGTGTATTGAATTTGTGTATTCATTACTAAACAGGACTTGGGGATATTTTAAGGATATTGATCATTATAATAGTGTATGAATTGACGGTTATATAATCAACTTACATAGATTCGTTTAAACATAGATTCTATTTCATTCATTATAAACGGTAATGTTTTATGTATGCAATTTCAAAGACATTTTATTCAAAACAATACTTCAAACGTGCAACATTTAAATAACTATGCCCTATGTAGGGCCCCCTTGTTTTGTTTTCGAACCTGAACATGTATACACTCGTATGAGCTAGGGGATATAGTGGGAAGGTCTACATAGATTAACAGAAAACATGGGAATTCGTGAACTTCGAATGCGTCGAAGCTAAGGTATTACTTACTAATATATTGTTCTAATTCTTCCTTTTCTCAATTAATTACATACAATTACTACTTAAATCTTGTTAAATGAAGGTCGGGCTGGAATCATGTCAACCGACTGCGAGGTAACGTGTTCCCAAGCCAGGTTAAGTATTAGTTAGATATTTTCTCTGTACATAGATTCATATGTTTTAAACATGTACTCTTTTTAAAATAATGGAACGTTCATGACAGAAAAATATTATATGCAGAATTGCAGTCATTACGCACATCAGGAGGGGTGGTGGATCACGGCTTAGGGTCCGAGGAATTATCCCCCCCCCCCCACACACACAGCATGCGTAAAATGGGCATAGATATGTTGATCATAAATTTATTTCGGTTCCGTACCAACTTTTAAATCTTTAATTTAATTTTTATTTCCAAAACCTAAACTTGTGTTAAAGTCGCTCGTTTATAAATGACCATTAACTAAGTTTATGTGTGAATTATGTTTATCAAGATCCATATCATGGCCACCCAGTGCACCATTCCCTGATTTTAAAATAATGGCCTTTTTTTCATCATAGACAATAGCGTTACTAACGATATTGAACTGATATTTAAATTTATAAAACCTATATTTAGAAATTCTATTTTCGTATGCCATCCCATAACTAATCACATTCCTTCTTTGCGCATGTGCTCAATTCACATGCTGAGCTTACGATTTCGCTACGCGGAACTGATAAATGGCCATGTTGTGGAACATGTCACGTTGTAATGCAAACACCTGGGGCCCGTTTCACTAAACTTCGTACGAACATTTTTTTCTTACATTTTTTCGTACGAAGATAATTGACGTTCAACAGCGTTTCACTAACGTCAATTTCGTACGAATTTTTGTACGATTTTCGTAGATTTCTTCGTAACTTTAAGTAAGGTAAGTAGCTTGCGTAAGTCAAGAAAAAATGGCTGCGTTCATGTTGTTTGACAAACGTATCCGACGCAGGGAACGTGTTTTTCAAAATAAGAAAAAACCCATTGACGAATCTAAGCGATAGTGAGATTATCGAGCGTTATCGCCTGCCAAGACGGGCCCCTGCTTCGGGGAATTCGTATTCTATATAACCGGTTTCCCCGTGGTGCATTAAGGAAAACAGCGTTACCCCGTGCTATGTGACCTACACTTGCGGAGCTTTTTTGTCGGAAACAAAGACTTCATCAACATTAACGAAGGAGAAAATAAACACATTTCTATCATTACTTAAGGAAAAACCTTGAACCGGTTGACAAACACATTAAACTATCTTATTGTGCAAATTGGCCGTTTTGATATATATCCGATACCGTGTATACCCCGAGGCCATACAAAACACTCATGCATGATGACGCCGTAAGCATGTGGAATGATATCACACCAAGTCACCTATCCTGACATCGGGCAAATCAGTCCTATAAATATCCTTATAAGCTGAGCGCTAAACAAGGGAGCTATACCAGTATCATTTCTTTACGACTTAGACATGTCGAGGCCAGGGATCGAACCCACGACCTCCCGCCCCGAGGCGGACGCTCTAACCACTAGACCACCATGGATGAATATGTTATCTTTGAAATTGTGTATTAAAGTGTATGGGATGTATGCCTATATACTTAATGCTATTATCAATTGCAATTACTCAATACATTTTTTTTGTAATCACTTCGTTGCATAATCGCCGCTAACCTTCTAACACACGATTTCGTATTCTTGTGAAAATATGCAAAATAGTGCACGCTTTAAATAGATCCTTTGTCCATTTATCAACTTGAGCGACTTGTATTGTTTTGTAATGTATAGTTTAGTTATGTCCTTCACATAAAACCTGTTGGGCATGGTCCAAATAGTGAAGCACGTATATGAATTGGCGTTTATATAATAAACTGACATCAGTTCGATTAAACATAAATTTGATTTCATTAAGTATAAGTAGCATTGTTCTATGTACACTGTTTCAAAGACATTAGATTCGAAACAGGACTTCAAACGCCCCTTGAAATAATGTTCTATTTAAATAGGCATTCTATTTTAATATACCCTTTTTAGAGCCCCCTACTTTCGTTTTCAAATATGAACATGTATGTACCCCATTATCGGGAGCGTCATATGAGCTACGAGATAACATTTGGGGAGTATACATAAAGGGTTTACAAAGAGTAAGAGACATCATGGTAACGTCGTGAATTTCGATCGTAAGATCCTAAGGTATTGTTCTATTCTTTTTATTCTCGGTTAATTACATACACATGCTATTTAAAACTTTCCAAATGGAAGGTGGACTTGCTGTCACAGCCAAAGACTGCGGAAGTCCGAAACGAGAGACGGTTTGAATAAGGTTCGGTTTCCATCCCTATCTCAAAAGTATATTTTCATATTGTATTTGATCTAATTAATATGTTTAAACCAAAGACTGAACAGTACAGCTATTGAAACAAACAAACAATCCAATTAAACTGTTATATGGCGCAATTTGGCCGGTTTGTTTTATCTGAAATAATGTCTAACCATATCGGCAGTCTCTCTGCAGTTAATCGGCGTTCTCACCGTTAATTCAATGCTGTAAATAAAGTACTCGATGGACAAAGGGCCGAAAAATCGATCGGAGATCACTTCAAACGAGTGAGGCGTATATGCGTGTCCACTTTCTAATTATCAGCAACCTGGTTCCGAGACACGGTCAAATTGTTTAGCGTGTACCACCATGAAAAACAATTTCTACAGGCTTAACGAAATATTGCTCGTGAATACATATGTGCTGCAACACTTTAATTTGATCTCGAGACAACAGTGCCTAATGTATCATTTTCCTATTATCCATGTCAAAGAAAGACTTATGATTTCCGTATAGGGTCAGTATCAAACCCAATTATTTAGTATATTCATATTATTATGCATACTGACTCAAACTTTCAGAATCATAGTTAGAACACTACAATGGTCATTTTCAGTAAACGATAGACACACGTTTAAGTTTGCCATATAAGAGTACGAGCGTGAACTTGTTTTTTGATAATAGATAAGCTCCGCTCCATGTAACTATCTTCAGGTGTAGTTTAACTTGCATTTCAGCATACAATAGGCCTAAGCACTGGGTTTCTGGGAATTTATCAATTGCTGTTACTGTTACGCTGGTGTGTACTGGCCGTCGCTAGTGATATAGCATATCACTAGGAAATATTAGCTGACCTTCATTATGGATTGAAAAGCAATGCCAAAGCGTTTAAATGATTGATAGTTTGTATACAAAATATCCAGTTACCTTCCGAGCCCTCATTTCACTATTTCTGACGTATGCTTTGTGTAGATGCATTTCTTTAATAGAAAGGGTGTTTATCATTTGTTCTATTATATGCATACATTGTGTATATGCGCATACAATTTCGACTTTGTTGAACAGAAATACGATGGCCACAGCGGATGTCTCTAGTGAAGGTTCATCAGAGGAGACGTTTGAATATCACTGTTCTGCGGGATGTTTCAAGAAAAATCTGGTAAGAGAGGCAGTTAAGGCTTGCACGAACTGTAACAAATACTTCTGTCCTGCTTGCTTGGAGGCCCATGACAATTTACTTGACAACCACAATATTGTGGAGCCGACCGTCTTGTTAACCCCTCAGCCGACATCATTGCCAACGGAACAATGTAAGAAGCACGTCGGAAAGACGATCGATGTCTGGTGTGTTCAACATGATGTGGTGGGCTGCGTTAGCTGTGTTCTCTTCGAACATAGGTATGTTTATTATTCTCCTTTCTTTTGCTATCTCGCACACACTTTCTTAATTTTTAAATTCGATGTTCCTGAAATAAAGTTTTCGTACCAGCAATTTATTTTCGTTAAAATATTGATATAAATTGTTTTGAAATAATTAAACGATGCGTGGAGTAATATTATCTTACTCAAAATATGTACACAAGCTTATTGGCGTATATCATTAGGAGGGATAAAAAAGAACATGATCTCAATTTTAAATTTCGCTGGGGGAATCTGTAACTTTAGATTCCGACGGAGATCTTCGGACATCACCATTTGACAACCCCGCATATCAAATCCTCCAAATGGCCATTATATCAACTGAATTCGAGGAACGTGAATAATAATGCATCTAGTAATGATGACAAAACCGATTTCAGCATTATTGAAATAAATGCAGTGTACCTGTGAGATTAGTTATTAGGAAATAGTATTACTCTCGTAGAAATTTAGTTAGTAAAGTAAAAAGGATATGAAATTGTATCCTTAATTCCTCTAGGAACTGTCAGAATTTTTATTTCTTTTCGAATTCGATCGTACAACATAGATAAGTGGGTAGGGTACACATTGTATGTTATTACCCCCCACATACACACACACACACTTTCCATATACATTTAAAGTTTAGGTTGTATTCAGACACGTGGCGACATACTGTGATAGTTAATTGATACACGTACTACAATAAGCAACTAGTCTGTCTCATGTTATAAGTATATGTACATATCCAGCAATTTGCAATGTGCCTAAAATAGATATACGATATAGGCGAATATAGCTGACATATTAGGGAATAAAGAAAACATAATAAAAAAATACAATGTTTTCTTTTAAATTTATAATCATAAGAATGATTTCACTTCCATTTCTTGAAAGCTTTTTAATAATGTATACAAATAGATTTACTGAATGACATGCGGGAAACAGACTTTAAAACTAGTATAATAGTGTATTGTATCACATTGTATAAGGATATATAAAAAATACTGACTTTCATTGACCTTGGTACAGATACCATTATTTTCGTGAGAGAAGATGTTGAAACATTGACAATTTTTTTTTCAAGGGCATGTGAAAATATCAAGGACATTCCATCTGAAATCAAAGAAATCTACAAACAAGACGAACTTGATGGAGTGAAGATGGAATTAGAGAAAAACCTCGAGTACCTTAAGAGTAGGCAGAATTTTCTGAATGGAGAAAAAGAAAATTTATCTGTTTTGAAAAACACACATATTTCTATCATAGAACAATATACACAGAAACTCGTATCAATGATACAAAATTTAGAAAAGAAAGCAAAAAACGATCTAAATGCTAAATTTAAAGAAACTGAGGACAAGGTAAAGAGATTGGCTGACGACTGCAGACGCTTTGAAGAAAACATACGACAATGTTTGGAACAATTTGATTCATGCATTGACAATAAGCCCCAGCTGTTCATTAACATGAAGAATGCACAACGAACCCTCGCCCTCGCTGACAAGAACTGCCGGGAACAAGTTGTAGCAAAAGACAGCGTCGACTTCAAACCAGACTCCAGCATTGAACAGTATCTATCCGGGCTGCATTCTTTGGGAATCAGCAGCAATGTTACACGTAGATATAAGTTAAAACAGAAACAGGAGATCAACGTTAAGATGAGTAATGATTCTGAAGAATGTAATATAGAAGGGTCCTGCCTCCTGCCGGACGGATCTGTTGTTGTATCAGACTACAGAAACAAGAAACTGAAACATGTGGACATCTCCTCTCTTTCCGTTATAGACTCCTGCACGGTACTTGGTTCACCGTACGGTGTATGTTTGGTTGGTCAACAGGAGTTAGCTGTGGCTCTGTCGGGGAAGAAAGTACAGTTTGTTACTCTTGGGACGGTAATGACCTTGTCTAGAACAATTTATGTAGATCATATCTGTTGTGGGATAACTTACCACAACGGAGAAATGTATGTTTCTGATTGTAGTAAGACTATATATGTATACAACATGCAGGGGTCTCTGTTGAGAAAACTGACTAACATTACATCATCATATTGTAGATATATGGCCGTCAGTAGGGACGGGGAGACAGTTTATAGTGCATGTTCTAAAGGTGAATTGGTGTGTACAGACCGACACGGCAGCCCTTTATATACTTACACAGATAAGATCAAGTACTGTCACGGTGTATGTCTTGACAATAGATCCAGCATATTTGTCTGTGGGTACAGCTCACACAACGTGGTACAGGTGTCTGAGGGCGGGAAGGAGGTGGGGGAGGTTCTGAACAGCTCGGACGGATTATGCAACCCGCAGTCACTGTGTTTTGATCCCAGTCGACAGAGGCTTGTTGTAGCACAAAAATCAAATACTGTCCTTGTGTTTCAATTGGAGCTCCAAATCTGAGCTCATAGTCAGAAAGTAATGATTAAAAAATGTACAATTGTAGAGTTGAACATTATTCTTGTAATGTACATGTAGATGAATTATTATACTCCTTTTCTTTAATCAAAAGTCATATACATTTATACATCTATATATATATCACATTACTAGAGATGTGAAATTGTGCAGCTGTTCTCCAAGAGCAGCGTAAATTAAGTATTGCTCATTACAACACAATATTTCAGAACATTGACTTTAAAGGAAAGAAAAAAAATGAATTTCACGTCGAACGATTCACAATATCTACGAGATTTATAATAAATCATGTAGATTGAAATGTGTTTATTTTTTTAAAATTAGTATAACCCTTTTCATTTTATTTTTTAGTGACATTAATGTATATGCATCAGATACTTTACTAGATACCACATCATGATAGTTGTTTAATACATCTTATCTATCTATCTTATGTGACCACAGTGTATATTTCTTTTTATATTATAATCAAACACTATAAGGACCCGGAAACGTTGCTACATTATGTCTGCATACAGAATTTTGACCACAATGTACCCATTATAAACTTCGGTAATAATCGGGTATGTTCGGATAAGTTTACTTTCGAATTTATTCGAATATATCTTTGAAGGAGATATTTGATCAAGGTTAATGACAATACGAAAATCATTTGGAGAAAGTTTTTTTTTTTAATTTCATGTAACAAAGGAATGGACAATGGTTTATTACCTTCTACTCTTATACGAATTGAGGATTAATAAAACAAATAAGTATTGTTACTCTCGCGTTTTAAATTCGATATAAAAACAACATATACTAAAGTGTCTTAAATACAGTTATGTCACATGAAATATATCTACAAGTTTTCAGAAATCAGAGAGTCACGCAATGGAAAAGTTAAAAATCCTGTTATTATCAACTTAAGCAGACTGTGTGTAGCAAACGGTACGTCAATACGCACGTGTGAAATAAAGTTTACATAATTTATTGAGATTGGGTAATTACGTAAATATGCAGTCAATCTGTTCCTCTGAGTAGCAGTGTAAGTAACGAACATTGCTGGACCGAATGGTATTCATCTTTTCACATGGAAAAGTGATGTCAGAATAAAAAAACTCGGGTTTTAAACATTTATATAATATGCTAAATTTCGATAATAGAAATTATGAGAGAATTATTGCGTATTTGTTCTTATTAATTGGGTCATTACGCAAATACGCAGTCTATCTGGTCTTATTATTATCAGTGTACAGTAACGAAAAAGTTATGGATTGACTGACATTTACCTTTTTACGAGGAAAAATGTTATCAGAAAAGAATTCGGGTTTTAAACATTGAAAAATATATATGATAATATTCAAAACTTGAAATGATTTACGAAACATAGCAAAGTAAGCATTAAACATCTAACAGTGATACTGTCCCTTGAGTGTGGTTGGTAATTAATTTAATTAATTATTTATTCGATCATCTGTTTCAAGTTGTCGATTTCAATTGAAGACATTCGTCCTGTGCAGATACCTGTCAGGACAGTCAATGTACTTGAATCTTAATAACGTTTAATGTGTATAACCTATTGTAATTGATTAAATGTTTCTTTTTATCGCATGACTTTAAATGCTGAGATTAAACGGAATAATAATGTTTTACGTTTCGCGCGCGTTTTTGTTCGTTGTTTTTATCTTATGAATTGTATAGGGTTAAATGACGTCATGACGTTGTTATATTAAACGTGTTGAATGTAAAATATGAAACGTAATGGTTATATTACACCGGAAACAGGGAAAGTCATATGATAAATGTATATATCATATTGTAAATAAATATATGACTTTTTTGTTGAAATATATCTCCTAAACACTGGACACATAATTAGTTCTCTTTTTTTTCTAACCAGGCTTCTTTTGTAATGGCTAGAAATCATTTTCTGATTATTATGGTCATATTAAGACCTTGCTGTCAAAAATTACCCACGTATAGGTCTTTTTTTTTAGCTCACCTAAGCACAACGTGCTCATGTGAGCTATTGTGATCGCCTTTTGTCCGGCGTCCGTCCGTGCGTGCGTCCGGCGTCAACAATTTCATTTAAACAACATCTCCTCCTAAACCGCTGAATGGAATTTGATCGAACTTCAGAGGAGTCATCCTTATGATGTTCTCTATCAAAGTTGTTCAAAGTATTTTGATTGGTTGAAAAAGTAGGTCACATGAGCTAAAATAGATTTTAAAAATGCAAATTTTGAAAATCTTCTTCTGCAAAACAGCAAGGCATAGAGCTAAGATATTTGGTGTGTATCATTGTCTAGTGAACCTCTACCAAGTTTGTTCAAATCATGACCCTGGGGTTAAAATTGGCTCCGCCCAAGAGGTCAATTGATTTTACATAGGCTCATATAGGAATAAAACTAAAAAAATCTTCTTCTCAGAAACCACAAGGTCTGGAGTTTAGATATTCGGTGTGTAGCATTGTCTAGTGGATCTCTACCAAGTTTGTTCAAATCATCACCCTGGGGTCAAAACTGGGTCCGCCCCAGGGGTCACTTGCTTTTACATAGGCTTATATAGAAAAGAAATTAGAAAAATCTTCTTCCTCAGAAACCACAAGGCCCGGAGTTTAGGTATTTGGTGTGTTACATTGCCTTATAGACATCTACCAAGTGTGTTCAAATCATGGCTCATGGGTCAAAATTTGCCCTGCCCCAGGGGTCACTTGATTTTACATAGACTTATATAGGGGAGTCTTTAAAAGATCTTCTTGTCAGAAACCACAAGATCATGGGTTTAGATATTTGGTATGTAACATGGCCTTCATTGTCTCATATAATTTAAAAAAGAAAATACAAAAAAGCACACATAAAAACAACAAAGTACTACAAAAAAACAACTACAACAACAACAAATCAAACAACAACAATAAAGATAACATCACAAAAACTACCTCTAATATTTTTATGAGTTGACAAGTATTTAGCATCCGTGGGTAGTGGATACATAAATGTATGATTAACAAGAAGGATGATTAACTTATACTTCTACGGGCGGCGTGGTTCAGTACTGCAGTTCAGGTTTCGCAATTTGAAAGCTTTAAATTTTCCACGAGCGCAAAGTACTGGTACAACACAGAAACTGTCGCGGAATAATTATTAGCTGTATTTGTCTAACTTAAAATAGAAATAGTCCGTAAGTGTTTAATTGTTTATAATGTTTATTACAACGCGATGTCTGCAAAGCTATACGATATGTAGTAGATTACACACCTTTAAATGTATAAACATCATCATTGCAAAAAAAAAAAAAAAATTTGATCTGCTATTTTGGGGGAAATGCATCTCAGGACTCCTGTTTATATTATACATGTATATTAAGGGTTGGTGAGTGCCAAGCACGCAAGTATTTTGTCATAAACTAAACTACGAACACTGAAATATCTCATGTTCTAAGGTCCCTCCTCACTGCTAACCTCAAAAAGGTTGTAGTGCCACAACAAAATCATCATCATCATCATCATCATCATCACAGTATCAACAATAACAAACATTGGTTAGGACCATAGATATTTGAGATCCAATTCAAGCATGGTTTGTGCAGAAGTATTAAATGCAAAAAACAAAATCAACAAAAACGACACACAATAACATGCAATATTAATGTTTCAAACTGTTAACGATATGACGACAATTCCTTATCTGTCACACAACAATTTCAACAGTGAAACCACTGTATATAGAGGTTTGTCAAAATTCATTATCAACAACAAAAACAACAATAACATACACACATATTCCGGAAGAAGGCCTGGGATGGATAAATGAGAAGGAATCAGGTGTGCGTTTTTATATTTCATAATTTATTTTTAAACAATGTATACAACAAAAGGTAAGGTACATGTCGAGTGAATCTTTTTATATTTGTCACATCCATTCGTCTGAATGTAGCCCTTCCTTCAGCATGCGGACATATTTTAATGCTCTAAAACTTTTTTTTCACTAGGCTCCTGATTTTAAGTATTTTGTTCATTTACAGCAAAATCACTCATTTTTTATATGGAGTAAGTCCCTTAGCCAGTCAGAGTTAAGTCCCTTGAGCAGTAATAGTTACTTCTGAACGGATGCCGTGGTGATCGGCGTGCTGTATGTAGTCGTGTACTGGTTCCCGATTCCATAGTTTGGTACGCCGGTCACAACAGCGGCCTGAACCTGTCCTGGCTGGACAGACACCACTTGGCCTCTCTGGAAAAATATATTAATTTACATGTGTTTTAAATACGTTATTGAAATTATCTCAGATTTTTAGAAGAAAAAAAAATGTTAATTGACATGGAATAAGCACACATTACCTATTTCCTACGCAATGGAATGCCGCCACGTTAAAGAAATATCATTAAAATGTTTCAGAATATTATTTTATTGAAAAGATTTCATGTTGTTATACTATAATTGTTTTTTGTTTGTTTGCTTGTTGTTTTCTTTTTGGAATATAATTATGATTTTGTTTCGGCATTTTTGAATGTCTACAAGGAGGATGATATTTGATGATATTAATGTTTGTTGAATTATCTCAATTTAATTTTATTCCAAACATAGTGGAAAGATAAATACAGTGTGACCATACCACGTGGTATGTGACGTCATTATAAGCTGTTGCAAGCAGCATCTTTTGCCTAGAGTCGGAGGAGAAATCTACTGTAAGTATTTTATTTCTTAATAGATTTTAATAACTAAAGCACATGCGAAGCGGAAATTTGTGACATATACACTGGTCATGGTGGTGCATTTCGATACATGTAAACTTTTTAAATTGTCTCTGTATATACGTCATAGCTTTCATTTGTTTTCATTTTTTTAAATATAATCAACCGGCTAGGGAATATATACATAATTATTTCGACCGCTCGGACACGTTACACTACTCTTCTTTTAAATGGTTTGTCGACTTTCAATAGATCTAAAGTTACTCGACGAAACACGAATGTTTGAAACAGTAAAATTTTCAAAATAGTAAAGAAAATAATTGTGAATATTCTGAGCGTTTCATCATCTGATTTAATTGCATCAAGGACAACTTGTATCAAGAAGTCAACCTTTTTTAAGCAGTCCAAATCTGGCAGGTACCTGACTTCACATGCTAGCTCATCATATGACGTTAAATAGCAACCAGAATATGACGTAATATAGTAACCAGATCTCAGATACCATCTATTGCTTCTGACGTCACATTGCAGACGATATTAGCGGACTGTTTCTAGCAAGTTTTAATGTTTTAAACTTTTAGTTTTCAAAAGCATGTACGCCAGGCTCGGTTTTAATAAACACCCACGCCAGAGAGTTCGACCATTCTGTATCTTGCGGTGATAATGAGATTGATGAGACTCCCCACCCGTCCTGGATGTAGACTTTTAGCGCGGAAGTCCAACACAAGGCGAGCCTATAGTTTCCTAGCTACCGAACGTTGCATTTACAGTCTAATTTTCGCAATATTTAATAGAGACGAGCGAATTTAGGACTGCGCGAAGGAAACACCTTAACCCTTTCCCTCATATAGACTCATTTTGACACACTCAATAGGTACCACATAAAGCCTGATCTGCAGAAAACCACAGTTAAACCTTACCAAATTTAATTATAAAGTCCTCATTTCCAGACCACTGAGGAGCAGCAAACAACATAAAACCTGATCAGCCTGCGAGTTACTCGCAGGCTGATCTGGTTTTATGCTGTTCGCATAGGTCTTTTCATGGTTTCCTCTATGAGGGAAAGGGTTAAGCACGAAATTATCACATGTGTTAGGAAATTTGATGAGTTGTGATTTTAATTTAGCACGGAATGTAGTCAGTACGTAAGCCATAAGAATGTCCTTTCCATCTTCACATGGCACAAATGCCGCTCCATGCACGAGGTCACATGCTTATTATGTATCATACCTGAGCCAACGGGCGGTTCCGGTTGCGGTAGATGATAAACACAATGACAGCGGTGGTTGTGAGTGCGAACACCGCGCCGGCAGAGATCCCAGCTATGGCCCAGCCCGACAGTTTGCAGTCGGAGTTGTCCCCGCACGGGTTGTAGTTCGCCACAATTAATATCATCGTCTATACATCGTCCGTTGTCACACTCGTACTCGTAACTAAAGCAGTACCCTGAAAACACAGCATGTACGTACTTGTATTTTTTGTAGTGTCCTGGTATTAAATGAAACTCGTATCTGAAATGTTCAGTGACAACAGACTATACATGTAATTGAGGCAGTTTCGGAAATGATTATTATTGAATACTGGTAAATGTAGCAGTAGTACTGACAATAAGGTGACACCGATTAATATCGTAACTGTAGGAGTGTGCTGACAAATTAACATACTCGTAACCGTAGGAGTGTGGTGACAAAAAAACATAATCGTAAAAGTAGCGATGTGCGACAAAAGAAAAGAAGCGTAACTGTAGCAATGTGCTGACAATATTCGTATAACATACTGAAAAAAAAAATACTCGTTAGCAATAAATCATACTCGTAAATGTAGAGGTGTCACAAAGCATTTTAGTAATTGTAACGGTGGACTAGAACGTGCTCGTAACTTTAGTAGTAGTACACCAACAAAATTGAAAATATATTCAAGTGTAATTTAATCAAAATTTATGTTTCGCTTAATTTTGAAATTATCCTAATGCAATGTGAATCCTAAATGCGACGCTTGATAACCATGTTATATATACGATATCATTGTGTCAAGTAGATTCTATAATAACATACGATATTCCGCAGTGATACCCACGTTACATGCCTGATGGCACATTTGTGATATTTGATACGAGTCTGACATGTGTGTCTGCCATGCCCAAAGCACTTGCATGAAGGGCTCTGACAAGAACGGACTTAAATCTATTTAGTGGGGACCCGAAATGGGTTGGGGGGGGGGACCTGAAATGGATTGTGGGGACCTGAAATGGATTGTGGGGACCTGAAATGGATTAAATGGGGACCTGATCTTTCCAGCAGGGACCGTGGGGAAATAAATCCGTCTAGCGAGGACCCGAAGTCATGTAGTGGGGACTTGGCTGGGATCTGAATCTATCTAGTCAGGACCTGTCATGCAATGTACATTGAGAATGGCAGACACACATGCCAGACTCATATCAAATATCACAAATGTGCCGTCAGGTATATAACATGGACACCAAGAGATGCTACCGAATTTCGGATAGAATCGACATGACATAATGGTATCATATATATAACATGAATATCAAGTGCCCTCTAGACGCATTCAGGTACTCGGGTAAAACCGTCTTAGAGAAAAACTACGTAAATGATTAAAGTATATGTGATACATTGGTGATAAATCTTATCTGTGTGATAAATCTTACCTGTGTGATAAATCTTACCTGTGTGATATGCCGTAAAGACAATAGAGAAATGAGCTTTTAGATCCGGGTTTGTATTCCTGTATCGAAAAGTGACGTAACGAGACCTTGGCGAAAATCCGTCTGTGTGCGTGGGCACTTCTGTTCCACACCGTTTGTTCAGTCCTGAAAAATACAAAAATCATAAAACATATCCCTTTCTCCTCTCGCCACCCAGCTGTCGCATCATGGCCTCACTAGAAGGATCCAGGTCTCAGGTCTCCACTGTACAAACGAGTTCTGACTCGTTTGTTCAATCACAAAATTTAAGCTATTCATATTACTTAAAGAAAGTGTAAATTACAATTTTACTAAGAGTCACCATATTTTGTTTTACAAAAAAAAGAGAAAAAACTCACAACACTCTTCGATTTTGTTAAAGTCGTAGACAAATACATTCATTTACATTTCTGATAAAATACTATGTTCTGTCAGTGAGATAAAATCTATGTCTCACAGTGTTCACACTAAAACAGAGTCAAAACGAAACACTGGTGCCGAGAAATAAATAAATATGAGCAGACATAGTGGATGATCGAATAGATGATCGATAGACGGACAAACAGAAGGTGGACTGATAAACAGATAAATACCAACCATGCATGATAGGAGCATATTGCGGGTCTTGGCCATCGTAGGCGGTCAGGAATTGAGCCTGGCATCCCCGGAAGAGTGGGAAGGGGAGGTTGAAGTTCTCAAAGTAGAACATTAGTTTGTTGGAGGTGTACCATGTTTCTATTGTAACGTTACAGTCCCCAACATACGGGCCCTCCAGGACAAGCTTGCCTTGGTTGATGTCATCAGTTATCATACTGATCTCTCCCCCGCATTGTGCATCCATATAATCTGATCAAATAACACACGATTATTGTCAATCGACAATCTCCGGTGTTTGTCGTGAATATGTTCGGAAATAATCAATGTAAAGTGTCCATAAATTCATTTTCTAATGGAAACGTTTCATTTTCGTTCTTACGGAATCTTTTTCGTAAAAACGAATATGTTTTCATAAACACGATCAAGGCTGTTAAAAATAATGTCACAGAATGCAAATAATTATGCAAATAAAACGATCGCGTATTGCAATGTTAATAAAAAATAGCAATCACTGGGTCTTTGAAATTCAGGGGGACATAACTCTTCTTTGGATCTATGATTTGAAACTATACCGCAGACGTAGAACTTCCCATGCTGTAAAGTTATATCACATATAGGCCCATATATGCAATTTTGAAAGTTGGCCAGACTTGAGGTTCTTGACCTATGGAAGAATGGATGAACAAAAACACATCTATAGTATGTGCCAAATCTCAAAGTACGGACATTCTATAAATAATAAGGGGCCTCCGTGGCCGCCGAGAGGGTAAAGTCGCTGACTTTAACACTCACTTAGCCCCTCATCGCGTGGGTACGAATCCCGGCAGGGTCATTCGGATTTTCATGTGAGGAAGCCTTCCAGCTGGCTTGCGGTAGGCCGGTGGTTCTACCCGGATGCCTCCGTGCATTCGGGGTCTTACTCCAACTGTAATTAGCTGGACGTCGCAATATGGCTGAAATATTGTCGAAACGACGGTAAACTCAAATAGTCAAGTCAAGTTACGTCTAGTTTATAAATAATAAAAACGAATAAGGAGAAAGATGCTGCCGTGTTTGGTATCGGACTAGCCCGAGAGTCTCTCATATGTAACTCATGAAATAAAAAAAATAAACTTACACTCATGTAAGTAAATAGTCTATGTGTTCACGTTTGTTATTATCGTCTTTTCTCATGTTAAGCAAATTGTGGGGATCATTGTGACCTAATCATTTCATCTTTTTTTCTCTTTTTTTATTCTCTTTATTTACTTAAGGTCAATGAAATCGACCATGCGAAGTTAAGGCGAAGGTACCAACGCCAAACGTGAAGTATATTGTACTATTATTTACAATAAATGTTCAAGTGTGTTATTCACGAAAATTAAAATTAAACCTTCTCTTTTATTTATCTATTTTTGTGTCAAGATTGTCAAGTTTATGTTTTATGAATATCATATAGGAGAAATACTTCAGAGGTCGGTCAGAAAAACAAACAAACAAAAAAACAAAACAAAAAAAAAACACGTTTTCAGACTTTCTTCATACATAAACGTTCCCCGGGTGTACATGTTCACCTGATCTACATAGATAAACAGTTATACGATATTAACAATGCATAATTCTTACTACCAGATAATACCAAACAGAAAACAATCCAGTTTAAATGGAAATTTATATTCTACAGCAGCATGATTTCTCAATGGTATAATCCATACAGATAACTGTATGAAATGTTCGCTTAAAAAACACAATTTGATACAAATCTTCAATAAATTATAGCAGGAAGTGCTAAAATATGAACAAGATACATACATGTTTCTATTGCCGATGAGAATCCAACACCAATAAACAACAAAAATATAAAAGTATTCATTTTCATAACCAGTAAGAAGGTAATTATTTGGACCAAACGGATATTTATGTTCGGTGTATGTGTGTACTGGCTCAAATGACTGATAAGATACGAATATGAACGATTTAAAGGGGGCACTATTGCACAATCGTGACATCTAATGAGGGGCATAACTTGTATACAGTAGTGTTTTCACCGACGTGAGACCTGAGTTCAGAGGTATGTGTCCAGTAGAAAAAATGCCGAATGCATCAGGTCCTCTAATGTAAATATAAATAATAATGACAACAACAACTATAACAATAGTGATAAATAATGTTGATGGAAATGATGATGATGATGATGATGATGATGATGATGGAAACATAAATAGAAATAATAATGACAACAACAACGATAAGAATAGTGATAAATAATGTTGTGATGATGATGATGGAAACATAAATAGAAATAATAATGACAACAGCAACGATAAGAATATGATAAATAATGTTGATGGAAATGATGATGATGATGAT
>CM037785.1:8254548-8304548 GCA_021229015.1 Solen grandis
GATGGAAACATAAATAGAAAATAATAAGGACGACGAAAAAGGAGGAATCATTGCTCCTTAAATTACATAAAAACAATGATGATGATGATGATGATGATGGCGAGGATGATAATGACATCCACGATGATGATGTAAGGTGATGATGATAAATTTGCATATGGATTTTCATAAGTTAATAAAGTTATTGTAATAGCGGTTTTTCGACCGACTATCGACTAACTCGACGACGATGATGGTAACGTGAATTACACGTGGAGTTAAACCAGACATTAAAGAGAAAGACTGGGTACCAAGCCTACGGATGTACGTGAATTACACGTGGAGTTAAACCAGACATTAAAGAGAAAGACTGGGTACCAAGCCTGCGGATGTACGTGAACCCTGGAGTGTAGACTGACAGTTATGACAACATTTCATTCTTATTTGTCACTGTCACAAGTTACTATCTCATCCCGAGATAATGTTATCAGAACACGTTCCCTTTAACCAGTGACTGTGTGTAACTACGTTGCATGTGGCCCGTATTAATTCGCCTGTCTCCGGAATACTTTTCGGAAATAAACAGTTCCACCCAAGGGCCAAGGGGGACAAATCGTGCTAAATTTTCGATAAAAATGAAACAAATATCAGAGTGCAAAACGGGAAAAAGTAAAAGGAAATGTTTTTTTTTTTTATAGTTTAAGTGTCATGCAATGTGCATGCTAACCGACTTTACATCTGTTTTTTAAATAATATGTATACACCACATAAGCCGGTGATTTTCGGGTAGATACAATTACAGAAAGCTTTGTCATTCGAAAGAATGGATAAAGGTAACATTAACTATAACGGCAACTAAGTTGTTGGATGAATTAGTATTTTAGAACACACGTGCAGCAAAACTGCTATTTAGCTTATTATGACTACAGAGCTATCGGGTAAATTATGTCTCCAACACCTTTTCTCTGCTGACATACCCAATAGCCTGGTGATGTAGTGTTGCTTGCTGGTTCACTGGTGACAGAAACTGAAAATAAAATATGCTAATTATAAATAACATGTAACCTTCCATATTTCAAATACATTGTCATGTATTAATTAACATGTAAGTAGCCTACATTTGTTTATAAAATGACACAAGTCAGTATTGTTTGGGACCTTTGTCTACTCGAGAAAAATAAAGTGCTGCCTTACTTTGGCATCACGCCGTATGCAAGTGTCGTAATACAAAACCTGGTTATATTATCCTGACGCAGGGCCTACCAGTCCTGGAACTTTCCTTATACAAAACCTGGTATATTACCTGAGCAGGGCCTACCAGTCCTGGAACTTTCATTATGTTCTGAACGCAAAACCTGTGAAATACACCAGTACCATTTTAAAAACCTTTATTTCACGATCGGAAATCGAATTCACGACCTACTTTTACTCGGTCACCGGCAACCAGAGATGTGATTTCTGTGTTTAATTCAAAATGCTACAGGATAGTATTTGCAGTGTTCATCAACTTGAAGTCTAATGTGCTTGCATGTGGCTGTACCATGATTAAAGTTAACGCTTAAAATGTAATTGTAATGATGTCATAAAACTTAGTTCGAACCCCATTTCGGCTAGAAGTTTTCGTGTTCTTTCCCGCTGCAAAGTAATGGAACCCTGTCCAGCGATACAAAAGGAAATCTTGCTTTTAACGATATCTGTTAAATCTAATTAAAATTAAAGCTGAAGAAAGATCATCAAGTGGAACCGATCTGGAAGATCCAATGCTACTTGGCGCTTTGTGCTAGCTAGTACTTTGCGTTTTATCTCTTCAGCAGTTTATTTAGCAGGTCCAGACTCTCATCTGCAATCTCCGTTGTTACTGTATCGCCTACTGTATTCTGCAAGAGAGAGAGGCAGCGAGAGAGTGACAGAGAGAGGCAGCGAGAGAGAGTGTGTGAGAGAGAGAGAGAGAGAGAGAGAGGGGGGGGGGGTAGATTTATACATGTTGCAAACTGACAACTATGCTTAAAGTAGGTAATCAACGATTATTTTTGTATTCTTATTATTATAATTGTCATCATTATAATACAATGTTTAATGAAATCCATAGCCATTATCGCCCATAGGGCTTGCCACTCAGTGTGGTCGTCTTGATAAGTGAATCTATTTGAGAAGCGGATATTAGTATTTGCTGCCTGAATTTAATATTTACTCTGACCTTTTTACATTATACAATGCACTGAATGCATAAAATATGACAAATAATAGACAGTTACTTTAACTATTCATTATTTATAGATAAAACAGTCAAAGGGAGGTAACATGGATATTTCAATATGTTTACTTATTCAGTAGGATATTACATTGAATGTACATCGATTTACAGAACACCCGACCCGCTCAATCGGTTCGATAACATACACCATGCTAATAAAATCAAGAATTTAAGTTTTATAAATAATTGAAAAGGTTATACATGTGTGTTGAAACTTAATACCTATATTTAAAATAATAAAACCTATATTTAGAATTTCCATATTCTTTAACATGAATGATTACATTTACTCTTCGCACATGCACTCACTTCTAAGGCTGAAAAATTTAATAGCACTTACGAACTGACAAACTCCCTTGCACGCACTTAGCAAAAGAATCACTGCCGTCACAAATGTCACGTGATGATGGTATGCTTACAAAATGGCGAAGGTTAATTATTTATAGTTCTAACATGATCTATTTTTTTAAACTGATTTTTTTCCACAAGGCGATAATTGATGTTTATGTAAGGAAACATACTAATGGAAATGCCACTCGGTTTTGCACTCGGTGTTGCAGTAGAAAATACTCTTATATATATACAAATCGGTTGGAATGGTGAATTTTTTTCTTCAGTCAATCATTTTTTTTCTCAATGATACAAATATATATTTTTGTATATACAATATACAAATTCATTTCATATAAGAGAATACAGTTTGCAAAAGTCTTTCAGATTTGGCCTCACACTCAAAGAAAAAAGAAAACACCTGGTCACATCTTCATCTTGTATAAGATGATATCATTAATCTTGCATTTATGATTTACTGATTGACTGGATAAAAAACTTATGTTTTTCACCACCCCACCCACTTTGGGTTGACAGCGACACCTTAAGAGGGACAGAATCTGCAGCGCAAAGGCGTTATTCCTGAGTGAAATATAACGGGATTTCGGTAGTAGGTCTGCAGACCTATATATACATGTATTAACATAAATAAATATTTATCAAATTCTAAGGTAAATTTCCCTTGAGTTAATTCTCCACCCACAGACTTTAACTGTATTTTCTTAAAGAGTAAGCATGATGACTTATTTTTAAAGCTTTTATCTTATAGAGAAGCATCTAGTATTCATTGAAAAAATAGAAAAGAAATCTGAATGTTTGAACATAAGGAAAAATTAAGTTAAAACAAATACTGTTAGTTTGTACTTTATTTTCAAAATAAAGGCCTGTTTTAGCCATATGTAAAGGAATTTAATAATAGATGATTACTTAGTAAACCCTGAATTCATTTTGATTCATTTAATTTGATGTTTCACCAATATAATGATATGATATTTACTAATTATTGTAAATCATTTGGAGAAAAAAAAAGGGTTAGTTTTCAAAGGTAAAATTCATCCCAAACTGCAGCTATATAGGGTATGTTGTTGTTGTATTGGGGTTTACCGTCGCTGCGATAGTATTTCAATCATATAGCGCCGTCCAGCTAATTACAGGTGGAGGAAGACCCCGAGTACTCAGAGCTACCCGGGTAGAACCACCGACCTACTGCAAGCCAGCTGGAAGGCTTCCTAACATGAAAAATCCGAAGTCCCTATCGGGATTCGAACCCACAGCGGTGAGGGGCTGAGAGATTTGTAGTCCACGACTGTAACCGCTCGGCCACGGCGGCCTTTATATAGGGTATATCAATAATAACACTCATGTTTTTTTAAATGCTGGTGATATTTAATATTTTAGTAGATCAGATAATAAACTAAAAATATACAAAGAATCAGGAAATTCTGAATGCTTTGAAAAAATGATGAAACTGTCGCAATCGTCTTTCATGTAAATAATGTAAATGAAAATGCTAAAGCTGAAAACTCTATCAGTTAATAAGATGTAGTCTATATGCTCATTTGCAAATCGTTTTGTACTAGTACATTTTTATAGCTTGAATATTTCAAACAGTTAAGATTTTACATATCAAATATTTATTTGAAGTTGAGACATCTTAAATGCATCTTAAAGTATGTATATAAGTAATACAATTTTTTCTCGCTAAATACATAATTGCGCGTATACTGTATTTAAATAGAACTTTTTCGTACTGCGCGGAATGAAAAAGTATGTAAATATAGGCGGGACAATTTCTGGTAACTCCGGGATCTCACACGAATATGGTCGAATGGTCAAACATTTAAACGAGGTAGGTGTTAGGACTACCGTGGAATCTAATCTGGAGGATTACAGATCCGTTATAAGACTCCTGCTTTTAGAGCGAGATCATTCTTGTCACGTTTCTTAAAGGTTGCTGAAAATATTATTTTTTAAGCGTTAATATACCGTCAAACCTTTTTTCAGCTGGGGGCTATGCTGGTTGCATTTTTTTTTGGGGGGGGGACTCACTTGTAATAATTCTGGCTCATTTTATTCCAAAGGATAATACTGTGACTGCTAGATACTATTCAGAAGTAAACAAAAAAAAAACAAAAAACAAACAAGAAATGTTTGTAAAACATATATGCCCCCCTCATATGCCATAATATTTATATGGCTATATTATATGTATGATGTTTGGCTTTATAATGTGGATATGTTACAAAGTTCAGAACTTATCTTGGTGAAGGTTTACTACTGATAGTTATTAACACTGCTAACTCATTTGAGTTTTACCTTGTATATTGCATCCAGTAAAGGTGAAAATGCTGAAAAAAAATCTGGTGAAAAAGATTTGACCAGAACCCATTTTGATCAGAATCTATCTCGGCATTCAATGTCACAGTGACCTTGACCTTTGACCTAATTACCCCTAAATCAAAAGGGGTCATTTACTGGTCATGCATAATCTTCATACTAACTTTGAAGTTCCTAGGCCCAGGCGTTCTTAAGTTATTGATCGGAAATGGTTTGGTCACCATTTTAACATAAAATCCCAGTAAATCAAGGTCACTGTGACCTTGACCTTTGATCTACGGACCCCAAAAATCAATAGGGTTCATCTTCTGATCATGACCAATCTCCATACTAAGTTTGAAGTTCCTAGGCCCAGGCGTTCTCAAGTTATTGATCGGAAACAGCTTTGTCACAATTTTCAAAATCAAGCCCAGTAAATGAAGGTCACTTTGACCTTGACCTTTGACCAAGTGACTCCAAAAACAATAGGGGTCATCTACTAATCATAATAACAATCATATCAGCAACAACCACATGAAGTTTGAGACTTAAAGGTCAAATAGAACTTCAAGTTATCACTCGGACAAGGTCTGGTATTATACATACACAACATGTGACCTTGTGACCTTGACCTTTGAGGTAATGACACCAAAATCGATAGGGGTCATCTACTAATTGTGAGCAACAACCACAAGAAGTTTGAGACTTAAAGGTCAAATAGAACTTAATTTATCACTCGGACAAGGTCTGTTATTATACATTCACAACATGTGACCTCGTGACCTTGACCTTTGAGGTAATGACACCAAAATCAATAGGGGTCATCTACTAATCATGAGCAACAATCACAGAAGTTTGAGACTAAAAGGTCAAATAGAACTTAATTATCACTCGACAAGGTCTGGTATTATACATACACAACATGTGACCTTGACCTTTGAGGTAATGACACCAAAATCAATAGGGGTCATCTACTAATCATGAGCAACAACCACATGAAGTTTGAGACTTAAAGGTCAAATAGAACTTAAGTTATCACTCGGACAAGGTCTGGTCTACCGACAGACCGACGGACCTACGGACCGACCGACATGAGCAAAGCAATATACCCCCTCTTCTTCGAAGGGGGGCATAAAAATGGACCCAAGTCCTTCTTTCGCTTGATAATGCCCACTCTCATATATCATACTGTCTCATCTACAACTCCCCCAAGTGGCAAGTGTTGTCCGATCTACCATACGTCCCAGGCCTTGTCCCCGTGCGACTTATATATGTTTATCTAGACCTGAAATAAAGGCTAGCTAAAAACAAATATATGAGACAATGGCGTCTTTGATTACAGACGTAAATAGTAAGTCTACTTCATGACGGATGGAATACGAAAGCTCCGGCGAAGATGGCGTAGAGCAAAAGATGACCGTGTAATGTCTAAACATATTAATTCGATGTATCATTTTCGCAACATATCGTATCTATTAAAATATATTAACACTTTATTATACTTTTGACAAGTGCGGTTTTGTCTAAAGCGATATATCATAATTTAAATAATCATTTAACATATTTATCACGATGTCTCATGACTTCTGTAGCCAACCTGTCAAGTAATGACAAGGTCAGTGATGTACAATATCTAAATCAAATCTGGATTCAGTATAGGTGATCAGTTATATCAAACAGTATAACAGTGCTGGGTTAATCACCAATTCATCGTTAAGTCTGTTTTGTTAAATACCTTTTCATTAGGTGATATAATTTCACTCACTCTTTGCTTTTTTCTTTTTTATTATATCTATGTGTTAAAATGATATTTAGTTCCGTCAACAATTCGACACCAATCACCCATTTGCTTCATATAGGCGTGACACTGGCAAATAGAACAGAACAGAACAGAAATTTTATTTAGACAGTTTCTAGTCGTAAATAATACAAAAAATAACATACAATTTTCACGTGAACATAGCAGACCTAGATCGTACAATTTTGGCCAATTATCCTCTGTTTGCTCATACAATATTGAAGCTCAGATTCTGTAAGTCTCGAAGATAGAGAGAAAAGACCATTATTTATATTTTTAAGGTAAGATACATGTAATGGTTCCGCTACATTTCGGACCTCATGGCCTTTCACGGAGATAACCAAGGCATCCGAATGTTTCATTGGGTACCTTGTTTACCTTGGTAGAGGCTAAGTGGTCCGAAATGTAGCGAAACCATTACATGTATGTTACCTTAAGTTCGGTAATTGTATATTGAGAAACTCAGAATAGTGGCGGATAAACATAAGCTCGCATATTGATGGATACCATCAACACAACATTGATATTTATTTGTCTTCAAAATAATTGAATGAATATGAAAACTCAAAAGAATAGACTATTTTGCAAAGAAAGCTGTATTCATTACTTAGGTAACCTTCTTATGTGATGGCTTTCAATGTTGGAAATATATAATGCTTTATAAATACTATGTCAAGTAATACCGTAGTATTATTGGAAATATATAATGTTTTATAAGTACTATGTCAAGTAATACCGTAGTATTATTGGAAATATATAATGTTTTATAAATACTATGTCAAGTAATACCGTAGTATTATTGGAAATATATAATGCTTTATAAGTTCTATGTCAAGTAATACCGTAGTATTACTGGAAATATATAATGTTTTATAAATACTATGGCAAGTTATACCGTAGTATTATTGGAAATATATAATGTTTTATAAATACTATGTCAAGTAATACCGTAGTATTACTGGAAATATATAATGCTTTATAAGTACTATGTCAAGTAATACCGTAGTATTACTGGAAATATATAATGTTTTATAAATACTATGTCAAGTTATACCGTAGTATTACTGGAAATATATAATGTTTTATAAGTACTATGTCAAGTAATACCGTAGTATTACTGGAAATATATAATGCTTTATAAGTACTATGTCAAGTAATACCGTAGTATTACTGGAAATATATAATGCTTTATAAGTACTATGTCAAGTAATACCGTAGTATTACTGGAAATATATAATGTTTTATAAGTACTATGTCAAGTAATACCGCAGTATTATTGGAAATTTATAATGTTTTATAAGTACTATGTCAAGTAATACCGCAGTATTATTGGAAATATATAATGTTTTATAAGTACTATGTCAAGTAATACCGCAGTATTATTGTATATAATGCTTTATAAGTACTATGTCAAGTAATACCGCAGTATTATTGGAAATATATAATGTTTTATAAGTGCTATGTCAAGTAATACCGCAGTATTATTGGAAATAATAGGCAAAATTGTATTAAATGTTTTATGAAAAAATGTTAAAGAATCATATTGATAAAGACCTCGATTTTAGGACAAAACCATTGTCCTTTTTGATTCAAGTGTTTGATTAAGTTAGAGGGAACAAAGGCGTCGTCTTGGATGCGAAATGTAATTATTGGGCGACATCTAGGCTGTGTTCTGTTAACCATAACACTTGCAACTGTTACAGATTTGGTTCCCAGCTTACATTTTATACACTATGTTACAACAGGGATACAAAAGCTAACGTTATGGATTTTCAAGGATAACTGAACCATGTAGGTACAAATAAGGTGTTCATGCAATGTTGCTAAAAAACATGCAGTACAGCAGTAGACCTTTAATCAATTCTAACGTTACCTGCATGAAACTGGGAAACCCCGTTCTGGTAAATCTATTAACATGGCACCAAAATGGGGACGAGTTGCTCATACAATATGTTCCAATAAGTTCCGTTGTCTGTTTCTTGGCTGGGGTACCTTCCACATACACTACGTTATCTGTAATCTTGAGGAGAACCAGGAACCAGACTACAAAACACATTGAAACTATTTGTGTGTGCAACTCGCCTAAGTGATATCCTTGCACCGAATGTCTGCTTTTGACGCTTGAACAAATACATTAAAAGCAAGGTTCTGTGTGGCGGTATGACGTCACGCCTATTACAGATGTAGGATGACCAACCAGCGACCTACCGAAAACCTTTTGGGAAGATCCATCGCATTAAATGACCGGTACTAGAGAACCGTAACCAATGTAGAAAAATAGTTTATTGACTGTGTAAAAATATAAAATTTAATAAGTTACAGCAAATGTGAAAACTGTTTCTTATTTTCAATGGTTATTTCGGCTTCATTATTTTAAGTTTTTTTTTTTCATTGTTCCCATAAGATAAAGCTAGTATCTCGTTCCCATTAGATAGTATCTCGTTCCATCTTGATATTGTCTTGTTCCCACAAGCTTATTTCTTGATCACTCAAGAAAATGCTATTTATTAAAAGAATAACAATAGCACCTCCATGCCACCATAAATAGACCATGTTGTCAGAGATGTTGCGATTTATATGATAGGTCAATAACCAGTTATTTTAATGGCATGTATTGCTTGCAGTTTTTGTCGGGATTTAGACAAAGCCAGTAGCTGACAATGCTCCATGTCTCTGTACTTTTTATGTTGCCATACCTCCATTTATATATTTGATGTAGGCTCTTTACGCATGCATAAATATTCACCTTTTTATGTAAATGGCCTTGGTATTTTCGAATGTCGTATCAACTTTGACAACATTGTCATCGTGACTTTGATGAATTGAAAATGGCGGCAGTTATGTCATTCAAAACCAGGGGCCAAAGTTTATTATTTAGTCCAATTGTTTAAATTAATAACTTTAACTATCTGTTTGAATACGAGTCTTATATTTCCTGTTACAATGTACTAGCGGGCATAGAAAGACTAGATGGCCCAGGGCAACATGTCGAGCCAGCCAAAGGAGACCATATTACAGTATAAAAACAGTGACCATGAAAATATTAAGCACCAATATAATAGAATACATAATTATGTAATTCAAAATTATAGTTCAAGAACGTTGTTATACATATTGAGTATTATAAGTACAAGTATTTTAAAGAAAACCAGGTAATCCAACTGCAGCCCCTGAGTTTATTTCTTGCACACGACACAGTGTCCAACTGTAGCTTGACATTTGTGCCACTTTATCTCTGTATTACTTTATTTGAGAATCCCTTCATCCATGGCGAAGTTACAGCCCGGGACACGATTAAATCTGTATGGACGCACTAACGCACGAACGCACACACATACATACACCGAAACGCCATTGTGACAACTAAGTCGAGCTCACCGCAAGCGGGCTTGACAAAAATGGATTGCACGCTACGTATTGTACGTAGCATGTACATGTATATGGACTGCACATACATTAGCTAAAATATTCGTATATATATATATTTTAAACTTTGATTGACTGTAATCGAATCAAACCAATGTAAAAATGATAATATACCCACTTTCACTATTATCTGGAATAACTTTACTATGTAAACATTTGCAATGACAAGATAAATCAACCTAAGCGGACGCCAGACGTCCGACGTCGCCCGCCTAAACATCATCAATTTAAAGGACATAATTTTTTCGATAAAACAGAAAAAACACTTTATGTAATTTGAAAAAAGGGTTTTAATTATTCTTAAGCCAAAGTCTTTTATTTGAAAACAACAACACAAAAACATCATGTTTCAACCTATTATTGGCGCCTTGGCCCGTGGAACAAACTCGACGGTTATGATTAAGATACAATGGTAGGATTCTTAATGACAATCTCTCGTGCATATTACTGATGCAACATTTATGCATGGGGGAGGGGGGGGGATAAAACATGCTATTATTTTTATGATAATTTAACAGAAGATGCCCCGTTTAGAAAACAACAACAACAAAAAAAAAACAAAAAAAAAAAAAAAACCAGCATTTCCATGAGTATAGATGATGCTTATTTGCGGATGTGTATCCGAAGAAACCCCGCATGCATAAAAAGGCGACCAAATTCTTTGGCATTAAACGTCGAACCGACCATGAAGTTATACTCGGTATGCAATGACAATCTGCTGTAAATTGGTTATAGATACACCGAGGCATCGATAGAAATTAAACTACTTGTATCTGAAGTGGAAATTATAAGTAGCTGAAGCCTTTCAGTATTAAACTAGATGAAAGTTAAACTCAGTTTTGAATGATAGTTTTTTTTCCTAAGCAAATATGGCGCGACTCTTTTATGTTCGAGTTCTTTTGGTATCACTGGCTTCATTATGTTACTTTGAAATGATAGTTTGAAATAAATCATAGCGAGAATTCAAGGTCACATACGATGAACAGCCCTATTATACATACTTACTGAGTCGTTCCGAAGGTCTTTGACAGCCCTGAATCCCATTAACCTGTACCAATATTGTTTATTTCCTTTGGTCGTCAGATTCTAGATCATTCAGATGCCTGCCATATAGTGTATTTAAGGACCATGAAGAAATTTTTGCCTTACACCTAAGAAATAAGGACCACCGGTAAGTTGTATTTAGTCTTCAGATAGAGATGGTCTGGTAGATTTGTTTCAGTGTTTGAGTGTTATTTAAAAGAGAAATTTTGTTTTAATTCACCCCACAAGGTAATATTCTTGCCATTTCAAAAGCTGTGAAAATTACAAATGGATGTTTTAGAGCCTTGAGATAAAATCAAATACTCTCATGTTAAGATATACACATGTACAGTTAATTCTTTAGAACAGAAATAAATAAATAAAAATAAATAAAAAAATAAGTTGTGGACTTTATCTGCTAAGATCACGGTGTATTGTTTGCCATCATGATGAACATTAGTTTTTGCGTTAACAGTAATAATGCAACATGTAATTTTATTTTACAGCCATGAGGGTCCCAATAATTTTCGCCTGCCTTTTCGCTACTAGTGCTTTTGTCGAAGCAAGATGGAGAGGCGAAAACAACAACAACAATAATAATAACAACAACAACAATAATGACTGGTTTAACAGCGGCAACAGCTTTAATGGAGATAACAGGGGTCGTTGGGAACTTCCAGGCTGGAGTAATAATGGTGACTGGAATGTAGGTACCGCTGGATTTGGAGGCCGCGGTGGCGGTGGAGGCAGCGGTGGCGGCGGAAGCAGCGGTGGCGGTGGGTTTGGAGGCAGCGGTGGGTTTGGAGGCGCAGGTGGCGGTGTTTGGAGCAGGTGCGGGTGAGGGTGCGGTTTGGAGGCGGCGGTGGGTTTGGAGCAGCGTGCGTGGTTTGGAGGCAGCGGTGGCGGTGGGTTTGGAGGCACGGTCGGTGGGTGAAAGGTGGTGGTGGGTTGGAGGAAGCTTATGGTGGCGGTGGGTTTGGAAGCAGCGGTGGCGGTGGGTTTGGCAGGAGTACGGTGGGTTTGGAGCAGCGTTGGTGGCGGAAGCAGCGGAGTAGGGTTGGGGGATAGGTGGTTTGACGTGGTGGCGTTGGATTGGGACGTATGGATGGCGACTGGTTCGGAAATGGGGATGAAAATGATGGATGGTTCGGGTATGGTGGAAGTTATGGTGGCGGTGGGAGATATGGTGGCGGTGCCATGGCCGGATACGGAGGATTTGGTGGCGGAAAAGGCGGAGGGTTTGGAAGTTTTATAGGCAGAAAAGGTATGAAAGGCGGATTTGGAGGCGGAAACAAAGGTGGTTTTGGCGTAGGCCCGGTCGGATGGGGCGGTCCCGTACTTGGCGGATTCTGGGGCGGAAAATGGGGGTAGGCATTTTTATTTTATTTTAGGAATGTTTATTATGTTTTCATTAAAATATTAGCATCAACTTTAGATAAAAGATGAAATGATAAATAGAAGTTCTTTTATAAGCCCGTCTGTTTTATATCACTGAATGTGCAATCCTTTGTGGTAATTACGATTTTCTCCTCTCTCTTTCTCTCTTGATAATTTGAGATATATTCTTTTCTGTAATTTTCTGTACCATATAAGATCAGAAATATATATTATATATTATTTAAATATGTTTACAATATTTATCACATTTCAGTCCACCCCCTCCTCCTCCACCGCCTAAATTCTTTTGGGTACCATGGCGACCCCTCAAACGCTGGGTACCCGTAAAAAGATTCTTATCTAGTAAGTAACTACTACTACTGAAATCACTATAGTGATTATGATACTAAAGAATCAATAATTTTCATTGACATTTTATTTCAAGGATTTTTATAATAATAATAATAATGATAATAATATGAAAATGGTTTACGCTAATTGTGATGATATTGTTTGATAAGAATCACTGTTAATTATCAATAGAGAAAAAGAAGAAGAAGAAGAGGAAGAAGAAGAAGTAGTTCGAGAAAGGTATTAGAAAAAGAATAGGACGTTTCTAGCAGAAGTTCCAGTTCAGTTTTATAGTTTACCGTCGCTACGACAGTAATTCAGTTAGATATATATCAATAATTATAAGAAATGTGGCGGTTGACTTTAAGTGCACCAGGGGCAGCCGAGTAGAACCACCGACCTACCGTTAGCCAGCTAGAAGGTTTAATCATTGAATGACCAGTCCGAAGAAGGTCAAAGTGAAAGTAGGTAAAAAAACTATAAGCACTCGGCCATAGACACACCGCACTTATAGTAGTGGTAGTAGTAGAAGTAGTAATAGAAGTTAAAGTTTATATATTGCAGATAAAATAATTCTCTCTTTTTTGTTTTAAAAACCTTTTCTTTCTCTTTATTTTAACAGAGAAGTACTGAGCGTCATCGAAATATGGTCCATCCGTCTGTTTTTCAAATGTATTATATTTAATGCATTTTTTAAAATATAAAATGAATAAATTAAAATTACAAAACAAATGTTTTCACTGTTGCTGATTTGTGCATTCAATGTCAACGACTTCATTTTTTTTTTACATCGTAAAAGCGCCATATGATCAAAGCGCGTGCTAGAAACGACAAAAAATATCTTGAAAAAGTGTCAAAACTGTACAAGAAATTTTACTTATTTAAGATTTAAATAGGTCAGCCGAAGTTAGCTTCTGCGACTCACCGAAGAACATTATTACCCACTCCTTGCTTAACCCTTTCCCTCATATAGACTCATTTTAACCCTTCCTCAATAGACATTTACCTTCCCTCATTAGACTCATTTAACCCTTCTCCATATAACTCATTACCCTTTCCCTCATATAGACTCATTTTAACCCTTTCCCTCATATAGACTTATTTTAACCCTTTCCTCCATATAGACTCATTTAACCCTTTCCCTCATATAGACTCATTTTAACCCTTTCCCTCATATAGACTCATTTTAACCCTTTCCCTCATATAGACTCATTTAACCCTTTCCCTCATATAGACTCATTTTAACCCTTTCCCTCATATAGACTCATTTTGACGCACTCAATAGGTACCACATAAAGCCTGATCTGCAGAAAACCACAGTTAAACCTTACCAAATTTAATTACAAAATCCTCATTTCCAGACCACTGAGGAGCAGCGAACAGCATAAAACCTGATCAGCCTGCGAGTTACTCGCAGGCTGATCTGGTTTTATGCTGTTCGCATAGGTCTTTTCATGGTTTCTTCTATGAGGGAAAGGGTTAATTCAAGCTTAATTCTTTTGTTTTATTAGTGCTGAAAGATAAACACTTTGGTTGAGATCTGCACTTACAGATCCCCATGAGCGTGAGTCACCAGGGAGGCACAAGTTGTTGCACAGGAGTCATCCACAAATGTAGCTATTGGTTGACAAGATAGCCCTGACACACCCTGTACATCGTCGGAAACCCCCCCGGCTGACTGATTCCGATTCATTACATGACATCATGCCAAGCGAAACGTCGTATTACAGCAATTGTTGACTAACACAAACAACTTAAATAAAAAGAATAAATAAAAAGGAAATTAATGGAGACTTGAAAGTAATTTAAACAAATAAAAAAAACATTGCTGTGAACAGCTGTATAAAATTACCGTTTTTGTGTGACCTACATAGCATTAGGGATCACTTTTCCGTCGTCTGTCTGTCTATCTGTCTGTCTGTCTGTCTGTCTGTCTGTCTGTCTGTCTGTCTGTCTGTCTGTCTGTCCGTCCGTCCGTCCGTACGTACGTACGTCTGTCTGTCCGTCACTCTTCAGCAGGTGACACACGTGATCTAGAGAACACTCTTGTTATTGGTTAAAAACGTCATGGAACCAATGAAATTGAGAAATACTCCGGAATTAAGCATATTTGGGAATTTCCCAGCTAATCCGGGGGTACAAACAAACTTTTACAGTTACAACTTCGTGGTGTTGAACTAACTCTGTTGTGAACGGTAGTGCACCGTGAAGCTATAACGGTAAAAGTTGTTTGTTCCCCCAGATTAGATTGGGAAACCTACATTTGCCGAGTTTCGGATAACATCTATTTAGTATCACAGACGTAAAATCCCACGGCCTACAGTTAATATCGATCGAGCGTGGGTATTCGACGATGCACCAAATAGACCTCTCTTCGAACATTGGTCTTCGGGTAGCTACATTCGAAAACGTTTTCATATACAGTTTGTCAATTAGCTCTATTCGCTAAATAAGTAATAGTTACATTCTGTTTTCATTTTGGTACCATGAGTTACCGTGTCGTGGGGGAATTCATTGTGTATTATTCGAGCCGAAGGCAGACGTGAGGTGAAAATGTGCGTGAAACTTTTTTTCGAACAGCAAACACTTGAATTCACATCATGTTTGTTTACACGTCTAATAACCCACTGCTAATGTCCCACTTTACACAGCCAATAACAGTGTGGCAATACCACGTGGTATATGACGTCATTTTAAGCTAATGTGAAAAGCATTTTCTGCATCGATTCAAAGTGAAAAATTGCTTGCCGTAAGTACTTTTATTTCTTTATCAATTTTGATGGAATGCATGCGAAGCGAAAGAATGTGCCCTACACATAGGTCCCAATTATTCTTTTTTTTTTCAGCTGTACAATTGTTCCTAACATCCTTGTAAACCTTTCGATTTCATTAAATTTTGTTTGCTAACACGTAATTCCATAATGTTTTCCCGAATGTTAGGAAATATTGCACATCTGATGAAAGAATCATTAGGGCTCCTGTGTTGTGCACAACTTTTTTGCTTCCCATTGAAAATTGGTGGATTTAAGTTGCATAGTACACGCCAATTATTGTACTCCTCTTCGGTAAAACATCCATCATGATAACTCCTTTGGCGCCCCACATGAATACAACGATCTGAGTATACCAGATCCCGCAAATGCTCTTCCGCGTTTTAACCCTTTCCCTCATAGAGGACTCCACGAAAAGACCTATGCGAACAGCATAAAACCAGATCAGCCTGCGAGTAACTCGCAGGCTGATCAGGTTTTATGCTGTTCGCTGCTCCTCAGTGGTCTGGAAATGAGGATTTTGTAATTAAATTTGGTAAGGTTAACTGTGGTTTTCTGCAGATCAGGCTTTATGTGGTACCTACTGAGTGCGTCAAAATAGTCTATATGAGGAAAGGGTTAATTCCCCAACCCAAATTATAACTTGAGCATATGATGCCGCAGAAGACGCTTAGCTCTGGCACCTTCATAAAATGCATCCCAATAAAACTTCTTACGAAGCTGCATCATAGAAGCCATATCTGCGTTAAATTTTGATTATCAATAGCGCAGACGTTTTCACTCCCGTAATGGCGGACGGTCAGGTGACAACAAAATGGCGGCGGTCTAATTATAGGCATTTTAATTGCCTTATTTCCTTGCCTGGTTTCCCTTTCAAAACAGGTTCCGAAAGACAGCACGGTACTCCGATTTTGAAGAAAAGGCAAGCTTTCATATCGCTAGTCATTCATTTTCTTATTAATGAATAAACCGAAACGGACAAAAATTTCACACAGACCTAAATTATCAAACGTATTAAAACAAGGCATGAAAATTGTGGCAGGCGTGCGTGCGTTCAGTATGCCAAACCGTATGCAACCGGTCGCTTACAGTCAGTAATAGAGTTGTTTTAGGACCATATACCATACTGTTCACGTGCACCTCATACTGCACATATATGGTCTGCGTGAGCATCGTGGTTTATAACACAGATACTGTAAGCGTGCGGTTGCATACGGTTTGACATACTGAATGCAAAATCGATGATTTGGAAGAGAGAGAGACAAAATGAAATAAGAAATATATTTTTCTGCGGTTGAATGTATATGAATTAGAAGAAAATTGATTTCTCTTGGTAATGTAACGTCCGGTAGGTGGCGATAGTGTGCACGATTATCTCGTGCATTTAGGCGGGTATTGTTCATTCAGCTCTGGACATGTGACTGCTCAACACCTTTTTACAACGGGTTCTTTTTTTTAATTCTTTAAATAGTTATTTGGAGTTTACTATTCATCAGTCGTTGTCCAGGTGCTATACGGCAATTTATATAAAGGGATATAAATTTACACTGGTGTTAGTTGTTTTGTTTATATATAAGCATGTAACGAAGTTTTAAAGGACGTGGAAGTAGTCAAGGGAACACATATTCAGAACAACTTTATTCATAATCAAAATAGATATTGTCAGGCAGCTGTAAATGATTTTGCATATTTGTGAATGGATTATAAGCAACGATAACTGTATAAAAAGTTAAACATTAGAAAAATGTGAAGATCACGAGTGAGTCCAAATGACATAAGTGAACATTTTTATATTATAAAATATATTGAGCTATCGTCAAGAAACTCTAAAAATCTAAATGAATTCCTGTCGTATGTTCTATCTATTTTATTGAACATGGTACTTTAATCATTTGATGGTATGGTATTATAAAATTTAAAATTACTTCAGATAACAGGACGATGAATTAACATATAGAAAACATTTGTCATTTAATGTCAGTTAAAAGAAAATAAAACAATCCATGAAATGGTATATATATATTGAAAGTGGATCTTTAACACCCATATCTGATCTACTTGCCATTTTCTTGATGCATCATGATTGATGTTTATAGAACAAGTAGCCTGCCATTTTAAGTATTGTGAAAGCACGTGACTGACACACGTGCTAATAAAGCACAAATAGGTGGCAAATTAACGATGTTAACGTCAAATACACGTATGTTTTAAGGATACCTACATTTAAAAAAAGTTACAAGCCTGTTTGGTTCTTTAAGTTATTATGACATTTCTGTGGGTGCTAAAATAACAAGTACAAGATGCTGCTGACATGGGATGCTATGACAGGAAGCAACAGGAATATAAGGGAACAATATTAAATATTTGCTAGGTGACGCCACGAGTTATGCAATACCTTGACATTTTATACCGAATTCGTATTAACTAATAATGTTTGATTAGAGAGTAAACATTAAAGAGACATTCCATATAAATATGTTATCTTTAATCACTCGCATAAGTTAATGATTTTTAAAATATTTGCAGTATACGAGTAAACATTTTAGAAAAAAAAACAAAAACAAAAAAACAACAACACTGAAATCATCGTATATTCGAAAAAAGGTTAAGTTTGATTTCGTCAATGATTTGATATTATCCGCTTTGGACAAAACAAAAACAAAAACATACACAATTAATTTGAGGATGTCGTTGAGCTTAATCTGTTCATAACGGGGTATTTCCTTATGATACCATTACACACCTCTCAAAGTGCGTTTGGAGTTTGACACTAGCTGGTGATAATTTCATAATTTAACAGTAACTTATTACTTAAGCTTTCAAACTTATGTGTGACGCCTCTTTAATGTGATAAAAATAAGTCATTTACAAAGCATATATTTATAAATGCAGTAAAACGAGTATATAGAGGATAATTGTTGGTTTCAGTGGAATATCATTTTTAATTAATTGAGTGAGGATAACAATCAATACATGTTTTCAGGGGCTGCTGTAAGTAACATTTTTTATGCCTTTCTGCGACGCTTTGTTACTAAGTTCATCATAAATCTTACCCTGTGGGGAGCCCCAAATTCCCCAAGTCACATGAATTGTTATTCAGTCTAAAAATAGCCCAATAAATGAACACAAATAAAGCGTGTATTCCACATTTCTTTCAGGTATTTCTTGAAGAAGTTTTATTTCAATGAAAAAATCAATATTGAAATGTCTTGAAATAATACTATAGTATCTTTTAGTTGTCCCATTACAAAACAGTGAAAATCATAAAATGGTAATATTCACTGTTTGAAATAGTGAAATTGCCATTTTTAATTCTCTGATATTTCCCTATAATTCACCGAAAAGCAGTAAATAAATGCATATAAAGGTTTCCAAAGCATATTTCTTATTTTCCCCTTTTTGTTTTTGTTTTGTAATGCAATATTTTTACAAAGAAAATAACTGCACCCTGCCAACACTATATATATATATATATATGTGTGTGTGTGTGTGTGTGTGTGTGTGTGTGTGTGTTGCAATCCTTTTTAAAAAAGCAAATAACAAACTCAGTTAATAAAGTGACTTCCGATTTTACTGACTTTACTCCTAAAATGGTTTTCAAACATTATTTGTGTCATACTTAGGATGTTGAAAAAGTAAGTGTTTTTGAATTATTGTCACGAAAAAGAAATGCTTTTTGATCATATGATATTTTTAATAACTCTAAAACAGTTAAACTATGTTTCATAGTTAAATAATAATTGACACATATCAACATTAACTTGTAAAATCATTTAAAGAAATGGACTATGAAAATAAATCTAAAATTATATACACGTACGAGTAACATGTATCAGATATAAACTCCATTTTGAGGCGATAGATTACATGCTTTCAAGAATATTCCAAATAAATTTATGGCAAAAATTAAACACGGTGTAAACGCTTCATTAGTTTGATTGAATGTATGACACGTGTTGTAAAATATGTTGAAATAGATATAATGGTACACAACTGATTAAACTAGGATGACCCATTTAACCCTTTCCCTCATAGAGGAAACCATGAAAAGACCTATGCGAACAGCATAAAACCAGATCAGCCTGCAAGTAACTCGCAGGCTGATCAGGTTTTATGCTGTTCGCTGCTCCTCAGTGGTCTGGAAATGAGGATTTTGTAATTAAACTTGGTAAGGTTTAACTGTGGTTTTCTGCAGATCAGGCTTTATGTGGTACCTATTGAGTGCGTCAAAATGAGTCTATATGAGGGAAAGGGTTAAATGAAAATGTGGTCAGGAGATGTGACCGGTCATTCGTTAACGGCGAAGACTGATGCTACCGAGGTATACGTGTAACTACATACTCGTGATATTACTTATTTTTGTTACCCTGTTGTTGTTCCCTCCAGTTTAGACAAATGCAAGTAAGCGCCACTAAAGTTTAAAGTTCTGCAGTATAGATGATATTATTCACCTGACGGTGGTTTACATTAAATAATTAAAAACATCAAAACATGGCACAAGACTTAATACGAACGGCGTATGTGTACCCTTGTGTTTGATAAAAACTGGGTAGTTGTCAAAATTCACAACATCGAGACATATCCTGTGTTCACTCATACATACCAAACCCTTCACCTCATGTGTTGGCAAACAGAGTAGATCTTTTAGGGAGCTGTCTAATCAAGGTATCCTATGATTTTACGTACAATATTGAAGCGCAGATTCTACAGAGCCTGCATGGTAAAGACAAGTTTATTGTTTCATATTCATTTGTACCATTTTAATTTCAGTAATTGAATACTAATGAATTCATCAATTTGTACATGAATATTCATGAGGCAAAGGTTACACCACACAAAGCTTATAAACAGAACAGTGAACCTTGCAGCCTTAAAGCTTGAAGTACGATTAATGTTAAACAACTTTACAAATCTGTCTTTCAAACAATATTTTACAAATATTAAAATACTACAAAAGCTTGCTTGAAAAATTCAGAAATCATAATAAAAATAGGACTTAGCTGTGTCGTTAAGAACAAACAGAAATTTACATTTTATAAATAATTTTGATAAAAACAAAAACGAACAAAACAATATGTTCCCTCTTCTTCGAAGGGGGGGGGGGATAAAAAGAGGACCATTTGTAAGATGGTAATACAACTGTTTCTTGGATGGGTTATTCTAGGTGATTACACATGCAGCTTATAAATCTTTCAGATTGAGTACTTACTATTTACAACATGTTTAGGTTTAAAGTCAATATCTAAGCATAATCTCTCTCTCTCTCTCTCTCTCTCTGAATGTATGATTACATGTGACATTGTTCTGTAATATGCATACAAAAAGCATGTAAATGGACGGAAATATCAAGGTCTTCTGGACGGAACAAAGGGTGCTGGCACACATTCAAGACTAACATAAAATGCATACACAAAGAAATAAGTAAAAAAAAATAAAATAAAATAAATAAAATGTCGTTATTTGTTGAAATGTTAAATTGTTAATATGTATCCCTAAGTGCCCATGGGCATTGTACAAAAATAGGTCACTGCACGTTCATAATTATCGCATTCAATAATATTTAATCATGAAAATAAGTATTTACATGCAAGCCGTACATGTAATATATACACTAACGGAAAGTTCTAACCGATCACGTTTTAAATTATCTGTTTTGACTTTGACTTTTGAGGGTAGCTTTTTATCATATCTGATTGTAATTCGCCACTTTCAATGAAATTTTGCACATATTGTTCACCTTTCACATACCATAAAATGAAATTTGGTTCTTACAATTCCCAAGGTTTTGAGTTATTTCATGAATTTAAAATAATCGGTTAGAATTTTCCGGAAGTGTACATATATGATTATAAACTGCATATTGACCTACATCCCTTCATCTGTATGAAATGATCACTGAATCATACATGTATAAAATGACCATAAACCGCACATTCAATATCGTAATCTTAATTGGTAACATTTCTTAACATTTTTATTTACAATTTCACGAATTTATATTCACCATGATCAAAACTTTTCATCTAAAATGTAAATATTGCATGTGTTCATACTTTAAAAACATCGTTATAATGACATACAATTGTAAACGCCTTTTCTGAAAAAAAAAATCTGTTTTTCTGAGTATCATGATAGTGGCACTGTATACATCAAACTGAACAGCATTAAATAATTATGTAACAGAAGGTATTCCGAAAGGAATTTATTCAATAAACAAGAGGACCAAGATTGCCATAAAGACGCTCACCTGAGAAAACCTGCCTTCATTGCCTGTACAAGTTACTAATTTAAAGCACTGTTGTACTGAATACATAATTCACGAGATCATTTATAATTCCACAAACTAAACAGTGCATGTGGTCTAAATTTTAAGTCAAACTTGACTGAGAAATTATAGCTTTAAACACACAAATTTAAACATTAAAAGGGGCATAACTCCTGACCTAATTGGTCAATATCACCATAATTGAACATGGCCAAAAGAATATGGCTATAAACATTGTTCTAAAGTTTGAAGATGATTACTTGAGAAATGAAGATGCTAGAGTGCAAACAAAGTGAAATATGGCATTTTTTAAATATCAAAAGGAGCATAACTCCTGACCTAATTGACTAATATCAGCCATAATACTTGGCCAAAAGAATATGTCTATAAAGATTGTCATAGAGTATGAAGATGGTAGGTTAAGAAATGAAGATACTAGAGTGCAAACAAAGTGAAATCTGGGATTTTTTTTTAATATTAAAAGTGCATAACTCCTGACCTAGTTGGCCGATATCAGCCATAATCCAACTTCGCCAAGAGATAATGCTAATAAACATAGTCATAAAGTTTGAAGATAATTGCTTAAGAAATAAAGATGATAGAGTGCAAACAAATTGAAAAATGAATTTTTTTTAATATAAAAAGGGGCATACCTTCTGTCCTAATCGGCCAATATCAGGCATAATTCAATTTGGCCAAGAGATTATTCTATTAAACATTGTCATAAGTTTGAAGATGATTGCTTAGGAAATGAAGATGCTCGAGTGCAAAAAAAAGTGAAATCTGACATTTTTTTAATTTTAAAAGGGGCATAACGAACTTCTGACCTAATATTCCGGTATGAGCCATAATCGAACTTGGCCGAGATATTATGGTATAACATTATCATAAAATATGAAGATGAATGCTTAAGAAATGAAAATGCTATAGTGCAAACAAACTAATTGTGGACGACGGACGGACGGACGACGGACAATTTATCGATCCTAATATCTCATCCTAAGCACATGTGCAAAACATGCCTTTGTCAAGGAAAAAACATGAATTTTAAGTCACTAAATAGTAAAAGTTTGTATTGCCGCCATATTTATATTGCGCTCATTATTTAGCTCGTAGCTCCATACAGCATATTGCTTCATGAAAAATATTGCTGATTCTCTCTTAAATAGGCAGGGATACCATTTTTCTTCGTGATAAAGTTTTCATTCTAGCATATATTTATGGCATTACAGCAAAAAATAAAATAAGTGACAAAACGAGAATGAATGACACTGGTCGTGACGTCACTGCTAAGCTATCATAATTCGGTGCGACGTTGACTTGCAGGTGAACGGAGTCGGCTTTCTTCGGTGTGCCTTTGTCCCTAGCCTGAACGCAAAGTAAATATTCTTTCTTCCTGGCCCGATCCAATTCGGTCGTAATTGTGATTTGACCTTCGGTGTCAATACTAAATTCGTTTAAGACGTCTCCACCTAAAGAAAGATAAATTTAATCTGGTTTCAATTAATAAAAAAGACATATTTTTCTGTTTCCACATGTCCTTTATTTTACGCGCTCATCAAGGTCCATTTAATATTTCAAAACTTACAGTTGGACTGGAGGTCTTCCAGGATCATTCTAGATGCAGGCCACTATTGTACTAACCCTGCCCGGGACTTACAATAGTGCCAGTTAAGTTTTGACGACTTTTAAATTGCGAAATTGATATGAAACTGAGACGAGGTAGGTAAAGTCTTTGCTAAATTATTATATTTTAAGAAATGGCAGGGTTGTAGTCGTGTGTTACAGATTTAGGGTTGTTTTAATTGATTTTCTGTTTATGTATTAAATATTTGCCCGATACTGGTTGCTTTGAACAGGTGCAAGTTTAAACAGTTTGGGTGCAATTTTGGATTCAATTTGATTTAACAAAAGAAATTTAAAAAAAAGATAAAAAGGGATTTCTCTTTATGTCTAGTTCCTTAATGTACATTCTATTACATGTACGTTAAATATTCTATGAAAATATCTTTAAGATATAACAAATAATCCAAATGAGTCAGTATATGTAGTGATAAATGTAAGACAGACTAGTAGAGATGTTTTGTGTGGGTGTGGCATCATGCCGCATGTCTAGGACGTGATACTGCTGTATGACAGTCTCAAGTAGACAGTCTTCAAATGAATGAACAACAGTCGGTAGGACGTTAACCTCCCCCACCCCCACCACACACACACCTTTCTCTCTCTCTCTCTCTCTCTTTCACCCCCTCTCTCTCCCGCCCCAAGGAAAAAAAAAAGAAAGAGACAAACAAACAGACAAGTAGAGGTACAGAACTTACAGACAATATGATATGTCAAATCCCCATTCAGTGGTTCCTCGTCAAAATCACTTGCCGATATTTGGTACACATTAGGCGCTGGAAATAAATACTTAAAACATGAGTGAAAAAAAGATTCGAGGAGGAGGAAAGGGGGCTTTTATTTTAGATTTTAGTTTCATAATTATAAACACATGCACTATATATTTTTGAAGCCGTCTAATTAATAAAGAGCAAAAAAAAAATGAATATTGTACCCTTTTTTTTTTAGGAAATATGAAATTCACGATTGAAAACCATAGCAACGGATTTTATCGCAGAAATTAATTTTTTGATAACCTAAATCATATTTATAAACTCCCAGTTGTTAATGAATTTAAACTTGGCCTCTAACACTTTCAAGATCCAATTTAAATCCCAAATTCTGAAAGTGAAGCTTAGGTATGAAAGATACCCCATTTATAAGTTATGGATGTATGGTTTCTTTCATGAATTCACCAAATGTATACATCAAAGACAGTACTAAAACTATATTTAGAATTATAAAACCTATTCTTAGATTGTCTAATTTCAATAACCGTCACTCGAATTCCACACAGTCTGCATGGCAAAGACAAATCAATTGTTTCATATTTCATGTGGACCATTCAAATTTCTGTTGCTGAATATTAATAAAGTCACCGATTTGTACATGAATATTCGTGAGGTAAAGGTTACAGCACACAAAGCTTATAAACAATATCATTTCACACAAAGAACCTTGCAGCCTTAAAGCTCGCTTGAAGTACGATGATTAAATTATCTTTTCGCGGATTGTACAAACTTCATAGGCTGAACTTATGAAATCGTTACCTTAAACTGGTAAAGACGCTGTGTTGCGGAACGTGTCAATCGGTAGGAAAGCTTCTGTTACACGGATACCGTATTCTATATTTAACTGATTTTGTCGAAGTTGCTTTTACGAAAGTAGCGTTTTCCCGTGTAATATGACCTATTATTACTTATTGTTTCTCAAGAAACAAAGACATTATCCACATTAACTAGTGAGAGAAGATAAAAATTAATTTCAGAAAAAAATTTCAACCGATCATCTGTGAACGAGCTGCTTTAAAGAGCGACTTACCCGTAAGTTGTTTCTCCCTTATGTTGACTTCATAAAACTCGTTGGCAAACACTGGCCAGTTGTCGTTGACGCCGGTAATCGTTATAGACAGACTTCCCGTCAAAATCTTGTCATTTGTATTGCCGTCGTCGTCATCAACGCTTTAAAGATATTGACTTGACATGACTATTTCAGTTTACCGTCGCTTCTACAGTATTTCAGTCATATAGCGACGTCCAGCTAATTACAGGTGAAGGAAGACCCCGAAAGCACGGAGGCAAAGATGACATCAGCTTACCAGATTGTATTGTCAAAAATTGCCACTTAAACGTTAAAATATGAACACAGTTTACATATACGTTGTCAGCATCTAGGTAAGTGGAGACTTAAATATTCGAAAATCATATATATATATATATATATATATATATATATATATATATATATATATATAATTAACCTCCGACTGAACCAAAGTTTGAGCAATCTATTGAAATATATAGCAAACAGTTCACAGAAAATACGAGGGTTGATCCGGATATTTGTAGACCTTTTTGCTCATTCTTTTAAATATTTGCATAGTGTATACATGCTGGTGTCGTAATAAGTGTCTATCTCTTCTGTATCACCAAGTGTAAAAAATATTTTTGTTTTTAAAATATGTGATTGCATCACCATAGTAACGTTTCAGCGCCCCCGTCTATAATTTGGTCAGATATTTAAAAGTATATGTCTCTTCAAAATAGGAAAACATGTCCTAATTTCGTCATAACGTACTGATATATTTTGTTAATCTGACCTCATTTTATGGTTATTTTCGCAATAATAACAATTTGAATACTGGCGGTTGTCACGTTCGTAATGTAATAATGGACGTTAAGGACCGGACGGAAATTCGCGCAAACATTATTTTTGGCAAATATTTTGGAAAGACACCAACGAAAACGTTTAAACTACTAGAGCAAGCTGGAGAAAACGGGTCAGTTAGCCGGGCACTTGTTTTTAAATGACATAGGGCGTTTTCGGGATGCCGAGAATATCTCGACGGCAATCACAGATGCGACCGTTGAGAGAGCCATCCATGATCTCAATCTGCAGTGCCTTTAAGAGTGATAGACGACTGACCTTGAACTGACCGGTGTAGGCTAAGGAACGGTACAAACGCATTTTTGAATATAATCTGAACATTGGACAGGTATTACATTTTAATGTTTAACCTAATGGTTTTTTTTAACATATGATTAGACTAAAACAAATGACCCAAAGTTCGGCAATGGAAAAGAAAAAATACTAAAATGTATTATTCATTTTATATGACATTATTTTAAGTTAAAGTTTATTGATGTGTGATATTTTACTTGGTCTAATACTTTATAATTTGATATGACTTGACTATTTTAGTTTACCATTGCTTCGACAGTATTCCAGTCATATAGCGACGTCCAGCTAATTACAGGTGGAGGAAGACCCCGAATGCACGGAGGCATCCGGGTAGACCCACCGACCTACTGCAAGCCAGCTGAAAGGCTTCCTCATATGAAAATCCGAATGACCCTGCCGGGACTTTATAATTTAAAATATATCATGATCGTATAGTGTTAATAATTGGTTATCTATAACTTTTGTTGTGTAATTTCAGGATATTATAAAAAGAAAATGTATTCATCGCCACGATCACTGCATTGTCCATGGAAGACAATACTTTGAAAAAATGTGAAACGTCGTCTACCCAGAAAAGAACAATAAGATTTCTGTGACGTCAACGACGTCGTTATCGGGGCGTTGACGTGGGGCGATAGTGATGTTTGTAACGGACAGTACTGCTATATACCTGCATCGATTTTTATAAAATTTTCAGTTGAGATAAAAGAAGGTTCATAGGTTATGGATATGTTTTTATACGTATATTTGATCAAGTATTACCAAGAAAATGTGTCTAATGCCCCTCCAGGATATGGTCAGAACCAAATATTTTCTTGTATTTTTTTAAGTTTACATAATGATGTTCATTTGTACAAAGTTTCATGATGATGTTAAGTTACCTTTACAGAAAAAGTAGCTTAAACACAGGGGTAAACCTGAGGCGGAATAACCAATTTTACCATTTACAGCCATAAAATAAAATAAATACTGCAAAAAAATAATCCATATCAAGATGTACATGTATGTCATGTATCAGGAAGATGTAAAGTCATCTTCATAGAATAAAAAGTTTTAAAACAAATGCAGAACAATCAATATTACCATGTTCATCCAAAACATGTGTTTAGTTTATAAAGAGGTGAAGTCATCTTCATAGAATAAAAGTTCAAAGACAAAGGTAAACCTAGTGCAGAACAATTAGTTTTACCATGTTCATCAAACCAATTACAAATATGCATAAATATTCAATAGATCATATCATGAGGTACATGTGTTTCATCAAGATGTAAAGTCATCTTCATGAAAAAAGGAAAAAAAAAAAAACTTTGGCAGTACCAATTTTAAATTTTCAGCCAACCATGAAATCTAGACCATGTCACAGCCATTAATTTGCATTAATATTATGATGTACATGTGTACATAGTTTCATAAAGATGTGAAGTCATCTTCATAGAAAAAAAAATTAAACACAAAGTTAAACCTAAGGCAGAACAATCAATTATACCATGTTCATCCAACCGTGAAATATAGGTCAATTTCAGCATCTTCATCAAATCGTGAAATATAGGTCACAGCCATAAATATTGGATACATGTAGATCATATTAGATGTACATGTGTACCTAGTTTCATCAAGATGTGAAGCCATTTCATAGAAAGAAAGCTTAAACGCAAAGGTAAACCTGAGGAAGAACAATTAATGTCAGCATTTTCATCCAACCGTGAAATAAAGGTCACAGCATGAATTCGCATAAATATCAAATAGAAAATAGAAAAAAAAAACTTAAACGCAAAGGTAAACCTGAGGAAGAACAATCAATTTCAACATTTTCATCCAACCGAGAAATATAGGTCACAGCAAGAATTCTCATAAATATCAAACAGATCATATCATGATGTACATGTGTATCTAGCTTCATCAAGATGTGAAGTTATCTTCATAGAAAAAACAACTTAAACGCAAATGTAAACATGAGGTGTGACGGACGGACGCACGCACGCACAGGCCGAAAATCTATATGCCCCCCCCCCCCCCCTCACCCAACTGAGTTGGCGGGGCATAAAAATATTGAAGCAGTCTCCGAATTTCTGGATCAACCCTCGTACTCGTGCTATTAAGTGAAAATTATAATTTACATATTTGATATTTACACAGGCAATATTTACAAATACGCATGTGCAGGAGAAACATATGTGTATGGCTTACTAGAACTCCAGTGTATAGGACGTCACTTGTTCATAATCAAGTTGGGCGTCTATCTTCACTTGATTCCCATCCATCATGAAATATTGCGTCGACTCTTTAATGGTATACAGGAGAGTATCCAGGTCGGCGTCGGTTGCACTTATCGTGTACACAACTGAACCGACAGCTCTATCTTCAGGTACAGTGATGCTAGCACCGCCAACAGGCGGCGCAGTCACCACTGGCTCTGTGTCTGCAATTACAAACATCTTATTTGAAAGGAAATGCAAGTTTAAACATTTCAGTTTATAATGATAGGGACAACCGTCCTTGCAGCTTATAATGACCCCCTGCATTGATCCAATACTTTGTACTTCATGAACGATTCTTGTCCACAACAATGGATTCAAACTAACTAACTTTGGATCTGCAAACAAGCATATCATCAATAGACCACGGCACATTTAGTCGATCAGTCAACATTAAGGAGTATAGAGAGTAATAAAACATCACGTGACGTCGTATGTAATGTAAATCTACAGAATGTAAATCTATATAATTCTTACAAGTTCATAACATATGATAATCTCACCTGCTCGAACGTCAAGTGTCAATGTAGTGGCGCCAGTTTTTGCCGGGTCACCACCATCGACAGCGCGAATCTCAAGAACATAGTCGGGTGCTGAGGCCGCTATAACCTTGGCTGTTCTGATTAGGCCGCTGGGTAATATTTCGAGGTCATTGTTTGAGTCCCCAGCTGGAAGAATCAATGCTTAATTGATTTAAAAGAAAATGTGGACCCTATGGAGGCCTGGTTTCTGCCAATTAAGTTGTCCACTATAACTTGAGGTATTAATATCCTTACTCAATAACATATACATGAAGATCGGATAACTTTTTGTAACGAAAAATATATCTAAAGGTATGAGGCAACTCAATTACTTAATTTAACTCGGGCTAAATATTGTTTATATAAAAGTCAGATAAAATATTTTCAAATGTGACTGATTGACTGCTGTCTTGTCACACATTGATTCGTAAAAAGTTAGGCCAGACAGATAAGATATTACTTACAGAAAATACTGTATGTAATGACATTGTTGTCATCCAGGGAACTGTCAATGTCAGTCGCGCTGAGCTGGAATACGCTGGTACCTTGTGGAGAAATGTGTCATTTACTTTAGGCTGGCAGAGGATCATAATTGTCATGCACTCTAATGTAAGATGTTAAGAATCACACACACACACACACACACACACACACACACACATGATGAAGGTATAAAATATCAGACAAACAGTGGTAAAGTATAATGATTAATGATGTTACCATCTGTAACCCAAGTTATGGTTCTTTTTTCTTTGAACCGCTTTTTCAAGCTTGACCCCAGAAAAAGAGGAGGTGGGGGGAAAACAGTACAAAATACATTTTAGTATTAAATGTGTAAATTCTTAACCTAAACTAAGCTAATCAATTACATAGATTATTATGGCACCAGATCATGAATAATTTTACTTATGTCCAGTTACCATGACAAAAATATTTGCGCAATTGCTCCTAAGGATTTTATATTTGAACGGACGTATTTCACATATTTGTTCAGATGTGACTTGGGGTTTTTAAGATAAACATACATTTATTGCTAAAATGATAGTTTCTACAGTACAGATATCAATAAAATTTGCACTGCAAAATAAATTTAACAGAACAGAGATATAACTCACTATTGTTTAAAATACAAAATAATATGTTTACATTGATGTTATATAATAATATTACCAATAGCAACGCCTGCCTTTGCAACTCCACTGTATGAACTTGAACCAAAGTTTGGAGCATTGTCGTTCAAGTCTGTAATCGTGATAGTTAATACAGCACTGTCCATCTGATTGCCAGATGTGTCACTAGCTCTGCAAAATAAAAACAAGGCATGGACGAGAGCCAAACCATCGACAACTACAGTTCTTGAAGAGACAGAATTTTCACCAATGAAATGTTTGAAAAAGATCTTCAAATATAAATGCTATTTGATCATGTTTTTTTAATTTATTTTTTATTATTTTTTTAACATTCATTTACAAGGTACACTCATTTTCAAAAGAACTATCAATATCGACATACAGAACATGCCATGCCATAAAATACATGTACACTTAGCTATCATTTTATTTATAATATCTAAAGAGCTACGGTATATGGACCAACATTTAAAGAAATCAATCTTAACAAGTCAAAAAGAACATTTAGTAACTTCATCAGTCTGGTCTTATAATACAGTATGTTAGAGGATAATCATAGTGTTCGACAAAACTGTTGTATAAAACTGGTATTTTTACTGGCAAATGCATCAGAAATGTCGCGGTAATGTCATTTTATCGGGAAAACTTTGACGATCATCACCTAATGACACCACTTTGTAAACAGGAAGTTGCGATTTAATGAAATTTAAAAAAAAAAAAAATACATCTCCGTAAATGGTTAGAAAAACTTAAAATTCTTTCAGTAAACCGAATTTCTACTTTTACGTGTCTGCTTATCATCCAATGTCCACAAAATAGTTTTGTAGTATATATAATTAATTGAAAGACTTGACAGTTGCTAGAACTTCATCTGCTGCCTTGTTTTTATGAATGACAATTCATAGGTGGAATAGGTTGAATAGCAGTACATACAAAAATAAACTGCAGATAAAACTGATGAAAATGTTATTTTATTTTCATTCCAGTCGTATGTACTGCGATACAAGGGAATTCCATTTTATATTTCTATTCGGAATTTGTTATTGGTTTACTTTTCAGTTGTCAAAGTACAACGCCATGTAATTTAAAGTGTTGTTTATTCTACATCATAATGACCACCAAAATAACTGTAAATTGTAAAATGCTGTAAACTGATTATTTATTCAAATCATATATATATATACCTGACCAACCAGTCACACACATGTGGGATACACGCAGAATATTCACTCTTACACCATTCATACATATAAATTTATCAAACTGAGAAAGAAACTATAAGTCTTAAAAGATGACGTATATGATGTCATAGTGGTCAAATAGTTCCTATTGTGTCAAAGATAATACCAGACATTTCAAGTAAACGTCATATGTAAAAACTTACCTAAAAGTAAGCTGGTATGGCCCTGGTGATACCTCGTAGTCTACAGTCTGACCAGGAACTAATACGAGGTCACGCCCACTTGCTCCACCTAATCTAAACTTAGTGGAAGGCGTCTGGGATACAATACTGAAGATATGAACATACCAACTTTACTAAAGCTTATCAATTTAGATCTACCCACAAGAAGTGCAAAGTATACATATATTTCATCAATTTCATTTAAATAAATGCAATTCATACCCTTACAGAACTGAAAAGAAAATAATTAAGTATTGTACAATTTAAGGTACATCGTCATTTGCAACAGAAATACAAGGCAGATATAGATAATATATCGGTATATATTAATAGTAGCACGCGGACTGAGTGAACATAAAAAGAAAAAAAATCACGTATGCATATAAAAATGTATAGGGGAGTAATAAAAAAAACTTACAATGCCACACTGACTCTACGGGCAGGGAAACAGAAGTTTGGTGGCACTTACGAATACACATCAACATTGAACTCTAGATCAGTCGAGAGAGGGGGGCGTGAAACATCAATGTTATAATGGTCTGCATGTTCAGACAAACTCGTATATATGTAAACGTTTACTTGTTTGATTATAGCTCTCCCTTGAACAATATTTCATGATTTGGATACTTAATCTATTTGAGTCAGAGACATGCCGTTATACGCCGCGGACATTTGGTAGAATATTCCCATTCAGACACAGTATCCGAACACCGGCCTAACTATGAAGAGCACTAGGTTGGAATCGTCCAGTATTATTTTCATAACAAGAGCACTATGCTTCAAAGGTCAGGATGCAATAATGCGATTCAAGTTATCTCCCTTTATGCACGACAGTTCGTTGATATCAATTATGCATGCAAAATATGTCGAAATTCCATTGAATAATATAGGAAGATCGATTTGCACAACCAATTGCTTTAAAAAAAATCACTCATAAACTAACATTGCAATCCATTTATCTCAACGTTATCACAACTGAACATCATAATCAATCATCCCTGCAAGAAAGTATACACACAAGCAAACGTACGGAAGTACGGATAAACAGACGGACACATTCATGCACAATACCATAATGCGACCCTTCAGGCTTATAAAAAAAATTTGTCGCGGCCAGGGTTTGAACCCGCGACCTACCGCCTCTAGTCATTCTGGAGCTAGGAAGATGTTCAATTGAGATTCACATGACAATAAACAACGTGTACCTGTAAGACAGGGTTTGCCCGTCTTCATCTGTGGCAGAGACAGTGTACACCACGTCTGTTTCTGCGAAATTCTCGGCTTTGCTGACACCCACAGCAGTTGCAGGATTCACAAACACGGGCACTGCGATATATATACGGCAATATAAATGTGTCTTTCGTAACATTTGCTGTTGTTACAATCTAGTTGCTAGTCACATTTCAAAAATTGTATTAACAGGCACCTGTATAGAGCAACCATCTGCGTATCCTTTGAAATGGTCGCTGAACACATTGTTAACAATATCAGGTCAAAAGCACTTGGCTGCACTTAATAGACTTAATCAAAATAGTGTATCTCACAATACTGACTAAGGGAAATTCAATAATTGTCATGGGACATTAATTTTTGTGGAGGGTTTTACACACCAAAATTAACCCCCACGAAAATCGCCCCATTTCACTGACCTCTCGTTTTTCACAAAATAATCCACAAATAAATGTACCCAAAACTTCCCTGATGAACCTAATCAATGAAATTAAATGTCAACTAAATTTAATGAATTTACAATACTTTTTTGTTAAATAACCCCATTAAAGTAATACAACACTATTTAAGAACTATTCAAATGTTCGCTGTCTCCTCGCTTAAACATTTGATTAATGTCTTTAGAGTGAATAATTAGTTAACCAAGTGCCTCTATCTCAGGTTAGATACAGGATATCTGAGTTTATTGTTAACAGCATACGTAGCTTACCTCTGAAAAAGAAGTTCAGTCGTTAACTATGGCCAGTCAAAAACGAAAGTGTGAATTAGGTTTAGACAATCAAATACAAACTTCATAATTTATACATATGTATGTTTGATCTCAAATTATCGATTGATTTATGGTCTATACGAGTGCAAGTGAATGGAGATTCTATTATTCATTTTGTGATGGGAATTTGACAAAAACATATCAGTTCCAATGAACAACATCGAAGTTTTATCGCCAATATATCTTAACCGTTATGACAACGTTAACTACATGTAGTTTAAATTAAACTTAAAGTCCATAGTTGAATAATTAGTTATTTATGAATAACTGAAAATAAGAAAATATTTCTAGATAGAATTTTTTCCTAGAAATATTAGAAAATCATTGAATGGTTTACAGAAAAAATCACCCGACACAACTATATTTCGAAAATTTAAGATCTAAATATGAATACATCGGATATCTCATCGCATTTTTTTTCTCTGAAATACAATTAAATACAGACCTGTTGTAATATCGACGGTTACTGTGGCCGTGTGTGTGTTAGACGTGTCTGAAGCCGTCACGGTCAACGTTATTTGCGAACCACCACTATACAGGATGTCGTCTGCGTTAACATTAATCTGTGCACCCACCATCGTGAATTTATTGTCGCCACCTGTTGAGATTTTAAAACACATAAATAAAATTCGAACGATTAATCTAAGTTACAAATCAGATGACACGAACACAAATGAGGAAGAGGCAAATTTTATTCATTAAAGTCAAAGTTTAACATAAACATAATGAGCATAGCTGGAATGTAAACTATTAAATGATTTCTCTCATTGGGGATTTTTTAAAACAAAATCTAAATATACAGTATACAGATGGACAAAAATGTAAAGTACATTACTACAGCACTTGTTCTTTGATAATTAAGCCTGTAAGAGTTTAACAGTGGAATTGTGACCTTTACCCTTAGAATACCGACCTAAATATTCAAAATCTATGATCAAGAACAGTACAAAGTTTGAAACCAAATGCCAAATTCTTTAAAATGATTTACCTGTTACTGAATATGTGATTGTGTTAAAAGACTCCGTAGCATCAGCATCAGAAGCTGTAACCGTGGCAACTGATGTACCTGAAAAAAATAAAATAAAAGAAATCACAGGCACACGAGATTCTTGCTAAAGCAGATTAAGGAAATCGATTGTTAATCGAATTTTGCATGTTCATAGACTTTTTCCATTGTTTTTCAATATTACAAGCCTTATAAGATTTAGAGATTTGCCACCTGCACTTCCAAAGGAAGAGGGCTTTCCAGAATTACTTGGTAGAATTTCAGTTTATCAATGACTTGAAGTTTAACGAGGTATGAAATTTGAGAGATGAATATGTAATTCCATGCTTATTTTTAAGTGAATATAATGATCATGAATACCTACCTACTGCGGATCGCTCTGCTATAGAGGCAGTGTATGTTGTTGGAGAGAAGATCGGATTGTTATCGTTGATGTCATTGATTGTTATCACTATTGACGACGTAGAAGTATACTCCGTGTCATCTACCCTGTCAAGATATATGTATACACATTAAACCTGTAACACTATGTGTAAACACATCAGTTACCTTTAAACATATTTGTAAACACATTATTTACCCTGTAAAATATGCGCTTATCCTAAGCAGTATGTGTAAACAAACCATTTACCTTAATAATATGTGTAAACAAACCATTTACCCTGTAATAATATGTGTAAACAAACCATTTACCCTGTAAAAATATGTGTAAACAAACCATTTACCCTGTAATAATATGTGTAAACACACCATTTACCCAATAACAGTATGTGTAAACACATCATTTACTCAATAAAAGTATGTGTAAACAATGTATGTCAAATTATCCTACGAATGAATAAGTATGTGTAAACACATAATCTACCCATAATAAGTATGTGTAAAGACATTGTCTTCCCTGAATGACTATGTACTCGCACATTCTATCCTGAACAAATATATGTAAACACATCGTCTATCCTTAGCTGCTTGGTTATAAATAGTGATGTACAAACAAATTAAAGTTAAATTCTCCGTTTAAGCAGGGTTTTACTACATCAATTTACACTACAACCTATTGAAAACATAAATATATAACTACATATACCATCATCTCCACCGAAAGGACAAATCTGTCAATTAAGAAGCTATCCTGCTATACACACACACACACCTTAAAAAGTAGACTATGGACATAGTCTCACAATAGAAATTTAACTAAGAAAGGGTTCATAACTCTGTCATTAAAAGACACGAATTAGCTTCATTAAAATACATACATGTATTTCATATTGTTTGGTTCATGAAAATCCATGTAATGTGTACCTTCCAGAGAAAATGTTTTGAAAATATATTGATAAAATATAAGTCTACATGTATTTGAAAACACATTTGGAAAGGTCAAATATAACTCGATTCTTACTCGATATTTAAAGTAATGGTGTCAGGGGTGGCGCTTGATTCCGAATCAAAAGAAGTTGACCCGACATTGATTTGCCCTGCCACAGACCCGTCCAAAACAAACAGTGAGGCTGGAGAGGCCGGCGTTTGTGTCGTTATCGTGTACGTAAGTGTCCCAACATTGTCTTCATCGGTTGCCGCCAAGGTAATGACGGAAGCTCCAGTGGCTACATCCTCATTAACCGAATATTCTGTTCCTGGTGCTGGAGGGGTGGTAAAGGCAGGACCTGGAACACAAAATAATGCCCTTAAGACTCCCGTTGGTTTTGTTGTATGATCTTATTTAGGTTTTGACATTTTCAAGAACTTAGATATGATCTTGCATCTTTGCTATTTTATATATCGTATTTCTTACTAAAGTAATCCACATCGAATGTGGTTTCAGTCTCGTGGCTTCAAGGTCATGGTAACACTAGTGAAGTAACTGATTCCAAAGTGTTCAATCTTTATCCCCTATTTTAATAGTAATACAGTACACACATTGTACATTGAAATATTTTTCACAATATACAGTATGAAAGCAATATTCCTTTGACATAAGGGTCAAGGTTAAACTGTTAGACATCTTTACTGTTAAGAAAATCACATCTTTTTCGTAATAGATGAATGCCACTTGAAAACAGCTAAATATGTAAATGTAATATCATTTATGATCTATGGCTCTTTTTCAGTGTTATTTTTTTTTTTTTATTTTTTTAATTTTTTCAGTTTGCATTTTCTTTATATCTAGTGTGTCTTTCTTTCGATATATTATTATAACAAATGTCTTATACAGTCTGTTTGTGGTCTTAAGAATACTAAACAAAAGCAATTCAAAATAATTCATCCATAAACCATTAGTATTTTAGTAGCGATCTAAGCAGATATTACACATTACTTTTAATGACTGTTCAGTTCATTACTCTCCACAACAAACACGGAAGAACTTTCTAAAGTTCTCCCTGTATCAATGTAGTTAAAGACTACATATCTGACCATTCAGGTGTTAGGCCGTTTTCTGTCTGTTAACCAGTTTTAACCGTGACTGTGACATCTACAGTGGCTATACTCACCAGTTTAACCTTAACTGAGACATCTACAGTGGCTATACTCACCAGTTTTAACCATGACTGCGACATCTACAGTGGCTATACTCACCAGTTTTAACCATGACTGTGACATCTACAGTGGCTATACTCACCAGTTTTAACCGTGACTGTGACATCTACAGTGGCTATACTCACCAGTTTTAACCATGACTTTGACATCTACAGTGGCTATACTCACCAGTTTTAACCATGACTGTGACATCTACAGTGGCTATACTAACCAGTTTTAACCATGACTGTGACATCTACATTGGCTATACTCACCAGTTTTAACCGTGACTGTGACATCTACAGTGGCTATACACACCAGTTTAACCATGACTGTGACATCTACAGTGGCTATACTCACCAGTTTTAACCATGACTGCGACATCTACAGTGGCTATACTCGCCAGTTTTAACCGTGACTGCGACATCTACAGTGGCTATACTCGCCAGTTTTAACCGTGACTGTGACATCTACAGTGGCTATACACACCAGTTTTAACCATGACTTTGACATCTACAGTGGCTATACTCACCAGTTTTATTCGTGACTGTGACATCTACAGTGGCTATACTCACCAGTTTTAACCGTGACTGCGACATCTACAGTGGCTATACTCGCCAGTTTTAACCGTGACTGTGACATCTACAGTGGCTATACTCACCAGTTTTAACCATGACTTTGACATCTACAGTGGCTATACTCACCAGTTTTATCCATGACTGTGACATCTACAGTGGCTATACTCACCAGTTTTAACCATGACTTTGACATCTTCAGTGGCTATACTCACCAGTTTTAACCGTGACTGTGACATCTACAGTGGCTATACTCACCAGTTTTAACCATGACTGTGACATCTACAGTGGCTATACACACCAGTTTTAACCGTGACTGTGACATCTACAGTGGCTATACTCACCAGTTTTAACCATGACTGTGACATCTACAGTGGCTATACACACCAGTTTTAACCGTGACTGTGACATCTACAGTGGCTATACACACCAGTTTTAACCGTGACTGTGACATCTACAGTGGCTATACTCACCAGTTTTAACCGTGACTGTGACATCTACAGTGGCTATACACACCAGTTTTAACCGTGACTGTGACATCTACAGTGGCTATACACACCAGTTTTAAACGTGACTGTGACATCTACAGTGGCTATACTCACCAGTTTTAACCATGACTGTGACATCTACAGTGGCTATACTCACCAGTTTTAACCGTGACTGTGACATCTACAGTGGCTATACTCACCAGTTTTAACCATGACTGTGACATCTACTGTGGCTATACTCACCAGTTTAAACCATGACTGGGACATCTACAGGGGCTATACTCACCAGTTTTAACCGTGACTGTGACATCTACAGTGGCTATACTCACCAGTTTTAACCGTGACTGTGACATCTACAGTGGCTATACTCACCAGTTTTAACCGTGACTGTGACATCTACAGTGGCTCTACTCAACAGTTTTAACCATGACTGTGACATCTACAGTGGCTATACTCACCAGTTTTAACCGTGACTGTGACATCTACAGTGGCTATACTCACCAGTTTTAACCGTGACTGTGACATCTACAGTGGCTATACTCACCAGTTTTAACCGTGACTGTGACATCTACAGTGGCTATACTCACCAGTTTTAACCGTGACTGCGACATCTACAGTGGCTATACTCACCAGTTTTAACCGTGACTGTGACATCTACAGTGGCTATACACACCAGTTTAAACCATGACTGGGACATCTACAGTGGCTATACTCACCAGTTTTAACCGTGACTGTGACATCTACAGTGGCTATACTCACCAGTTTTAACCGTGACTGTGACATCTACAGTGGCTATACACACCAGTTTAAACCATGACTGGGACATCTACAGTGGCTATACTCACCAGTTTTAACCGTGACTGCGACATCTACAGTGGCTATACTCACCAGTTTTAACCGTGACTGCGACATCTACAGTGGCTATACTCACCAGTTTTAACCGTGACTGCGACATCTACAGTGGCTATACTCACCAGTTTTAACCGTGACTGCGACATCTACAGTGGCTATACTCACCAGTTTTAACCGTGACTGCGACATCTACAGTGGCTATACTCACCAGTTTTAACCGTGACTGTGACATCTACAGTGGCTGTTCTTGCCCCTGTTGCACCATTCCTGTCCTCTGCAATCACTTTCAGCACGTACGGACTAGATGCGTAGACCAGATTCGAACCTTGGATCACACCAGTTTCTCCGTTAATGCTGAACAATCCTGCATCATTTCCACCTGGAAATGAAACGTCAACACTTTAATGGAATGCTTCTGAAGTTACAATTCAGAATTCTACGTCTGTTTTTTTTTTTTTCAATAGATCGGTAGGCTGAAGTTAATGTACAAAGCCACTCATTCATATGATATTATTTATGGTTATGATGCAATTCAAGTTAATTTTAATAAATTACAAGCATTTTTAGAGGTTTTACCATCAAAAATCTTGTTTAGATTCTAAAGTAGGACAATGTCTAAGATCTCACACACTCAAATTATTTAAATCAAGTATGCTTTGTTAAAACATGTTTACCAACATGGCAGTAATTAATATACTTAATGATAACATAATTTACTAACTCTCTATTGAAAACAGTATGACATTGTTATCATCGGTACTCGAGTCAGCATCCGTCGCTGCAACTGTAGTGATGGTAGTAGCTGAAACAAACGTGTGCTGCATGTACACTCCTGTATCTTTTATTACTACTAGAAAAAGTCCTGCGAAATCGCGGGAATGTGTTTTTACTGTTGGGATTCGTCTGAACAGATGAGTTATAACATGTCCCAGTGCGCAACCACAGGATAGGGAACAATGGGTTTCATATAAATAAACAAATCTTGATGGCGTTTTGTTGTAAAGCCGAGGGTTGTTGGTTCGATCCCCACTGAGGTTAGGCACGGTCTTCGTGATGAATGACCCGCAATTTTTAACTGATGGTCAATCGTCTTCCACCGCTTTACTTGTTTAACTACAGAGATACATGCTATCAGTATCAGTACTGCCAGAATACCGGGAAAGACTTGATAGGTAAAATGGTTATATGTTAGACTTTAATGGCATAAAATGGCGTTAAATAATTCAAATAAAATCAAATAAACAAGGTTTAACACACAAAACGTAAATAAAAATAAAAAAGACCCATTGCTGTCACATGTTTAAAGGTGTGTGTATGTGTGTGTGTGTGGATGTATGTGTTTTCAAAGAGGAAAGATAATACTGGACGTAATGCAGAATGGACTAATTCATGGGAAACTTTCAATTAATGTGAACAATAATAGTTTAACTGCGAACTGCATATCAGAATTAAACAAATTTTACAGGAATGACAAACTAATTAAAATAAAAGAAAAACATAACAGATCACAAATCTAAGACTTGCCCGTTATTGGTATGGTAATGGTAATATTAACATTGAATCATCGAGAGCCCTATTTGATACGGCACACAGCCATGAAATTGTCTTTGTCTAGAGCCATAAACCATGCTTTCACGTGTTCCAACGTGAACATCGTCGTTTATACTTGTACGCACGCACTCCAGGCTACAGCGTCTTTCTTCCCAGAGTTCATTTTTAAAAACACCAAACAACATAAACTCAAAATATTAATTTGATACATCTAAAACATAAAAATAGGACCCTTGTTGTTAAAATTGGGACCGTTGCTTTGTAACACTCTTGTAACGTGGCTGCGGGGCAATCCCCCAGAGGAACAGACGTATTTTGAACAATATACGGCGTTCCCCAGAAATGTTACTATTCATAGTATTATCCAATTTCGATGGATTCACCATAAATTCTTGCAAACTGTACAATTTTATTTATTTTTTAAACATAAAATGTATGCACATTCCCCGAGGATCATTATTCCTTTTCGTAACCTTCTCTATAAAGGACACATCTATTAAAGTGATTATTCTAAAACCTTATATTGCCACAACCACAAACTAGATTATTGACGACACATATGTCTATTCCTCATGTTTTTTTTTTTCAGACCATATATATTATTGCAGATAATGAGGTGACTCTGATTATAGGGGCCCTCAAATAAGATTATTGACAGCAGCAATAGCAGTTGTCAACTACCTTCTGAAACTGCGGCCCGGGCATTTGCTGAGTAGGAGGCGGCACCAAACACAGGGGGGTTGTCGTTAACATCCGTAACAGTAATAGTTACCGTGGCAACGGCTGTGTCAGAGTTCTCTCCAGCAGCTCTGAAGTAACATAGAACAAGAATGATAAGTCCTTAATGCATGCCTATGGTAAACAGATTTAAGAAATATATCCAATTGTTTACTCATTTCATTCATCATAATACATGTTATTCATACCTATAAGGTTTCTTATATACCTACTCTTCCAAAAACAGTCATAAATAAAAAATTCCACCACCCCCCATCATTTCATTCCAACATTTTCATGTTTAATTATAAAAAAAGAGAAATGCTGTAATTGCAACTTAAGATCCATTTGTATAATACAAAGTGCCCCGGTGAGCCGCCGTGCAATGACATTAAGGTAAAGTCCCTGTAAAATGTTCCGTTACGCCTTGGACCACTTAAGCTCTACCAAGATAACCAAGATACCCTAAAAGAACATTAGGAAATCTTGGTTATCTCCATGAAAGGCCACGAGGTCCGAAATATAGCGGAACCATTACAAATGAGAATAGGTTATTTCATTATTTCGGAGAAGCTGTCTAACCTAACATTTGACATACTTAATAATATATCAATCAAATGTGGAAAACAGAGCGCGTTATCCGTTCCGAATGAATAGATATCAAAATTATTCATAGGTTAAATCTCGAGAAACTGCTCTTAATTGTTATGTGACAATTTTGAGACGTGTGTTAAAGAAATCATGCATTAGTGCAAAGTATAATAATCTATAAATAGAGACGTGACGTCACTAACTAGCACTAGCCATTCAGACCGGTGTTGACACATTGCAAAGTATAATGCAAAGCTTACTTTTTTTAAATCAAAGCACTGAGAGCACTGCCAGAAGCGAAAGAAAAAAGGAATTAAACTTTAAAACACAGGAAGATAGTTTTTTTTTTGTAAATAAAAAAAAGCAAAGAATAGTGTGTATGATGAAAGCTAATACCTTTAATACTTCATGAATTTGCTACAGACAAAAAGACTTTTCATAGAAAAGCAAGAATATGGGACAAGATAAAGTTATTGTTCTTTGTCACTTCACATCCTTCCCATGTGTAAAGAATGATACCCATGCCTTCAATCATTTTTTAAATATGTTCTAGAAAAAACATAATTTCACCATATAAGTAATAGAGAGAAAATAGGATAGAGTTATTGTTCTTGGTAAGTAAAGTTTGACCATTTTATAAAGTATAAAGTCAATCCCTAAAGAACTTTCTAAGTTGTGACATACAGATGCGACTAGAGACACTACAGTCATTTGAGACTCTAACATGAAAAAATTAAACAAAATGTTTAATTGACGGCTTACATTAAACATACTGTTCCCCCCCCCCCCCTCTCATTTCTACCGGTTTGACCCTATAACCAAACCTGTCTATGCGCAGGAACCTCATCTTAGAAAAATCAACCTCTCTATAAATAATTTACATACAGAGAGGCCATTATTTTGACTGAATATCAGGGTCCTGTGGTCTATGATTTAAATCAAAAGGTTAACAAACGCATAATAATGGGAAAAATAAAAACTGGAATAAAAAAAATCGAAATATATAACCCAAGAATATAAAAAATAAAGTACGTATTACAAAAAAAGAAAAACGAAAAAAAACGGTCTCAGCTGGACTAGAACTCACGACCCCTTGCAAGAACAAAATACTGAACGACGATCTTACCAATTAAGCTAATTCCGCATAATAATATAATAAGTGGCGGTAATGTGATTGTAAGTAGATAATCCACTGTCTGACTTTAGAAGCTTTCGCTTCTAATAAAAACAAAACAAACTATAAAGATATGCAAAGACCTATTGGACAAAGATTTGCAACCGGTCTAAATAAAAAAAAAAGCATGTAACGAATTTTCCAATTCTGGTTTAGTCAAGTTTTTAAATATTTCCTTTTCTATTGAAAATTGAAATCTTGATATCTTACAATAGTTCATTAGATCAAAATCATGCCTTATACATTAAAATAAGTCAAGATATATATATAGTTTTTATGTAAAATAGAAAAGTACCTGCATGATGTTAACAATGGGAAATATGTTGTTTTTCTGCTACACTTGTTGAATTTAACTCATTATTCATTTTAATAATTTTTTTAACCTTTTTTTAAACTTACAATATTCAATGATATGCTGTGTGGCTAAATACTTTCCACTGGCTTTTACAGGAATTTCCAATCTCTGTTTTATATGCCTTTGTGATATTTTAAAATGACTATAAATGGTAAGATGTGAGCCGATATAGTTGGGACAAGCTCAAGAATTTTTACATAACTAATTTTGTGTTGTATACCCTCTTGAAGTAAGACGTGAGGTAACTATATTGGGTGTTTGTTGATGATTGTATTAATATATGTCTCCCATATCAAGATCAGCAGTTTTAATAATATATTTAATGTACATTTGTCATTTGCGTTGCTCCCAATATGGCGAAATTATTTTTAAGATATTTCTTATTTCACTTAAAGCAACTTCATATCAACAATCCGTGAAGATGTCACATTACATTCACACATAGACCAAATAAAATCTTAGTATCGAATTCAAAGAACGACAAAGATAAATCAGATGTGTATGCCTTACATATTTGTAGATTTTAATATGACAGTAGTCTTTATACTGTACACTATACTTATCTGTAAGAAACTGCTCGTACATTGTCATACAAAAACTGTTATAGAGACCCCCTAACTGTTCATTACACTGTTTTCATAACAATTTTTCCTTCCTTTTATCACCTCTTAAAAGTTTAAACTTTTAGACATATGTTTTATTGAATTCCCTGCATATACTGACAAACCAATCACATTAATATTAATTCACATAAGATAATAAATTAGGACATTGTATATAGAGGAAATATCAGTTCCACATAATAATAATAATAAAAATAATAATACACCCACTGCACACAAGTATATCAATCAAGCGACTCCATATATGTATGGACACGGTGATTAACTATACGAAAGAGGTCATTGTGCAGATAATTTTTAAGTGTATACTCACTCAATGTTGGTGGTGTAAGAGGTCGTTGTACAGATGTCTAAGTGTATACTCACTCAATGTTGGTGGTGTAAGAGGTCGTTGTACAGATAATGTCTAAGTGTATACTTACTCAATGTTGGTGGTGTAAGAGGTCGTTGTACAGATAATGTCTAAGTGTATACTCACTCAATGTTGGTGGTGTAAGAGGTCGTTGTACAGATAATGTCTAAGTGTATACTCACTCAATGTTGGTGGTGTAAGAGGTCGTTGTACAGATGATGTCTAAGTGTATACTCACTCAATGTTGGTGGTGTAAGAGGTCGTTGTACAGATAATGTCTAAGTGTATACTCACTCAATGTTGGTGGTGTAAGAGGTCGTTGTACAGATAATGTCTAAGTGTATACTCACTCAATGTTGGTGGTGTAAGAGGTCGTTGTACAGATGATGTCTAAGTGTATACTCACTCAACGTTGGTGGTGTAAGAGGTCGTTGTACAGATGGTGTCTAAGTGTATACTCACTCAACATTGGTGGTGTAGGAGGTCGTTGTACAGATAATGTCTAAGTAATTACTCACACAACATTGATGCTGTAAGAGGTCGTTGTTTCGTAGTCAAACGGTTGATTTAGAGTTAGTTCTCTTGATGTAGGGTTGAATGAAAATGGCGTCCCAGTGGTCGTGAGACTATACGTGATAGTGTCGCCATCAGCATCAGTTGCAGAGTAAATGAATAGAGTGGACCCAGTGGCCTGGTCCTCCGGGAAGCTGGCTGTCCCAGAACCGCCGCTTGGTGTTGTAAACACAGGTGTTGTCGCTGGAATACAAACGAATTGAACCATTTTAATGCATTGTTTGGCATTCAGTTTATTAAATCATTTGATATTCTTAAGTTGGAAAGTTGTTCCTAAATACATGTACAGTAAAACCTCACTATAAAGACCACCTCACTATAAAGACCACCTCACTATAAAGACCAACTTACTATTAAGATCACTATTTTCAGGTCCCTTTTCCCCTACTTCCTGCTAATTGAAACTCGATTATCAGACTACTTTGTCATTATGACCAGTTGATACAGTCCCAAAGATGGTCTTATTATTGAGATTTTACTTTATACATTTTCAAACATGCCTTTTTCGAATTTGAAATCTAAATGTGTCGGTCCTCTTGGTGCAGTGGTAACGTATTTGGCTTCATACATGGTGGCGGATCCAAAGGCTGTGGGTTCGAACTGTATTAGGGCTAAGCATTTTTCATGGCTTTCCAGGACGAAAAGTACCGGTCAACCCAGGAACCATAGAGTGAGACCGTTTCGACTTAACTTTTTATGTTTTGTCTGCGGAGTATTATATTTTACGAGTACCTACATAAAATTAAGTTCACACGTACTTTCTGTTTTCGTACTTGCATTTTTCCTGCTAACAGTAATAATAACATTTTACACTGGGAACAGAGGTTGTAGGACAGATTACCCCACAATATTATTTACATTATTCGTATTATTAGTTACTTTCTAGCGAACTAGATCTTCGATTTAGTGCTATGAACGTCATTTCCAGGGACCATCTCAAAATGAAGTCTTTTTAATTGTGTTTTGAAATCACTCGCAACTATAGTACCTACTTTCTGAAGAACCTCTCAATTTTGTAAAAAATGATCGAACGATTTAACACAACTTTACAACACAGAATATGCTGAGACTGAGCAAAAGTGTTGAAACATCAATTTGAATCAATTATTTACGAGTCACAGTAATTGTCTGTGGCATAAAAGCACAACAGAACTATTTTCTCTATGATGTTGCTTACCTATCACTTTACCATGCGGAGGAATATAGTTTGCTTTGAAACAAAGGAGGCTCTTATACAATTTGGGACAGTAAATATGCAGTTACAATAACCCATGTAGAAAGCTTGAAGCCCGACACAAATCCGTGTCACATATTACGTAATGATCACATCAAGCTATCGATATCAGATACCCCAGGGGTTATTTGGTATACTATAACAATCGAAACCTGTTTACTTAGTAAGGAGCCACTGACTATTGAAGCTCGTCAAACCCTCTTTCACTTATGACAAATACAATTTCAGTGCCTTTACACACAACACACATAGTGCTACCTCACTGCTATATCATGCCGTAAACCGGCAGCATGGTACTACACCAAGTCACATCTTAGCCGCTGTCAAGGAAATTATGTCACTGTCGTAAGAATGTTTGTGATATATATATATATATATATATATATATATATATATATATATATATATATATATTATCATAATTGATTAATGAGATATATCGCTAAAAGAGACGGCTCTTCAACAACCTCATTAACCTTATATATTATATATAAGGTTATTGGGAAAAAAAAAAAAAAAAAAAAGGTTATTGGATTTTTTTATGCGGCAGTTTTTCGGTCAAAGCAACGTACCGGGTACCTTTGGTTGGGGTAGCGGCATATAGTTTGAAAGAAAAGCTATGTTACAACATAGCTCAGGAATATTATGTCAAAATTTGTGAAGATTACTGTATGATTGTATTCTGCAAGAAAAGACATGAGCATGCATACAATGTCCAACGAGCAAGGACCGAATGTAGGCAAAGATGCACAAAAACTAAGGCTTTATTTTCATAATAAGAATTCAGCATAAGTATTTATTTTCCATGTAAGATAAAACACACCGACGTATTTTTCTTTTTCAAAAATATACGACAGTATACCTTCCCATGTTTTAATCAATGGTGAATTTATTGTCCAAACTGCACACAAATACTATTATGTTATCGAGTGGCATATATCCCTACGAATCAATCCACACACATAGGATCATTTAGCAAACAAATGAAATAACTAACAAACAAATAAAGTAAGTAAACAATTATGTTAGAAAAAAATCATCTATTAATTAATCAATCAAATGACATGAAAGTGCGTACCCTGAATGACAGTCACTGCAAGATTTTCGGTATCAGTGTTCGAGCCTGGGTCCGTCACTGTCACCATCAGGGCGTGGGACGAGGCAGTGGCGTAGGTCAAGGCGGCATTGGTGGACACCAGCCCTGTGCTACTGACCACAAACAGGGAGCTACCTGGAAATGTAAGACAGCAGAATAATAGTTCGTGGTTCATATTACAAACTTTATTGAAAATGTTATCGCTTAAAAACGATATACATTCAATATTTGTCATAACAAGTGTCTTATAATAGATTACTTTTATGTTATAATCCACAATTGTTTACAGGTTTTTGTAATTGTGAGGACCTCATATTTCAACAACTTTACATACTCTCAAATTACAAATGAAGAACTCTTCAAGAAAATGAAAATTTAGGTTATTTTAACAGTAACTACTAAACGATAATTAGTTTTCGGTAGACTGGTTACCTGATTCAGTTTGTAAATATAAAGTAAAACATTAAACTGTTTTATTGGACTTCGGAAAATATTTTTGAACTATTCAACATTTCAAACGTTTTTGAGAAAGGAAACACATACTTCTATCTAGATCATGGTTCTCAAATTTTTATTTTTCGAGGCTTTGTGCCCTCAGCCGATAGGAGTTAGAATAAAAGTTGTCTGTAAGACAGCACGCTCGACAGTTTGTAAAGCTGCTTTCCAACAAAGATTTATTAAACATAGATTGGCAACTAATCATAGGTATGTAACAAATTGTCCCATTCTTGCAAAATCATGTTTTCATATATCTCCTTTTTTATCGAAGATATGTGAAAGTCAATATATCTTACAATAGAACATCACTTTAACATCAAATGATACCATATATTTTAAAATATATCAAGATATCAAAAATGTTTTATGTAACATTGAAAAGTACTATTATGTATTATGGTAACAATCTGCAATATGTTTTTTTTTTTTGATGCACTGGTTAAATTTTAATCATAATTTATAATAATTTTTAAAATAAATCAAACTGAATATAATACCTTATAGTAGAGAAATGATCATTTTATAAAATATGGTTACGTTTTCCTCCGTAATTTTCTCCATACTTTTTTAAAGTTTGCAATATTCAATAATTTGCTTCGTGCCTGAACAAAATTTTCCATTGGCTTCAATAGGAGTTTCCTATCTCTGTTTAAAATGTCTTTGTTTTCAACAAGGCAAACAGCTGCATTAATGGACAAAAGCATGGGCAATAAGCATGTATTTCAAGTTTCAAAGCAATATCTCAAGAGTTCAGTGAATAAGTTAAACCAAGGTTCAAAGTCGAAAAGGGGACACAATTATGTCAAAATCCATGATTTATTTATGTACTTTTGTCTACAGGTGGAAATGATAGTCATTAACAAGTATCCAAAGTTTTAAAGCAATACCTCAAAGAGTTCATTAAAATAATGAGGTGGTACGAAACCTTTAAGCGAAAATCTAAGTTAAACAAGGCATACATGTCTATGACCTTCATAGTCCACACCTCACCTCTACTTGTAGGCAAGTATAGATAACTCTGCCATGGATTAAGACTTTGATGGCAATAAACATATAACCTATGTTTCAAAGCAAGACGTGTACATTAAAAATGGAATTTGAATACTTTTATAACCTTAATACGTTTAAATGGACCTTTATTCGAAATGACTTACAGACTACCCAATAGTAACACTGGGATAATATGAAGTCAATGGCTGAACTGGTCTACACAAAAGAACAAATGGTTTTGTTAGTAAAATTGTTCGTGAGCAGTTAATGTAGGCTTGAATGCAAAAGACATGGCTTGATTTTTAACTGATGAAACTGGAATGGTGCGTTAAAACAGCTTGTTCATAGGCAATCGGTGGATTTCTACTCTCCCTCATTAATGCTGATGAAGAATAATTGTATTGTATTGTATTGTATTGTATTGGTTTACCGTCGCTGCGATAGTATTTCAATCATATAGCGACGTCCAGCTAATTACAGGTGGAGGAAGACCCCGAGTACGCAGAGGTACCCGGGTAGAACCACCGACCTACTGCAAGCCAGCTTGAAGGCTTCCTCACTACTGACAAATAAACTCGCATGTGTAGGTCACACAGCGCGGGAAAACGTTATTTTCTTAAACGCCCACTACGGGGCGGAATTGGTTACGGTATCCCAGAGGCAGGTGCTTGCAGGTCCCCGTAACACTTTCCGCAACGTCGTGTCTTCATCAGTTCTGTGTAGTGAACTTGTAAGTTCAGCCTGTGAAGGTAGCTCATACGCAAAGCGTGAATGTTATCAATAATGTGAAAATACATTTCTAAATATAGGTTTTATAATTCTAAGTTCAAAACTGTCCGTAACGCTACTGTCTATGATGAAGAAACCACCCATTCTTTTACAATCGCGGAATGTTGCATTGAGGACCACGGGTCTGTTTATTGGTATTGAAAGACGCAACACACACAGATAAAAATCAAAGTAGTCAATGACCATATGTGAACTAGCTACTTTAATGGGGCTTAGATCAAGCAATATGTACATACCAGTTATGGAATAAGTAAAAGTT
>CM037785.1:8304648-8354648 GCA_021229015.1 Solen grandis
GAGCTGTCTGCGTCAGTAACAGTGGTCTGATACACTGATACAGCTGCAAATAATCACAAGAATAAAATAAAGTTTATATCATATAAACACTAATCTTCACAACAGCCAAACTGCAGTCCTAATATGTATGTCCTAAATGTGACAAACGGCTGGAAAGACATGGGTAACTGTATTCCATCAGTCGTGAGGTCAAATGTTGACCCTATAGAGCACCTGCAGGGTAGGTTGTAAGACTCTCACCTAAAAACTAAAAATCCTTAGAACACAACATTTGTTTCATACCACTACAAGGACATAACGGCTCTGAAAACAGTTCTTTTAAAGAGATGCTGATACACATTTTGAGCTACGAAGAAGTCAGTAGCCGAGTCAGGCGGGTTACCAACAATTTGTGGCAATCGCTTAATGTTGTGTGAGCAACTGGCTTTAAACCAGTCACAATTTAACGATTAGCCATGTGTATGTGATCGTATGAGGACATTTCAAACTTTGGCCCAAGGGCGAAAAAAAATCAACTCTATTTCTACGACCAAAATTTCTAGAAAATCAGAAATTAAGTCAGAGATGTACATAAATGTAAGTGATTATTCAAGTAGAATGACATCATGTCTTGAAATAAATATATGCAGGTTTATGATGAATAGTTCAAACTTTGCAAACACATTTAATGATTGTAGAATTGTAGATAAAATGTGTCATTGTATGGACTACATTACTTCACAAGAATGGAAAAAAAAGATGGTATCAACACAATCTCATTTCAACGTTAGTATTGCAAGTAGCTGTATACAACCTGTATTTCTTTAATTGGTGTTTGCCATATAGAAATGAACGAAAACAGCATTCAAAATCTAAGTTTATTTTTAAATTCAGATTCATATATTTTATTCAGTAACGTAAACATAAACATGTTTCTGGTTAAGTGATCCAATGCAATATATTTTAACAAACATGACATGATTTGCAACAGCTATTTACAAGAGAGGAGAGAAAGAGAGAGCACGTGTTAAAATAAAAAAGCAACAGGACTTCACTTCCAATTATTATGCTGTCAAATTTATTTTCACACATAGCAAAAATGAATTGGTTATTCCATAAATCTTGTTTGTTTTTTCTTTTCGTTGATTTCATAGAAACATCTCCACAATAAAACTTTATCATCTGGTTACTTTCAAGTGTGTATTAAATCTGACAAAATCATTCAAAAAGATGAAATCGATCGATATGAAAGGAAAGAAAGGATTTTTAAAACATTGTGCAATCTAATGAAGTCATAAAGCCGAAACAAACCTGAAGAAATGTCTGTGTGTTGAATTGTTAAACCCTATATGATGAAAGACAGATAAAGTAGTGTACAAGTATTAAATTGTTCAACCCCATCAAACATGATGAAAGATAGCTGTAAAAATGTTCAAGTGCTGAATTGTTCAACCCTATTTATAGGCCATTACATACTCCCCTGCCAATTTGAAATACAGTACAGAGAACAAAGTCCCGACGAAGGGAGTATATACTGGGGAAGTACAATGTAATCTCTCGCCATTAAGGGTTACTCTATAAGCCGTTACATAAATGTTGAATTGATCAACCCTAAAAACAAAAATTTTAACCTATCAACAGATAAAGATTTTCAACCCTATAAACACGATAAAGATTCTTCAACCCTATCAAACACGATAAAGATTCTTCAACCCTATCAAATACGATAAAGATTCTTCATCCCTATTAAACACGATAAAGATTCTTCAACCCTATTAAACACGATAAAGATTCTTCATCCCTATTAAACACGATAAAGATTCTTCAACCCTATCAAATACGATAAAGATTCTTCATCCCTATTAAACACGATAAAGATTCTTCAACCCTATTAAACACGATAAAGATTCTTCAACCCTATCAAACACGATAAAGATTCTTCATCCCTATCAAACACGATGAAAGATTATTCAACCCTATCAAACACGATAAAGATTCTTCAACCCTATCAAACACGATAAAGATTCTTCAACCCTATCAAACACGATAAAGATTCTTCAACCCTATCAAACACGATAAAGATTGTTCAACCCTATCAAACACGATGACTATCAAACACGATGACTATCAAACACGATGACTATCAAACACAATGACTATCAAACACGATGACTATCAAACACGATGACTATCAAACACGATGACTATCAAACACGATGACTATCAAACACGATGACTATCAAACACGATGACTATCAAACACGATGACTATCAAACACGATGACTATCAAACAGGATGAAGCATACTCAGGACTTACCGCCTTGCCCTTCCTTGATTGACGCTTCGTACGGGGTACTGCCGAAGACAGGTGACTCATCGTCAACGTTCGTGATGGTAATTGTCACAGCAGCTACTGAGGTGAAGCCATGCGGATCTTCTGTCCTAAATCATGATAATGATACTACACGTGAAATATCGTCGTCGTATTATTTTGATAAATAGTTAAAGTATTAGAAGTAGTAGTAGTATATAGTTTTGATGCCATACAGAAAGTGCAACAATTTTCATAATGCCAGACATTGATGCTAGATATACAAAATATCCGGTATACGCCTTATGATATAAGGTAAATATGACTTCACCACTGGTGACATTGAAGTATTGAAATTAACAGAAATCCGTTGACAATTCTTTTCTCAAAATATGAAGTAGGGGCCATAATATGCATTAAATTCGGACAGGAGTGATGTTACTGTCTCATACCCTTAATGCAAAGATGAATTGTCATAATTCTCATGTCAATCCCGCCAGTGGTTATTGGGACGTACGCATTGAAAAAAACGTCAAAAATTCCCCGGCTTGTTCATTCAAACATTATTTGACTTCAGCTTAAGAAGCACGTGCCTGAGATACCAGTCTCCACGTGGACATACACTACATGCTTCAGTGTTAAGTCTAAACTTCGTACGAAAACAAATCTTCGTATACATAAAGTAAGACAACACTCTTACGACTTGGATCAAATTAGAATCAAATTCAGTGAAACGAACGACCTCATGTTATAGAGTAAAACATTTAAATACATACTTTACATTCACGGTGTGGGATGTTTGCGTCTCATAGTCCAGTGCCACTGCCACGACTAAATTGGTTCCGGTAACACTGAAATAACCATCAGGGGTCTGAGAGGTAATTGTATACGTGAAGCTCGAGTCTGTATCCTCGTCGGTAGCAGTCAAAGCAAGCGCCTGGCCGGTTACGATGGTGTTTTCAGCGATGGAGCCAGAGGTAGATGTCAAAACAGGAGCTGGAATATAAATTGAAATGTGTGGTTGTTTTGTTTATCTGTACCCGTGAGTTGAAGACAAAACATGCACCAGACATTACCAAAAGAACAACATACTCGATAATGGTTGATCACATTCATATGTTATTCGCTGACTACAATTTCATCCTATCATTATAAAAGCGCATGACGGGTTATATTTGCGAGTTATGTGTTTCTGCTATTCTGTGGATGAAACCAGTTCGCAGAAAAATAAAACAACAACAATAAATGAAATGTATCAGCCGTGGAACTTAACACGCATGATAAAAATCCTGGTCTGCATATTAGTAAAGGTCAGTACTGATCCACGATGTGAGGCAAAGGCTCGTGGAAAATTACATAAAATATTAGCCGCAGTTTTAGCGCAACCATATGAATGAATTTAATGAATGTTAAAAAATCAAGAACCATAAATAATTCGAGGGAGAGAGCGAAACTATGCTAAGTGCTTATATATTTATATGCACAGTTTCGCTCTCACCCCTTAATATACAGAGGAAGATACGTTACCGGTTTTTACGTTCAGCGTCACGGTATCCGTGCCCGTTAGTGACCCTAGATCCGTGATTGTTATGGTCAGGCTGTAGGTAGGTGTTGTCCCATAGTCTAATGCATTTAGGTTAGTTATAACCCCCGTTGATGAATCTATTGCAAGGTCAGTGTTTGTATTTCCACCTGAAATTTTATTTATAAGCATATCGACGAATAGTTATATTATACGCAATAATTGCATGTCTGTCAAAAATTTGGACACAGCTCATGCCCTTGCAACCCACGAGTGCTCATTCCGTTACTTCATTTATCGCAGATGTTAGAAGCAATAGGCAGTCGTGGGTAGTCGACACTGATGGCTTTACCAAAGAGTAAAAATTAAAATTGGCCAAGATAATATGGTTATAAATTATGGTGGCATATTTTTGCCAGCCACTTACCTACTTAGCTATGTCGAACTTTTCTGATTAAATACTACATATTCAGTAAGTATCTGTCAAGTAGAAAAACGTTCGTGTTTTTCTCTTAGGTATCTTAACAGGACAAAAATGCCTGTTAGTGCCAACTCCTGCCAACTATATATTCACTTAAGATAACTGGATTTTTTTTTTTTTTTTTTTTTTCAAGTTAGTCAGTAAAAATTATATGGATAACTGATACTCGCTCCAGACATAGCTCACCATGGACAAACGTCTATACAAAACAATAGCGGGGAGACTGGTGATAGCTCACCATGGACATGCATTTTACCTCCCTTCTCAATTTATGTAAGCCATACCTAAATGCACAGATGGCAGAATGTTGGAGAAACCTGGGTACCCAGGGAATACTCAATTGAATAAATAAGCCGACCTCCAAACCATGATGAACTGAGATTAATACCATAAAACTGCCTTTGTCCAAAAGAAGATTAACAATCTTAAATACAGCAGATCTAGATAAACGAAAGTCTTCGGGGTAGATCTGAAAACTTCGAAATCATCATTACTCGGATAAAAAAATTGGATGGACGTCATGAGCCATTTGAAAGTGTGAAAATCATTTTATCGTAAAAACCATTTATAACTTACATATTAACGATTAATAGTTTTAAACACTTTATTCAGTACAGCTTGATACAAACCACTGTATTTATTGTATATTCTTTTATGAGATTGAAGGAAATGACTTTTAGATAAAAGCTCTAGGGTGCCATTTGAAATCTTAGTGCGATCTATAAGATATCGCTGATATTCATCTCTCAGGAAGAAGTTTCGTCTCTCAGCCACTCCGTACTTGTAACACACATCTGGAATGTTCTTTACCATATCAGACAGACACACAATTTATACACGTTCATAAGCCAGGAGAACGTATAGAATGTTGCAAAGGGGATACAAAGGAGGGAATGATTGATATCTAGGATATGGGAAAGAAGGATAAAAGAAGATGACGAAGAAAGGAGCCTGATGGGGTCAGGGAAGAACTAAGGACTGACAGACATACCTGTTATCGAATATGTAAGGGTATCAGGCATATCTGGATCTTCGCCAACAGCTGTGTAGAGACTTGTACCTGTAACATCAGCATGCCACAATTTCATTTACGTAAGATAACATCAGAAAATGTCATGATTTAGCACATACTCTTTGAAATATTTTTAACATGGCTGATTAAGAATAAAATCTTTATAAGACGTGTTTTAAAATTTCAATGAAAAAAAAGAAGAAAAAAACAAAAAAAACAAAAAAACTGATGGTTGAAATTAAAAGACATTTACTTAGCTCGTTTTTTACGCGCATGGTGCCTCACACTATGTACAGTAATGTACAATTACATTAAAGGGACTTTCGCGCCATGTGGTTAGGGCTTTAAATCGTTTGTTACTAATTGCTTTGATATAATTGGAAGGCAATATTTACTATTTATTTAGATAGGGGGTAGCTCTCACGCATTCTCGTCTGGCTTCTAAAATTTAATGATCTTTCGCGCTCAAATTAGTATGCATGCATCTTAGTTATTTAGGACTAAAATGCGATACCAAAAAATGCATATTTTGACATACAAGGACCGAAAACAAACACATTTTTATTTATTTTCTTTAAGAATGAAATTCAATAATTCCTTCTTTATATATATATATATTGTAACCGATCCTTTTCACAAGCGCATGAATACATGTGAAATGCAAATATTTACTGTTTAAAGATCCAAAGAGAGACAACTAGTAAATACTGGGATGTTACATATCCAAATACAGTTATACGCTAATTATCTCCCTTGTAAGTAAAAGTGTAGCGTCGGCAGACCTTTATCTCTTACAGTGTGGATGTATTGATATTATTTAACTGTATTTCATCAGATAGAATAAAAATTATATATAGTTTCAAGTTTATTATCAATGTATTTACAATACAGAACAGAATGCAAATGAAATAGACTGAAATAGTCCATGATCATTTTCAAATAAATGCATGCATAAATCAACATTACATAACATGGCGGACATATTTTTTTTCATAATGTCTGAAATAAATGAGTAAGCATATATACGAACATACATGTAATATTTAAAAGAAAATCTAGTAATAAACATATAACCCAATGTTTTCACTTTACATACATATAAAAATAAATATATATTTATCATACAGTGCATTCTATTATAAATTTATACCCGTATTATGGCTCTGATTATAGTGTAACATAATTTGCTCTTATTTCAAATGCTTTAAATACGAAGATAGCAACTTTTCTTAATACTAAAACATTTTTGCATTTAAACAGTTGGGTAGTTTTAAACATATTTGATCGAATTCGGTAAAATCTTGGAATATACATTTGTCTTATTCTAGAATAAAGTGGAAATTCAACATGAATTGAAATTCATCTTCTAAAATATTACATAATGGACAAAGTCTTTCTGATATCTGTATTCTAGACCATCTCCCTTTTTAAATGCTAACTCTATGAGATGATAATCTTAATTTACTAAATGCTATTCTGTATTTTGCGATATTGATACATTTTAAGTAATACTAGAATTCAAAATTAGATAAGTTCTTATAAAAAGATGACCTTGTTGATTCATTTATTCTGCTTTCTACATTTTGTATGAAGTTATCTTACTTTCTGTTTTAACAAAGATATAAAACTTCATTACCACCTACAGCTTGCGAGACCCATACTTCATAAAATACTAATCTGCTGAGAATATTTTTAACATGTGTTGCCCAGCATTGTTTTGATGAGTATCTTTACATATCTTCCAACATAACCTTATATATTATGTAAATATATTTATGTTGTTTTTTTCTGACCTGACAACCTTAAGCCAGTATTTTATCATATTAATTACACCCAAAGAATAGAAGTCTAAACGGCCAGTTTCACAATAAATAAAATCATTTTGGGTACTATTTTTTACGCCAAGAACGTTTTTAATATAATATGTTTGGAATCTTTCAAATGAGTATTGCTTTGAAAAAACAAATACTTCATACCCATATAGTAAAATAAGTTTAATTAATTTATCAAATGGTTCTAACTTGTGATCTGGTGGGATGTCAACAAATTATTTAAACATTTTTTTAATGTATATAGTGCTTTCTGTGTGTATATATATATACCTGTAGTTGCCGTCTCCAGAATATTTTTTGTTGCATCTGAAGAAAGTCCCGTCGGGGCTTCGTTTTCGTCTCGTATCTCCACGGTTAACGTCGCAGTTGATGTCATGCCCCGAGTGTCTGTGGCTCTACGAAATTTTTCAAGATTCATAATTTTGGATATCGACGGTTTGGAGCAATACAATATACTTTGAGCCATTTCTAATTTGACACTTTGATTGTTTGGTAACGTATTTCGACAGTATTTTGAATATAAATTAACACATTAGACTTAATTCCACGTATTTTAATCAGAACATATACTAGTAGATATACAACTTAACAAATAGAATATCACCGTGAAATCATAATTCACAAAACGGCACGACGCAAAACTTTTCAGAGATCATTTAATCACAGTTTGTCGTTCCAAGTAATTAATACTTTGTGTGTCCTACATGTACAAAGGCCCTCACAACACTAACATGCCTCTGCCTCGGAAGCACAAAGTTACGGATGACACACTGAGAAATATTCCCAAAATTATCCACAAGGGTCTGCTCTAGTTCATGGAAGTTGTGGTGGACATTGAGTCGACTTCGTATTCGCCTGTTAATCTCATCACATAAGTGCTCATTACATTGCATTTTATTTTTTTTAATTTATCGAGAAAACAATAATTGTATACCTTCGTATTTGCAGTCCAGCTATTGTTGTCTGCATAAAATCCGTTTTACTTTTGTGTCTGAATGAATGTCCGGTTCATGACGATTGCGCGACCGAGCTCTTCGATATTCATACTAACCATAATAATACTTACATTTTTAAAATGATATGTATGTATGTTTTTTAAGAGTGAATGGAAATATAGAAAAGCTAAATTAAAACAAAATTACACATGTTTTGCTTACAAACATTTTCTCGTGCAAAACGGTAAAAAATGCGACGTACCGGACGCAAAACTTCTGGAAAGATGTATTTTGTGTACAGCTTACGCAGCCAAACAACTTAATGTGATGTTTCAAACTTATTCACAAAACTATATTCCAGAAAACAGAATTTAAGACGTGTCAGGTTAGAAATGGATCCAATGTAGTAACCACATATAAATCAAGAAGAAGTTATACTGTGAAATCATTAATTTTCGTGGGACACTAATTTTTGTTGATTTCGTGGAGGGTTATATCCACGAATATTAATCACCGCGAAAATGTGTCTCTTATATAGACCTCACGTTTTCTAGTACGTAGATCCACGAACAAATGTACCCACGAAATTCCCTAAGGTATATAATCAACGAAATTTAATGTCAACGAAAATTAATGATTTTACAGTATTATCTTTGCATACCAGCCCGTGGTATGCTCTGTGAAATATTCCGACTTAGACCGGTATGATTCGCTGATTTAAACTGACCAATCAGTGACAGCGGAAAATTCTCAAATGTATGTTTATTTCCCATTTTACAATGTATGGAATTATAGACCAGCATGTTGTTTAGGTGTTCGGGGAGTGCTAGGTTTACGTTTCATTTCGGAGTGGAATGGTCTATTGTTGTACAATAAGTCACCTAACATGATATATACCGGGTACCCAAAGTTGATTATAACATGACTGTTGTTCTTGTTATGCAACAAATTTAAGCATTACATTCTTTTATAATTCCTTTCTTCTGTTTGTTTAATTTGTATTGTATATTGTTTCTGTTTGGCTGTGTTGTACATGGCGACTGTCGAGTATATATATAAAGCTTTCTAGTCAAGGGTCTAGAAGACAGAGCTTGCCTCCACAAACTACCTCCAAGCTGACCTTGCCAGATAACTTTGGAACAGAATAAACCTATTGTCAGCGATCACCATATTGTGTCAGTTATACCGGCCTTTACACTACACAGTCTTCTTTGGCGCCGTTAGACAAGAACGAACCTTGACCTCGGAAAACAGTCTGCGAGTCAATACTGTCCTGTGTTTTGTTACTGTTTAATGTGCGCTTGACGCCAGTGTTTGTATCCCTGTTGTATCATAACGTTTAGAGTACAAGCGGGGAACTAAATCAGTAAAAGTTGTTAGTGTTTGGTTAACTGAACGCAGCCCAGGTTAGTATCTTTTACTTGCGTTTCTTCATACTTAATGGCAAATTTGACGCACCCCAATTATTTCAGGAACTTTCACTTCAGTTAGAAAATGTATCGCCAGCAAGAGACACCCAATGTATTTCGCATGTCATGCCGACATCTGAGGGGGTGGGGGGGGGTCTAAGGTATTTAATGCATAGATAAACGTATTTGAATCAAAATCTCCGGGCCAAATTGAACTTAAGAATAGGGAGATCTTGTTAGGAGGATTATGAACAACTTACTTTATAACCACCTCTGGAGACAGTTCAGCGTCCGCTTCAAAATCTGATAAAATCAAATTCTTCAGTCCAAGGCCGTCATCCGATATGCCAAACAAACCAGAAACGGTTTGTGAAACTATGCTAAAAGTCGGGTTCGTGTCACCGTCAGCATCAGTTATTCCGATGGTAAAAAAATTGGTGCCGACAGGAGTATTTTCTTCAAGATCTGTGGATGAACCACCGACTGCAGCTGGGTTCGTAAGTACCGGGGCTGTAAAAAAGACATATAAGATCAGGTATAACGATACATGGGCACGTACGATTGTGGCGCCATGATACAATGTCTGATAATGCATTCTCTGTAATAAATCGAGGAGGTTAATAGCATAGCCTGTCAATTAACGATGTTGTGTTATTCTAACCTTTCTAAATAAGCTTACGATCAGTCCCCGAAGAGACAAATCAAAGAGAAAGAATCGTCTTTGCAGAACGCCTGACTCAATTTCTTATTTAATTTTTGAAAATCGCAAAACATGAGCCTGATCTCAAACCGGAACTTCAAAGTTACTGACCTGAAATATTAACAAATTCCCTACCAAATTTATCACTGTGCTCCTATTTTGGATATCCACGACCAAAGAGCCTAGTCAAAACATGTAAGACATCAAGGTATATTGTAGGTTGTTTTCAACATATAAAAATCTCTAAAATCACTTATTTCATATATGAACCCAACAAAAGAGTACCTGATTTGATGTTGATAGGCAGTGTTAAAGTGTCCGTTAGCCCGCCTGCGTCCGTTACTTTGATAATTAGGCTGTAGGAATTGGTCCTTGAATATTGAAGTTGATTGTTGATCGTCAAAGCGCCTGACGATGAATCAATTATGAAGTCGTCATTCGTGTTGCCAGCTGCAAAAGAACATATTTAGTTGTGTAACCAAGTAAAACGCTAGTTCCCCGAGCTGGAATCGAATTCGGGACATTCGGTATGCAAATCGGACACTCTACCTTGTCGCCACAAAAGGTAGCTCTATGGCAAGATAGTACAAGTGCCATTTTATACTATACTCGTTTGAAATAGTAATGCATGAACACACAGGTTGATTGAGTGACAGGCCAACTGACATGTTCGCTGAGGGACAAACTGATTGACAGAATGACTGAGTGACAAACCAAGCGACAGGCTGGTTTAGTGACATCCTGACTGACAGGTTGGCTAAGTGACATCCTGACTGACAGGATGGCTGAGTGACAAATTGACTGACAGACTGGCTGAGTGACAAACCGACTGGCAGGCTGGCTGAGTTACAGACTGACTGACAGACTGGCTGAATGACAGACTGACGAACTGACTGACTGACTGGCTGAGTGACAATCCAACTAACAGACTGGCTGAGTGACAAGCCAACAGACTGGCTAAGTGACAAATTGACTGACAGGCTGAATGAGTGACAAACTGACTGACAGGCAGGGTAAGTGATAACTGACTAACAGACTCGCTGAGTGACAAGCAAACTAATAGATGGTTGAGTGACAAATTGACTGACAGGCTGGCTGAGTGACAATATTACTAACTGACTGACTGAGTGACAAGCCAACTAACATACTGGCTGAGTGACAAAGTGACTGACAGGCTGGCTGAGTGACAATATGACTAACAGATTGGCTGAGTGACAAGCAAACTAACAGGCTGGCTTAGTGACAAACTGACTGACAGGTTGGCTGAGTGACAGCCTGACTAAAAGACTGGCAGAGTGCCAAGCCAACTAACAGACTGGCTGAGTGAAATACTGACTGACTGTCTGGCTGAGTGACAACCTGACTGACAGACTGGCAGAGTGACAACCTGACTTACAGCCTGTCTGAGTGACAAGCCAACTGACAGGCTGGCTGAGTGACAAACTGACTGATAGAATTGCTGAGTGACAAGCAAACTAACAGGCTGGCTGAGTGACAAACTGACTGACAGTCTGGCTGAGTGACAACCTGACTGACAGACTGGCAGAGTGACAACCTGACTTACAGGCTGTTTGAGTGACTAGCCAACTGACAGTCTGGCTGAGTGACAAACTGACTGATAGAATGACTGAGTGACAAGGAAACTAACTGGCTGGCTTAGTGACAACCTGACTAACAACCTGTTTGAACAACAGGCAAACTAACAAACAAATTAACAGACTGGCTTAGTGACAAACTGACTGATATAATGACTGAGTGACAAACAAATTAACAGACTGGCTAGGGACAAACTGACTGACAGCTGGCTGAGTGACAACCTGACAAAGAGACTCGCTGAGTGACGAGCCAACTAAAAGACTGACTGATTGACAAAATGACTGACAGGTTGGCTGAGTGACAACCTGGCTGACAGACTGGCTTGGTGACAAACTGACTGACAGGCTGGCCGAGTGACAAGCCAAGTGACAGGCTGACTGAGCACAGACGAGGGTTGTAAAGATAGTAGTTACCTGTTTGCAACACCACGTAGGTCAATCAAAATTATGATAATGTCCACGCAGAAATAATCAGCAAGGAATTATTCATATATTTAATCACTTTCTGGTTACGGATAAGGCATGGTTTTAGCTATATTTTTTCTTTAATTCGTGAACTTCATACTTATTTATGCTGTCATTGTCTATTTCAAACCCGGAACCATTTGCTCCTAAATCAAAATCAATACTTTTTGTATGCAAAGAAATTCACAAGAAAGTATTTAAACTTCAATTTCAAAGGTACAAAAACTCACAGACCACCTGACACTTCCATAGGTTTAAATCGTTTGTGATTTAAGAATTATACTAGAAAACTTATAAGGTGGTATAATTTGGAGCTTTAAATACTTGTACGATGGCCACTGCAATTAAAAAATAAAACCAAAAGTACAGTAAATACTATTTGCTTATGATTCGAACCCGACACTTCTTGTATGCCAGTCCATGGCTTTTCTGATTGCGCCACAGTTGCATAGGATAGGAAACTTGCTATACATTGTGACTGCTACATTGTTTACATACAACGTTCAACATCGACTGATACATTGTTTACATACAACGTTCAACATCGACTGATACATTGTTTACATACAACGTTCAACATCGACTGATACATTGTTTACATACAACGTTCAACATCGACTGATACATTGTTTACATACAACGTTCAACATCGACTGATACATTGTTTACATACAACGTTCATCATCGACTGATACATTGTTTACATACAACGTTCAACATCGACTGATACATTGTTTACATACAACGTTCAACATCGACTGATACATTGTTTACATACAACGTTCAACATCGACTATATACAGATCATTCGGATTTAACTCATGTCTCATAAGGAATTGATTTATCATCCTATTTACCAGCCTTACATCATTTGAGTATCTCGTAATATCGAAATATTAGTTGTAATAACGAGATAGCTTAGGTTTCTAAAATGCTGAGAAATACAATTGGATTATGATGTCATTAATCATTGATATCTCCCACAATTTAAGGTTTCATATTTGCATATCTTTGATGGAAGTTTAACATTTATTTTCTTTTTGATATTTCTGAATTAATATAAAAGTATCTTGTCGCCGTAAAAAGCGTCCATTTACAAATGAAACCATTGTCTCTTTTTTACCATTACGTACCAGAAGGCGAAAGTGCGTGATGTAGATTCTCGTTTTCAGGGCGCTAACGCAAAAAGATGAAATGTAAATTTGATTGACAAAAGTCAAATTTTGGGTCTCTATTCGGAGCTTAAAGGCAAACATCATGGTGAAAGGTCGAACTATTGCTTTTCTAGTTTTCGCAACAAAAGTTCGCCTTTTTCGTGTTGTCACCTCGCCAAATTAGTTGCTTTTTTGTGTGTGTTTTTTTTTACTTTTAGACTTTCGCTCCGAAAACCCCGAACTGACGGGCTTACTTATTGATACTTGCTTGCAAGCTCAATGACTGCCTAACATGCCAAGACATGACTTGACTATTTGAGTTTACCGTCGCTTCGACAGTATTCAGTCATATAGCGACGTCCAGCTAATTACAGGTGGAGGAAAACCCCGAATGCGCCTAACATGCCAAATGTCTTATTAATAGACATACTGAAAATCTGACAGATCTTCAGACAGATGACATGTTACCACAGCCAGACAGGTGTCATGTTACCACAGTCAAACAGACAAGTACCACAGCCAGACAAGTGGAAAGTTACCACAAATAAGCAAAGTCGAATGTTACCACCGTCAGACAGTGTGACATGTTACTACAGCAAGACAAAAAGTATGAACCACAGTCAGATAAGTGACATGTTACCAAGCTAGACAAGAGGCTTGTTACCAAGCTAGACAGGAGGCATGTTACCACAGCCAGACAGGAGGCATATGTTACCACAACCAGGCAGGTGACATGTTACCACCGCCAGACAGAAAGCATGTAACTACAGCCAGAGGAGTGACAGGATACCAAGCCAGACAGGTGACATGTTACCACCACAAAACAGGAGGCATGTTACCCACACACACACACACACACACACACCCCCAGTGGGTATGTTACCACCGTCAGAGATAGGAGACATGTTACCCCACACACACACACACCCAGTGGGCATGTAACCACAACCAGGCAGGTGACATGTTACTACCACAAGACAGGAGGCATGTTACCCCCCACACACACACACACACACCCAGTGGGCATGTTACCACAACCAGACAGGTGACATGTTACCACTGCAAGACAGGAGGCACGTTACCACACCTAGAAGAGTGACATGATACCCAGCCAGACAGGAGGCATATGTTACCACAACCAGGCAGGTGACATGTTACCACCGCCAGACAGGAGGCATATGTTACCACAACCAGACAGGAGGCATATGTTACTACAACCAGGCAGGTGACATGTTACCACCGCCAGACAGGGGGCATATGTTACCACAACCAGGCAGGTGACATGTTACCACAACCAGGCAGGTGCATGTTACCACCGCCAGACAGGAGGCGTATGTTACCACAACCAGACAGGAGGCATATGTTACCACAACCAGGCAGGTGACATGTTAACACCGCCAGACAGCATGGTACCACAGCTAGTTATGGGGCATGGTACCACAACCAGAAGAATGACATGTTACAAAGCTAGACAGGAGACATGTTACCAAGCTAGACAGGAGGCATATGTTACCACAACCAGGAAAGTGACATGTTACCAAGCTAGACAGGGGGCCTGTTAAATACCGCGACCAGATTGTTGGCATTTTACCACAGCCAGTTACATCTTGAAGACACCAAGATAACCCATCTTTGGATTATCATCGACTGACCTACAAGAAAACTAAGCTACACTAGTTCTAAATTTCAGCCCCGACGTATAACGCTTTCATGGGAGAACGGTTTGGGGATCATATTTTGACATAATTATGGATACTTACAATCAATAGAAAACGCTAAAACATCGCCCGCATCGACGTCGGTAGCAGCCGCTGTGTACAGCAAGTATCCTGCAAATAATGAACTCTTTAGTATACAATAAAACCAAATGACTAATAAGGGACGCTAATCTGGTCGACTAATCTTGATATAATCGAGCGATTTTTTAATTTTTTTTTGTAACTTATCGAGCCTTGTGGGTTGCATATTACCATAATATACCTTGCTGCTATATTCTCTCTCTCTCTCTCTCTCTCTCTCTGATATGATATACATTAATCTGATGAACCTAGCCTTTACCTACCAAATGACGATTTTTTTCTCATTTAATATACAATATGAGATGTTGATTGAAACGTTAACAAATTATTAGCTATAATTCTATTTGGTAGTTTTTTCAACATTGTATAGTGACTTCCCTATGGACATAAAATTCAATTAATTTTCTAAACATGATGTTAATTTTGATAGGACAGTTTGCTATCATTTTCAAAATAGTTTACATTCTATAAACGTTAAATTCTACCAGGACACTCTACCTAAATCTGACTTTAATATGGTCAATAGGTGTAAAAATGGCACAGTATATCTATTTATAAAATTCATTCATGTTAGTCCTGTTCAGTCAAAATACTTTAAGAAATATAACAGCCATAGATATCCCGATCATGTTTTCCAATCATGATCAATTTACAATTAATTTGCAGGCTGGTCAGGGATTATCAAATAAATTCGGTGTCAAAGGTTTACATTTTAATTTCTTCTAGGTATACGTTTTATGCAAAGCTTTAAATTTTAACACGTTTTGGGTTAATCTAAAGCAATGAGTTTGCATTGATCTGACAACTGAAACACGACAAAAACTACTCAAAATCCCATTAAATTGTGTGTTTGACAGATTTGTCTTTAAAATCTCCTCACAGAATTGATTGATTCATAATCACATGTAATATTCATTGAGACAGTACCATCCCCTTTTCCAAAACAAAACTGTGAACTTTACCATCGCGTGACATCATGGTAACATCATTTATGGCCATAGCAATGTAGCAGGGTATGAATCACCATCTGTGATAGCTCTTAGCTGGTTTATTTGGTTATTTTGGGCAATAAATTTCATAAGTTGCTTTTTGCAATCAGCATATTAAAGAATTCTAGTGTCTGATACGCAATGAACAAGAAATGGTCCTTATCAAAGTTTGAGAATTATATATAAACCGTTTCAAAGTAGGGCGTCTCAACTGATTTGGTTCAGTCGGCCCCTTACTATTTCATGTATGAAGCCCGTTTCATTAATGGATAATGATACCCTTAGTGACCTGGTAGAAAGAAATTTCTGCAAGAATTGATAATAAACACGTGGCTGTAAAACATCATACTATGGTAATCTGTTTAGCAGAAAGATGACTTGACCATGACTTGACTATTTGAGTTTACCGTCGCTTCGACAGTATTTCAGTCATATAGCGACGTCCAGCTAATTACAGGTGGAGGAAGGCCCCGAATGCACGGAGGCATCCGGGTAGAACCACCGACCTACCACAAGCCAGCTGGAAGGCTTCCTCACATGAAAATCCGAATGACCCTGCCGGGATTCGAATCCACGCGGTGAGGGGCTGAGTGAGTGTTAAAGTCAGGGACTTTACCCTCTCGGCCACGGAGGCCCTAGCAGAAAGATGAAAAATAAGGTATAGCCGATAACAATATTCTGTTCCGCATAGGCTGCGGCAAGTCTTATACGTAAGTATGAATGATATAATATAAAATTACCTGAAACATGGGTCTGAATCGAAGCGTTACCACAAATGTCACGTGATTCCCTACCGTGTCTTTTGTTTCATATACCATTTAATATTCATCAGGTCATAGACTTTTTTGTACATGAATATTCATGTGGTAAAAAGGTTAAAATAACGAAGACATGGATGTACACTTTCTTATACAACTGATATACAGTACCTGTGAACAGAGGCCGCTGGTCGTTATCTGGAGGTGCCTGGCATCCAGTCACTTGCCTTTATTCACGAGTTAGCCATTAATCAGAGTTTAAATTCTCCTATAAGAAATCAATGCTTTGAATCCAGTCACAGATCTTTGTTCACGTCTTAACAGAGCTAATATCTAATGTATAAGTAATATGGCAGTTTACATGTCCGATATCAAAGGATTGCATACCAACGTCTTCCACTTCATTGACGGTGATAGCTGTTGTCGCCGACGTCAACGTCGGTGCCTCGTTGACGTTGTTGATATTAATGTTCACCGTAGCTGACGTAACCTGGTTGTACGTGGAGCCGGTAACGCTGGCGAAATATTTTTTTTTCAATAAATTTATTAATATTGATATCTTAATAAACAAACAAATAGATTTATAATTGATCAAAACGTGAGCATAGGTAAATGAACGAAATGACCGACAAACGATCGATCGATTGATAGGAAGAAAGAAACTATATTTATTAATAAATGCATTCCAGATGTATTTTTTTCGGATACCATTTATCATTTATTATCATATCGATATTATTATTTATTATTTATATTATTGTTTGAGTAATACATATTGTAAGTAGCCTATGACATGCCACCAAAGTCTTTTCAATTTATCATTTGCTATTACTATTCTTACGCATAAATGGACTTTATTTGTAACTTTACGACACATTTGTACTACCTAACTACGTGTGCTCTATCGAACTTACCTAATCACTAGCTCGTGCGATGTTTGTTCTTCATAATTAAGTGCTTGAAGGACAGTAATTGATGAATCACTGACACCAAAACTCGGGCTGCCAGATTGCTTCCCATACGAGACACTAGGATCGTTCTCGGCATCAGTATGCGTAATGGTGTGAAATGCAGTCGAGATGGCCGTATTTTCGTTAATATTTATCGTGGTCAGTCCATTATATACTGGTGCTGTGAAAAGATGACGTCATACGTCAAATAATGACATTCACGTGCATTCAGTTATAAACCTTTAGTTATATTTGTAGTACCCGTATGTAGGTAATTAGCTCTTAAAAAAAATTTGAATTCTGTCGAAAATACTGTTTGTCGGTATTTTTCCGTAAAATTTTACGGGTGAAAAAAGCAATGCTTTTAATTACGTGTTATTCCAACGTCATCTGTTATATAACTCTGGTATAGACGGCGCTTTAACCTTCGGATGGTCATGAAGATTGCTTGTCCTCTCCAGTCCGCCAGATGATATTCGAATGGTTCGGTATCACAAGATCTTTTCCTGGACCGAGGCACTGTTTATCATTAAGCTACTCGTACGTATTTTACTCGTACGTATTTTGTGATCATCGTCTTAATGTATATAGAGAATATTATGTTTCAGTAGCTTTCCGTGGCTTTGTATTTTGCTTCTCGCAGCGTAGGAAGAAAGATATTTCGCTCGACCTTCGGTCTCGCGAGATATCTTTCTTCCCACGCAAGCCACGGAAAGCTACTGCAACATAATTTTCCTTTTATTATATACCTTTACATTTTCAAAACAGAAGAAGTCAGTTTTAAGGGTTTTGATGGCTTTATTACTTTTTTCTTCAAAAAAAAAAAAAGAAAAAAAAATCATCAATGGCGGATGAATTTTACTATGGAATTTAAGCCACGCCCCCACCTCTTCTCATGTATTTAAGAAAAATGGCGGCCAACACGCTAACTGTAGTGCTAAGTGGATTTTAACAAAATGAAAAACACTAACATGTGAACACTGAATTTGGAATGAAACATGTCTGCTGGAAAACCTTTCGTTTTTCAATCACTGTCAGTGTCAGACGTGATAACTGGACAGATTCTTTTCCGGCGTTTGGGCAAGGTAGGAGAAGTGCCGTCAGTTTTCGAGGTGTTTCTTTGATAATAATTAAAAAAAAAAAACAAGAACATCCTTTTTTATCGTTTATTAAATAAATTTGACGAGAAGATTTCTTTGATAAAAATAGAAACTGGTTCTCCCAGTAGTATTGGTTCTCGTCTCTATTTACTACGTAGCGCCCACTTACAGCGGGAACCATGCCGAAAGTAGTCCGCACAGTGTGACGTCATACTATGTATTAGACGCTGATATAATACGGATTTTTAATCTGTTGAGTTGTATTTGTGTCTCGTATTTTGCGTGTTTTAGGGCCAGAAAAATGTATAGGTATATAATAAAACTCTTTATACATATACATTTTTGTATTCTTATATGGATCTCACACAGTCATGTGTGTATCTATATATGTATATACATATAGGCGTTTATATATGTACTCCTATACATGTATTTATGTGTGTATACATATACATGTATGTATTTATATATGTATCAATATATATATATGTGTATATTTATATATGTATCCATATACATGTTTATGTGTGTATTTATATAGGTATCCATATACATATATGTGTGTATTTATATAGGTATCCATATACATATATATGTGTGTATTTATATAGGTATCCATATACATATATATGTGTGTATTTATATAGGTATCCATATACATATATATGTGTGTATTTATTTAGGTATCCATATACATATATGTGTATATCTATATAGGTATCCATATACATGTTTATGTGTGTATCTATATAGGTATCCATATACATGTATATGTGTATATTTATATAGGTATCCATATACATGTATATGTGTGTATCTATATAGGTATCCATATACATGTATATGTGTGTATCTATATAGGTATCCATATACATGTTTATGTGTGTATTTATATAGGTATCCATATACATGTATATGTGTGTATCTATATAGGTATCCATATACATGTTTATGTGTGTATCTATATAGGTATCCATATACATGTTTATGTGTGTATTTATATAGGTATCCATATACATGTATATGTGTGTATCTATATAGGTATCCATATACATGTTTATGTGTGTATCTATATAGGTATCCATCATATATAATGATATATATTGTGTGTATCTATATAGGTATCCATATACATGTTTATGTGTATTTATATAGGTATCCATATACATGTTATGTGTGTATCTATATAGGTATCCATATACATGTATTATGTGTGTATTTATATGGTATCCATATACATGTATAGTGTGTATTTATATAGGTATCCATATACATGTATATGTGTGTATCTATATAGGTATCCATATACATGTTTATGTGTGTATCTATATAGGTATCCATATACATGTTTATGTGTGTATTTATATAGGTATCCATATACATGTTAGTGTGTATATTATATAGGTATCCATATACATGTTTATGTGTGTATTTATATATGTATCCATATACATGTATATGTGTGTATTTATATAGGTATCCATATACATGTATATGTGTGTATCTATATAGGTATCCATATACATGTATATGTGTGTATCTATATAGGTATCCATATACATGTATATGTGTGTATCTATATAGGTATCCATATACATGTATATGTGTGTATCTATATAGGTATCCATATACATGTATATGTGTGTATCTATATAGGTATCCATATACATGTATATGTGTGTATTTATATAGGTATCCATATACATGTATATGTGTGTATTTATATAGGTATCCATATATATATATATATATGTGTGTATTTAAAAAGGTATGCATATACATATATATGTGTGTATTTATATAGGTATCCATATACATATATATGTGTGTATTTATTTAGGTATCCATATACATGTATTGTGTGTATTTATTTAGGTATCCATATACATATATGTGTGTATTTATATAGGTATCCATATATATATATATATATATATATATATATATATATATATATATATATATGTGTGTGTGTGTGTGTGTGTGTATGTGTGTGTGTGTATTTATATAGGTATCCATATACATATATGTGTGTGTATTTAAAAAGGTATGCATATACATATATATGTGTGTATTTATATAGGTATCCATATACATGTATATCTGTATATTTATATATGTATCCATATACATGTATATATGTGTGTTTATATATGTATACATATACATGTACATGTGTGTATTTATATATGTATCCATATACATGTATATATGTGTGTTTATATATGTATACATATACATGTACATGTGTGTATTTATATATGTATTACTATACGTGTGTGTATTGATATATGTATGCAAATACTTGTGTTTAATTATACCCGTATTTATACAGTGTGGGGAAGCAATTATTGCAACGTCACGTTCGGAAACACAAATGCTATCGTACATACCGGAAGAGCAGAAAATCTGCACGAATCGGGTAAGTTTTTCCTAATACTTCAACAAATTATCACGCTCCTAAATTTAAGACCGCACCAGTTCATAAGCTGTCCAAAAGATGTAAGCATTGTCTCTCGGAACCTTTTAGTTTTTGAACAATATTTTCCAAACACGGCATGTAAACGTATACACTTCAGACTAAATTCTAATAAAAACGACCAAAAGTACTATGCCTATACCTTACAATATTTTTTAATAAGTCTTGAAGGTATCAAATGCGCTTTTACTATTCCTAGATACTGCTGTAAGTATTTTATTTCTTTATCCATTTTAATGGTATGTAGCGCATACGAAGCGAAATATTGTGCCCTACACATAGGTCCCAATGATTCTTTTGTCAGTTGTACAGTTTTTAGTTGTGTGTGACATCAGTCACACCAACTATAGTACAACATTTTCAACCCAGGTTCTCCTATATTTAAAACCGAATAACCTCACAATAGTGAAAATATGATTGAACAATTGTATATATCTCTACAACATAAGTATACTAGAATTAAGCAAAAATGCTGAAAAATCAATGCTGCGTCATAAACAAATACTTACAGGCTACAAAAATCGCCAGTGACATGGGGCTTATTTTTCTATGCTGATGTCACTGCAATCGAATGATGTAACTGTTTTTATCACATGATCACTTTACCAAGCGCACGAATATAGTTTGTTACGAGGTAAAAGTGGCTCCAAATAAATTTGATAGTAAATATGCAGCATTCGGTCATTTTAGGCTGTTACAATAACCCATGTGAAATCCAAAACAAATCATTGTAACATACTTATGATCACATCAATCTATCGACCTCAGATATATCCAAGGGTTATTTCTTACACTAAAAAATGACCGAAACCTGTATATCTACTATCCGAAATGAGATTGGAGCCTCTGACCTGTGCAGAAAATTTGCATAACTACTTCAGTCTATAGATAGAATATGTTGTAGATAAAATACTGCATGAATACAAATAAAAGCTCAGAGAGAACAGGAATGTCGCATTTCTTTTGTTTATCAAAGTGCATTTAATTATTGGTGATCGATTTGCAGCTCTTCAAACACTCTTTCATTTGAGACACACACAACGTCAGTGCCTTCAGCGCTTTGATCTTTGATTCTTAACATTCGGGAAAACCTTCCGAGGTTGTGAAATTATGTTTGCTAACACGTCGCTTAAATGTTTCCCCGAATGTAGGACATTATTAAGAGACAGTTATATCGTTATTTCGAGATACTATTTCGTAATAACGACAAAAGTATCTTTTATTATTTCAAATTGGCACTATTTGGCTTTCGTACAAAAGTGTGCCACAGAGAACATAAGCTACACTTATGTCATGTAACAGTATTGAATCGACACCACAGACCACAGGGCGGTATGTATGAGTAATGCACCTTGGTGGTCAAATCGCATCCGTGATTGTCCTTCTGTATTTACAAATAGTGGTGCCGAGAGGTGCCATGATTCATATAGGTAGCACACACAACGTCCAACGTCCATTCCAACCTCATGGAATTGTACAGCGTCGGGAGCAAGAGAGGTTGCATGCGCGAAGATTTGATCCAACCCAGAAACCGTCAAGAAGGCTTAGTATAAGTCATAAGGGCTTGTTTTCAAATCGACGTAAAAAAAAAAGGAAAAAGTTAAAAGAAAAATTACCTTGGTCCAGATTAATCACGACTGTGGCCGAGGAACTCTGTGCTGGGGTGCTTGCGTCAGAGACGGTTATTTCTAGGTTATAAGTTGACTTCGTCGTGAAGGCTAGGGCTCCAGCCACAGTAATGACTCCAGTGTTAGCTACGGCAAATTGATTGCTGGTATCTCCAGCTAAAATGTAATAAACAAAAAATCAGCATCAAAACTATTAACTCCGCCACTATTATCACCATCATCATAAAAAGACATCATGCAAACATTAAAACATTGGATAAGTTTGGTTTTTTTTTGTTTTTTTTTTCTTTTCTTTTTTTTTTCGCAAACAAAACTCTGCGATATTGATGTAGCTGCACCTTTATATAATTCATGCTAAATGTCTATTTAAATTGAATCTTTACACATGAATAGATTTATTGCACATTTGTTTCGCAAATAAAATTTTAAGACATTAATATATCGACATATAATACGTGTTGCGATTCAAGTCATGTTTAACTTGACTCTATATACATGCATATATTTAATGCATTAATTCAGTATTGGGAAAACCATGAAATTCAGTTTCACATTCCAGCTAATATCTAAATTCCAATCATTTTGTCATTTAAAAGAAAAAAGGCGTGTAAATATTATTACTAGAGCAAACGACACATCAATAAACACGCAACACCGATTCGACTGTCCAATTATCGTTCGTAGATACTTCTGGTTACTTCCGGTTTCGATTCGAAAGCAAACTATAAAATCATTAAATTTCAACGGCATTAAAGTTCATGTTATCTAGGATAAAGTAAATTTCGTTGGTACATATATTCGTGGATTCATGTTCTTTGACACTTATGGTTTAAGAAATGGACAATTTTCGAGGGGATTGATATTCGTAGATAAAGCCATCCACAAAAACGACGAAAATTAGTCCCCCGCGAAAATTAACTATTCAGGACAGTAACTTTTGTAATACTATCGTAAGAGAGTTACGACACACTCTCCCGTCTGTGGTAAAGGATTACAAAAGATACGAAAATGATCATCTTCATGTGAACTTGACATTGGGAATATGACATTGAGCGTTTGACATTGGATTCTTAGCAACCTTATGTCAAGTTGTGCCAAGCTTCTACAACCAATCTGACAGTGTAAAAATGGTAAATAGCAAGATACAATGAACATACACGTGTAATATTTGAAGAAATGTTAACAATTTGGACAAGGACTATTGTACCTTTTCTTTTTTCCTGCACACGGTCCCATTATGCTGCACAATGGGTGGTCTGAGGTTTAGGCCTGGACAAGGTCTAGTATTCCCTCACCCTCTATTTATGACGACATTAACCTTAGAGCTATAACAACCTTTACCTTTGACCTATAGATCTAAGTCATGTGTCAGAACGCCGTCTTATAATGCTCAGCAATTTATATACATGTATATATATTTTTTAAAACATCTCGATTCATAACAAAATTGCGGTCCGAGAAAGGGGAACTGTCGTTAACCCATTCGTCCAATCAAAAGTCCATCGACCATCGCTACAATTTAAATAGGTCATATCCGAAAGGCGTTGTTATATCTGGTTAAATTATATCATTTTCAAATACGAACAGCATACGTTTATGCCATCCTATTTTAAAAATGTTTAAAATAATGATAATACGATACTATACAGTTATAGATTGTTGTCAAGAATCCCTCTCTACATGTCCGATATGCTGAATTCTAAACGATCTAACTTTGGTAGACAGACAGACGAAGAACATCCATCGATACCAATTGTCCACCAAAAAATAAATTAAAAATTTCAACTAAGTTTCAATAAGATATATAAACATTTTGTTTGTTTGTTGGGTTTAATGCTTGAAAGCTACGCATTAGTACGGAAAAATTGAGATCATGATGAAAACAAGTCACACTGTTCTTAAAAAGACATTAAAGCTCACATGGAGCAAACTGTCTGAGTGGTAAATTATTTAAAATTATATGGACTTACCTGTTATGGAATAAGTTAAAGTAGTGTCCCCTTCTGGATCGTTGGCAACCAATGTATGGACCTCAGTTGCTGTAAGATAATGATGACAATGATTATGACTTGACTTGACTTGACTATTTCAGTTTACCGTCGCTTCGACAGTGTTTCAGTCATATAGCGACGTCCAGCTAATTACAGGTGGAGGAAGACCCAAAAAGCACGTAGACATCCGGGTAGAACCAACGACCTACCGCAAGCCAGCTGGAAGGCTTCGTCACATGAACATCCGAATGACCCTGCCGGGATTCGAACCCACGCGGCGAGGAGCTGAGAGAGTGTCAAAGTCAGCGACTTTACCCTCTAATAATGATTATGGTAATGATGATAGTTACAATAATAATAATATTAATAACATAACTATCACTGTCAGTGATGAACGCCCTCGCGTTGCGCGTGGATACATACATACAGACTGAACAAATGCACGTGTCCTTGGCCTTCCATAGTATGTGCGTCTTTGGCCCAGTGTTAACAAAAGTTATGGAATTTGAATTAATATTTTACCAATTATGTGACCTTGACATTGCGCGTATGACCTTCTGTCAATATCATGCAAACCCTCTTGTCCATGTTTCATAATTTGTATTACTATAACATATTTGGTGGTTTGCACGTTACTTATTTATAGTTCTATCAATATGTTTGTTTCTGATACGGCATATTTGAAAGTAATGGAACAAAATCAGGGCAAACATCGTGCCTTTAACCACTGACATGCTTAATTTCTTAACTGGACTTGTCCTTTCTACATTTTGGACTGTACCAATGTACTAATAAGCGAACAGTGCATACCATGTCTAAACAGCACTGATATACAGGCTGATCTTGGTCTGCACTGGTCACAAATGCAGTCGCAAATGCCCACAGCATTGTTAGAGTTAACATGTAATATTGGGAGTTATGGAGAAAACCCAGCTGAAGTAAATATCTTAAGAAATCGGAGGTATTGGAGTCCACAGCCCTGTATTGTGTTATTTTTAACACGAACATAGAAATATACAGCAATGAAAGAAAGAGAGAAAAAAATAAATGAAACTGTTTGAAACATTTATTACACATGAAAGAAATAAGATGTAAAAAGATACTATATAAATGAGACTTTATAATATTTTATTTTCTTTCTGTAACGTTTTTTATTTTGAAGCAGATATAAGATACGGCCATTTTATGTGTGTGAATGTCATGAGTTCTGGAACAGTTCTTACTATTATAATAATGTCATACGCTATGAATAAAGTGTCCCGGTGCTTAAAAATAACCTGATAAATAAAAGAGTAAAAAGAACTGACTTTAAATCATCTTTCTCTTTCAGACATTGCAAAAATAAACATAGAGGTACAGCTATCATAGGAATGGATTGGCCTGATGTTGGTTGTATAACCTTTGTTGCAATCTCTTATTCTGAGGTAACCCAGTACATTACCATGAAAATGCATATACGATCAAATAACAGGCTCTTAATTCCATTGACAGTACCAAGGGATAGGTAACACTTTAATCCATGAATTACATACAAGCGCGTTCCTCCATTCCTGTTTTACAAAGAATTCAAGTGCATGACCCAAGTTGACATGAATTATTATACAAACGAACACATCAGAAGAAAGGTTTACATGTCATTTTTTACCTTTATATCTAGGGATATCTATATACTGTAACTATTACACGTGTGTAGCTTATCCAATGACCTAGTCAGGTATTAAACTCATGGCTGGTTGCCGGGTAACTAATCTATCCCTCTGCCTTTACTTTAAAACATCAATATTTATGACATCCACAGGACAAACAAGCAAACGTTCGAGGCCGGGGAAATAAGTCTACACACCCTAAAAGCAATTAAAAATACAGGTTGAATTTTACTACATAAAGATTATCAAGGGAAAACGTGTTGCTCTATTAAGTTTGTTGCTCTTTTAAGTTTGTTGCTGTTGTTTTATTTTCTACTTTTTTAAACGCAGCAACATGATAATCATATCGTAGACCTCTTATTCCCATTAAAAACACATTGCTATAAATACATGTACTTACATGTGGTTGTCTGCTCTTTTATGGTGATTGGAGAGGGAACCGTAATGACTGGGGGTTCGTCCACGTCAGTGACAGATGCTGTTAGTACAGCACTTGTGACTGTATATTTCCCATCCGTCACACTGTACCAGGAGGAAGACAAAAAATGATTCGTAAACAAGGACCATACTATAAAAGGTTCACGTTTTGAATACGATAATTTGTCAACTACATGCAAATTTACAAAACATGTTGATACTATCTTTGAATGCATAACAACGTTTAAAATGATGTTAATTTTAATATTGGTCGTGGTTTAAATGTTAACTTTGATCGTGGTGTAGATGTTAACGTTGATCGTGGTGTAAAGGTCAACATTAGTCGAGGTGTAAATCTTTACATTGGTCGTGGTGTAAATGCTAACATTGGCCGTGGTGTAAATGCTAACATTGGTCGTGGTGTAAATGTTAACGTTCATCGTGGTGTAAATGTTTAAGTTAATCTAGGTGTAAAGGTCAACATGGCCGAGGAGTAAATGTTAACATTGGTCGAGATGTAAATGTTAACGTTCATCGTTATGTAAAGGTCAACATAAGTAGAGGTGTAAATGTTAACATTGGTTGTGGTGTAAAATGTTAACGTTGGTCGAGGTGATAATGTTAATGTTGGTCGTCGTGTTAATGTTAATGTTGGTCGAGGTGTAAATATTAACATTGGTCTTGGTGTAAATATTAACGTTGGTCTTGGTGTAAATATTAACCTTGGTCTTGGTGTAAATATTAACTTTGGTCTAGGTGTAAATATTAACGTTAGTTTTGGTGTAAATATTAACTTTGGTCTTGGTGTAAATATTAACGTTGGTCTTGGAATAAATATTAACGTTGGTCTTGGTGTAAATATTAACGTTGGTCTTGGTGTAAATATTAACCTTGGTCGAGGTGTAAATGTTAACGTTGGTCGAGGTGTAAATATTAACCTTGGTCGAGGTGTAAATATTAACCTTGGTCTTGGTGTAAATATTAACGTTGGTCTTGGTGTAAATATTAACGTTGGTCTTGGTGTAAATATTAACGTTGGTCTTGGTGTAAATATTAACGTTGGTCTTGGTGTAAATATTAACTTTGGTATTGGTGTAAATATTAACGTTGGTCTTGGTGTAAATATTAACCTTGGTCGAGGTGTAAATGTTAACGTTGGTCGAGGTGTAAATATTAACCTTGGTCTTAGTGTAAATAGTAATGTTGGTCTTGGTGTGAATATTAACGTTGGTCGTGGTGTAAATATTAACTTTGGTCTTGGTGTAAATATTAACTTTGGTCTTGGTGTAAATATTAACTTTGGTCGTGGTGTAAATATTAACGTTGGTCGTGGTGTAAATATTAACGATGGTCGTGGTGTAAATATTAACTTTGGCCGGGATGTAAATATTAACTTTGGCCGTGGTGTAAATATTCACTTTGGCCGTGGTGTAAGTATTAACGTTGGTCGTGTTGTAAATATTAACGTTGGTCGTGGTGTAAATATTAACTTTGGTCGTGGTGTAAATATTAACTTTGGTCGTGGTGTAAATATTAACTTTGGCCGTGGTGTAAATATTAACTTTGGCCGTGCTGTCAATATTAACGTTGGTCTTTGTGTAAATATTAACTTTGGTCTTGGTGTAAATATTAGCTTTGGCCGTGTTGTAAATATTTACGTTGGTCTTAGTGTAAATATATAACGTTGGTCTTGGTGTAAATATTAACTTTGGTCTTGGTGTAAATATTAACTTTGGCCGTGGTGTAAATATCAACGTTGGTCATGGTGTAAATATTAACTTTGGCCGTGGTGTAAATATTAACTTTGGCCTTGGTGTAAATATTAACTTTGGCCGTGGTGTAAATATTAACGTTGGTCGTGGTGTAAATATTAACGTTGGTCGTCGTATAAATATTAACTTTGGCCGTGGTGTAAATATTAACTTTGGTCTTGGTGTAAATATTAGCTTTGATCTTGGTGTAAATATTAACTTTGGTCTTGGTGTAAATATTAACGTTGGTCTTGGTATAAATATTAACTTTGGTCGTTGTGTAAATATTAACTTTGGTCTTGGTGTAAATAGTAACGTTGGTAGTGGTGTTAATGTTAACGTTGGTCGTTGTGTTTATGTTAATGTTGGTCGTGGTGTTAATGTTATTGTTGGTCGAGGTGTAAATATTAACGTTGGTCTTGGTGTAAATATTAACTTTGGTCGTTGTGTAAATATTAAAGTTTGGTCTTGGTGTAAATAGTAACGTTGGTAGTGGTGTTAATGTTAACGTTGGTCGTTGTGTTAATGTTAATGTTGGTCGTGGTGTTAATGTTAATGTTGTTGGTGATGATGTGTGTAAATGTTAAGTAGTTGGTCGTGGTTTAAATGTTAATGTGGTCGTGTGTATAATATTAAGTTTGTGGATTATGGTGTAAATAGTTAACGTTGGTTGTGGTGTTAATGTTAACGTTGGTCGTTGTGTTAATGTTAATGTTGGTCGTGGTGTTTAATGTTTATTTAGTTGGTTTGGTTATAAAATGTTAAGCGTTGATGTATCGTGGTGTTAATGTTAATGTTGGTCGTGGTGTTAATGTTAATGTTGGTCTGGTGTTAAGTGTTAATGTTTGGTTGTTGGTGTTAATGTTAACGTTGGTCGTGGTGTTAATGTTAATGTTGGTCGTGGTGTTAATGTTAATGTTGGTCGTGGTGTTAATGTTAATGTTGGTTTTGGTATAAAAATGTTAACGTTGTTCGTGGTGTTAATGTTAATGTTGGTCGTGGTGTTAATGTTAATGTTGGTCGTGGTGTTAATGTTAATGTTGGTCGTGGTGTTAATGTTAATGTTGGTCGTGGTGTTAATGTTAATGTTGGTCGTGGTGTTAATGTTAATGTTGGTCGTGGTGTTAATGTTAATGTTGGTCGTGGTGTTAATGTTAACGTTGTTCGTGGTGTTAATGTTAATGTTGGTCGTGGTGTTAATGTTTATGTTGGTCGAGGTGTTAATGTTAATGTTGGTTTTGGTATAAAAATGTTAACGTTGTTCGTGGTGTTAATGTTAATGTTGGTTGCTGTATAAAAATATTAACGTTGGTCGTGGTGTTAAAGTTAACGGTGGTCGAAGCGTCATAATACAGAAAGTAAAGTTTGTGACATAATACCACTGTCCATACATTTTTTTCTGGAAGTGGGGAGGGGGCCTGTAAACAGTCTGCTTTAGTATATACCATACCGTATTGAGAGTCTTTTCTTTCAATAAATACTGCTGTAAAGGTGCGCCTATGTGAAATGGTTTGAATTGAGATATAACCTAACGGCTTGGGTCCTTGCTGATAATTTAACTGTTTCTTTGTGAAGTGGTCTTATAAAACCACTGCAATTGCACACCTTAAACACAGTTTACCAACGAGTCTTCTTCCCTTCAGGCCGGGCAATACTACATAACGATTGGCTATATTCATGTAACTGAATGGGTCTATAACTCAATAAAATCATATAAGATATAACACATTAAAAGACATGTTAAGCATGGTTTAACGACTCATGTTTTATCTTGTTTTGCACATGTGTGTGTGTGTGTGTGTGTGTGTGTGTGTGTGAGAGAGAGAGAGAGAGAGAGAGATGATCTTAAAAGAAAATCTCAGTCTTCAAATACCTCACCTTAACGTTACTGTATAACTAGTCTTTGTCTCGAAATCAAGATTCGCCGTCTTTACAAATACTGCCCCGGTTTCTGTGTTGATATCAAAAGTGTCGGCAACCTCCTGTGAAGCTATACTGAAAGCCAGTGTCCCGCTGTTGTCTTCGTCGGTAGCAGTAGCGGTGAAAAACGTATGGTCGACTGGGGAATTCTCAGGTACATTAGCTGAAGATGGTGTCGCCAGGTTGGTGAAAACTGGTTTAGTCTCTGTTGAGTATAATAAGCCAGTAGGAGTGCATCATCATCATTATCATCATCATCATCATCATCAAATGTTTATCAAGACCATGGAAGCCAATGGGCTTTTGTTGTTGTTATTGTCGTTGTTGTTGTTTTAATTAGTAACTAAAACGTACAATTATTTATTTGTATGGTAATATTTCATTATATACTGTTAATCGTGATTATTATAATCTGCAGATCTACTTCTGTTATTCATATCAGTATCATCATCAAGGGCCTGTGACCATCAGCATAATTAGAATCAGTTCTCTTGTACTGGATTATGCTATGTTTATAGGTTATTCTACATAGCGTAGCAAATTCTGACGTAGCGTATACAAACCTCCTCTGCTTAAAATTTGCTCATGAAATATATGCTTTTGTATAAAATATATTGATTAAAATGGTGTGAAATATATTTAAAAGAAAGCGTCCTTTATCCTAAAGAGATGATCAATCTCATGACGGGAAAACTTTCTTGACTAAAGTTTTTACCATTCGTGATTTTGCCGACTTATTAATAAAATGATCAATATCTATGTCTTTTGATGTGATGTTTTGGGCTATCAATATGTATATGATAATTTATGCCAATAAAAGTATGTTCTATATTTCTATTAAAAATCCCCCGAGCTTGGGATATTTTGATCTTAATTTTCATCAACATCATCATCATCATCACCATCTTCTTTATCATCGTCGTCGTCGAAGTTGTTGTCGTCAATATCAATATCATCATCATCATCATAATCATCAAAAAAATACCTATATTCACTGTGATGGGAAATTCCCCATAGTTTCCAGCGTCATCTGTAGCCCGACAGATAAGATCAAACGTTGTTGTAAGGGTATAGTCAATAGTGGTGCCGGACGTTGTCAGTTCGCCGGTTGTGGGGCCGATACTGAATTGGTTGTTGTTATCACCACCTGTAGATAGAATATATACCGGTAAGACCTTACACAAACACAATGTTCATATGTAGTCAGTACATAGAATTCCTTACAGACAATTTAGGCAATAGTTTATATACATGTATATTAAAGGCATGGTCGTTTGAGATTCGCGTTATTACTCTACGTTTCGGAGCTAAACCACGCGACTGTCGTGTTGTCAGTTTTCGTTAACAACCGACATTTTATTTCCTTCCATTCAGTTATTTCTTATAAGCCTCTTATTAGCCTGTCAGTCATGAGCCTTATAGGATAGGTCTTTTTTTGCTAGACATTTTTATATATAAAGGATTTATACAATAATATTTACTCCACTTAAATCTAGGACAACAACCTGGAGGCCGGAAATATTGATGCTATACTGCTAGAATACAATGATTCGATATTAATGTATTGCTAGAATAAAATGATTCGATATAAATGTATTGCTAGAAAACAATAATTCGATATTACTGTATTGTTAAAATACAATGAATCGATGTTTATGCCTATAAGCGCAGTGGGATTTTCGTGTTTTTTGGGGGTTTTTTCTTTGTTTTTTTTATATGTTGTTTTTGCTTTGTTTTTTGTTTTTCGCCATTCGCGTATTCGTGAACAGATTTATGACGTGATGGTTATTAAATGTCAACCACAAAGATTTCGTTTTTGTTATTGTCTGTTAGAATATATTTGTGTAAGACCATTTGTATAAAAGAAATATGTTGAAATTATTTTGTTTTGTATGAAATCGGAAATGAAATGTTGCAAAAATGACACAGGTAACTGACTTATCTCCCTTTGTTGTGACGTCATTGATTGATGGATCAAACTCTGCCTTCACTGAATGTTGTATTGAACAAGTAATAGTTACTTTAATAACTACATGTAATATCAAGCTAAATTCAATATAAAAATAACCAATTTACTTATCTGTCAAAAATAAGGCGACGTATGTTTTATACTAAAAATTAAAATAAATAAATAAATTTCAAAAAAATGGTCGCGATAAATGTACCGAATATGGATAGGAAAGAAGTATTATAAAAAAACATGCCATATGTATCAGGAAATATTCCTATAATAATATATAATAATCTTAACATAAAGGTTTGGTTTATCAAAATATGAGATGAGTTAATAGTTTGTACATACCCTCATATCCAAATCCCTCTTGTTTTTATATTCCTTTCCACTACTTTGATACTATGTTTCTAAATGATTAACCCTTTCCCTCATATCGACTCATTTTGACGCACTCAGTAGGTACCACATAAAGCCTGATCTGCAGAAAACCACAGTTAAACCTTACCAAATTTAATTATAAAGTCCTCATTTCCAGACCACTGAGGAGCAGCGAACAGCATAAAACCTGATCAGCCTGCGAGTTACTCGCAGGCTGATCTGGTTTTATGTTGTTCGCATAGGTCTTTTTCATGGTTTCCTCTATGAGGGAAAGGGTTAAAATCCCTAAGATATCTACTGATGAGAATTTTTTGTTTGGTTTGGTATGAACTTTGTTTTTGAGATTTTATTAAATATACACATTAAAGCCCATACATATGAGCTTCAGCTTTAAGTTAACACACAATTATTTACAACATATATACACGTGATTACAAAAGGCGCGGTTATTATTCTGTATTGAATGGATTATTCAATAAAAAAGATAATAATAGTAATAATAAATAGAATTTGTTTATATTAAATGTGCTTGAGACTGTATAATTTTGAAAACACAATATCAATAAAAAGACAACACTTAGTATATGTCACTTTGTAGAATAAGATTTCAAATGCATGATTTTGTTTTATTTTCAAATCAATATTAAGTAGTAACTTAAAAAATGGATTTTCTCAGTCATGAAAACTCTAGAAATATTGCATAAGCAAGCTGGAGCAATCTGGTTTGGGGCTGTTGTTTTCAAAGGCGTCTGTCAAGTTTATGTGAGGTAAACTGAACATTATTTAATCCTGTAACATGAGGGTCATCTTGCTCTCGAGAGAGTATTATATCAATTTCTTGCAGTTTTACAATGGCAGTGCGCTCTACCAATGTGACCTTAATAACAGCAATAATGGCCCATGATTCACAAGGACACTTTTAAATTAAATATACTTTGTTAGTCTATGGTTTATGTGTACCGACAACTGATGCCATCTCGTCTCGACAGGTCATTAATAGGATCCTTACTGTCGTTGGGACACGGTTTAATCATTACAAATCATTTACTAGTTACGAGGGTTTTTTTTTTTTTTTTTTTTGTTTGTTTTTTTAATAAGCAAAAGGTTTCTCACTGAAATTCCTTACACATCAGTGTTGTTGTAACAGACTATTCGTTTACTTTGTATAAATATATTTTGCTCTATTTTTATTTATTTTTTTGTAACTAACTTTTCCAGCCTCCTAGGGGCAACCAGTTTACGACTAGTAGCGATCTAATATTCACGCCAGTGATGTTCCTCGTCTTATCAGGACCGATCTCAACCATGAATATTTAATAACACGTTTGTGCTGCACGTGATTGCGTACATAAGTCGCCATAGCTACCTGTTGTTTGTTTTTTTCCAAATGTAGCTTGTTAACATCATATGTATTAAAGATGCTGAAAGTAAATTCATACTATGTATTTTATTCACTTACTCATTCTACATTACGAGCTTCTTGGCCTTTCATGGAGATAACCAAAGTTTCCTTATGTTTCATTAGGGTACCTTTGTTATCTTGGTAGAGATTAAGTGGTCCAAGACAAAGCGGAACCATTACAGGGACTTTACCTTAAGTGCTGTTATAAATGAAACAATTGTTAATTTTAATGAATTAAAAAGGAATACTCAAACTGATTTCATTCAAGAAATGTATTTAAAAAAAAGATATACGGTGCTAATAGAGATTAAAGTAATTGATAATGCTTGAGTACGAAGTATTATCCGTGAGGCGTCTCATACAGGGAAGTTAAAATAAGTAAAGATACACTTAACAGTTTTGTAATGTGTTAATAAAGCAAAAATACATTTATCAAGGAAATGAGTAAAGAAAACTTCATTGAAATTACGTGAATACGAAGCATCTATTTCAGCTAGTTGTCATCTCAAAGTATTTTTCCTTTAGTATAGACATGATCTACCATTGAAAAAAAATAATAAGTAAAACAGTAGAAGTAAATAGTGTCTCCATCATATGAAATATGAAATAAATTCATTTGAACCGTTTACAAGGTTAATTGCATAACATTAGCAGCTCGACAGTATATCAATGATATCTCAACTTAGCTCATTTTAATTGAAATAAAACTGAAATAAACTGATGCATTTCGATGCTTGGGTCAAAATATCATCAACTAAGTTCAAAATAATGGGAAAAATGATCAAAATAGATCAAGACAAAATAATATGTAAAGTATTCAACTTGTATGTACTTACTGAATATTGAAAAGGTGAAAGATTTATATGCGGGCGTAACGTCATCATCGGTAGCTGACAAAGTCGAAACTGCAAAGCCTGAAAACAAGTATTCATCATCATCATCATCATCATCATCGTCGTCGTCGTCGTAGTCGTCATAGTCGTCAACATAATTTTATCAATATCAAGCAAGACTTTTTTCTGACATTTTCAATTAAGTATTCGTAATATATCCTTAATATCAAGGGGTGACAGGAACACTATACTAAGTGCTTAAACATACCTATGCACTTAGTCTACTTTCGCTTTCACCCCTCGATATGTAATTACATTAGCAGTATAATCAAAGACTCTTTCCATACACGTATGTTATTTAACAAACTGTGGCAAATTTTAGCAGTTCGTCATTAATCCATATTAGCTCATAAAAGAACTCAAAATTTTTTGTGCTTTTGAGTAAAATGCTGTGTGAAATATTTTGAAAGATAAACCCTCCTTAATCCTAAACTGATTATGGCTTTCACAATGAGAACACGTACTTGTCAAATGTCGCATTGACTTTTCCGGCTTTGGGATAAAGTTCAATTTCGGTAAAATACTCAACCCCCCTCTGATAATTTTAAAAACATGAGATAAAAATGGGATTTTCATTCATGGTGTAGAAAAATAAGCGAATCCAGTGGTGAATAAATCTATTTTTTTTTATGAATTCGTGTAAAAAAATATGATCATATAAGCATATGATGATCTCTCTCTCTCTCTCTCTCTCTCTCTCTCTCTCTCTCTCTTGGCATTGAGAACTAGCAATGTTTCTCACCACTTGTTTGTTCCGGTACGTCGACTATTTGCGCCGTCGCTGATATAACAGGACTGACGTCATTAACATCCCCGATTGGAAGCGTCACCGTATTATCAACGTTGTTTGTTCCGTCGCTTACCCTGATCGTAAAAATGAATTTTATATATGGAAGACTATGGGAATATTATAGATGATATATCAAACACTAAAATTCATGAAATAAATGTTTCTTAGATATTTATAAATAAATTCAAATTATTCACATTGAATATGTCGATTTATAAAAAAAAAAAAAGGCAAAAAGTCAAAACAATCAATTAAAAATATCTCCTATAATAGAAGCAATACATGGGGCATTTCAAAGATTCTTTAGACAAAATATAAAATGAACGAATGTATAAAAATGAATGATGAAAAAAAAAGTTGGTTCTATGGGTGGATAGACGGACTAACGGATGGATGGATGGATGGATGGATGGGTAATAAGATAAGTACCTGATGACAATGCTATCCGATGTAGAAGTCTCATAATCAAGAGACGCTTCTTGCAGTACGAGATTCGACCCTGATATGCCGAATCGAGTTGATGCTGTGACAACAGAGAATGTAAGCTGGCCCCCATCGTCGTCATTTGCTACCAGCGGAGTGAGCACCGTGCCTACTGTAGAGTCTTCAGCTACTTCCGTTAATGTAGCGCTAAGGGCAGGTGTTGTCCATGTCGGGGCGGCTGGTCAGGTAGAAAATACATGTACGTGTATATACATAGTGAAATAGTGTGAGGAACTTATGCTGAGCAGGGATCCAGCTGATCTACATGGTACGTTTTGCTGATACATACATACATACGGGTAGATAACTCTAGCAGTAATAAAGTAGCCGACAATACCATCAAATTTATTTTGACCCACGAAAGGCTTTTATACATAGTTTCCGTGTGATGTCATAGGCACTGATAAGACACCTTTTTGCAGCCATCTTCAGGGGCATAAAGTCACAGTGAGAATACTTGCTGTTTTTAAATCACCACTGTGATTTTATTTTCTAGTTTATCATACTGAAATTTATGTAAAATTGAACAGCATTAATTAATCATTTTAAATATGAAAATAATATTTTGCTGAATTTTAAGATAAAAACTTTATACCCCAAAAGTACAGTGTTTATTTTGTTGAAGGATGAACCCATACTTTTTTCTCTACATTGCATTAATTCTTTTTGTGTGTGCTAATTAAGTATGAATTTCAAGAGTTTTTTTAATGATGTATACATTGGTATTTTGAAGCAGAAATAATGGAATTATAGGAAAATGAAATGTCTGCCTCTATGTAATTCATATAAATATCCCTTGAACTTTCCATTCAAGATGGCCATGCCAAGAGTAGGGAAATTCACTGATGTGGAAACAATGTATCAGGTATGACTGTAGCAAAAATGGTTTCAGATTTTAAAATGTATTTGTTTAGTGATAAATTTCTATCAATTAAGCTGTTTAGTAAGACATAGTAGATAGCATTGGTCTGTCAAGCAGGTGTAGGTACATTTTATTCATTTTGGTCCTTTAAAAGTTTCGGTTCATTTTTTTTTTCATTATAGACGCTCATTAATAAATAAAGAAAAAATCGCGTGCTATATAAATCACGCTAGCTGACTGTCTTCTATAGTTTGTTTAATTACAGGATCACTCAGCCCCTCAACGCGTGGGTTCAAATCCCGGCAGGGTCATTCTGATTTTCATGTTAGGAAGCCTTCCAGCTAGCTTGCCGTAAGTCGGTGGTTCTACCCGGATGCCTCCGTGCATTCGGGGTCTTCCTCAACCTGTAATTAGCTGGACGTGGCTATATGACTGAAATACTGTCGAAGCGACGGTTAACTCAAATGGTCAAGTCATGTCTATAGTTCGTTCAATTACAGGAGCTAATTTTACTGGCAGTAGGTATACACTTGAGACCGGCTCGATCATGTACAGATCACCATTCGAAATTCAAAGAACACAGTGATTGTCCATAGCTTTCAGAGACAATAATGGTTTGTGGTTCTTAAACCTTCGTAACAAAGAATTTTACGTGTCACTGTTAGTTTGCTTCTCGTTGTTGGAGTGTACAAGTCGTTAAGAAAGATTGATTTACCAATGCACATAAATAAGCTTGAAATAACTACAATACAATACATTGCAATCGAGACTCCCTCTTGTGTCGCCACATTATAATTTCGAGAAGGTTTCAAGGTTTCATCTACCTGTACTGTCTTGTCAGGGTTTAGGAGGGTCTTGATATTTTCTAAATATCAGGATTAAAAATCTATAAGGAGTGGCGAAATTTTACTGGATAATTAAGCTACATATTTATGTTGGTCGACAAGAACATAACTGAGACAGAAAAGTGGACCATAACACACCTGAGACAGAGATAGTCGACCATAGCACACCTGAGACAGAGATAGTCGACTATACACACATGAGACAGAGATAGTCGACTATACACACCTGAGACAGAGATAGTCAACTATACACACCTGACACAGAGATAGTCGATTATATAAAGGTGAGACTGAAATAGTCGACCATAACACACCTGAGACAGAGATAGTCGACTATACAGACCTGAGACAGAGATAGTCGACTCTACACACCTGAGACAGAGATAGTCGACAATACCCACCTAAGACTGAGATAGTCGACTATACACACCTGGGACAGAGATAGTCGACCATAACACACCTGAGACAGAGATAGTCGACAATACACACCTGAGACAGAGATAGTCGACTATACACACCTGAGACATAGATAGTCGACTATACACATCTGCTATTAGACTTAGAATCAAGATCAATGAGAAAATATGTGTTATGATGGACGGCACCGTTCGCAATGAGACAAAAGACGGAGACAAGTTGGAGCACGTGGTGTAACAGGGGTGTGTGACTTTGAACTTCTGGACTGAAATGTTAACGGTTTACCGCGCAAAAAAGCAGATCCATATCAATTTTAAGCAGATATATTATAATATTTTTGACAGACTTAGAAGTATACTTACTCCTTATTCCTTTTGACATATAATTATATAACACATACATGTGGTATTCTGCATAGTTAATGTATATATAGGATCTTACATGAATTCATGTAAGATTCTTTTCATCACATGACCTAGACTTACGGAAACGGCGAATATAACAGCAACAGAAAACAAAGCATGAATGAATGTACTGTGAACGAAATATTATTTGTTAACTTACACCAATAATATGGAAAAAATCAACGACAACACGTAGGAAAAATTATTATTGTTATTACTTCAATATTCCGGCTAACGCCTTCATCAGGATAACAATAACTTTTAAACATAAGCAACGGAAATGACGTCACCATGAATAACGTAACGTCAAAAATAGATTATCTTACACCAAGAAAATGATTTCAAACAATATTTGAACATAACGATTTAATGTGTGTATTTCTTATACATTTTCTTCATCATATGAATAATGCATCTTTTTCAATTCAAGTTAGTTGCACCAAATACATTTAATGTATGGAATTATATTTTGACCAATGGGATTGCAGTATTTTTCAAAATTTTCCATCGGTTTAACTTGTTAAACCGTTAGGTTTAATGGATAACCTAGTGTACGCGCTGAATTAACTGCACCTGTGGAAAACCTTTCTGCGCATGTGTGAAGAGGCGGGATAAGAGGCGTGGCCTATATTGGCAATGTTCCAACTATGATGAAATGCAATAAGAACAGCGTAGAAGTTCTACTTTTTTATTTTAAATGAACTGTTTATAAACAATGAGAACTGAATGTCAAATAACATTTACATAGTAATCATAATATCATATCCAATATGATGAAGTCGTAAAACAAAAGGAAAAAAAGAAAAAAAGCAAAGAAAAAAGCAAATGTCAAGTATTCCCCCAACACACTAAAGCTTATACGTCATTAATGTATGGAATTATATTTTGACCGATAGGATTGCAAAATTTTCGTTCGGTTTAACTTCTTAAACCGCTAGGTATAATAGATAACCTAGCATACGTTTTGAATTAACTGCACCATGCGTTTAAAGGTGGGATTAGTGGCGTGGCTATAAAATCAATATTCCGACTTTGATTAAATGCAGTAATATGAAGCAACAAGAACTGATACGAATATAGAAAAGATTATTTATTGGGTATAGTATTTCAGTCATTTGGAGAAAATGTGTACTTGAGACAGATATAGTACTGCCACACTGCAGTATCACACCGTAGACATGTGGCATGATACAACACCCTGTCACATTATCCTGACACCGGACCAACCAGTACCATTATTACGACCTTTTACAGAAATCATAGTAGTGACATCGTGTGACTTGTAAAACATCATCAACAACAAATCGCAAATATAAGTGAATAGCATGAAGTATTCACTAGCTCAATCAGTGCTTATTTTTCCCGTCCGATCTGACTATCACAGTGCCAGGGTGCCTGGATAGCGTAGTGGTTACGCACTTCGCTTCTCACCAATGCGTCCCGGGTTCGATTCCTGGTCACGCACGAGGGTTTTGTCCGAGTTCTTCGGTTTCTTCCCACAATAATAACCGCATACGCCGCCACCAGAGCCATCGAGAATGATTAATATAAATTGTAGAACTAATCGATTTAAAAAATGAAGTTTAGATTTATGACTATCACATTTTTTTTTTAGTTTGGAACTTTAGCATCTTGCATTTTCGTCACTTGTGGTTGGTATCTTTATCTCGGTAGACGTCATTGTAGCAGGCGCTACTTCAGTTTTAGGTTTTTAACATAATTCAATATCCCTCTAAGCGATCAAAACTTGCGTAAACATATAGCAATTGTCGCTTCCATGTCGTTATGACCTTGCATCATGTCTATTTTTAGACACGAGCCACATTTGAAATTAAATTTGCATGAGCAATCTAGAAGCATATTTGATTGGTTGGTGCGTCAAAGGCGGGAATTTATGGGCGGGGACTAGGACAGTATCGTCAAAACATAATTCCATACATTAAGTAGGTTAATGTTTGTTATCGAACGTTTAACAAGTTAAACCGCTCGCTCGGCTGCGCCGAGCTTGAGCGGTTTAATTTGTTAAACCTTCGATAACAAACATTAACCTATACTTAATACAGCTGTTTGTGTTCAGCAAATATGCATATATATATAGTACACGCACGTGACGCGGAGTGATGTAATTCGGCCTATAAGTTAGCAAAATCTATGATACTAACCAGGGTCGAATTCCACCAACAATTCCTAGCGCTAAGTAAAACTTAAATACTTAAGGACGAATCTCATCTGTCTTGTGTCTCTAATAAAAATAACCAAATAATTCATTTTCTTAACAATATTTGTTAGTTATTTAGGTGATAATTCATTTCAACTTAGTCGTGTACTTGAATATTTCATAAAACAGCAATGGTGGAATGTGTATCTACCTAGTTTAAGAATTTAGTTATTACTTAGCGCTAAGTATTGTTGCTGGAATTCGAGCCAGAACTACATTATCATATGCTTCTTTGTCTGATAATCATCCAGTTACTGTAACTTGTATTATGTATTTGCTATAAAAGTGAAAGTATAATTCATTCTAATAAAGTATACATATAACTTGACTTGACTATTTGAGTTTACTGTCGCTTCGACAGTATTTCAGCGACGTCCCGCTAATTACAGGTGGAGGAAGATCCCGAATGCACGGAGACATCCGGGTAGAACCACCGACCTACCGCAAGCCAGCTGGAAGGCTCATAAAAATCCGAATGCCCCTGCCGGGATTCGAAACCAAGCGGTGAGGGACTGACTGAGTGTTAAAGTCAGCGACTTTACCCTGTCGACCACGGAGGCCCCTAGTATACATATATTGTTCTGTTCTGTAAGCCGTATAGATATTCAATACCAACAGAAATGAATTGCGAGCTTACAACAGGTGTCCCTTGCGTCTTAGTTACTGGTAGGGTATTATCAAGTCTGACAATATTACAGAACGTGAAATCATCTTTTGAACAATTCCGGTTTCCGGTAGTATCCGGATGGTGGAATAGTTGGTTAGCAAGGGGAAGTTTTTCCTTGATAAGAGCAAGTGTACTGAAACAGTTGAAACCGTGAAGATATATTTTTCCTACTTTTTGATAGCGTTTAATTTCGATTACAGAGAAAGAATAGAATATGTTGTTTGTTGATACATCTTGTTCGCATTGCTTGTTGAAATACGTTGTTCATAATATGTAAAAATGCACTGTCTTGCCATTATATTTGAAACACATTGTACCGCATGGGCCTATATGCCTATTGGGTCTGAGGATATCTATCTACCTATAATTTACAGCGTGAAACCAATGTTCTGTTTCAATATTATCATGTCTAATTTATGTTTATCTACGTTAATAAGTTCATAAAATGTACAAACAACTCAATCTTAACCTTACGGTTTGATTTAAGGTAATTCATCGATCAATGAATTGTGTTCATGGTCCATCGAGTGATCATGGCAATTTTAGAGTATATGCAAGCCTTTTATACTTAGATCAAAAGAGCCTATAACTCCAAGTAAATGGATTTGAACTGAAGTCTTTACAAACATTTCAAAAAAAACATTGTTATAATTTAATGATGGATGGATTACCTTAAACAAAAATAATGTCCATATAGACAGAAAGAAAAAAATATATATTATATATTTGCCCAACCACAAGATATAAATAAGGGTTCGTAGATTATGTTATTACAGTGTCAATATTTTGTTGTCCGATTTTGTTAAAATGATTTCGTTTAAGTTCATTTTCATTTAATTAAATTAAATAACATCATGAAATTTCAGTGTACATGATTTTTATCATTATATAATAAAAATACATTGTGTTGCATGTTCAAGTTCATTTTTAAATAAAAGCATATAATCTTTTATGTTGATATTATCAAAACAATTCTTACTATGTTTGGAAATTTGGAATTTAGACTATTTTGTAAATAAAAATGACTAGAAATATTAAATTTAAAAGAAACTACGTACCAGCGCGTATTTGTGATGCGCAAAACGAAGTTACAGCGAGGCAACTTAAAAGCATCCGCATTATTCCTGACATATTGAGAAATATCCGCATGTCACATGTGTTTGATTACATCCACCAGAACAGAAATGATGCGAAAACTCCTTAAAAGCGTGTTAACCGCACTGATACGTAACCGGTTATACCTTTAAGCTAATGGATAGCGCAATCAGTAATTGTTATTTTTCTCCACAACAGTTTGCTTTGGAAACCGATGTTCGTTGAGCTCAAAGTCCCGTGCAAGGCGGCTGTCGTGACGTCATCTCATTAAATCTGCGAGAATAACAACACATTGTGCCGATGAACCGAAGGTATCAAGCAAACTGAATATTTTAGCAGATCCTCGAAGAAGCGGTTATAACTTGCATGACGGGTGTCGTCTGCTAGCATTGTAAATAATCAATGATGATGATGATGAATGAAAATGAGATGATGATGATAGATGATGAGAGATGATGATAAAGAGAGAGAAACTGTCAGACATTTCATAAAAATAAAAAATAAAAATGCGTTTGTCGATTTTATTAGATCGCTTATACTGTCTAGCATCTGTAGCCATTCATACAATAGTGGATTTCTGTTGTTTTCTAAATTATAGATATGCTTTTTTTCATATTAAACCCGATGTTTCAGCGGACTCCGATTGTAAATATCTGGTCTGATCATATGACCAGTGTGGACATCCATGCCGGAAGCGTTCATATTGCGCGGTGATAATTAGTTATACTGAACTATTCTATTATCAAAAATGTAAAAATCACGATATTATTTCATTTCTTAAGAGGAATTAGATGATAGATAGATCATAGAGCATTATCGTTTAAAGGGTGTCATGTTAATGCGGCTCCTCGGAGAGCATATTTCAGTTTACATGTTAGTTACATGATATGAACCTCTCCTTGGCTGGGACGCGTGTTTGCTGTTTCGAAAGTAGTCCTAGATCCTGTGTCGACCACACATTTATGTTCTTTCTTTATTTATCTATTCATTCATTTATTTTGAATGTTTTCGTATGCATGTTTCTTTTATTGTTATGTTTATAAGTCTTATTTTAAATATAAAATATTAGAAATTCTAGGGACTGTGTATGCAGAAAGCCTTAATGTTAGGACTCTTTGTGAACAGATACTATTTATTAAAAAAATCCATACGCATACTATAATACACAAAGTATACATATATTGATATCAATATTTATTCTTTAAAAAAAAACGACATTAAAACGTGCACTTGTCTCATCGCAATATTACATAAAAATACATATAACAACAGCGCTCGTTGGGTATATGTCAGATTTACTTCTTATGTGTATGAACTAGTAATTAACATATATTTATACTGTTTTGTTTCTATTAAGGATGACTTTTTATCATATCCGCTGAATTACAATAATTTTAAACCATTCCCTCTGAAGGCAAGTTCAATGCCTTGTCACTATCAATGTAGATTTTAATGTCATAAGACTATCAATAACTGATAAACGCATCCATACTGTCATTTTTGAACCGCGAACTCCTCACAAACGTATATATATAATGTAAAAGAGATTAGCGTGTTGACTTCATACCGTCATGGGTTCAATCAACTTGAAATCATTTCATCTCGATGCTTGATGTCCTCAACGGCAATCATATTAAAATCATACATAAGATATTCAGAAACATAGCGCATCTATTCATTATATCGTTTTGTTCTAATATTCCGATGAATAAATCACATCCATGTTGGTGATTAAAAAAACTGTATAAATTATTGATAATCATTTCATAAGTTAAAAGTTCATTCTACAGGAGTTTTGGATTTTCAACATATAGTTTGTGATTTTTTTTGATTTTTTTTTCCACTCTGACGTCATCATCAATTCCCTCCGGAGATAACCGAAGTACTATCTGGAAATGTTTGTAGCGCGATTGTATTTGATACAAAAAAATGACAAATACGCAAAGAAGAAAAAAATAAGATATTTTTAAAAAGGGAAAAAACAGAAAGCTCGAAAAAATGCATGATATATAAAGCATTAGTTAATATCACTTGATATCTCGAGTTGTCTATCTTGTGTGATATTAGAAAATATATACATGTACGGGAGTCATCCAATAAAAAGTGAGACTGATTTAATAACTCAAAAACTAAGCATTAGAATTGTAACAATTTTACATGCACATTATGTATTCATTTTTTTTTTGTGTGTGTGTGTGGGGGGTGGGGGGTAAATGACGTTTCGTCATGACGTCATGTTATGACGTTTTATAATGTAACGTCTTTTCAAGTACCATGGCCAGTTAGCTTTGAAAATTCATAGCAGAAGAATTATTAACATGCACAGGATAAACTAAGAAAATGTTAGTTTATAATACGATTCATTCAGTATAGGGGTGTTCAGGTGTTCGCAAAATGATTGAGCTTTAAGCTACAAATGAGACGTGAAGTGGCAAGATGGGTACCAAATGCTCTGACGTCGGGGTCACAAAACAGAAGGGATGACGTCATTAATGACGTTATACAATTTGGACGTTTTACCACACCCACCTTGCTCCCCTGATCTGAGTCCGCCCGAATTTAATACATATCCAAAACTAAAAAAATCTCCCTATAGAAATTTGTTTTGTTGACCTAGAAAGCCATGAAGTTCATGTGGCCACTGAGGTAAGACAAATCAATTTTGGTTGCCTAGCAACAGACATAAGAGTCTTACCGCACAGGTGGGAGTCTAGGATTAAGAAGTTAGGATCAATAGAAAGGTAAAATACAATTAGCCATAAATTTTAAAGAAATAAAACTAGTCTCATTTCTTATTGGGTGACCCTCAAACTGTACATGTCTAGCAACATACGAATTCGGAATGCGAGATTTGAGTGCGCCAATAAAAAAAGGAGATACATTTTAATGCGTTGTAATTTGAAGGAGACTATCTCTTACATAATTACTTAGATATGTAGGCCACATTCGCCTACTTAAACACTTAAAATGTGTTAAAGAAATAAATATTCTCTTTGCATTAACCATTCCATTTTTTGTTTGTTTTGTTTTTAGATCTTAGATTTTTACTTCTAATTGCATTTAAGCGCCACAACGTACCGGTCGATGTCGCATTGTTTAATTGACAGGTCCTCGTTATGCGTTCTTTATACATATTTCTTATCCTCGGTAAATCTTTTTTATACTGTAAAGTCAATTATAACTCCGACCAAGGTAAAATATAAAGTGAGTATTGGTGAAGTCTTTTTGTCCTGAAAAATTAAATCGGCAAGGGTAAGTCACGAGAAAAAGCTATTCCCCCACCCCCGAAGCAGGCGCTGGCTTTACCACGCGACACATTCTGCAACATGGCGTCTTCACAAGTACCAAAATGATATTTAAAAAAAATAATCTAGCCCTGTGAAGTGAGCACATGTGCAAAAAAATAGCTCATGGAAAAAGAAAGTCTAAATTTAGGTTTTATCATTCTAAATATAGGTTTAATACCGTTCATAACGCTTTTGTCTGTGATGGAGAAACTGCCCATTTATGTTGCATTGGGTGACCATGCTTAAAATAGCAAAATTTGGTACATTGCGACATAATTGGATCTACCCAAGTCTACAGCACAGTGTTCTATCTATTCTGCTTTTATTATTCAATTTACATATATAATATCAGTACTGTCATCCTGGGAATGATAAAATATTTTTTTTTAGTTCTCTGCTTGTGTTCAAATATATATTATTAACATCCCTGAAATAGAACATCGTGCCACCCTTAATTCATAATAGCGTTCCGTGTTTGACATCTATCATCGAGTTCAATGATCTCTCGGGGCCTTAATCTGTTATAACTCGTAATGGGCCAATTTGTATTGGATATTTAATAGGATTAAAACCTGTTATGTTCTATACATAGGCTACGCCGTTTGCAGAACGGGATGGTGCAATATACCTTAAAACGCATTTAAGTTGAAAAGGAAGACATCGACATGGATCAAAAATTAGGATTTGGAAAAAGAAATCAATTTATGTTTGACAGAAGTGCGTATTGAAAAATACAGCGAACACACACACACACACACACACACACACACACTCTCTCTCTCTCTCTCTCTCTCTCTCTCTCTCTCTCAGAGTGCAGTTTTAAATATTTATTCAATGTCCAATATCCTACTTAAAACATATATTTAATGCCGATGGGGAAAATCTTTTCTAACTTACCTCTCTAGACGGTTCCTGTGTTGAATACATCGAATATTGCTATTGAGTGATAAAGAATGATCCACAAATTACACTTACAAATTTACAAGAGCCTGTGGCCGATTGGTTGCTCGTCCGCCCCGGAATCGGAAGGTCGTGGGTTCGATCCACGGCCGCAATATACCCAAGTTGTAAAAATGGTACTGTTATAGCTCCCTTGATTGATGCTCAGCAAGTAAGGGTAGTTTCAGGACGTAGTTGGCCCAGGATAAAGTGACTGGGTGTGGTATCATGCCACATGTCTAAGGCGTGATACTGCAGTGTGGCAGCACTATATTTGTCTCAAATAAACATAGTTTCCTAATGACAGAAATACTGTCGGTGGGACGTTAAACCCAATCAAGGAGCAAGAGGCACCGCTTACAGTAATGAATATCCTGCAATAATAACAAGTGGACGGGGGTATATTTTAGTGTCTGTATAGCGATGACTGTTTTAGTCTCAAATCGTAACATTTACTGTGAAATGTAACGCGCAAATGTTTGTAAGCAGTGTTTGTTGGACAATAATTTTATGGTAAACTTTTTTTAAGAAATGTTTAATATAAGAAAAAGTTCATACACATGAAGTCAAATATCAAATATAAATCAACAATACGTTCCTTTAAAATGAGCTGAAAATAGGCAAAAATTAATGTCCTGTCGAGATATGGTTAGCACTGATTAGCTGAATAAAACGGTAGACTCGAATTCAATTAACAATACTTAGCGCTAAGTAATGTTTATATTCTTAATTCAGGTAGAAACATAAATCACCTTATTCAAGTACTTGACTATTAATTGAAATGCATTATTTCATTTACAACTTAATAAGTCTTTGTTAGAAAATGAAATTTATGCGAATTTATTGTAGAGAAATTCAGCCTTACTTATCCAAGTATTACTACGCTAAGTATGATGTATGGTATTCAAGCCTATTCTGGCCCCGAGGTCTTGAAAATACTTAAGTAGCCTACGATTTCCGGCTCAGACTTGAGAATCATACTTAAATCCCTTCTGAAACTTATGGGCATAGTTTAAGAATGAAAATCATACTTAAGTACTATTTTTATTTTTGAGAACACGGGGCTAGGGCACTATATCTTTATGTGACTGGGCGTAAGGATGACGATAGCTCTTGCTCGTTGATTGGGTTTAACGTCCCGCCGACAGTATTTCTGTCATTAAGAGACTATGTTTGTTTAAGACAGGTATAGTGCTGCCACACTGTAGAATCACGCCTTAGACAGAAGGCCTCGTGTTACAATGTTTGTAAACTTACTGAGCGACCTTCTGCAAATAAAGATTTTATTATTATTATTATTCTCGTATAACGAAATGACAACATCCCAGGATTATGTTTGCATAGAATATCTAGAACTGAGATTCACCTAAATACAGACGATAGTTAAATTGTAATATTTATCGCATAAAAAATTTCTTTGGAAAGAAAACCAAAATTCTGAAAATAATCTACAACGCCCTTCTGTTTTCAGACCTTATTTTGCTTGATCTATTTCTCAGAAAGCATTTACAAAGGCGCTGGACATCTGCAGCGTGACACTAGACGTGTTTAATGGGGTTTCGAATCTTCAAGTAGTCTTATTTTTATCAGTCACGTGAAAGTAGTGGTAGCAATCAATACACTGTGTTTTCAAGACCTGTGCTCATCTTTTATTAAACAATAGGGGGGGTAACAATAGAAACAAGGTAAATACTGAGTCAAGGAGAGATTTCTCATTAAATAGAACTACAGGGGAATGTATTTTTCATACAATGAAATGCAGTAATCACCGCTATGCTCATGTAAAGATTGTCTCGGTGAAATGGCTATACATACCAGGAGTAATAATCAAATATGTACTGCATATTATTAGAGAAATAAAACATTTCATACATTATTTTAAAAAATCTGAAAGTTATAAATTCAAAAATAATGGAAAAATGGAAATAATTTTCTTGATCGACAACATTAAAACAAAAACCACTACACCGTTGGTACAAAACAAAATTATTATTTCCATCATTGTTGTTGTTATTGTTGTTGTAGTTTTCTGTGGAACTATCTTACTTTATCAACATTTATGTAAAAGTAAAAATCGTTTAATCTTTTAGATAAAACAAACAAACAAAACCTGACCCAAAATACAAAATCCAAATTACAACCAAGCCACTTAATGAAAAATACATCTTTTGAACCACGTGTAAACCGTATCAAATTCGGTCATATCAATATATTGTCCAATAATGGCGTCCAACACATAAATCTTCAGTAGTGAAGGCTACATCCGTGTTGGCCACTTCCGGTCGGGATGAAACTCGGTTTTCCATCCGGATATTAATCAGTGTATTGATTTTGGTTATTAATCACACATTACGTCCATCGTGGCTGACTCTTGTTTAGTTGCAAAGTTCTTCCGTGACTGCAGTAGCATGATATGCAACACTCAAAATATTTTTTTAACATTGTGAAATCCAGCAGATACTGAGTTTCTTACAATTTCGTTTCTGTAAGTAAAAAAAGCGTACAATGCACGAATGTAAAATATTTTTTTCATCGATAACCT
>CM037785.1:8354748-8404748 GCA_021229015.1 Solen grandis
TTATACCATTTTAATAATTCTGTATATTTTACTTTATTTTATATCTTATAAATATAAGAATGGTAGAAGATGTTTTTTTTCCCTTATTTCTTTTATATTTTTTTTCTTTTAAAAGGTCACCAAAAATATTTTTGTTTACGTTTAATAACCAGATAACATAAATACAACTTAAATATAGGAATGTTTTAAAAAATAAATGTTGTTGCTTTAACCCTTTCCCTCATAGAGGACACCATGAAAAGACCTATGCGAAAAACATAAAACCAGATCAGCCTGCGAGTAACTCGCAGGCTGATCAGGTTTTATGCTGTTCGCTGCTCCTCAGTGGTCTGGAAATGAGGACTTTATAATTAAATTTGGTAAGGTTTAACTGTGGTTTTCTGCAAATCAGGCTTTATGTGGTACCTATTGAGTGCGTCAAAATGAGTCTATATCAGGGAAAGGGCTAATCAGTGAAAATAGTATTGTAACTTATATAACCATGAATACTCATACGCTATTAAAGTATAGATAAATGATATTAAAATAAAATATTGACGATTTGATGTTCAGCAGTAACGGCCCCAGTTTTCCCTGTAAAAATGACCAGTTTGACTGTCATCAGTCCTGTGTTTCATTTCCACAGACGGTCCCAAAAAGACGTGGATTCTTCTGACTGGTCCCCTTCTACTTCCTCCCGCCGGGCGGTAGCGTTCCTGTCCACGTGCAGCTTAAGTATCGTCTGCAGCGCCACGTGCTTGGTCAGCAGGTCCTGGCGAGAAGTGAGAATGTGTTATTTCATAATAAGTTTAGCGAAGTACAATAATACAAGAGAGAGAGAGAGAGTTACACACGTAACGTTTTAACATAGGAATGTTTATGACACTTTTTTTTTCTTTTTTTTTGTTTGTTAAAGGAATTTCTGACAATGAGGATGAGGCATAGCAGTTGGATATGAAGTAAGAACTCTATTGTTACAAATTAATGTTACTCACGTCAAACTTTTTAACTTCATCTTTATAAACTTTCAAATCTTCTTTTTGGTTGGTAGCAGTAAAATAATCATTCACAGAAAACATAACTTCAATTTCCTTGAGCTGCTTGCAATTATCTGAAAAATAAAGATTTTTATTTTTTAAACGGTAAAGCCCCGTGTTCTCGTCTAAATCTAAGTATGGTCTAAGACTTAAATCTTATACTCAAACACCCGCTCAACATAAAACTTAACTTGGGTTTAAACCTAATTATGATATTTGAGCTTTCTTCTTGAAAATAATAATCAAATTCAAAACGAATGACTTGACTTGACTATTTGAGTTTACCGTCGCTTCGACAGTATTTCAGTCATATAGCGACGTCCAGCTAATTACAGGTGGAGGCAGACCCCGAATGCACGGAGGCATCCGGGTAGAACCACCGACCTACCGCAAGCCAGCTGGAAGGCTTCCTCACATGAAAATCCGAATGGCCTAGCCGGGATTTGAATCCCACGCGGCGAGGGACTGAGTGAGTGTTAAAGTCAGCAACTTTACCCTCTCGGCCACGGAACAAATTAATGGAATAAAAAAAATGGGGGTCTACACGCTACTTTTGGAGTTATCTGCCCCTGGTATGAGTTTTTTGCTCTTTTCTGTTATTTCCAAGGGCAGATAACTAAAACTTAAGCCTATCGATACCTTATTTCATTTGGCATTATTTTTGTTGTTTCAGTCTTAGTCATTATGTAAATTTCAAAACAATACCATCCAATTGATTTCTCTCAATGTTTCAGCAAATAACTATACTGCGTTTTTCTTGAAAAAAAGAAAGAATATTTCTTATATGTTCGCGTTTGTGACTTAGGTATAAAAACTGTTGCATAGAATTTCAACAAATTTTACACAGTGATAGGGAATATAGTACAAAACATCGAGTTGAAATCAAATGAAGTTTTGCTTGCCCATAATATTGAGTTATCTGCCCTTGAAAATGACAGACAAAAGCTGAAAACTCACTTTCAGGGGCAGATAACTCAAAAAGTAGCATGGAGACCCCCATTTTTTATCCCATAAATTTGTTTTTATAGGTGATTCTCTTAATCATGCCAAGTTAAAGAAATCTGTTCATTAGTTTTGATTCTCCTTCTTTCTCTATATAGCAAAATGGCACTATTGTGAATTACGCCCTTAAGATGTTCTAAAATGGTGTGAACTGACTTCGGAGTGAAACAGGGTTAAGCACTTGGCTGAACTTTGTTCAAATTTTATATCCTTCGAAATAAGAAACAGTTTCAGTGGTGTTGACCAAATGAAAAATTTGGCATTCCAATTGGAATACGATGTTCCGACAGAAGGCAGCGTAATAATCTGGCTAGCATATGTCGCTCACAACTGAGCAGTATTTTGTTCACGGCGTTTCAATAAGAAAGCATAAATAAGGATGGATTTCCTTAAGCGAACAGCACCCTTGTGTTTCTTAAAATTTGTATCGAGACAATAAATCACAACCAGGTATAGCTGTCACGCGATTCTTTAATGTATCGATACATTGACATTTAAAGATGATGTCAAATATCCATAAATGTCAAATTGTTAAGCTAAGGTCAAAACAAAATGAACACTCAATCGAATGTGGTAATACTGAGATTATTCGGCGAGACGACAGTGAATATGAAAATATTGTAATGAACTATGTAACTAAGACACCTGGCATTTTATCTCTTAACTTTTAGTTAATCTATCTATCATTAATAATCATGGCCCTTAATTACTTAAAAAAATACTTGAGTGCTCACTGATTTGGATTAACGGACTATTTTGCTCAAAGTCTATAAAGGCTTGCATTTACGATCACTTGATGGACCATGATTACAATTCAATTTATGAATGGATTGCTTTAAAGATACAATACAACAGGTACGTCAATTTAGGTCGAATCTATTGCAACTCTCAGTTTTGTAACAAATCATGGATATTTATCATCTATGTCGGATCTCATAGATTCCATAAAAACTTCCCTGATCCCTAATTTTACCTACGGATTATTTACGAATCAATACGGAATTTAACGGCCTCCGATTCGGGTGTAGGGTTCTAAAAATAGAATTTAAGTTCTTCTTTATAATTCATAAACAAACGATCAATATACAATTTTAAAACGATTAAAACATATATCAAGATAGTTGTCATTATATATATTCATTAGACCTTAATGAAAGAACTTCAAGGAGACAAATCGAACGCGAAAAATGCATTTATCTTACAAGATTACAAAATAAACACAATAGGCACCTGCCTTGTGTCACAGATGCATCCTCACTCACGTGGAAGAAAATGATAGAATATGAACGTCGATTTAATAATGTCATCCTCCCTACATCCATTTAATCAATGGAAAAGTATGGTGCTCTTTAAGACGATACTGGCCCGACCCACTCGTTTCACGCGTTGCGGGTATATTGATTTCTGAGACCATTATCTTAAGTCTTTGATGATTAAAGAAATGGCTTCAAGAAACTGTGATTTCATCTCAACAGCAGACATTTTTAAAGACATACAATCGTGTTGTTGTTGTTGCGCTGATGTCTACAGTCGCTACTGCAGTATTTCAGTCATATACTGACGCTGAGATAATTACAAGTGTAAGAGACACCGAGGGTACAGGGGCATCCGGTTAGAACCACATGTGACTCTATTTACGCATGTCCTTTGAACCACCGACCTAACGCAACCTATCCGGAAGTTTCATATGAAAATTCAGAGTAACCCTGCCAGAAGTCGAACCTACTTTGTTGGGGGTTAAATGTTAGCAATATCAGCGACCATGTCTACTCGGCCAAAGAAAACAAGAAAATATGTGGGTAAATATTTGTTTTGAAGAGTCCGAAAGATCAGATAGTTCGCTGAGTAACGGCGTTACACTGTATATGAGGAGAAGAAGATTGTTTCAGAAGTCAACAGGGCAACAGTATGCATTTTATTCATGAAGTAACATATCGACAGTCTAAGAGATTGAGGAAGGGCGGCTTCCATGTTGAACGTCTGATATATGGTTCATATGAGTGAACATTTAATGTATTCTTTTATCTTCAAATTGATGCGATACCATGCATTGATTTACACATCTAATGCAGACATGTTCATAGGGAAATTTCGAATTAATGTTTGATTTGCAATGATATCAAAGTGAATAACCAATGATAAACTTACTTTAATCTTCAGGACATATTGCTTCTTTTACCGGTTTGCACCGAGTTGAAAATATGTTTTACTAATCTCATAGAAAACCATGTCCTTTAAAATTTGACATGGGTACTGCAGTTTATGTTAAGTATGAAATGCAGTTGTACCGTGAAGAATCTGAATTGCGTCCGCTTCCACAGGCGTCGCCATGAACCGAATGATCCTGAGCATGCGCAGTCCCTGTTGACATGCGACGTCGACCACTTCCATTTTGATCAGAGCCATATTGTATATTTCCAGAAGTGTAAGTTTTTGGCATTGTTTTGCTAAAACGGGAAATTAACATAAGAACTCATTACTTATATGACACTGTTATTTCAAGTGATAGTTTCATTTAAATGTCACAAATCTTTAAAGCAGAAAGAGATTTTGACAAACTATTTTCAGAGGTACAATGTGTCGACTCTGGATACGAGGGTTGTATGTGCAAACCTTTATCAGGGAAATACGTACTTATGGCATCCTTACTTTAGCTTTAAGCAAACCTATATCTGGGAAACACTTATTTATGGCGTCAAGCACTGGTCAAACTCAGCGATTTATTCTTCCCCGGTACCCTACAAAGGGGCTATTAACGATGTGTTTATATTTTTGTTATTCAGAGGGCTACAAGAGAGTCAAAGTCACCTATAAAGCCAAGGACTGTCACATCCACCTGTACGCCGCCCATACTCAGGTGTGAAAGGTCCTGGAAACACTTGCCGATCATCTGGGCACACCGTGTCGTGAAGTTTCCGGGTCGCTGACTGAAATTGAAAGTTTTATGTCCATGTATCTAAAGCACTGTTTTTCAGAGGTAGAGAATTTGGGGATACCTGTTACATACTCATAAATGGCGAGAATATGTGTATACAGTAGTTGTTATGCTGTATTTCTTTTGTGAAGTGAAAAATCGAAACAACAAAAATTATACTATTCTTTATCCTCATTAATTACAAGAGGGTCATGATGGACATTAATCGCTCGTCTGATTACTGACCATGCCTTACCCATGATCGAACGTGGCCGAAATGGATGGATGGGATGGACGGACGGACGGGACGGACGGACGGACGGACAGACAGACAACAGACAGACAGATAGATAGACAGATAGATAGATAGATAGATAGATAGATAGATAGATAGATATTGACTTAAACTTCTTACATGTTTTCGTCAATACAGATAAATATAATCAACAAAAATTATCATCAAGACAAACATTCTGACCTAGTTAAATAAATATTTCACAAATAATGTGGCCAGGATCTAGTGACCATGCCTTACCCATGAGCGAACTTGACCGAGATTTCATCAACACATACATTTCTAACAAGTTTGACAATGATTTGGCTAAAAGTTTTAGCCGCCCCCGTGGTGTAAACAAGATTTTACTAAGATATGACTTTGACCTAGTGATCTACTTTTGACCCCGCCCCACCTATGACTGAATTTGACTGAGATATCATCAAGACAAACATTCTGACCAAGTTTGAGAAAGATTCGGCAAATAATGGGTAATTTATGACTTTGGTTGCGGCTGAGATTATCACTTGGTATCTCTAATAAATCTGAGAACATACTCAGCTATTATACAGTTTGTAATATTAGTTCAGTACATCATAAATATTAAGATAATTTTCTCGATATTCAATAGGCTTAAACACAAACATCTGTTTATAGAAACAATCTTGAAAGTAAAGGTGATTGTCATAGCGGTGTTTTAGAGATAATTAAGTGTAACGTTACTACATATGTATGTAATATCTGAAGTTTGTGGTCACCATGATAGACATATGGCGGACCTGAAGAAGACCCCGACCATATCTGATATGAAAACAGATATTGATTGGCAGTTTCTGATTGAAAGAGGGAGTTCGTTTCAAACATTCTGTTGCGGAGAGGAAAGTGAGTAATAAGATGATCTTGCAAGTACGGTATGTAAAATTGATACCTTTCTAAATGACCATGTGACAGATCCTAAAGAAGCGATATATAAAGATTCGTTTAGGAAAATAAACGTAATTTGCAGCTTAAATGGACCAACACACTTTTCTGTGTAAAGTTCAGAGAAGGAGATAAACTTAGTTCCTCCACATATAATGCGGCCATGCAGCTTTGTCATGTATCTTTTCTAATTCTTTTTCATTTCCACTACAATCATCTAAAACATTATCTCCATAGTGGGAAAATGGCCCTACACATATAATGTTCGTGATTTCAAAAGTCATACTAGCTTCTTAAAATACAGATACATATAGGAGAATGATTTTTTCTTGGATGAGTTGGAAGTGATAACCCTATAGATGTTAATGGAGAGATTTGGAAATGATTATACATACAGAGGACTGGATGACGAATATTTCCGAAAAAGAGTAAATGGGTAGTTCTGAGTGTGAGTTAAAAGTACAAAAATACATGCCAGCCCTATCGGAAATTGTTTATATATATCATTTTGAACAGTGCGAGAAAAGTTTACAGGATACTCTCCAATTATGAAGCGACTTGTGTCATCTGCAAAGAATCTTATGTAGGAGACAAAATACTGAACCTTGAATGACGTGAGTTTCGAGACAATTGCCAGTTAGAATTTGAACTAGGCATCAATATTCTTTGACGTATGTTAGATAGACATCCATTTAACTTTTTTAAAAGAGAAATGATTACATACATTCCTGTTTCTTGTAGTCCTGTTTAGAAGGCCTTAATGCCAAACCTTATCAAAAGGCTTTTCCTACACGAAAAGTATTATAAATGTTATCATCCGCCTTAATATTTTGGATGTACATTCAAGAAAAAAATAAAAGAAAGGTAATGATATATAATACTTACCATGGCATCAACGAACGAATAGCCAGTGTTTTCAGATCCCTGCATCCTGACCCAAGGGCCCACATGACCTCTGCTGTAACTGGGTCAAAATCGGTCAAATAGGTCACGTGTTGTAGTCGTCGGCTATAACAGCTTGCACCCCAAAGACACCTACAAAGTATGCCCATGTTTTAATGTACAGTGTTTGTTTTGTAACATTGGTCTTTCAATCGGTCGAGGTCAGACGGGATCGAAAAACACTTCGAAGAATCCTCGTATTTTAGAAATCATTTAGATGTCCTAAATCACCATGGTAACATGTGGTGATAATTAGAGGTCATGTTTATGTTTTAACGTCACATATATTTTCCCAGCAGAGAAATTTCTCGAACATGGCTTCCACTAGGAAATCTTACATTTATTTACCGACCATTTGCTTGTTACTCTGCTTCTGTTTATGGCAGCGATGCATTAATTTCATGCGCTTTTGATGAAGGATTGAACATTTATTTGTGAGCTATTGTGACCGATGAATGCCCGACACTCCGAGTCCGTCGTTAACATTTAACTTTAATGACATCTCCTCCTAAACTACTGGGCCAATTTTCATAAAATTTTACAGAAATGTTTCATGGGTGGTCCTCTTCCAAAGTTGTTCAAAGAATTGAATTCCAGGCGTAATTCTTGTGGCAACTAAAGGGGGGGGGGGTGTGAACACTTCAAACATCCTCTTGTCAAAAAGTACTGACAGGATTTCAAAATACTTTTGCACAGATGTTTCCTTGGTCACTTTCTATTAAAATTGTAAAATTATTTGGATTCATAGAAAAGTATGGCCGCCAGAAGTGTATATAGTACAAATTTGAAAAATCTTCTTGTCCAAAAGGACTTGCTGGATTTTAAAGGGTTTCTTTTTGGTATAGATTTTCCTTCGGTTACTGTCTACCAAGATGTAAACATTATTTGAATCGGTTGAAAAACATGACCGTCCTGGGGCGGAGCCTGTTTTCCTTATAGGTATACAGTGCAAATTTGAAAAATCTTCCTGTCCAAAACTACATGCTGGATTTCAAAGTTTTTTAGCACAGATGTTCCTTGGGTCACTCTATATCAAGATTGTTAAAATTATTTGGACCCTCGAAATACATGGCTGCCAGGAAGCAGAGCCCATTTTCTATGATATCAGAAGATATTTGCTGTTTCTTTTCCTCCCACTAATACCTTGTTCTCAGGTGAGCGATTCCAGGGCCTTCGTGGCCCTCTTTTTTTGTTTTATTTGTGCGTGGGATAGTATGAGAAGCTCTCTCTCTCTCTCTCTCTCTCTCAAGTAACTTATAAAAACAAAATGAAACAACGAATAAAATTTTGTTTATTCTTAAATGAAATGACAGATTTGCATGTATCAATACAAATACGAAACACATATGAAATATACACAAAACGCAACGAAATAAGGAAGTACATGTACAGCATAATAATAAAACTATTCAAAAATATTTTTACACAATTACAGCTCTTTTAAGTCTATTTACTTTCTCAGAGACCCAGAGATTGGAAATTTGTGGAGTCTTTAATCCTGAGATTTTGCCCAGCGACATTAAATGTGGTTCTGTGTTATCCATTGGACAAAGGAATGTTTTCAAAACTTGGACTTGTAGGGTCAGGTGATGGACGTGATGGTTCAAGGCACTCATCTACAGTCGTCGCATCGTCAGTTCCCGGGACTGCCAGCAGCTTGTCGACGATCTCGTCGTAAGTTTACGATGCTAATTTCGGACGGTCGGTGTTAGCAAAGTATTTCTTCGGTCAGCACTGTACGAATGTGACACGCTAGCTATTCCTTTGAGATTCTGTAGCCTGTGAAAATGTCCCGTCCAAGCCCTCGCTGTTGTCAGGGATTTAATGGTCTTTAAACATCTACGCAATTGAGATTTCCAGATGACTAGTAGCGATAGCTTGTATTTGCCACTCAGACAGTAGCATGCATCTTTCTCTGTTTTCCGCTGCCACAATCAATGCCCAATTCAAACTCGAATGTTTTATCGGGTAGCAATTAGCCGTGTAAACATCATCTGGACCGTAGATCTTCAACATTAATTGTCTGTAGTTTCCTCTTTCATTCTTTTATTGCTGCTGAAATTTCGTCAACGCACACAACATATTTCACGGAAAGCATTCCATTTTTTAAACTGTTATATATTTCATTTTGAAATTCATGAAAGAAATCATGGTACATTATTGTCAAATGATTATTTGTTTGAATAGAAGTCTTTAAGTCTTAACTCGTAAGGTAAAAGTCAGTTTATATTTAAACGAAAGATAAAAGATAAACCATCATAGGCCATCACACACCACGATACCATAAGAAACCCATATCAAATAGAAGACAAATCTAATTATTCAATATTGTTTTGTTTTTTTAACTTTCTGTATGTATGCTTATCACGCAAAGTATATAAGTGAAGGCTTCAGACTATTTAAGGCAACACTACCACTAGTATTTTTTGTTTACAAAGTTTTAATGTCCCTAAATTTCCTCTGAGTATGTGTTTGTTTGGTTGTACACCCTACCAAAAGCAGCTCAGTCATATGGAGACTACTACGGCCACTTTTTCGTATCACGTTGTAAACATGTTTCATGATACCACACCCGGTCATATTACCCGGCCACCCACATTTTACTGAATATTATCCTGGATCTTCGTTAACAAAATCTGGAATTTCTTCATGTATGTTAAATGATAAGCAGAGAGCCACCCGTGCTCATATTTTTACGATTTGGGTTGTGTGGATGCTGCGATCTCCTGCTTACCGTACAAATATTTCAATTACTCGACCACCTGGAACGGTTTCAAAGTTGACAGAATATTTTATGTATGCTTTAGATAATATAATTATTTATTGTTAATTAAATAACTTGTCCATGTGTCCGGCCAAAATATTGAATTGCTTTAAAAGAATTAATAACTTATTTCGAAATGGCGTATGTTAAATGTATTTGGTATGAAATAAACTTGTTCCTCTTTCAAACTTAAAAAAAGTTGTTCATTGTGCCTACGAAGGATACATGTATCGTTTACCTAGCACCATTAGCAAAATCTGAGAGCAATACCACCTTTCATCTCATCATGTCTAGATTCAAACTCAAGGCAGTTGACGAAACCTTGTGAAATATACATTCATACAAAGTCTGTAAAACTTTAAACAGAGCATGATATTGTCTGGTATCATAAATGGAAAATGAATCATTAAATATAATCAGTTTGCAATCCAATCAGACGTGGACACTTATTGATCCTCGACGTCTGAAATGCCTAGTGAAACATGTTAAAAATCAATTTATATCCTCTCAATATGATTGACTCATTTTAAGGTAGTCTTTTTCACGTTCTTCTTCCCCCTCCACTGCGTCATCTCATCTTACACAAAATGACAATGTGTACTTCGTTTCCACTCGGCTTTATTTTTTCTTTCGGAAACACTGCAGATCATAAGCCAGTTTGGCTAAACTTGGTACATAAGATCTAAACGTAAATTCACAGATGTAAAGAGGATTATTCTTGTTTTGTAGGTTTTTTTTTTTCTTTTCTTCGCGAAATGTGGGGGGGTTTGTATAATGCAGAGATATGTATCACTTTTATTTGTGTTTTATTGTTGGAATAAGACACAAGAAGACACTAGTACTGATATCATATTTGTTCGTACGAAGATAAGTGAAATAGGTTCCCATGGTAACACTTCTCAATAGGCATACTTTAGAATTTCTTTACAATAGTCTGAATGTACATCGCATGTTTAAATTTGGACATTTACCAAGTTCTGACGACCTTCTGAAATATGCAAATATTGAACCCGCGCCTTAGGATGTGCTCTTTTCGGGCACAGAATTCATTAAAATATTATTACGGATAGGTGTATACCCCAGTGTCATGCAATGTAAATAATACATGTGTCCTGTCAGAGCTTCCCGAACGTATCTCTCAAATCAAACTGCGTCACTGTGCAAATGAAATAATATAAGAGAATTCGATTTTTTGAAAATGAAAGTATCAAATATGGAAACGGCGTGTCACTTTTAATTTTATTTCCTAATATTTATTTGTTTTTGTTTTCCTATGTTTGTTTGTGTTTCGCTTTCTCATTAAAACCGTATCCTAACTGATGCTCGTCAGGTAGCCTCGTAGCGTAGGGAATCGGTGCAAAAACGAAGAGCTGATTATAATGAGATTGATAAACTGCCAGCTGATTTTAATGCGATTGTTGAACTCCCAATCAATTCATGGAATGGTAGGGGATTATTAGTTGACATATGTAAATTATTTATTTGATTCTGCTCCAAAGTTATCTCCCTTTCGAAGGAGCCTTAACCGTGGCACTTCGCCAATTTCCGGATTAATCCGTATGTTATGTCGCTGATGACGTCCGAGTCACTATCGGTACATTGCTCTGATAGAAAACAATGTCCTGTTTTGTTGAAATAGGATTTGTATATACGAGAGGTCACCATGGCTAACAATATGCTTACGCTTTTTTTTGGGGAGCTTGATCCCAACAAAACCGAACTTGGATAGTGCACAAGCACAGCATCTGCTTGGGTATCAACGGCAGATATTTCGAAAAATTCGTCGAGTCGATCCGACTGAACTTGCATGAAAAGCGTGCGAGCAAGAAAACCGCAATTACTCTATTGCGAGATGATCAATGTAGGGTTAAAACTTGAATGTAATTGTCTTCGAGTTTCATGATGCAGCCAGTGAATGTATTTAGTTTTGATTTTGTCATGCCATTTTGAGTTTCATGAAATTGCCCCATGTTTATAACAAAATCACCAAGACAACGTATTTGCGTGAATCGTCATTCTGGCAATGTCATCACCAGGAGGACTCGCGTCAATACTGGATGCAATTATGCACTCAGTGAAACATAGATTTCTTCGTTTATGTCTTTACAGTGAAAATCGTCTCTATATTTAGTACCATAAATATTTCCATTGCAACCAAATGCTATATGAGCTCTCTGACTTTTAATTTTAGCACAATAATCGATTTGCATTTACAGATATGAAAGAGAAACAATTAAATCCGTAGGAATGAAACGGTAAGTCCTGTTTTGCATGGTCTGTATTAATTAACCTTTTACGCCCAAGCTTAACAAAAATAATTGTGCATTATGCATCGTGTTTTCTAATGGAAATCATTAAGTGCATATAGTCGTTGCGCTTGAAAATAGTACTTTTCCGAGCATTTATTACAAAATGGATGCTATATAAAAAGGTAATATCTAGAAATATCTATTACACACAAGTTTGTTGTTGTTCCTTTGGCATTCTACCGTCACCTCGACAGTATTTCAGTCAGCTGATTACAAGTAGAGGAAGACCCCGAGTGCACTGAGGCACCCTGGGTAAGTCCACCGACCTACTTTAAGTAAAATTTGTTTGTTTGTTTGTTTTGTTTGTTTGTTTGTTGGATTTAACAGCCAACCGACAGTTTTTTAGTCATTTGGAGACGATGTCTATTTGAAACAGACATAGTACTGCTACACTGCAGTATCACGCCGTAGACATGTGGCATGATACAACACCTAGTCGCATTATCCTGACACCGAGCCAACCAGTCCAGGAACAACCCTCATATGCTAAGCACCAAGCAAGGGAGCTAAATCAGTACCATTTTTTAAGACTTTTTAAGGTATGTCGCGGTCGGGGATCGAACCCTCGTCCTCCCGATTCCGGGGCGGACGCTCTCACCACTCGGCTCTGGGACCGGTAAAGTCCTCACATGAAAGGTCCGAGTAACAAGACAGGAACTCGAACCCGCAATAGTGAGAGGTTCACTATAGCGAGTCTGTTGTAATGACCACCCGGTCACCAAGGTTGTTTTTTTTTTTTTGGTTTTTTGGGGGGTGTTTTTTGTTGTTGTTTTTTTTTGTCAGCGGCAGTAAAAGTCCTAAGGGTATCAATTTTATTCCATTGAACAAATAGAAGTAATTGTTAGCATTTAACCGGCAAGGAAAATCGTTTGACATTGACCTTTGGAAATCGTTGCTTCTCGTTAATACCCGACATCCTCTAGGCGATTCCGATTGATTTGATGTGATCTGTATGTGGCCATGGGTAAAAACTCTTTGTCGCTTTCAGGTAACGTTATTTCTACAGAATAGGCAGATGTCGTTTTGTCACGCGGAGAAATTAAATTCAATAGAATCATGTTAGCTGCTACAGGGCAATGATATGATACCATAACCAGTCATTGTATACTGACAGTGGGTGATTTAATTACTTTTATGTAAATGTATATTAGCTTTACCTATAACATTTTCGCAACATCGGACTAACTGTTCTTAATGTGGGGCTTCAAGTCATCAGAAATTACGTATTTTCATTATCAATTTAGATAGAAGTTTCATCAGAATTTGAAATGCCAATATAGTGAACTGCAGTCCCAATGTACAGTTGACCAAGAAGTGTAAAACAATAAAATTTATAACACTTTCGTGGAATATTCAATTTCATTATTTGATGCACAAACTGTTTACTGCGTTATAAATATTCCCAGTGCAGTAACTGCCACGCATATTATGACCAGCTTTAGTTACATGTATTTGATAAATAATTAATAATCAATTGATTATTCTTAGTGCTTTAATTTCAAACTTGTATTATCCCTGTCATAGATGACAACAGGTCTGGAAAATATCATTTCGTACTTCACAGTCTTGAAATGTTTTAAAGTGATGTACGCATCTGTTGATTTAATAAAAGTTTGTTTTTATATAGAAACTGGCCATATAATTAGCATAATATACTGTAATAAAGTTATCAGCATGTTCCCAGTGTTTTAATGTCATGATGATCTGGCTTTATTTGTGCTTTCGGGGTCTTCCTTCACCTGTAATTAGCTTGACGTCGCTATATGACTGAAATACTGTTGAAGCGACGGTAAACTCAAATAGTCAAGTCAAGTACTAGTGGTATAGTACTGTATACAGTATGTAGTACCTATCCCTTATTTCTACGTCGACCTTTACATTAGCAGACATTTTTAATTGTAAATTCTCTATTTCACGTAGTGTATATTGCTTGTCTATTATTCATTTATACATGATCTCCATAAAGGGTCTAAATTATTTAAGTATTGTGGAAAGAAACTCTCCCACTGCGACAGCCAGGAACCAAGCGGCTGAAAATCAACCGCTGCCAACATTAAAAAAGGCAAGTATATCTCCTCCACCCTCGTGATTATCTGGCCCATGGTCTTATTAGTCTTGACAACCTGTCTCACCTGAATTTAATATCACGTTAGGATCAATATTGTTATTAAAATGCATGGAAATATCCCCATTAATTCTACTATTTGTGCAATAATGTCTTGGATTCAATCTTAGAGGTTGTATTATACTGGTATTATGTAAATTATTCAGTGCATGATTTTATCGAATACCTATTAATGGGGACGAGGGGGGTATGTAATCCATAATGCAATTTATCGATGACATAGGTTTTCCTCAAAAAGGAAGTCCAAGACGACTGGTCATCACTAGCTACAATACAGAGCTACCATGGGCCACAAAGATTTGCTCCTGACCACCTGACCGCAAGGGCGGGATTACAGTCTGGAGTACCTATCCCCTATTTCCACGTCGACCTTTACATTAGCAGGCATTTTTAACCGTACGTTCTCGTATTTTATTCATTTTTACATGATATAATGTAGTTGTTTACGCTTGCTGGGGCATACATATTGAGTAAATCAAACCACTTAAAATATTTAAAAAAAAAAAGTTTAGAGATATCTTGTTACGAGGTCAATCAGTCACGCAACTATTTTTACCGATGCATACGTTTTAGATAAACCATAAACATATTTAAATATTGATATACATTGTCAATTTCATTGACATAAAACAAATCACTAAATTTCAATATGCAGAGACTTCAATGACTACTGGGGTAATTGTTCCTTGATTTACATACTGGAATTGACGTGTACGTATACATTGGTGCCTTACTGCAAATAATAATAACTAAGCAACAGGTATATGTGCCACGCGTCAAGCAAGACAGAAACATTGTATATCAGTGTCATTTTATATTACCTCGTCATGACCGCGAATCGAACTTACTACCTCCCGGCTCCCGGCGGAAGTTCACTTGGACACTGGGTTCGAACTCAAAATCTTTGGATCCGCAATAAGTATTAAACCACGACGCCCTTGACAGTACTTAAATACTTAGGACCATTCCTGTTTTTCTATTAAAGCAGCTCGTTCACAGATGATCAGTCTAAACTGAAAAAATAACTCTAATTTGTTAATGTTGATGAAGTCTTTTACCCTGACAAATAAATTCGGGAACTGTAGGTCAATAGCACAGAAAAACGCTTTTTTCGTATACGCAATAATGACGTCATAGGTAAAATATAGAATACGGTATCAAGCGGTCCACGTGACACGTTCCGCAACATGATGACTTCTCCAGATCAGGGTAGCGATTTCGTATAAAGTTATCGAATGCACTAAAAGTGAATGTGATCATTTAAGTGACGGCAAATCAAAATAGCAAATCTAAATTTAGATTTTATAATTCTAAATATAGTTCCAATACCGTCTGTGACGGTTTACCTGTGATGGGGAAAGCACTCACGGATGGTTGCATTGGGTGACCATGCTTCTGTAGATGGGTATTGATAGACGTAATACACTCATATAGATAAAAATCAAGTTCTTAGACAAAGGCCATCTGTGAACGAGCTGCTTTAAAAATGAAATGTTGTTAGTTATAAATGCAGTAATTTATTTCAACTGAGGCAAGTAATTGAATGGATATATGAGTATAAGATTTTAAGTTTACTTAGCACTATATTGGTTGAATCAGGGTGTAAACAGTCGATCTCTATCTTGCAAACGTATGTTACAAACACACGAGCATTAACTTGCCCGGACAACAGCGCGGTCGTGCAAATGCTACTAGATTGATCGACTGTATTTACGATATTGTAAATAAATAATTCCAGGACTCAAATATCCAGTAGCAAAATACACACAAATCTGTATCTGATGTCGTTGACTTGGAGCCCGCTGAGGAAAAGATTATTTTGTTGTTAATAGTGTTCATCCACCCAAGCAACAAAAACAAGATCGAGCGTTATTAGGATCCGTGACAGGAACTTGCTCCTCACCTGACGTTTTAGAGATGATCAATTGCAATCAACAGGTTAAAACAGCATGATACGATTTGAGATCTGCCGCGGCTACGATAAAATTATCTCTCTTTTTTTTTTCATTGACTGATCGGTATCCAATGGTTGGTCGAAACTGCGATACATGAGATTGTTAAATATTGATGATTCAAGGGTATATCAAATGATTGAGACAATGGAAATCAGATCGGCCTCTCTATCTGATAAATATTTTAAATTGCTTGGATACACTTTACAATATTATTCAACATTTTGATGTAGTATACAGGTGGTTTGTAGTGCCTATCCATCTGACACAGAAAGTAGCCATGCCTTTTTTATCGTAAATTTGACTGATCTTTGTCAAATTTCAGCACATAACTAATATGAATAACAAAAGTATTAAAAACAGAAGAAAAAAACGTGTGAAACACATGACCGTTAGATTTCTCGAGATACTGATGCTGTTGCTACGTCTTACCGTTCTCACCAACGTTGAAAACCCACGATATATATCCCGTTATCAATTCAGTTATATATAAAGAAGGAAAAAGTATTTACAAGAGCGACCGTGGGGTTTTTTTTTTTGTTTTTTTTTGTTTTTTTTTCGACAATGGTTTTCACTGGTTGGAATGGGTTGGTTCAATGGTTGGAAAAGTTACTCAGCTTTCATAATTCTTGAGTTTGAGTAATACTATGACCAGAGGGATACAACTCTGATGTAATCCGTGACACAAGAGAAAACTTGATAGTATTTAGAATCTAGACATATACTAAAATGTTTAGCTGCAATTATGAAATTATAACAATTTGCAAATCAGTTTAAGTATCTTAAGTGACAAATAGAACAGAATATCGGTACTTTCCTGGCATACGGTAAGTCAGGAGTAAAACTGGACTAAAACAAAAGTTCAGGAACCGAACACTATATTTAGCGGTTGAACGTCATCGGAAACCCACGAGCGTCTCGATCCATTAATCGCAATATATCGCTTGTGTGATTTTAGGTTTATATTTGCTCGTTGTCGATTAGTGCTTCCATTCATAATGGGATTGTGACGGTCAATGAAAACGTTCGTTCTAACCTTTCCTTATGGCGACATGCGCGGACTTCTATTTCTAGTTATTATACGGCATTTTTAAGATGACCAAATTACTGAATTTGAAAATTTATGTCTACAGTCTTTAATTGATTAAGATTTAATGTTTGTTTGTTTGTTTGTTTGTTTGTTTGTTTGTTTATTTGATTTAAGGTCCCACCGACAGTATTTCAGTCATTTGGAGACGATGTCTACTTGAGACATATGTAGTGCTGCCACACTGCAGTATCATGCCGTAGACATGTGGCATGATACCAAACCAAGTCACATTATCCTGATACCAGGCCAACCAGTCCTAAAACTACCCTTATATGCTGAGCGCCAAGCAAGGGAGCTATACCGGTACCATTTTGAACGGCTCAGCCACAATGGCGTATACTGTCGGCGGTACGTTACACCCCCCAAACACTACAGAACGCGCATGCTGTTATGGGTACCCCCCCCCCCCCAAAAAATAATAAAAAAAATCTAATGAATATCTGTAAAACCAGAAAACGCTAGCCAGGCTGACACATGAAGTGAGAAGCAACATGCTGTTATGGGTACCCGGCACTGGTTATAATTATTGAGGGATGAGTTGCAATAAACAACAAATAAATACAAAATAGAGATTCATGCGATTTACATTGTGTATTCATGACATGCTATTTATTTCACTCTTGCATTACCGTATTTTTTTTTAGTATAATTATTTTCGAGTAATATACATGTATTCAATAAATTTCTGTTCTGTTCTGTTCAGATGAAATATACTAAGAGGCAAACGGGCAGTTTAGACTTTCCATGAGGTTTTAATTCAGCAGATATTGACCGGAAAAGAATTCAAATTAAAACCAAAACGGTCCGTAACTCTTTGAAAATTCATCGAGCCGGAACATGCAGATAATATGCGCAATGATGTATAACCTCTTGGTAGCAAATGTTTCAAATTCTTACCAGCAGCATGCTGAGAGAAAGTTCGGGCAAGAATCTGGGGTGTTATCAATGTACACTTCGATGTATAGCTTTCAAATATATAATGATTTACGGGCTAGTTCTATCAAGTCTTTTAATTGTTTAATGTTAAATACAATCTTAAAACAACGTTTTTTTTTCTAAACGGAATTAATAGTGAGACTGAAAACATTTTTTCTTCGAAATTCTTGATATAAAAATTATTATGATTTCTATCCTGTGAGGAACAGATCTTGAATAATCAGACATAACACCAAGACATCAATATTTTTCCTGAAAAAAATTTAGATGTTGATATCTAAAGCGAAAAAGTTTTATAACGGATAGAAAATACCTTAAATAAATACCCTAAATAACTTAATTAAACGCCACAAATTTAATATTGGTCGAATGCTATTGGAAAATTCTTGGGCTGCGCCGATATAGTTTGTTTGTTTGTTTGTTTTGTTTTTTTGTTTTTTTTTGTTGTTTTTTTGTTTTGTTTTTTATTTCGCATTTATATTTGTTTTCACGATTACGTATAACGTAGGAACATCTTTACTATTTTTCCATCACCATTATTATTACAACGAAGGTAGATAACCCTTACTTGGAAGAGAGAAGTGTTCCACAGTTAACGATCTTGATTGTGTGCAGGGATGACTCGGAACGCTTCAGGATCTGTTCATATCCCGGTTCCAGGCTCGATCTGAAAAAAAAAAGTTTTTTATGAATTTACGACTCGCATACAAAGAACTGTGAAGACAGCTCATGACAAAAACATAGAGTTACCATCCTCCTCAATACATATTATATACGCATGAATTGTAACTGTAGACATTAAAAATATGATATTATTAAAATAAACGCTATCGTTGACTTAATAGCATAAAGCTATGCAAGGCGATTTTTACAGCAGTCGTTGACAAAAATATCGACCAATGAAAAGGCGCGTTATAAAAATGAGATATTCTTTGGCATTACCTGGTAAAATGGCAATAGAACCAATGAAAATGCGTGATTTAACACATTCTATAACTCAGGGCGGGCGTGGGAATCCGACGATGTCTTAACGCATGAATGATTAGTACACAGAAGAGGGGGGACGTAGCTTAAACCCAAGGACTGCATTAGATTTAAAAAAAAACGCATCTGAGCGTGAAAATACATACTGTATACTGGTCTGGTATTCTTCCACGGTCTCAGTCTTTTTCCTTGTTCTTGGCCGCAAGTCTTGGTGGATATAAATGGGAAAAAAGTTAATCAAACGAAGTTCCCAAATTTTAAGAAATGTTTATTTAGAGTATTTTTCTAACCGGTCTCGGTGGCCAAGGAGTTAGAGCGTCCGCCTCGGAATCGAGAGGTCATGGGTTTGATTCCTAACCGCGGAATACCAAAGTCGTAAACAATGGTACAGGCATAACTCCCTTTCTAAAAGTTCTGCATAAAAGAGTAATTCCAAGACTGGTTGGCCCGGTGTCAGGATAATGTGACTGGATGTGGTTCCATGCCACATGTCTACGGCGTGATATCGCAGTGTGGCAGCACTATATCTGTCTCATCAAGTAGACAAAAGTCCCCAAATAACTGAAATACTTTCTTTGGGACGTTAAATCCAAACAAACAAACGAAGAAGAAAACCCGGCCAACCTGGGGAAATTGCGACACCACTGTTTACATAGGACTCAGTTTAAGCTCAATGTTGTGCATCCTATTCTTATAAAATTTCATTTTTCCAAGGCATTGAATAATCAGAATAAAAAATGTACGTGTATATATAGCAATGGTCATCTCAACAATTCCTCGAGTATGGTGATATTTCTAGTATTTTGTATGGCCATGTCGACCTCGAGGAACGTCAAGACTACGGTGGGGGCCTCCGTGGCCGAGAGGGTAAAGTCGCTGACTTTAATAATCACTCAGCCCCTCACCGCGTGGGTTCGAATCCCAGCAGGGTCATTCGGATTTTCATGTGAGGAAGCCTTCCAGCTGGCTTGCGGTAGGTCCGTGGTTCTACCCGGATGCCTCCGTGCATTCGGGGTCTTCCTCCACCTGTAATTAGCTGGACGTCGCTATATGACTGAAATACTGTCGAGGCAACTCATATAGTCAAGTCAAGTCAAGACTACGGTACACTCGGATAAGTTGTTTGTTTGTGGCCTTACCTTCCAATATGAGGACTTTCAGCTGAGAGCACCGCCTTGCAATATGCATCAGGAACTTATGAAAACAAAAGGAAACTCTTTGTACTTCAAATCACGATATATGCTTTGTTAAATTATGTACATATACATAATACAACCATTGTTCAGTGTCGTTTTGCTGAGACAATTGCTGGGAAAAAATGAGGAAGATATTTTCCTTTCATATAGCGAAAATTTAAAAAAAACTTCAATCCATTTTATAAATAGATAGTGTATATTTGAAAGTGCATAAATATCTCTTGGTTAGACTGTGTGTATGTGTGTAAACAGTTTAAACGCCCTTATCTGGAATTTAAATTGGCCAACTTTTTTTAGTTTTGGATTATCTCCCTTTTATTTTAATTACTCTGTGAATTTCTAGTTTATCTGTTCCCTCTACTGTATTGTATAATCTTCGATAATCTATATTTTCTTTTGAATTGATCATTTTACCTTAGTTTACTTACAGTTATTTCAAATGTGAAACGTTAAAGACAAACATGACGTTTATAATGCACATTTCAGCCATTTAAACTTATTTAGGAAAAACACGATCTTACAATTTATTTTAATTTCTCTCGACGGTACCTTGGTTGGACCAGTACATTGCACCTAGGAATATCTTGAAAAAGCCTTGTTCCCAAATGGGGTTTGAACCCACAACCTTTGGATCCACATTCTGGTACGTTACCGCCCTTTATCATTATAATTAATAGTTTTTGGAAAGAAGTCTCATAAGCATATTGCTTTCACGTCAATTCAGTTTTCACATTATTATAAGTACATGAATACTGCATTGTTGTTATGCAATGTATATATTAGTATGAATGTTAATATGGAATAAACTAAACCTGTAATACAATGCATGGTCTACCTTCATGGATACTCTCTCGTCTCGGATTTCCACCCGCCTTGGACTCTTGCTTCGCCACTCACGACACACGAGCGAAACACGACATAACGTCGCCGTGTCGAAGAACGAGAAGATGTGACACAGCGCCTGACGTCGGCGTCTTACTTCTTCCCGCCGGGACAACGGAATGACGTCCAGGATTTCAAACGACGCTGTTAATGAAGTCCAAATCCGTAATATAAATCTACTATAAAATTCTATTTGATTTTAATTGCGCATTAATCCTATCATAAAGACCGAAGGGCTGAGTAATTAATTACAAAGATTCTGAATGCAACGACGGGCATTATTTTCCGTGTATTCCGATATAGCATGAAAAACGACAGTCTCTTTTAAATTTATCACGTTTACTTTACTGTCCGGTTTTGAAAGTGATATAAATGTCATGTGTCCATTTATTTCATTACGCTTGAATTTGGAACTTTATGATGTCATATGTTATACTTTATTTTTGAAAATGTGCATACGCACGCCACAAGCCTTCTATGTTTATAAATTGTGTTAGAATGGATAATCAATATTTACGAAATTTAGATAAAGCATAAAGATATTGATGATGATGATGATGTGAGTGATGATGATGATGATGAAGATGATGTGAGTGATGATGATGATGATGATGATGATGTGAGTGATGATGATGGTTTAATTCCCTCCCCCCCCCCCTTTTTTTTGCAGTGCAACAATCTGCAATTTTTTATTATGATATCTGATATATCTTTTTATTTTGTATCTTTATCTTTATAAAAATCTATTTAAAGTACCGCTTTTTTGTTTATAAATACCCATTAAATGGTGTTTGATTGTTAAAATTATATAAATGGTATGATTATATTAGAAAATGTTTTTCGGGTGGAGTGTAGAGGGTGGGGGCGTGAACATGCCTCTGAGTAGCCAAGGGTATATAAGCAAGATATTTTTGACTATGAGGAGAAGCTATACCCTCGTATAACCCATAGGTCATAAGTCAAATAGATAAATATGATGGCTGCAGTCAAACTGGACAAACATTTCTTGCAGATAGCCGTCTATAGGTTAGTATATCTAACGAAGATTGCAGTCGATATCCTGACGGATTTCCACGATATGTCTGAACAAATCATATTGTTAAAGTCCTATTTAAAATCCTGTCATTTAGTCATACTTGCAGGGCACCAGTCCTTTAGGCTTAACTTCGGGGTGAAATTTCTTTGAGATAAATAAATATTTCGTGACAAAAAGGTTAAAAAAAAACATTAGATCATCTTTATCCTCGCTTTTTTCCGAAGTTTCACCCTGCACTATGCTAAATAAAAACAAAATTCAGAAACATGACAATAATTCATATTTTTGCCTCACCAACATCCACCAAACGATATAAAACCTTTCATCTGGCGCCCCGCAATGAAAAACATGACAAACAATGTTTTGTCTGACTCAGTATTAATATTCGTGGGTCACACTTAGACAAAAAATGTCGAATTTTCGTCACACAGGACGAAATATTGATTTGTCATGTTCAGACATTCGGGGTTGCCGGAAAGAAGTTATACTTTTGAAAATCCAGCTACTAATTTGTAAAATTTTCACCCTGAATACCCAGCCTTAAGTTTCCGAGCTTTTCGTCAAACACCCCATGAAACACGACTATATTTTATTTTTACTTTGGACATTTCGCTCTACCAAGCGAAATGGCATCAACCTTAATTGTGTTAGAGTATTGCGAGATAATAAATATCAGTTTAGATCTTAAATATGCAACAAAACAATAATTGAATTAATTTAAGGTAAAGTCCCCTTGTAATGGTTCCGCTACGTCTTGGACCACTTACTCTCTACCAAGGTACTCTAATGAAACATTAGGAAACCTTGGTAATCTCCGTGATATCTCCGTGTCGCGGTACAGTACTAGCGCGCATTGGTGACGAATATGAAGGTCATGTGTTTGTTTCCGCTCTGTGGTTTGCACGACCTAGTACTGGATTATAATTTGTTAAACCAGATTTCCAAATCAACTCAGAGAATTAAATTGAAATTAAATAAACTGAAGTGTTTATACTATAAAACTGAAGATCGTTTTAAAGTTATTTAAAACACAACACCAAGGGGGCAAAAATTAATAAACCCGAAACCTCTTAAATTAGAAAACAAGAAATGTATTAACACTGTCACATTATAATTATCATTTTATTTACTAGAATGTTTTAACAATGCATTCAGGTCTTCTTTGATTGCCCAGTATGGATGATGTAGTTACTATGGATTGTAATTAAGATTTATTGCTTCTAATGGTTTTAACGGTATGAAATCGTTTTACCTTTTTAAACAAATATCTAAAGACTGATTATATAAAGACAGGGTCTGAAATAAAATGGTAATAGGTTTTTAAAATATTCCAAACGGTAAAAAGTTTGTATCTTTATTTATCAAACAGTGTAAGCACAAGCAAGAGGATAGAATTATTTGATTTATTTTCAAATTGGTATTCATAATGGTGAACTACAACAATCAGCAGAACAAATCCCTATGCCACACAACACAAACTGTATTGTGTTAACTTTGGATAAATACGTATATTATCTTATATTGACATTTTGTTACAAACATAATAAAATACATCACATTTATAATCCATTCAAAATATCGCTTCAGAATTTCTTTTTATAATCAGTGTCTATGACTATTACTTAGTAATAATTGCTTGCATAGGGTAAATAGATAAACGTTTCTGACGAAACAAATGATAAAAAAGCACCATAAAGCCAAAAAAAAGCGTACACCTTATATAACCAAATAGTATGTTTATGATTATGTACCTTTAACCAATGGAAGTAAAGCCCCCATGCAACTAAGGTCCAATGTACTGATTGTCCCTAACCTTGAGATGATGTGGATGACATGGCATTACGTGAGTACGGACGGTGGATATCGCTCAAGCTGTCTGTGCCGTCATCGTCTATTAAATCCTTGATTCTTTTACAACCCGCTTCAAACTCCTGTCTTACTGCCTCTGTATCCGTATCCATATCGGTGTCATGAATGTTGCTGGAACCGTGGGATGTCAGTCTCGATTCACTGGCATCTAGAATAGGTTCAGCAAACATGGATATTCCTTTATCCGATGATTCGCATTCAGAATTATCCTTTCCATTATTTTCACTATCAATATTTTTAAGAAACAAAGCAGAATTTTCAGATACTTCTTCATTCTGATTAGGAATTGCAGTTGCAAAATCGTGATCTAAGGGCATTGGTGATCTTTCAGAATAATTGTTAAGTGACTCAATAGATGAATACGTGTTGTTTTCTCTTGGAAGCGGGTCTTGAAGATGTTGCAGAGTTTCATTTACTTCCTTTAGAGACGTGTTTGCTGCGTTTGAATGTGGATGTTTCATTTCGAGAGTAGGTTCTCGTCCTGTGTTTAGTTTAAGGTTGGGATGTGCTTCTGTTTTGCTTTTGTCTAGCATTTTACTAAGCTTTTCTTCAACTTGGACACTTGTTTTCGTCCGAGAGACTTTGCGCGTTTCTTGGCATATTTCTGATTGATCTAATGACGACTGTTTTGGTTTAATTGTGTCCCTGGCAAAGTGAAACAGGTGAAGCTGACATAACTTGCGGGTTTCCTTTTTTCGAATACTTTTTTGCTGTTTGTCTTTCAGTTGATGGTTCACATTGATTGCTTTGGAAAATATCTGTTTCTGTTACACCTGACTGGCATACGTTCTTAGGTTTCGATGTTTTTATATGGTCTTCATATTTGTCACGGCCAAAACTTAAGCTTGCAATGTTCCTGGCATTTTCTGTGTCTTTCATTGGTTCATTTTGTGTGCCATTCTTTGAAAACGATTCTTGTTTGATATCATGTTCTATTACATTTTGTTCAGCTGACGCATTCCCTTGAGCTGGTAAATTTGTTGAACCGCCAGGCTGTGCGCCAATTTGTTGCATCATTGGATATGGATACGGATAGGGGGCATAACCAAACATTTGGCCGCCATGTTGCATGAACTGAGCCGGCACTTGTTGATTCCATTGAGTTGGATTCATGTGAGGACTAATATCTTGAGAGGCAAAATGATAAGCCTGGGGATAGAAACCCGGTGGAACCGATTGTGAGACCACGCTATGACCTGGTACGGTCTTTTCCAATTGTTTTGAATTGTTGTGTTTTTCAGCGGAATTCATTGCTGAAAGTGACCTAAGAGGTGGAGTTCCGCTAGAGCCTCTAGCGTTCGATAAGAGTAAAGAATCCCGTGATTTATACTGGCTATTGGCTACACCTTTACTATCAACAATATCTTTTCTTCTTTGCCGATATTTCTCATTAATGAAATTCATTTTGTCTTCTATTGTATCTTTGGAACCATTTCCCGCTTTTTCATTATTTCTTTTCGACGAATATTTATCGGATATTCGTTTGATCTTTTCATCAACGCTTTCTTTATCCCTAGGTTTGGAAACAGAACTTCTGTCCAAGTATGAAGTAGACTTGCTGATGTCGTTGAAGCTTCTAGACGTTAAACCAGTACTTTCAGAACAGGACAATGAAGACCCATGAACACTGACATATGGAGATTTTCTAATGAACGAATAAATTTCTCTGCCGCCGGATGTCATCTCTTTATCCGACAGGCTTCTTTTATACTGAGGTTGAGTGTTTATTGGTCGAAACGTGTTTCTCTCGTTTCGGCTTTTCCCTGAAACCATAGTTCCTGGAGATATTTCTCTTAACTTCTTTCTATTTGGACTTGAACGTTTAACCCTGACTACAAGATAGTCATCACTAACTGGTATTTCGCCAGGTACTGGGGAATAGCCGCTAGATGGCGTTTCATGTCTTGGCGTAGATCGGGAGACGGTCCTTGAAACAGGTTGTGACCGCGGCCGTGTTGACAAATTGGCACCAGACGTTGAATGTACAACGGCAGATGATTGTGGCAGACATGACTTCTTCGTAGCAATTGCTTCACTACCGGATGGACTGACCTACGCACACGAATAAAACTATGATAGTAAACAAACATTAAATGCATTTTGTTCATAACAAAATAATCTGAAAAGAAAATTATAATTCATACCGGTAGTTCTTTTCTTTATTCGTTAAAATGTAAGGTTTTTTTTTTGCATGGATACAAAATAATTCTAAATACAATCGTATGCAGCAAACTGTTTGATTCTGTAATTGTAAAAGCGGAAACAACTTACATATTCTTTTTGAAGACAAAGCCAATATGCAAATATAATGTCACTGAAATAATATCAAACTTGGTAAAGGAAAGTACATTGGTATAGTCTGATCACTCGAATGACTCCTGTTCAGTTATTCTATCATGTCCTTTTTGAAGGACCAATGTTCTAACTGGGTCGGCAAAATTAAATACACCTATGTTATCACGAGAGTATGTACAATAATCACAATGAAAAAATGGTGACATATCACGAGATAAAATGGTTAGACGGTCGTCTAGTTTTACAACCGACGAAATCCATTTAAGTACAAACACATATTTACCGTAAGTAATGAACAAAGGTCAACAAAGAATAATAATAGAACAACTATTGTGCTGCATGCTTTTCAGCAACAATTACATGTACACCTTGTTTGTACCTACGTGGAATACCCCGTTTGTGCGGGTTCCGGATATCCCTTTAAAACTTGCATCCAATAAGTGTAACAATGGCGTGGAGGCGAACCCCTGTGTTGCTAGATATTGTGATTCACTTCTAATCATACCGGTAACTTTCAATGATATACAGATTCTACCCTTCCGTTATAGAAGTGCAACTGTTATGATTTATTAAACGTCAATGAAACTGTGGTTCAACCATTTAACATAAGGAGCTTAATGTGTTATAATTAAGCTAGCAGGCCAGGTTTATAATGGGAGAAATTTCAAACCCTGTCAAATTCCGAGTCTGAAACATCAGGTAGAGTGTCGTCATCCCAGAGTATTCCATTTTCGTCCATTATCTCATCCAGATTCCCAGCAACTTCCTCTTCAAGCTTCGTGTAACCGTCATTAAACGACTCAAACGACACTGTAAATGTCAATTAGTTTTGTTAATTGGATTTGCAATAATTCTGTAATTTTGATACTCTGCGACATGTGACATACATGTATATAGTGCTTACTGAGATACGATCTGAAGTAACATGCTACGCTAAGCCACATTCTCATGACATCAGCCTAGCCATTTAGCAAGCAGAGGAAATATACTAATATGTTTATGACTTTTGTATAATGATTGCGTGGATAGAATCTATCACTTCCTAACTGTCGCGACCGAACGGTATAAAATTTATTTCTGCAAATATCCTCGTATACCAACCAGCAATTACACAAGTCACTGAGGTAATCAGGATCATTGGAACTCTACACATGATTATAATATGCTTTAAAAAAAAGTAGCATATGCATGTTTACTTCCTTTCAAACCTTTAATCTTAATACCTTGCACAAATAAGTAACTGATATATACTGAATCATAAATCATTAACAACGCCAGTATATTCCATCTTTTAATAAAATATACAGAATCATGTATGATATACCATGTATCATCTCTAAGACGTTAGAAGAAATAGTCATATAATGAAAATATACCATTCTGATGGTCCTTTCTTCGAGATGGACGGTCTGTGACTGTTTCTCTAGAATGGCTTCGTTTGTCTGATCTACTTTTCGAAGAAACCTAAAATCCAGAATAAATAATTATACAACTAGGACTGAACAATATGCACAAGACTTAACTCCATCCATTGTTTGAACTGTAGTCAAAACCTCAAAAGAAAATATATTGGGGTTGGTTTAAAAATTCTCTCTGTAACATTTTATTTTCCAATCAAATAACACGAAAAGTTTGATACATGTCCTATGATATACAATAAAATTCGGTAACCAATATACAAGGAATTATTATCTTATAAACGACCTATATATAGCGAATATATTTCCAAATAGAACTTCATAAATGCTCGACGAGAGGTTAGATCTAGATGAAATGAAATTTAATTAAAATTTTAAACTCACTTTTTTTTTTTCATTTTAAATAACCCTTCTTCGTTACAAATTTAATAATTATTAATGAAATCCACTATTTCATGGGGACAGACGCCCCCTCCCCGATTTTCACAGTTCGCTATTAACATGTAAATCTCAATTGAAAAAGCTTGTTTGGGGGCAAAAAGTGGATCCTACTAACTGAGGTAACGCTATAAGCGAGTACACTATAACAAAAAGACTTTGATATACAATAAAGAAAGGGGAATTTCGGGATTTAGCGGAGGTGTTCCTTATAACCGATTGTTTGCTTTATCCGAGTTCGATGACCACTGTATTAAGATCTTATCTTTATTTTGTTTTCTTTAAATCATCGAAGATAAATTATATCTATTGCAACCACTACCGGTATTCAGCAACTTGAAGAACGCTATTTTTCCTACATTTCGAACGCACTCGAAGTGCTGTTGAATAATCGAACTTTTGAGTAAAGTTGGCGCTAAAAAGGCTGACGTTAGCGACACGTCTCGACAGCATTTCCTGCAAGTTTGAAGACGGTGTGTTGAACGGTTACCTCCCAGAAGCGTTTGAATCATAGTGACTTCACAAAAGCGCATGGCGTCAACGGACGATACTAATTAACGTTCCGTAGTAAACTTTTGTGTTGGACACTTGAACACATTAAAAACTCGAATACATTGATGTATGGGAAAAATATGTCCAGATGGCACTAGCGCTTGGACGGTTGAATCTCAGTGTGTAATGACAAAATACAACGTCGTCCGATATCTACAGTGACTGTTGGAAACGCAATATTAGTGAAGGAGCTGATGGACATAGATAGGAGACTTGCGGTGCGAAACATTGCAGAACTGTCTCTCTTTCAACTGTAAATAGAATTCTAACAGACGAGCTTAAATTGTCGTGTCTGCACATCGGGAAAGTAGACCACACTCTTTAATTTGACGTTGAGGTGACGTTGCGTTGACGTCGGCGTGCTAGGCAGATAATGTTCAATTTTCTTTGTATAATTAACTGCTTTATGCATCATTACACGTTTTGTTGTGAAAGTCAGCCAAAGGTAAACGTATCGCATGGCGTATTTTGTTGTTTCATTGTTAAATAAAAGGCTGAAGAAATAGAGCAATTCCGCTAATTTATAAAACAACAATGATACAGGACCTTGCTTAAATCTAATGATATTTAATAAACTTTAGTGTTCTGTTTCAAGTAAAATGACTCTTCTCTACGGTTGGGGGCAGAGAGATTCCCAGAGGTGTATCAGTGCATCGTTGTATAGAAACGGCGAAGCTTTTTTTTTTCCGGGTGTGTGGGGGCGGGAGTGACTTTGACGATGTTTTTATGACGCCGAATATCTAAACCTTGTGTAATAAAAGTAAATGCTGTTCTATGTTGATGTATGAAACTGCAATTTTTATGGTACGCTGCATTTAAATTACGTACTAGGCCTGAGACAATTAATTATTGTAGCTTTAACAGTCTTGTTTTTATTCGGTTTGTCCACGAACTTATGGCTTTATCCTCTAAGTCTCTAAAAGGAAATGACTTACCCTAGCTTTGCTATTATCTATGTTAATCTCAGCAGACCTCATCCGATGAGCAATAGGGGAAAGTGACCTTGACCTCCTTTCGCGTTCATGGTTGTTCTTCTGGCGTTTTGCTCTTCTAGCGCTGTCACTGAGATTCAACATACTCTGGTGAGTTTGTGGATATTTAGAATCAAATTCAGGATTCTTGAGTTGATGCTGCTTCCTGTACTTTCCTTGATGTTTTGAAGAAGCTGGCAAGCTCTCTTCTTCATACGACATACCGACTGCGCTTTGTCTTTCTGGCCTCTCATCTGGATCATCGGAATAATCACTATAAGTTCCATTGAAATAGTCGTCTTCAACTAGTAATTCTCTCTCATCATCGCTGTCTTTGTCGTCTCGTGTGAATTTGTTTTCCTACTCTTTATCTCATTCTTTATCTCATTTCTGCTTCTTTCATTTTACGATCATACTTTTCATGACTACTGCTTCCATCAAGATTATCTGGATGAGAGTGAAAACTTCTTCTGATAATATTTCTTGTTCTGGGACTCTTAAAATCCTTTTCGTTTATAACTGTTTTCCTTGATTCAAACGAGTCTTCATCTGAATTAAATGTGTCATCTGCAACTTTACTGGCGTTCATGTATGATTGGTTTCGGGTAGGAGATCTCACCTTAGACTTCGTTCTATTACTCACAGAATCACCATGGAATTTTCTTGAATTTTTCGGAATGTTTGTATCGCTTGCAGTTATGGCGGATGTTTTTCATTTGGAAATTTATTCAGTTTTCTAATCACATTGTCAGTCGTATCTGCCTCTATATCACTACTTTCTCGATCACTCACTGGGAATCCCTGTCCTGGTACGTGTAACAATTTGTTGGGAGGACTTCGTATGTATTGGTCCACGTTTCTGTTTCCTATTGATGTTGGACCGAAGTCTTTTGAGTGGCCGTCTTGTGTCAATAAACCCGCTGGTATATTTTGCACCGTTTGCATATTATTTGAAGCTGGGTACAGTCTGTGAGGATGCACTTGGGCTCTTGTGTTAATTTGATTGCGGGAATTAGAAGGTTTTGTGTTAGGATTGGCCAACTTGTTGATAAAGCTACTCTGTAGTTCATTGCGCCATGAACCTTTGTTGTTCAAAGATGGATGTCTGGGTGGTTTTGGTGGAGCAATCTTTGTTGGAAGACTGCAAAAACAAGAGTCGAATTACAATTATCCATAACTCCTGACCTACTGGGTTGATATCAGCGATAATCGAATTTGAATAAAGAGGATATAGAATTTATACGAAATAATTATGGACAACGGGCGGACGAAAGACATTCAACGATCCTAATACATGTAAATTTATTTTCAGGTGAGCTAATAATATACTGATAAATTACAATGGATAGCATATGCGTGTGAATATTTGAGGCCAACATTATATCTTTTAAAAATGAGTAAATTGTACTTGTCTATATTCACATTCTTAAGATAATTGACACGATAATATATTTATATATTCGCTCTCCTTTAATGCCTGAAGTGCACACAAAGTTCGCGTATATATATCTTTATAATTTAGAATATATAATAAAGAGATACAGAAACAGTACTCAGAAGAAGTGTCAGAAGCGAATTGAATTAAATTTAATCGCAAATTATTTAGTTGGGAATATGAATACATGTATACGTTTTATTTAGCCTCACCCAAGGATCTAGTTATTCTACAAGAGGTTTTGTCACCATATATTTGAAGCAAACATGTCTGTAGTGGACTAACAGGCTAACTTGCTAGTACGAGAAAATGACTGATTAACCAAGGTTGTTCATCATTGGGGAATATGCTAACCTTAAACGTTCGGTCACAGAGTTAACTTCCGGTTCCGAGTTTTCGCCATTTGAACGGCGGGTCCTGTTCTGTGCCGAGGTCTCTGCGCCTGATTCACTGGAAGCGCTCCTCAAGGCCCGTAACTCTGACTCCGCATGTTCAGCCCTTGTCAACAATTCCTCAATAAAAACTTCCAGCTTTTTTCTGGCAAATTTCTCCTTGTCCGCTGCAGACTGAAGGAATGATTTTAGGTTTTGAAGTTCCCTGAAAGATAAACATACAGTCATTCCCTTTTCATGTTCAGCATCATTAGTAATGATAATAAAGAGAAAATAAAGTTTCAAGCAAGCGAGTTAATCTTATATTAGATTTATATGCATTTAGTACGCCTTTCCTTATCGTATTGCATAAATGTGATTTCTGATATGTAAATACATAAAACCGAAAATCTCAAATGCAATCTCATTTTAAATGTTAAAGTATATTCATCTTCGTTATAAAATGACGTATAAAACGTATATGAATTAGTTAGAATTTATGTTTTGCTTTATCATTATCCTTAATGTAGTTTCTTTGAATCAACTGATTGCAATATTCCCTTTGTTCTGTTTGCTCATCGGGCTTTACATCCCACCAACAATATTCCAGTCAGTAAGAGATCATCCATACCTGAGGCAGATTTGAAACGACAACCTCCGCTAGGGATGCGGGTGCCCTAACCATTCGATCACATAAGTTTTTTTTTTATTTTTGTTGCTGTTGTTGTTGTTGTTTGTTTACTAAATATACAACCTTAAACTGGTCATTATTTTTATTTTCAAAAAAATGTACACAACCAACAGTTTATTTATCTTATGTTCTTAGCCAACAGTTTATTTATCTTAGGATCTTAGCAAAGAATGTTTAAAACTGTATTTTTTTATTTTTTTCGTCATATATATACCTGCTAATTCAATGTGCAACCTTAAATATATGTAACTGTATTGGAGTACTTCTCCAATGTATCAAAGATACAATATCCAGCGTGCCTTGTAAAAAGACATTACCCGCGCGTGTATTGAAGTTCCGCTTCTTTCTTCCTGACCGCGTCCTTCAGGCTACTGACCGCAGAACTCCTCGCGTCCACTTGGTCTACCAGGGACGCTGTGCTCTCTTCAAGTTGTTCTTTCTCTGTAACAAACACATAATTTATGTATAAGATCATCTGCCTGAGGTGTACAATTGCTACGTTAATAATGAAATGGATCAAACGTAATATGCACGATATCCAGTGATACAGTCAAAACTGTCTTAAGCGGTCAGTCTAGGGAACAAGAGAAAGTGGCCGCTTTACAAAGGTGACTGCTAAATGAAGTTTAAATATATAAAAATTATACAATTTGGATATATTAAAATTGACTGCTATATACAGGTTGACCGCTTAGTACAGGTGGCCGCTAACACTGGTTCAACTGTATTTTCTTAATGAAGTTAAATATTAAATGTAAAGTGCAATCGGATGGGATCGATATCTGGTTGAGACATGATGCAGTGGTTAAAGTAAAACACCCTTGTTGAAACTCAATTTACAACTGTAGTTCCAGGACTGTTCCTGTTTACAAATATTGTAACTGGGTTAGTAATGCTGTAGCTTTTTACGGCAGTTAGTCTGCGCATGTAGATAAAGTCTGGAAATAAATGAATAATTATATTTACACTGAAATGAATAAGAATCACCCTATATTCAGTGAAGAGTAAAAAGATGAAGGAAACACATCAAAACATCGGTTGTGTAAATTTGATACCTCTATACAAACCAAACAATGGCTAGACTAAGAGGAGGCAGCAAAATCAGCTTCCATTTAGGAAATCATGAAATTCGTGGACCTATGGTGTCATGTATAGGTTTGGTAGGTCTCCTCACATATTGACTTATATATTCTCAACACTGGCAGCATGGTAATATAGGAAAGCCCTTACCCGCCTGGAGGTCGTGAAGCTGTTTCATCACATCCCGTACCCGGTCTTCCTTCATCTGCAGCAGCCTCTGCATGCTTTCTGTGTTCTCGTCTGCCTGGTCTGTAGACAATAATTATATCATTGACACTGATTGAATATATACAAACTATTACTTAGAAATTCATTTGTCAGGTAACAATCTGCATATTGTCAATGCTTTTTTTTTGTTTCAGGGAGTGAGAGATGGTGTTTTTAATGTGAGCAATATCTAAACTTCCGCGAATATTAAGATATTTCTAGATTGAGCAGCGTTAATAATGTATTTACAGAAAATCTTAATCCAATTCATATCTATCATTGTCTTTTTGTTTAATACACATTTCTAATCTTAGCAGGTCCAAAACTGGGAAAAAGTCCCAACCTTCGACTTCTTAAAACATTCTTGCTAAAACAAGAATCAAATCCGTTGCTACGAAGCATAACTCGCAACCATTACCTGCCAGGACACGTGACTCTTCCATGAGGCGTTCGTGGAGGGAAGACATCTTGGCTATCTCCTGCTGAGCCGCCATTAGTTGTTCCTCCTTGTGGCGAAGTGCCGTCTGCATCTTGCTCTTGTGTTCCTCCGCCTTCCGGTAAACCGACATGGACTGTTCCAACATCGTCTGCTGATTCCATCTTAAAATTTATGAACATGTATCAAACATTCACAGAAATTAAATCTCAAATGAGGAATATTTACTATCCCCATCGTTCAACAATAAAATGAAAGAGATAGCGTAGTAATTTGACTATTAAATTTCTGACTGAGGCCCCTTTAAACCTGGATTGATAATTAGCTACAGAGAAGTGATATGAATTGTTTTTAAGACTATGTAAAATTCAGATTAATATGTACAGGAAATCGTAATAGTAAAGCCACTTCTTTCATGTAAACAAAAGAATGCCTTAAGGAGAGAAAGATAAAGTAAGTGTAACTGAAGCTAAGAAGATCTATCGGTTCATCTACATGCTATGTTCAAATCCTACCTGAGCTGGTTCAGTTCGTCATTGACCGCTCTCAGGTCGTCTTCCTTCGCCTTGATGGTCCGTCTAAGCTCGGCACTTTCCGTATCAGCTCTGCGTACTATACGTTCGGTCTCCTTAATTAAACGGTCTCTTTCCCACTCCAATTTCTTCATCTTTTCCTGTGTGTTCTATATAAGAATTCACCGAGTGAAATATTAAAATTATACTAGTAAATAAATCCCGGGATATGACCAAATGTAATATAAAGAATAAGAATGAGAGAGTCGTTATTATTTATACTAAATATGTTCGCCCAGAGGGAAATAATACAGTAAACAATTTACAAATGTAATTCACTCTTTTTCAAACTTTCGGCAAAAAATGTCTTTCTCAAGAAAAAACATGATTTTTTTAGCAACTACGTTAGGAGCGTTTATACAAACTCCGCGCACCGGTTACGTCACGCTACGCTACTTTAACCACTGCCACCACACAAGTCACGTGATGATAGTTGAAACCATGTGACCAACACTCATATTTTAAAAAAAATAATGTTATTTGATTTTATTTGTTTACTTTTCTCACAATCATGAAATATTTTCGTGAACTATAACGAAACTGATATGATATATTCAAAACTAGTCATAAGTGATAAAAGTAAATCCGTCCTATATCAGCCGAATCTACCTGTAGTGGCAGTGGTTATCGACAACTGTAAATGGGGGTAACTGCTGCGACGGAGTTTGACGTTTATACAGTCGCCATATTGTTATTGCTATGAGAAAGGATTTTTTTCCGAAATATTGAAAATAGTGAATTAATCCTTATTTGTTTATTTACTTGAATTCAACGTCCCATCCATAGAATTTCAGTCGGTACCTGAGTGGAACCAGTTCCTGACACATGGGACCGTATGCAAGAAACATATCGAGATGTAATTAAAGGTTGTAAATTTTATAAATCCTATACATGTCCCCAAATGACTGATTTACTGTCAGTGGAATTAATCCCAAGCAAACAAACCAATGACTCCTATATTTACTGAAGTAACCCTCGAATCACACATATATTTTAGAAGATGAAGGGATCATATCTACCATTTTAAGGACTTTAGTAAGTCGCGGCAGAGTTATTAAGATGTATTACATTAGTCTGTGCCAATCAAAATAATTTCAGACTGTAAAAAAATAGTTATGTTCTTAATTTTGCTCACATCCGAGATTCTGTGCGGTAACATAATTGACAAAGATATAAACTTATAAAGAATAATATAATTTGCATGAAAAATGTCAGTTTTGTGCTCGTAGTATGGAAAGGAACATTACTATCTCAGACAGGAGGTTATAACCAGCCCTCGGTATGGATGGACTTATCAGTACTACGGTCACATGAATGTAAAATGCATGTCTTAACGTACCCTTAAATCTTTGTCCTTAGAAAGTATTTCGTCATGTGACTGCCTCCTAAGGCGATCCATCTCTGCGTTTAGGGAGTCCAGGACCCGCCCCCTTCTGCCAAGCTCATCCTTCAAGCCCTGGTTACACGCTTCTGCTTCCCTAACCAGCCCCTCAGTCTCGTCAAACAAACGCGAGCGGTCGCCTTGGAGACGCGCATGCTCCGTCATCCGAGACTGCATTTGAGCGTCTCGGTCCTGAATCTCTGAAATAGAATTGAGCGAAAATAGAAGTTTTTCTACGTAAAAAAGGCGGTCTCTATGTCAAAAGGATTGGGGGTGGGGGCAATTAATGAATTTTACACTGACATTTTCACATATTGAAAGTATTGCATATTAAAGAATGCTGACAAGCATTTCTTGTGTATTGAATGGCATTGCTGCCATGGAATAGGGATATATTTTTCTTAGATACTGAAAAAAGTGATGTGCCTTGAACGGAATCAAACCTTTAACAAATAATTAAATGTATTTTTCATATACATGGAATTGTATAATTTTATTTATTTATTTATTTTTCATTTGCAATTGCAATTGCCCGAAAATGAGAGTAAGAGCTCTCAAAAGATTGGAAGAAAAAGCACTAAGAGTACCATGATTATTCCAGCATCAATTGTGTTATGGTGAACCTCTACTTACCGGCCGCCAGTTGTTGTATGATAGTCCCGCTGCTGTCGGCACCTCTGGTCAGCGACCTCCTCCATCTCCTGAAGAAGGTCCTGTGACTTGTACAGTGCGTCACTTGTCATCCATTGGTCAAGCCTCGACCTCATCACCTCGCGGTTCAACGTGCCCAGTGTCGTCTGCACATCGTTGCTGGTTACCAACGGTGCCGCGTGCCGGGGGTGTCGGTTTTGAGCAAGTTTTTCTTCACTCTTTCTCTGGACTGAATCCAAAGACGATTTATACTCAGTATTAATCGTCCCTTTACCAAGTGTCTTCATCGCTTCTGTTTTGTGTTTCATTTCTTGCTGCTTTGCACTTTGAAGATCCCGTTCTAGTTTTTCAGTCTCGCTTTTAAAAGTCTGCAAAAGTGGCGAGGATTCACGAACGCCATGTTCGTTGTTCGTGATTTTCTGGCTTGGATATCGAGAATTTAATTGATGAACATTGGCCATTTCGTCAAATGTCTGCTTGTGTAATTTTCCTAAGGATCCACTTAAATTATCTTTATCAAATATGTTTGTCCGTGTATGCGGTTTGACGAACCCCATCTGGAATGAATGGTCATTTTGGAGATGGAGTCGCAGTTCCCGAAGCGTCGCGAACCGCCGCTTGTTGCCGCACTTCGGACAGCGGAACGGTATCAGATCGTTTAGATACTCCGGGACGTCGTTCAGTGACGTCTGCTCCATCATATGGGGCTTCTGTAAAAAATAAGAAGAAAAAAATCCGAAATGTTTTGTTTTACTCCCATCAGTGGTGACTGTAAAGCCGTCCGTATGACAATCTGCAAATAGTATTAAAATCTAAGTGATTTTTTCTGGAGATTTCACTGTGATATTGTATAAATAAGCATATTTATTATAAGCCTTATTACGGAAGAATAATAACCATTTATACAGATTGTCTCTTTCCTCGCAAGTGAAATATGCTCTGATTGTGTCACCTGCTGCAAGCAGAGGTTACACATAAGATCACTTTTCCGTCGTCTGTCTGTCCGTCATACTTTTTCCGTCACGCTTCATCAGGTGACACATGAGTTTCAGAGAACACTCTTGTTTGTTTTAGTGACAGCTTATTTAGATAATAATCATGTATGTTATTATAAATTAATCTATGTCAATGCATATCATTCTTAATATGCTATTGTTCTGGACTGGTTCAATGCTCTTCCCTCGACGGGAACAATTAACATAAACCGGTACCCATCTTCACGTTATTGACCCTTTAAACTTTGACACTTACAATACTATCGTCTTCAAATGACTGAAATACTGTCGGTGAGACGTTAAACCCATCAAACAAAAAAAACTTACAATACTTTTAGGGTTATCTACCTAAGACTATCAGTGTGCACCTAGGGTTTGTAAATGACTTGACTATTTGAGTTTACCGTCGCTTCGACAGTATTTCTGTCATATAGCGACGTCCAGCTAATTACAGGTGGAGGAAGACCCCGGATGCACTGAGGCATCCGGGTAGAACTACCGATCTACCGCAAGCCAGCTGGAAGGCTTCCTCACATGAAAATCTGAATGACCCTGATGGGATTCGAACCCTACGAGTAAATATATTACTTGAATTTAGCATGACTAGGCGTATGTGCATGTATCCTTGAGAAGGGTTTAAGGGCTTGATTACGATTTGGTGGGAATAATAAAGTTAAGGTGAGGGAAATCAGTTATAGGACATTTCCCGAGTTTCTGTGTTAGCAATAATCCGAGGTAACTTTCATCAAGTTGTAATTTTCATAGCAAGACACTAGTATAGTATTACAATGAAATTAATAGAACAATTAAATGAACGAATGCTTGAGTGAATACTTTTTTTTTTTTACAATGAGTATACAAGTGGCATATATCGATCCCACTCGGCTACAGCTGCACTATATAGCCTCCAGTGTCCAATAACAGCCATTAGCCTGTTGTTGCAGCAGCAAGTTACTTACATAATGCTGTAACCAAGTCTCTAATCACACTTGCAACAGCTGGGATTTATCTCATTTCAACTGATACAGAAGTAATATTAGTGTTAAAATATTTGTCTAAACACTGATGTATTTTATTAAAGAAGAAATCATATCATTATTATAATTAAATATATAATGTATTAATGCATTTCTAATCGGGAGTAAGGATTTTTTTCAAACATTTTGCTTTAAAGGAAATGTGTCTTGATAATTAAAAGGTAATAACGCAAATATTTGTATAAAACCGGATGCCGGTACGACACACTGACCCCGCCTGCATGTTAAAAAACAACGTCCGAAAATCATCCATAATTAAAATATTTCCAGTCCAAGGGCCTTCAAAAGTGGGTAACGTGTGCAAACTCGGTTTATAACTGGTCATAGTAAAACCTAAACACATATTAGAATTCAGCTCAGTATCCCCAGGATGAACAAGAAAAAGTCGGGAAAACTTTCGGAGTGACGGACATTGGCAAAACTTTTGCCCCGACCAATTAGCGGTGGCGGCATTATATAATTCCAGAGATTCCACATGGGGAGTTTAAAAGACAGACATAGAGGGATATAATGAAAACAATGAAATCAACTCTAAAAGAGAGAGGGGAAAAAAGAAAAAAAACACGTGATGCTTTCACTGAAACTAATCGTGGTTCTCTGCTATTGACTAAAATCTTATAATGAAATGAAAAAAGAAATTTGAAATCTGTGTCTGTAACGTGTGTCCAATGGTACGATGACAATCCGTAGCATGACAAGCCTATCTAGTGTGAGATGACAAATTGAACCCTCGTGATTTCAACACGTGTGTGCTGAATGGAAAACGGTAATTAAAGCCTCGAGATGCTTTACATGTATAGCAATTTTGAAAAGTGCTATCGTGTTTCGAACAACATCAAGCAAAAAGTGAAGCAAGTCATATGTGTCAGAGCTGGTTTTCTGATAAAAAACAGTCAAATCCACATATAATTACAAGTAAAACTGTCAACTCCACATATAATTACAATTAAAGCAGTCAACTCCACATATAATTACTAATAAAAAGCAGTCAACTCCACATATAATTATAAGTAAAACTGTCAACTTCACATATAATTACAATTAATAGCAGTGAACTCCACATATAATTAAATGTAAAACTGTCAACTTCACATATAATTACAATTAATACAGTGAACTCCACATATAATTACAATAAAACAGTCAATTCCACATATAATTACAATTAAAACAGTCAACTCCACATATAATTACAATACAAACAGTAAATTCCACATATAATTACAATAAAGAACTGTAACCTCCACATTTGATTACAATAAAAACATTAAACTTCACATATACTATCAATAAAACCTCACTATTTAGATCACCATCGGTTCCAGAGAAAAAGTATCTTAAAAGCGAGGTGGTCTAAATAGTAAAGTTAAGTCAGCACGGATAAATCAAACCCTCGGGTAAATCGAACTTTGTTCTGGTCCGAATCTTCCCTATCTATAGACTCTGAATATACAAGCACGGGTGTATATCGAACATCTCGGATATATCGAGCATCAGTTATATCAAACACGTGTTCATTGGGACCGGGGGAGTTCGTTTAAGCGTTTTAACTCTAATATTTACAACAGCATTGAACCTCCACTCTTACGATATTACCAAGAGCAGAATGATATACTTTGTTTAATGGATTTTGCTTCAAACAAGAAGAGTTTCTTAAGATCAGTATGATACCGTAAGTAAGTAGAGGCAAATTGTAAGCAATACTATAATTTAAGGATTTTTCTTGAACAATCATTCGATACAATTTCTTAAAAAAAAAAAAGCATAGTCAATGCCTTGCATGTAAGTAAATATAAGTTAGTTATATAATAAAGACTATCGAACCCCAATGAAGATGGTTTTGTGGGCAACTTAATATTATAATTAATCATATTTTTTCGAGGCGAATGGGCAAATATACATATACAGACTGCGTAACGATAAAACGACTGTTTTATGTGGCTGCAACTCAAACACTGAAAAAGGTCCCCAATGAGGTACGTCATAGAAGCTATAAAATGAAAATAAATCTAATTTACATAAATAGATACTTGACTTAGAAACATTATATCAACACCAATCATCCAGATACTATTAATGTGTAAGAACAGAAGGCATTGATAAGGTCTAACAGTTCTAAAAAAAAATGTTTATAATATATGCGAGTGATATCAAATACGACTCGAAATCGTTCATAAGAATAGTCATTTCATTTCGCTCAAAGTTAAAAGAATATCCTAAATTCTGCTAACACATTAAAATGATACAATATGAAAATATCTCCTTCTTTAACCCTTTCCCTCATATAGACTCATTTTGACGCACTCAATAGGTACCACATAAAGCCTGATCTGCAGAAAGCCACAGTTAAACCTTACCAAATTAAATTACAAAATCCTCATTTCCAGACCACTGAGGAGCAGCGAACAGCATAAAACCTGATCAGCCTGCGAGTTACTCGCAGGCTGATCTGGTTTTATGCTGTTCGCATAGGTCTTTTCATGGTGTCCTCTATGAGGGAACGGGTTAAGATTCGCAAGAGGACACAGCCATGTCAACATTTCTTGTCCTACACCATCCACTATGAACCAGTACAGGTAGTTCTGTAACAGATTGCGTTTAACTTTTTCCACAATTACTTCAACGTGTTCGGCCTTTAGTGACAATACAAAAGTTAAAATCAATATGGACATTGTTAGACGCCCACCATCTTAACCGCTTCCGGCTCACTTTCACGGCAGCTTGAAACATTTGTAGAAATGAAAGGACATGGAAGGCATGAAAGAAATCACTTCCAACAGATGGTCCAACACCGGCTGACTGAGATGACTAAGTCATCAATAATACATACAGTCCGATAAACTTTACCTTTTGTCTGGGTGGCGGGGATGATTAAGAGTTGATCAAAGTTTATATTCGCTTAAGGTATGACTTCGAAACGCTAATTAAGGAACGTGCAGTGCAGTCCCCTGTACTGAACTTTCTATAACTGACATGTTTGAAGACATCGTAAGTCTGGTCGAATTATGTAATTCGAACATGTGAACAAAAGAACTCCAACCGTGTGGTGGCCAAGTCGATATTATATTTATAATAATGTCATGCATTTTTTTTTTCAATCAATAAATGTGTCAAAGTTATTTGAAATATTGAGATAAATTTGAAAACAATCACTTGTCTAAATTATTCTAAAGAAGGTTGTAATGTTATAAGTTTCAGTATTAATTTCAGACAATATCTGCCATCAGCGTAATTTTGCTGCATCTTAAATACTAGCCATGTTTACCCTTATACATGTATATAAAAGCTTCAAATGTGTATAGAGTTTATAATGAATGTCAAGGTCAAAGATCCATATCTATGTAAGAAGTACTTCATGAATAGAATCAATAAAATGTAAAAGTACTTATTAAATAATTAATTCATTAATGTGTCCTTTTACAAGTATATGACTTGGAAAACTTAAAAGGGGTCATACTGTATGCAAAGGTCATAAACTGTTTGTCAGTTCAAATATATAAAGAAACACATTGGGTGTTAAAAATGGCAACATGAAATCTGTACACTATTTATGTCTTTAGAATAGTTTGACCGTAGAAAAAAAATGTCACGTTGAAGGGCACAGTCAATAGTTTACAGATAAATATTAATATCTTGTGACAATGAGTATGGGTGAATATGGAAGGAAAAGACGATTCAGACAGTCACTGTAGCACTTGCACTAATTTTCACAGACTTTTTTTTTTATTCAGATTTGACCTATACAGATCTTCATCTCATACGAATATAGACCTTATATGAAACTATGACAGAAGTACAGATCAGGGTAAGTATTCAAGTAAAAACGGAAGACAATAAAATCTTATAAAAACCGAAACCTGAAGAATAATTGTAGTTCAGATATTCCTAGGGAAGATGATTGAGTGTGTCATTTACCGACAGCTTACATGTTAACTTAATGCGGAGGATGGACACACAAAAAATATAATGTATTTATATATTCCAAATCCTGTTTAAGCATACACATAGGTATACAAAAATTTCAAGAGACATGTTGTTGTTGTTGTTGTTGTTGTAAATATTTAAAAAAAAAGGGATATAGGTTATTATCAAATGTATCGATACTAGTATATGTGTATATACGTGTTAAATTTGGTCTTATACGTCGATATTCTCTCGGTATACATCTACACCACACCGTAATACTTAATATTTAGGGACGAAATTCTTCATTCGTGTTACCCAAACCATTTCTTAATAAATATTGTTGGTTGATTCGGTGCGATTTTATATGGCAAGTTAATTATGAATTTGACAAAGTCATAAAAGAAAAATGGTGGAATGTGTTTCTATCTTATTTAAATTAAATTTTACTCAGTGCTAAGTATTGCTTGTGATTTCCAGCCAGGCTTAGAAAAATGTCAGTTGGCACATGTCCGTGTGTTTATTAAGTATAGCAAAACATGCATTTATTAAAATTTCAAAATAAGTCTTTTTCATCAAGGACTTACACCTATTTAGTACATCATTTTCATTTTCACCTGTGTAGCATTTCAAAGTAAGACATTAATTATAAAAAGGATACTATTTACTGCTTAGATTATTGACAAGCAAATGAATATCAATGCATAAAAAGAAAAACTTACTTCTTAGTTGGAAAATATACCTTTTTAAACGTAAACACTGGGCTTTGGGATACATCCAATATTCAAGAGTACATCTTTCAAGCCATAGTATACCATATATTCTTAGGCAGTCGGTTCAATACACAAAACTCCAGTGTGTATTGGCTAAATCCACATTCTCAGGTAATGCAGTCATGTTTTCCTCATGAAATATACATGTACATCAGCCGTAACATCTGTTGCATCACGTGACTTGATCAGCTTCCGTCCTGCTGCAGGGCGGGAAATCTCAACCGTATCTCGGACTGTTTTAGATACATTGTACATTGATACATACATTGTAGAATTATTTTGCTGAATGGTATTGTTGTCTCCCTTCCCCAAGATAGACGTTTTCCAACTTCTCCGGAACTCAAATGAACGAAGTTTTCCATGTAGGTACAAACAAAATGTCCATGTTATGTTGCAGAAAAGCATTCTGCACAATAGTGATTTTATCATCCTCGTAGACTTTTTTTTTTCATTTCTAACGGTAAAATGTGTTACTTACTTACTTACTTACTTACTTGTCCAGCTAATTATAGGTGGATGAAGACCCGAGTGCACAGATGTACGCGGATAGACCCACCGATACCGCACGTCAGCTAGGCTTTCTTACACGGAAAATCCAAATGGTCCCCCCGGGATTTAGACCCAGGGCGGTGACGGCCACAGTGATAGTTTATGATATTTGACATTTTATATTATGAGGTGTATATCATGCTAAAGTATAAATATAAATTGTTCTGTACTGATACTAAGGTGTACGCCTCATAATAGCCATTAATTCCATCAAAGCCATGCATATAACTTTACAAAGTTTACAATATATATGCTTTTTTACAAAGTTTACAATATATAAGCTTTTAAAATGTCAAACAATGGAATGGGTGACAAGTTCTTTTATTACCTCCCCTTGAAAATTATGCTGTCTTGAGTTATCTCCGCTGAAAAAAAATTGATTCTAAGTTTTTCATGAATTTGAAACAGAATCATAGAATGCATCTTTCTACCGTGAGTTTCTTCTCGAAAATCAAATTAAGTTTTTCATAATCACAGAAATTGTTTATTTTCCATAGACTTCACTGTAAAATTAAATACAGGTTATCTCCCCCACATGTAATAAAACTTGGAAAAATCTCGGTGAAACGCTATGGGAGGAAGATACTGTTTACATCATCGTTTTGTTTTTTCGTTTATTTGTTAATCATTTCTGCAACTGATGTATTAACCCTTTTCCCCATAGAGGAAACCATGAAAAGACCTATGCGAACAACATAAAACCAGATCAGCCTGCGAGTAACTCGCAGGCTGATCAGGTTTTATGCTGTTCGCTGCTCCTCAGTGGTCTGGAAATGAGGATTTTGTAATTAAATTTGGTAAGGTTTAACTGTGGTTTTCTGCAGATCAGGCTTTATGCGGTACCTATTGAGTGCGTCAAAATGAGTCTATATGAGGGAAAGGGTTAAAGGGATGAAATCATACATATTTATTCAACTTTCATTTTATATAATAAAAACTCTTATCATCAGAAATCACCCACTCCAGGACGAATGATTTTTTTTGTTTATTTTTTTCAAGTTATAATAATTGTTCTGTTCTATTTAGGCCCCTAGTGTAAATCGTTATTACCTTAAAGACTAGTGGCGTCCTTCTTATAAAATGCATATTGTATTAGATGTACGGTGATATACATTTTGCAACAACCACTTTTTCTCTTCTGTTCTGATCTTCCATAAAGGTGTTGAATGAGGCGTCTATTCCAGCAGTTTCCCGAATGTAGCACGTGGTAGTTATTTCCTCTCCCACACCAGTAGGTGTTACAACTTAAGTAGTTCAAAATTGGTGGTGTTGTGCCCGTGGGTGAGGGGGTTCCGGCTTGTCTTTCAGATGAACAATATAATAGACACGTTGGGCTGGGTGTTTCCATGTCTGTACATATATTTGTTTATTTGTAAATATGTAAAACACATTCCATTGGAACAAAAGATAATCGTATAACTTAAACATATGCACTTCTTTATTTTTAAGTTTATTTCTTTATAAGGACGAACATTAGACAAAAGGATTCAACCAAAAGTTATTTCACCATAGTTACCACTTGTAAACGACCAAATTTTCATGGTATAGACATTATTTTTTTTTAAATAAGGATAGTTTCTAGAAAACAGCATTAAGTACAACAGTAAATTATGTTGTAAATTACGTAACAGTAGTTTACCGAGCCCAGAAATCATGGTAAAGTGTATAAATGACTTATGAAGAAAAACTGCACCGTTATTCTTCACTGTATGTAAATATATGTGTATATGATAGAAGCACCAGTGTACTTAAAACATATAAGCTATGTCTTAAATGTTTTGGTGTCAATTATATACTACTAGAAAACCTATTTATATCATATACAATATTTAAATATGCACGTGTATTATATAATAATAATAGAAAACCTATTTATAGCATATACAATATCTACATATGTATGTGTATTAAGCTTATCATTGTGGACACAAAATACATTATTCATATTATTATGTTCGAGATGCGCACGTTTCGAAGTGAATCTTGAATTACTATTTCATTTTGTCGTTTTCGCTTTATTCGTGTCAATTTATATAGGATACTGAGTTGTAATACATTTTTAGATATAAATAACAGGCATGGAAATTGATCTGAAAGAGGAAAAAACAAAAACAAATAAGAAACGACAATAAATGAAATACTTTGAGGATGATTTTTCAAAGCTGAGTTAAAACTATAATTATGGAAATGAATGTATGTAGATCTAGATCTAGTAACGTATATATACTGCATAAAGAGAGACCATGCGTATTTTTATTTATAATCATATTATACCCTGCGTATATTTATTTATTTATTTATTTATTATAATTACACTTCAGTTTGAGCAGTAAATGATTTTTTTTTCTTCATTTGGCATAATTTTGACACACGATCATAGATGATAACAGCGGACTGTAAATCAATTGTTTGCCAATTAGCAGATTTTGACGTAATTCCGTCTTATCACTTGCATAATTTCTCGCCTATTCACTTATCAGCGGGAGGAGCTTAGAATTGTTACTTCCTACTCCAAGTGGCACGCGACCAATCCGGGCATTCTCTCCCTTGAGCACACGCAGTAAACATACCACTAGGAGGCGCTGGCCTATTGTTTATTTTTGAACGAATCGCATTTGAAATATGGAGGACGTGTCTGCGAATCGAAAAAGAAAGCGCGATATTCAAGATACTTCAGGCATTGGAGTTCTTGACAGAAGTTTTAATGTGGAAGGATGCGGATTATCAGCCGTGCTATCAACAAAGAAACGTCGCCGCAAATCACTCGGAGCTCCTTTGTCTCGAATCAACACGGTAAGTTAATTAACTTTGTGACAGGTACGTGCTATATTGTCATCATATTTCGCGAGTACATGCAGCTGTCATTAATAAATTAGTCTCAGTATACTAAAGATATACGCGTATTTGTGAAATTTTCAGGAATATTTTCGATTATATTTTATTCCAATCATTTACATGCTGTCAGACATCAGTTTTCTTAATAATTTCCAGCTCTTGAGATAAACTTTTTTCTCATTCTTGCTTTATTTCAAAGGTAATCTCTACTGAGATCCGCTCCGGTTATTTTTTTCGTATTGGCCTCCGCAGGATCTCTACTCAGGCCTTATATAAAAGCTTCGGGAAATTTACACCGATACCGCTACCTCGTTTCGGCCGTTCAAATCGATTGTATTAGGATGCACACCTAAAAATCCACACATGTCTAGTAAGAAGACATTTCTGTACATTTCTTGACAGAGTGTAAAATCAGTACAAAAATGCATGAGGTATCATACCAGAAAAGACTGCCAACTGGGTAATAATTTTATACCCATGTATAAGCAATGTTCTACCAGGCTGGCGGGCTCATTACTCGGTTAATCTACTAAAGAGAAGTCAAAGCTAAAAGGAATTTAAATGTAAATATCGATCAGTAAATATATACATACCTAAAAGATATTGTCTTTCATTCTTATAACCAATGGTATAATAAGAATTCTGTTGTCATAGTTGATTTTTTTGTCAGACCTTGTCCTCATTGAAACTTGTAATTAAGTTAACAAATGCGGTTTCTATTTTGAGATAAGGATTAGTTTTTTACGATGACTGCTTGAAACCCATGCGCCATAGTCCCATTAAAATTTTTTCCTTTTTTTTACCGACTAAAATTTGTACATCGATAATTTAAATGTCCCATTATATTTGAAAATGTCCCATGATCGGTTTTAGCAAAAGAAGGGCCATGGTACTATTAAAAAAATCTTTCCAAGTCACTGTTTTTATATAACAGTTATAATGGACATGGATTATTATGTCAAACAGCCATATTAATCAAAATCAATCACAAAAATAGTGTATACATGTATAATAATAACTATTTTGCAACTGTTTTATTACAAAATAGTCCTGATTGTATTTAACTACAAAGCAGATGAAGATGTCACAGCTAGTCTTAACTGCAGCCTCACTTGCATGCATTAGACAAAATTGCAAGTGAGTGAAAAACATAAATAAAAACTCTTAACACACAAGATACACACAAGTTTCTTTTTCATATGAAGTTTTTTTGTTGTTGTTTTTTTTTTTAATGAAAAAAGCCATCATACCAATCGTATTATTTCTTTCAGTTTGTAACCAGAAACATGACCCATTTTTAGGTTTTTGTATCCTGCAGTTGTTTAATGTCCGACAGTGATTCTGTTTTTATAAATCCTGCTTGTTATCCTTTGAACTGTAGAGGCAATATTTTGCATATTGCTATTTAAAAAAGATGAAATGTTATATTCCCCACCCTATTTTCTATTTTTATTGCATTGATTTTGGGTAGTGGTGCAACTTTCAAAGCAAAAAATGTTGAACAGAAATGCATTTTGTAGATCTAAACAAATTCTTACAATAATAGATAATGTTACTAATTTTTATCCAGTGCAATATCTTGTTTTAAGATAATAACTACAGAGAAAAATGAATTATATTAGGGCACTCCCTATAATTTCCATCTCTAATACAGTAGGTTGTACATGTATATATCTTACCATGGGATCAGGTTTGATTTGAGATATGTCACCTACCATATTTGACTATCTGATAGAGCACCAGTTATACAATAAACCCAGCCCAGATTGGCCAAATATTATGCAACATGGGATAAGATATAAGGAGATAAGACAGGATACTGGTAGTCAGCTGTCAAGACCAGTATGTAAGGTATGCTTACAATACATAGGTAGAGAGTTGGAAGATTCAAAATAAGGATAGGCTATTCTGACAAGTTCCTCTGTATATAGACTGGCCACTGGTCATAATTAACCCTTTCCCTCATATAGACTCATTTTGACGCACTCAATAGGTACCACATAAAGTTTGATCTGCAGTTAAACCACAGTTAAACCTTACCAAATTCCAGACAACTGAGGAGCAGCGAACAGCATAAAACCTTACTCGCAGGCTGATCTGGTTTTATGTTGTTCGCATAGGTCTTTTCATGGTTTCCTCTATGAGGGAAAGGGTTAATATTGCCACAGGTAGGAATGAATCACAAACATGGACAAATCCTGCTCCCCCATCAAAATCACAATTTGAACAAAATCCCCACTTTGAATATATATATACTGCTTGGTATATTTATGTAAACCTTTAAAAACTGTAGGAGAGTCAGAAAGGGGGAGACAGAGACATTGTCTCAAAAATTACTTACTGTAAGCCATTCATTAAAACATCTTTTCTTTTATTGTATAAACAGGTTCTAATTCTACAAACCATACTAAGTAACTGTAACACTTAAATTTAAACTTAAAGTACAAATTTTTATTAGTGCTTCTCCATTAAACATACCCAATTATTCATTTCTTGATAACCTTTGTTAGTTATATGGTTTAGAAAATGAAGTGATAAAAGTTGTTTCTTGGAGTGTGTGTGTGTGTGGGGGGGGGAATGATTTAAAGAATGCAGCACTTACATGAGAAAAATGGATAACACATTTAATGATAGTGACCCTTTTATAGACACATTTCAAGATCAAAGATGATGATTTAAAGAATTTGAAAGTAAATCCATTTTACACTTATTAGAGCAAAAGGATAATAATGGATAATGATTATAATTAACTCTTTGTTAAGTCATTAAAAGATCAGAGTCACAAGTAAGGATATCAAAAGCCATTAAGTAGCACCAGGATTTTTGTCTGTTGCAGCTACACCTAGGGAGATTTTCATGTGTTTTGTGTACCAAACTTAATAGCGTTAGTGCATTATATCATTGAATTTGTCTAATAAACATGCTTTGTCTATGTTGGTGAATTTTACTGAAAACATTTTTAGGTACAATAACTGTTATCTTGAAATATATTTATTGTCTGAGGCTCATTAAACAAGCAAGAAAGACAACTCATGTTAAAATAGATATGATATGTAGTTGAATTATCTTTCTTAAAATGCAATGTTTCTAGAAAGGGATTTTTCTGCACAATTATGAGAAGGAGATAATTGATTTAATGTCAGAATGAAGTTTGTTGCCTCAAGTTAATCTGATGAGATTGCTTGCTGATTTTGTGAA